>ML664188.1:3773590-4373590 GCA_007570785.1 Antilocapra americana | reverse complement strand
AACGGGTAGACCACTGTCCCATCAAATCGCGAAAAGGGGACGTCCTGCACATGCACTATACGGTGGGTGAAGGGGTGGAGCTTTGGGGGGCTGGGCTTCTGGGGACAAGAAAGGAACTCGGAACCAGGTTTCTCTGCCAAAAGGTGGATCTCTTGGGCAAGTCTTCTCAGCTACTATGCATGGTTCTGTCTTGCTCTTCAGCCTACTCCCAGGTTGGCATCAGCAAGCAGTGACAATGTACTATGAACTGCCCAACGTTCTGTCTCCTGCTAGGACTATGGCCACCAATGCTGTGGGGTGCCACCTTGATGGGAAGAGCACTGGGGGTGGGGGTGTCAGAGCAGACCCTCCTCCTCACTGGCCTTCCCGTGGTCTCACAGGGGAAGCTAGAAGATGGAACAGAGTTTGACAGCAGCCTGCCCCAGAACCAGCCCTTTGTCTTCTCCTTGGGCACAGGCCAGGTCATCAAGGGCTGGGACCAGGGGCTGCTAGGGTGAGTCGTGAGGCCATGGCTGTGGCCCAGGAGGTAAACTGTGGGAGGCAAGCCCCAGGGATGGGGGGAGGGAGCAAGGAGCCTGGTTGTTGCCACATGCTGAACATGTGTTGTCCTGCAGGATGTGTGAGGGGGAAAAGCGGAAGCTGGTGATTCCCTCGGAGCTGGGTAAGAGGCTCTTTTGGAGTGGGGATAGGGAGTTCGAGGGGTACTATCCATGTAAGGGTGAAGGCTGATTTAGTCTCTGCATCTATCTCCACTCAGTTTATTCAATCCATGCCACTTCCAAGTCTAGCCTTGTCCAGCAATGAGGACAGGGCAAGACCATTAGGACACCTGGCTCTGGTGCCAACTCTGACCTTTTGCAAGCCCCATTCCATCTCCCTTGTGGCTCAAATAGGAAAGAAGATGCCTGCAATGCAGGAGACCCAGGTTCAGTCCCTGGGTTGGGAAGATCTGGAGAAGGAATTGGCAACCCTCTCTAGTATTCTTGCCTGGAGAGTTACATGGACAGAGGAGCCTGGCAGGGTACAGTTCATGGGATCCCAAAGAGTCGGACACAACTGAGCAACTAACTTTCCCTTGTTTTTTTTCCCCATCTCCATTTTTGACCTAGTGCTAGGATGGGTAGAGGCTTGGCTTCAGCCTGGTTGTTTGTGGAACACCTCACTCTGCCTGGCCACACCTCATTCTGTTTCTTTCTGTTATCTCTGCAGGGTATGGAGAGCGGGGAGCTCCCCCAAAGATTCCAGGTAATAGACCTTTCTGCCCTCCTCCCCATCTCCTGCATCCATTCCATCTCCTGGTGGCCCTAGTTCTCATTCTACTTCCACCTCTTCCCTGCAGGTGGTGCAACCTTGGTGTTTGAGGTGGAGCTGCTCAAAATCGAGCGACGTTCAGAACTGTAGCCAAACTGGAGAGGGGCGGTGGAGAGGCCCCCATCAGGGACCAGACTGTTTAAAGGAAAAATAAAAAAACAACCTTAAAACCCATGAAGTGAGCCTGTGTTTCTTTGTGGGCCCTGAGAGACTTAGAAACTGCAGCTTCAGCCTCCTCTCTCCCTCGACCCCCTCCCATCACTCCTTCTCCTTTCCTGGCTGCAGAGCCTTGGGGTTTGGTAAGCTCAGTGGCATGGAGGTCACAATGGACAAGTCCTGGGTGGCATGGTGGCCCTTGTCCAGAGGGAAAAAAAAGAGTATTCCTGCCTGCGGCAGCAGCATGACTCCTCCCCAGCTCCCCAGCCACTTCCAGCTCCTAGTCTGGGAGCCAGCACTGAACTATCGCCATGGCTACGTGGCCCTCAGGAAGGCCTGCGGTCACCTGGGGAGAAGCTGAGCTGGCAGCAGTCAGAAAGCAGTGTGTCCCCCCTAAAAGAGACCAGGCAAGCCTGTGAACTGCACCAAAGGCGTATCCTAGCTTTATTAAAGGGCCCGCGCCGCAGTCAATATAAAAACACAAAAAGTCCCATCAGTTTAATAATAATAAAAAACCCCAAAAATGGAAAACGGGGGGGCAGGGAAGAGGCCCCTGGGCCAGGGGCATGGGGAGCCCTGCTCGCGGCACCAGGCCTGGCCGCAGGGCCCCTTGGTATTGCTGTTGCTACGAGGTCAGGGGGCAGCGATTGTCCTGTGGAGCCACCGTTCAGCTGGGTCGAGGACCCTTACTTCTTCTGGGGTGTGCTCAGCTTCTGCATGCCCCGGATCTTGTCCAGCAGGCCAGAGATGAAGGCCTGGAGGGAGGGAGGACATTAAGGCGACCAGACCCCATGAGGACAGGACCCCAGGCTCCTCGCCCCACCTTCTGGGGAGACCACTTCCTTACCTCAGTGGGTTTGTAACAGTCAACCAGCAGCTCCTAGTGGGGCACGAGGGGAAAGGACAACTGAGTCTCAAGAACATGGACCTAGAGTTCACCCGTACCCTCTTCCAAGGCACTGGAGATGCAACAGCTACTGAACAGCTTGCAAGTACTACTGGCCCCATTTGGTGGAGGCTGAAGCTGAGCCCAAGAAGATCACAGAGCTGACTGCCGCAGATCAAGGAAGACCTGGCTCCAGAGGCTTGCCTACCCAACAATGGGCAGACCGCCTCCCAGCAGCCCTCTAGCCCCTGCTCCCCTGACCTGGCCCTGCTGCCCTCCAGCCCCTCTTACCTTGACCCTGGCAGCCCGGGTATCATCGCTCTCCATGTCCAGGAGTTCATCCACATCGATTTCCAGCTCTGGGATCTCCTCTTCCTGGGATAGGGGTGGGGGAGGAGGGAGAGACAAGGGCCTGAGTTGGGAGAGAGGGTGTGAGAGGGGCTCTGGCTGAGGCCCCTGCCCTACTGCAGACGGGAGCCAGCCCTCTTTGCCCAGCAGACAGCGGCAGCTGCTCCGAGGAAGAAAACAGATCAGGCCTGTGCCAAGGCAAACTGCCCAATGTGGGGGGGAGCTTCCTGTCCTTGCCAGTTGGGCATCCTGGGTGCCAGACAGCTAGGGCTGGGGATCCTAGGCTGGGAACCCTGCAGATGTGTCTCCTCAACTCCCGAGCCCCCATCTCAACCAGAGCGCAGATGGTGCCAGCTGCCCCAACTCATCACAGCCCCCTTCCCCTCCCCCAAACACCTGTCACAGCTTCCCAGGAGTGGGGAGGAAGTGAAGGGTGAGGGGTCAGTGGGAAGGACCCAGGCCTGGTAAAGGGGAAACAAAGAGCCCATGCTTTGCTGGGGGGGGGGGTGCCTGCCACCCCTCCTCCCCCAGGAAGCATCTCTCCTGTCCGGAGCCAACTGCATTCCAGGGCTGGGCTAGGGTAGGCAGCACAGGGCAAGCCCACTCCTCCACCCTGGCCCCCAGGGCCTGAGTCACCACTTGAGCAAGGAAGGAGTCACAGGGTGGAGAACTAGAACCCAGAGAGTGGGCTAGCTTGCCCCCCATGCCAAGATGGACTCCAGATTAGCCCATAAGAAAGAAGCAAGACACACAAACCCAACAACTGGGTTGGCTAGTGCCTTAAACTGGTCTAGTAAGCGATAGGTAGCTCTTCTTCCCCAGCTAGCCTAGACTAGCCCCAGGTCTGTTCAAGGCAGCGAAGAAGAAAGAAGTGACTTAGATCAGACAAGAAAAGAACATACATTGGGGGCGGGGAGTACAGAGAGCAGGGGAGCGCGCTTAAGCGGGGTGCCCACTGACTCCGGGTGACAGGAGGGCTCAAGGTGGGGTTTCCATGAGGCCCGAATCGGAACCGGTTTTAGGGTGTCGGCGCAGGGTGGGGGACACACCTGGCAGTCGTAGAGGCGAGTCAGCTGCTCCAGGATCCACTCCTCCAGGTTGAGGCGCTTCCGTAGCTCCTTGCGGTCGTACTTGACCGTGACCTTCCCTTGGCGCCTCACTGGGCCCTCGTCGTCCGCGCCGCCCGGGCCCTCCCCTGCAGCCCCAGGGGGGCTCTGAAAGTAGACGCGGGGCCCTGGGCCGCCACTCCCCGGTCCGGGGGCCGGGGCCGCCAACGCCGCGCCCCCCGCGGGGCCGCTGTCCGCCATGGCGGCCGCCGGGGCCACGTGCGCGCGTCGGGCCCCTCCCTGCGCCGCCGCCTCCCGGACGCCCGCCGGCTGGCTCCGGGCCGCCGGCTCGGGTTAGCTCGTGAGCTCGGCTCCGCGCGGCTCCGCGGCGAGGGCGGCGGCGGGGGTGCCCGGGGGCAGCTGCAGCATGCGGAGCCCCCGGGCCTGGCCTGGCCGCGCCCCGCCCCCCCCCCACCGATCCGCCCGCCCTTTGTCCCCCGCGGCCGCCGCCCGAGCCGCCGCAGCCGAAGCCGCTTTCTCTGTCTGGATCGCTTCCCCCGCCCCCCGACCACACCCCCTTAAAGGGCCAGTCCTGCAGCTTGCCCCTCACCCCTACCCCGCCCCCGGACAGGGGCCAGGGGAGGATCTAGCCCTAGAGGTCTGGGCCTAGCTGTCCCCTCTCCCTTTTAACCTTCCTGCCCTCCACCCAGGCGTTCTAAGCGCCCGGTGGGAGGATTTGCGCCCCAATGGGCAACCTAGTGTTCTGTCCTCCTTGGAGCAAAAACAGGGGCCGCCTGAGAATGGAGGGGAATGGGCACTGTATACAGGACAGAGGTCCGAGGAGGAGACCTGGGAGGGCCACCCCCCTCCCTTCTGGGTCCTCCGGCTCTCGGCCAGCGGGGGACAAGAGGCGTCTTCGCGCTGACAGACACGTGGACCGGGCTCCCGGAGGTGGAGGGGTGGAGAAGACGGACAAGCGCTGCCCAGGTCAATGGACGCACCCCTCGTTGGGGTTCCGCGCACCCCATGACAGAGGCCTAGGTTGGGGGTGAGCTGAGCCGGCCGAGCAGCCCGAAGGGCCAGACCCCGGGCAGCCGCCGCCCACCGGCCAAGATGGCGGTTGAGGACTGCATTGTGGGAAATGTAGTTCACAGAGCCCTGCCCCGCATGGCTGCCCCTCCCCCGCAGCGGAGCCCGGGCGGGGAAAACTTGTTTGGAGCGCCCTCGTAGGGCTGGTCTCCGCAGGGCGCGGTTCTCCGCACCCCGCAATCTCTGGTGTGTGCCAACTGAGGGAGGCTTCAAGAACTGGGAAGTGGAGGAGCCAGTACTCAGGATAATAAAGATAATAATAACTGCTGACCCTAATACGGGTTCCACATGGTCGGTTCCAGCGCGAGAGCAACTCACTGCTCTCCGGTAGATCCCAGCCCTACGGCTTCCTCTGTCCTTCACGTCTCAACAGGCGTCTTACCTGGCCCACCTCTCTCTCTTAAGCAGACCCTGTGCCTTGTTCCCGCAGCCAGTTTGATTTTTTATATTTTTAAATAGTGTCCCTCATTCACTGATCCATTGTCCGTCTCGCATTTCTCAACTGTGAGCTCTGTGAGGCTGAGACCTGTCTGGCCCTTGTTTACTGCTGATACCCATGGTTGAGTGGACTCGCTCAGCTTCAAACCAAATTAACTGGCAAATTAACTGACTTGCTGAACTCTCAGCACCTAGGTCAGACTCACAGTCGGTGTTTAATTGGTTGAACAAATGACCGAATGAAAGGCTCCCTGTGTGCCTCTATTTCCTCCAAAGGTTGTGGCAAAGATTAAATAGGAAAGAACATGGAAGTTTCAGTGATTGCACCACAGAGGTTAGGTCACACACCCAGATAGCAATGGAGCTCAGCTTGTCTACGCAGGCCCCCTGACACAAAGTCACTGTTCCTACCGCCACACAAGGTTGTGCAACTCTGTTTCAGATGCTTCCACAGACCACAGAGCACAGGCTCACCCGCTGCAGTCCCAAGCAGTCTCCAGGACCTAGAGACACTAAGTCCCAGCCCCTCTGGATGGCAGAGACACCCTCTGCAGCAGATGGGGTTCAGACAGAGGTTGACACTGGCCCAGGTTCATACAGCTGGTGTGATGCTGCAGACACACAGAAACCCAGGACTTTAGGCCTACCTTGAGGTTGGAGAGTATAGGCAAGGAGAAGGCAGTGGCTGAGTATGGTGTGTGTGGTGATGGTGGTGGTGGGATTCCAGCTAGGTGGGCTTCTCCCTGAAACGCCTGAGCAGAGGGCACATGACTCATGTGGTTCAGTAATGGGCTGATACCTTCTCCCTCCCCAGCCCCCTTCTCAGGCCTTAGGCTCTCTTCTGCTAGCCTCAGAGGCCAGGGAAGGGCTGACCCTTCTGTGGTATAGGCAGGAACCACCCTTTCTAAGAGTCTCATCCCCAGCCTGGCTTCTGACTCTGAGCACCAAGTCCAAATTCCTACCACGCCCTACCTCACCCCAACGGGGTGGGTTTGCTCTTTCTGAACTGGAGCACTGATTCAGGCCTGGGGGCAGTGGGTGGGTGGGTGGGGGAGGCTTCAGTTAAGAGGGAGGCTGTATCATAGTTCGCTGTGGGAAGGAAACCTACAGGTGGTGAGGACTTGGGGACCAGTCCCAGCTGTCCCTCCAGATGCTACGACCCTGAGCAGTGATCTTCCTGTCCCTCCTCCCCTCAAGGCTGGGGTGAAGGCCTCCTGTCAAATTTCATGGTGTCCCCTGAGCGGTCTCTAGGCTAAACAGGGAAGACAGAGCCAGGACGCTCTTCTTGAATCCCTCTCTCCACCTTCTGTGCCACCCCCAGGACACTCCCAGATTCCTCAGGCTGACTCCCCTATCTGTCCAGTCCCTCCCCATGGCCACCTACTCTGTGTTAGCGTAGACAGCCATGATGGCCTGCAGTTACCTTGGAGGCTTGACTGCCTAGCACAAAACCTTGGAGTGGAAGAACTGGGTCCAAATCCTGAATCTGCCCTAGGCTGAGAGGCCCTGGGCCAGTCACTTACCTACCCTGAACCTCTTCAAAGGGGCTGATTTCACTGACTTCAGGATTTGTGGCTGAGGTTGGTGCTCCAGCCCTTGGCCTCCTATCTGAACCTGTCCCTGCGCTGCTCTTCATCCTTCCAGCTCCAGGCTGCAGCCTTCCCAGGCCCACCTCTCCTGGGGTCCTGGTCGCCCTCCCCCAGAGAGCAGCTGAGGCTGCTTTCAGTGCCTCCTAAAGCAGAGGCCCTAGGGAGGGTCCTGTGGCTGAGACCGCTCCCTTAATCAAGGGTAGAGGCCGGAAAGACTGCGTTCCTTCCACCATTACAGCTTGCCGAGAAACCCTATTACCATTACCAAGGCAGGAAGAAAGTGTGCAAGGCGGAAGGAGCCCTCTAATGGGGGTTGCTCTGGCCTCGGGAGACCCGGTGGGCGGGGAGGGCCTCAGGCCCAGGAAACAGATTCCCATCTTGTTTTTCAAGGAGCTGCCGCCTAGAGCTTCTACCCCTAAGCTCAGCCACGGCTCCAGGCCATGCTGGCCCTGGCACTGGCTGGCAAGCCCCCTGGCCCAGAGCTGACCCATGTCCTTTCCTCCCTCCTCCCTGGCATCTCCACAGCCTGCTCTCCTTTCCTTAGATATCCAGCTGTCTTAGATATCCAGTACCCAGGGGTCATCTCCTACCCATTTGCCTATTTCGTCCTCTGACAACCTCCAACTTCTGGACAAGGTGACGGAGGTACAAAGACTAGGTTCAGCCAGTAGACCTGCACACAAGCTAGGGGAAGCAGAGGCCCATCTCTACCCTGCATGGCTCTGCCCAATGAGACCTCGTGGTCCCTGAGTCTCTGAGGGATATGGCTCTAGTGCTCTGGTGAGAGAGGACAAGGATCACAAGTCCGGTCCCACTTTCTTTGTCTCTTCAGGGGCAAGGAGTAAAGACAGGACAGAAGCTGGCCTTCAAGACAGAGGGCTGCAATCCCCCTAGCAAGCTGTGTGACCTTGAGCGAGTCCTTTCCCCTCTCTGGGCCTCAAGTAGAGATAATAGTCACACCCACAGGGACTCAGCCAAAGGCTAGGAGATCTGTTAGGTAAGAGTTGGTGCCCAACATGGTGGGGATTTTGAGGATGGCTGGTGCCAGGCAGGGTTCCCCTTGGGGGTCTGAGAGCCTGGGGCAAAGGCAGCCTGTAGGGCTGCCTCCTCCTTGACTGACCCCTCCTCCCCCAGAAACAGCTCCGTCTCTTTCTGGGTTTCTAGGTGACTTGGCTGGCCCCTCTGGATGAGTTCTACTTTAAACCTGCTGCTGCTACTGCCTCTGCATTGGGGGGGCTCCCACAGGGGCCCCCAGGCAGGAGCCCCCCCAGCCAAGCCCTGCGGGAGGGGCTGCAGCCCCCACTCATCTCAGTGCCCATGTGCCTTCCAGCTCAGGTCCCTGGCACGTAGAAGATTTCAGGGCACCTGCTGTGGGCCAGGCGTGGCAGAGCCCCTCCTCAACCCTCCTAGTTCGTGGACACCCAGGAGGCTTCTGACCCCTCCAGGCAAAACGACCAGCTGTCCCCTTCTCAGTTTGCAGTCGGAAGCCCCACAGGGACAGGTTCCAGGCTGAGCTGGGGGGATGGGGAGTGGGTTCTGCGGAACAAGAAGGGCGCTGTTCCAGGGCTTGCTCTACAAAGCCAGGGTGCTTGGGTCCTCAATGGAGGCGGCAGGCGCCGGGCCTCCCCGGGCTAGGGACGGGGGGAGGGCGCCTGCGGCGGGAGGCCCATTAGCTTGCTAATTGCTCCCAGGGAGGGGGACCGAGCTGCTGCAGGAGAGGGTGAGACGATGTGAGGGCAGAGGCGGGTGGGAGTGGGAGTGGCTTTTCCAGCACTCAGCTAAATGCTGCAGGAGTGGGGTGGAAGGCAGGTCTCTTCTCCCCCAGGCCCAAGTATTGCTCTCAGGGAATACCCCCCGCCCCTGCCCCTCAGAAACCTCAGTGGGTTGACCCCAGCGCCGGTCTTCAGCAGCGCCCTCTACACCCAGTCCCCCTAGCTGCACCCCAATCCCTAAGTGCCGTCCCTCCACCTCGGGCCGGTTCAGCTGAGTTCCCCCAGCAAAGCGCCCCAGTACAGGCGCGCCCCCGTCCCATCCCTCCTCTGGCTGCAGTCGCCGCCCCGGCCGCCAGGGGGAGCCGACGCGAGGCGGGCTGGCCGGACGCCGTGGGAGGGGGCGGTCCCGCTGCGGCCCCGCCCCCGCCCCGCCCCGGCCGGGCCCCGCCGATTCTCTGGTCTGTCCTGGACAGACTGGCGGGCGGGCGGGCGCAGACGCCGCCGGGCCGGAGCGGGCCGTGCGGGAGCGCGCGGAGGGAACAGCGGCGCCGTCGGGTCCCCGTCGGGGCTCCGCGGGTCCCCGACTCGTCCCCGGCCCGGCTATGGCGGGCGCCAGGCCCGGCGTCCACGCGCTGCAGCTGGAGCCGCCCACCGTCGTGGAGACCCTGCGGCGCGGGAGCAAGTTCATCAAATGGGACGAGGTGAGTGCAGGGGCCCCCTGCTCCGCCCAGATCCAGGGACTCCATCACGCCTGCTCCGCCAGACACCGGGGACCCCCGGCCCAGACTGGCCTGATCACCGCGCCACCCCCATCCCAGACTGGCTGCGCTCCGGAAACTTGAGTCCCCAGTCGTCCCCGTAAGGAAGACTTTGTCCCCCACCAGCCAGTCCAGTCCCTCATCTGCGGAAAATTTGACATTTATTCCTTGGTTCGGAGATTTCGAACCCCCAAAAATCCTAGCCCCCGATTTTTCACTCGTCCTTCTCACCTCCCCCTGCCCGTCTAATTCTCGTTCCCCCAACCCTGCCCCGGCCCAGCACTGGACGGTCTGGCTCAAGAACCATGCTCCCCCACCCCGGCTTAGCGTACCCCTATTCTGACTGGGTGCCCCTGGGACCCCGCTCCTCCCCGCACCCTAGTTTGGACATTTTTCTCCATTCATCACTTTTTCACCCTGTTCTGGCTGGCACCCCTTTGCCCTGCTCTGGATCTTAGCTCAGCTCCCCGTTCTGGTGGGAGTACCAAGTGACCCCACACGGACACTTTACCCCCTAAGTTCCTCCACCTCGGGGGAACTTTGCTCACCACTCCTTAGCACCGGGACTTTGAACCCTAATAAATCCTGGCCCCCCTTTATTTGACCTGCCCCTGGTGCATTCCCGAGGTCCTGCTCCCACCTGCGGCTCGGCGATGGGTCCTGCCTCTCACGCTCGTTTCCACAGCGCCCCCTCCCCTGCCCCCTGGGCCCCTCCTCGCGGGCCTGAGCTTCCTCGCTGCTCCTTCCCAGCCAGGCCGAAGGCCTGGAAGACTCCCGGCTCCTTTCCGGCTGGGTGGGGCGGGTAGGCGTGGGAGCTGGGGGAGGGGCTGGGGGCGTGGCCTGAGGTAACAGGTGTGCCCTAGAGGGTGCCCCGGCGCCCCTGGGACTAGGGCAGACCCCTCCCCCCAGGCCGGCTTGAAGGGAAAAGTTTCTCCTTTTCCTTCCAGTGTGATAAACCCAAATAAGGAAGTGGGAACAGGGAGAGGGCCCTGGGGGTGGGGTGGGGGTTGCTGACAAGGCCTTGGGGCCTGAGAGGCTGGGGCTCAGGCTACCTTTGAAGACCGGCCCCAGAGGAGGGTTAGAGGGAGGCCCTGGAGGCAGTGCCCACAGAACTACCCCCTCTTCATACTACTGGGGACCCCTGAGCCCCAGGGCAGAGTTGGTAACCCCAGAGAAGAGCTGAGGGTGGGTGTCAGCCCAGTGAGGTGGGGAGGCCCAAGCACCCCAACAGTTCCCAAGCTGCTGTCCCCTCTGCCTCCAGCTCAGTCTCCCATCTTTCCTAAGCAAAGCCTGAGATGGGCGGGGCTAGTGCAGGCCCCATCCTCCTGCAGATGGAAACTGAGTCTGGAGAACAGAGACTAATCCCAGGCCCTACAGTGGGGTGGTGGCTGAGGCCAGCACCTGGGTCTGGCCGAGGTCCTGGTTCCCTACTTCCCAAACCTTGGGACTTGGGAACCATACTTGTTATTGTTGTTCAGTTGCTCAGTCTTGTCAGACCCTCCATGGACTGTAGCCTGCCAGGCACGGGATTTCCCAGGCAGGAATACTGGAGTGCATTGCCCTTCCCTCCTCCAGGGGGGATCTTCCTGATCCAGGGATTAACCCCCCATTTCCTGCATCAGCAGGTGAATTCTTTACTGCAGAGCCACCAGGAAAGCCTCTGGAACCATGCTAGTAGTTAGTCGCTCAGTCATGCCTGACTCTTTGTGAGCCCATGGACTGTAGCCCACCAGGCTCCTCTGTCCATGGAATTCTCCAGGCAAGAACACTGGTGTGGGTTGCTGTTTCCTCCTCCAGGGGATCTTCCCGACCCAGGAATCGAACCTGGGTCTCCTGCATTTTAGGCAGATTCTTTACAGTCCGAGCTACCAGCGAAGCCATACTGCCTGCATGCACATCTTGACTCCTTTTCTTGACCTTAGGAAACCTGCATAGTCTCTCTGTGCCTCAGTCTTCTCAAATGTAAAATGGGAAGAACAATAGCGCAAGCCTCATAGGATGTTAAGAGGACTAAGCAAGCTCCTAGGTAGCGAGTGCTTAGAAGAGAGGGTGAGCTGTTGTACTGACCACCGGCGAGCAGTAACTTGGGAGTGGCACCAGGGTGAGGCAGGGTCTTCTGTTGGCCTGGGGCAAGAGAGTTCTGGGCTTCCCTCGTGGTTCCTTGGTAAAGGATTCGCTTGCCAGTGCATGCTAATGCAGGAGATGCGAGTTTGATCCCTGGGTCAGGAACATCTCCTGGAGAAGGAAATGGCAACCCACTCCAGCATCCTGGGCTGGAAAATCCCATGGACAGAGGAGCCTGACAGGCTGCATACAGTCCACGGGGTTGCAAAGAGTTGGACACCACTGAGCACCTAACAACTACAACAGGGGAGTTCTGCCTGTGGCCACTTGGTCACTAGGGCCCTGGCTGAGTCTGAGCCTCTGATGACACCCCCCCCCCCCTGCTGCTGGTCCTGAGTCACACAGGGTGGCTCTTCTTGGAAATGGAGCCAGTGCACCCTTTTTCTGCCCTCCTGCCAGCCAGGGCTATTTGAGTGAGGGCTGAATTCACTGTCTGGGCCTGAGGGCAGGATGAGTACCTGTCCAAGGAGACTTAGTCTGTGCTGTAAGATGGATGGGGTGAGCCTCGAAGCTGTGGGACTCCAGTGGGGTGCAGAGTGGGGGGTCATGGACTTTGAAGCCGATGTAAGGGGTGGCTGGCTGTCCTGGGGACCTGAGGGACACAGAGGACCATGAGGGTCAGGCTTCCAAACCCTCTTCTTTCATTCCATAAATATTCCCAAGGGGGCTGTGGGGGCTTCAGCCACCAGGGACCTCTCAGACCTTATGAGGAAATAGCCCAGGGTTGGAGTCTGGGGAGGCCTCTCCAAGGAGGCAGATCAGACTTCATGGGTAGAGAATGAAGGGAAGATATCCCTGCACAGGAACAATGATGCAAAACTTGGAGATGGGGAATGGATAGTGGACCGTGTAACAGAGTCTTAGGGCAAGAAGGAGGTGGGGCTGGGAGGGGCCTGGGAACTCAGCTTTGTCCTTAGGACTGAAAGGAGCCACAAAAGACCTGTGGCCTGGCTGAGCCATCATCTTCGCTCACTGGCAGAAAGATTGGAGTGGCTGGGCCCAGGGTTCCAGGGACCAGACCTGGGCAGCAGCCCGCACTCCCTGACCCCTGCCATCCATCTCATCCCCAGGAGGCCTCCAGTCGGAACCTGGTAACCCTGCGTGTGGATTCCAATGGCTTCTTTCTGTACTGGACGGGACCCAACATGGTGAGGGCGGCGCTTGCCCAGCTTGCCTGGGTCTAGGGCCCCCCAAGCCAGACCCCCCGAAACCACCCCCTACCCCTGCCTTTGGGGGTGGGGCCCCGCTGCTGCCTGACCTCTCCCACAGTTCCCTGGACAGGAAGTACTAAGGGTGGGGGCTAAGGCTGGGGCTACAGCAGGGGGTGAGCACTCCGTAGCCTGGGTGGGAGCTTGGGGGCTCCCGGTTTCCACCCTGGAGGCCTCTCAGACCCACCCTGGCGTCTGGTTTCCCCAGGAGGTGGACACACTGGACATCAGTTCCATCAGGGACACCAGGACGGGCCGTTATGCCCGCCTGCCCAAGGTGAGTGATGGGGATGGAGGTAATGGATGGGCGTGAGGTAATGGGGGAGGGACAGCCCTCTTTACCCTTGGCTCTCACCTACTCAGGACCCCAAGATCCGGGAAGTGTTGGGCTTTGGGGGCCCTGATGCCCGGTTGGAGGAGAAGCTGATGACAGTGGTGGCCGGGCCAGACCCAGTGAATACAACATTCTTAAACTTCATGGCCGTGCAGGATGATACAGCCAAGGTAGGCTGGGATCAGTGGCTGGGCCTGGGGGAGCTACCACCTCACTTGATGAGTCAGCCATCGCTTAGTAGGCACCTGCTGTGTACTGGCTGTCCTCTGCCCCTTTTTCTAATCATCCTCTGACAGAGCGGTTTTAAAGCATCTCCTATGTATCTGACAGTGGCTGAGCCATCCCTTCTGTCCCCCACTCACGCCCTGCCCCTGAATGCTGACCCTTCAGGTCTGGTCCGAGGAGCTCTTCAAGTTGGCTATGAACATCCTGGCTCAGAACGCCTCCCGGAACACCTTCTTGCGCAAAGCGTGAGCCCTGGGCCTGCCCTGGGACAGCGCTGGGCAGGAGTGCGTGGCGGGGTTCAGGTGGCTGTTGTCCCAGGGCGTGACCCTCCCACCTGTCTCCCCAGATACACGAAGCTGAAGCTGCAGGTGAACCAGGATGGACGGATTCCAGTCAAGAAGTGAGCACACTTTCCCCTCCTCAGCACTTCCTCTGCTGTTCTGACCTTGGTGACCTTTGCCCCATTGACCCTGACCCTTCCCATGTGCTCAGCATCCTGAAGATGTTCTCAGCAGACAAGAAGCGGGTAGAAACTGCGCTGGAATCCTGTGGCCTCAATTTCAATCGAGTGAGGGGCTGGGGGCAGGGGTTGCGGGGGAGGGGGTGCTTGTCACAGTGGGCGCCAGCTGTGCCTGCGTTCTCAGTCTGCACTCCTGGCCCCTAGAGCGAGTCCATCCGGCCTGACGAGTTTTCCCTGGAAATCTTCGAGCGGTTCCTGAATAAGCTGTGTCTGCGGCCAGACATCGACAAGATCCTGCTAGAGATGTGAGCAGGGCCGACCTGCCCCCTGCCTCACCACCCCCACCCCCACCCCCACCCTGTGTGCTGCGTCTGGCCTCCGCCAGTGGTGGTGTCCCTTCCAGTCCCAGGAGGGGAGACGGAGCTCTTGGGGGTCTCTGCCTGCAGCTCAGGGCTGCCTGGGGCTCTTGTGGACAGTTCTGTGCTGACCCTTCTTGGCTGGGGGTGCTCCTGAGACAGCAGGAGGGCCCCCGTGCTGGGGACCAGAATGCACGGGCTCAGATGTGTTGTGGGTGATGCTGAAGCTGAGGTTGGGCCCAGGAGCTGCAGGCAGGCACTGTGTGGTGAGCCAAGCCCTTGGTGGCTTCCAAAGCCCTTACTGATACCAGCGCTGGCACCAACTGGTCAGGAGAGCTGATGGGGAAACAGGCCCAAAGGGGCAGAGACTGGCCCATGTCCCCATCAGAGGGTTCTGGAGCTAGGCACCGACCTTTCAACTCCTCCCCAGATGAGGGTTTGAAGCAGGGGCGGTGAGGCTCCAGCCTAACCCGGCGTCCCTCCCCTTCCAGAGGTGCCAAGGGCAAACCTTACTTGACACTGGAGCAGCTCATGGATTTCATCAACCAGAAGCAGCGGGACCCGCGGCTTAACGAAGTGCTGTACCCGCCTCTGCGGCCGTCCCAGGCCCGGCTGCTCATCGAGAAGTACGAGCCCAACAAGCAGTTCCTGGAGCGAGGTGAGCCAGCATGGGAGCTGGGAGCGAGGCGGGAGGGTCCCCGCTGACCCTGCTGACCCCACCCTGCCCCCCAGACCAGATGTCCATGGAAGGCTTCAGCCGCTACCTGGGAGGGGAGGAGAACGGCATTCTGCCGCTTGAGGCCTTGGATCTGAGCGCAGACATGACCCAGCCGCTCAGCGCCTACTTCATCAATTCCTCGCACAACACCTATCTCACGGGTGAGCATGCCCATCTTAGCATGACCTCTGCCCTCTGGTCCTTTAGACTGCCTCCCTCCCTTTGGGGTGGCCTGTGCTGGGGAAGCAAGCCAGAAATGGCAAGCCTGTCCTGGGGAGTGGGCTTCTCTGCATGGGTTCCCCTGGTGGTCCAGGAAGCTTCCCCAGCCTGCGTATGCTGGGGAGACGGGGAGCTGGAACTGGAGACCACCTGGGCTCTTAAGCTGAAAGGAGGCCAAGAGGTGGGGTGGGGCAGGGTGGGGCGGGAGCTGGGGCAGGTAGTGCAGAGAGGGACCCTGGAGGAAAGGAAAGAATGGAAGGAATTTATAGTGATCCTGAGTGAATGGGAAGGCTTCTTGCAAGGTGTTGAGCAGGGGGAGGTGATGAGACCTGGTATGTTTTTAGAAGGTTGAGGCCAGGTGCTCCGCAGAGATTGGATGGGAGGCTGGGAGGGGCTTGCTGCCCCCAGGAGGAGGTGACAGGCTGTTCCAGGGCAGCCACTGTGGAGAGAAGAAAGGGAAGTGGGGGGCCGTGGGGGTGTTGGGGACAACTCCCAGTTGTGGCCGGTGGGATGGCGGTGATGGGAGTTCATCTGAGAGAGGGTAAGACCTGGAGGTGGAGGGCCCCACCTGTCAGCCCATGCAGTGGATTCTGACTCTGCCTGGCTTTGGGACTTTGGGGAGAGGTGATGCCGTTTCCACAATAAATCAAGGAGTGATCAGCAGCTGCCCAGACAAAGCGAGCCCAGGCTAGGCCACCACGGGGGCTCTGCATCCCCGGCACGGCCGCACCCAGTTCAGCGCAGGCCTGGGGAGGAGGGCGAGGAGCTAGGCTGGCCGGGCCCTAGTGGTGATGGAGCCTCGCCCCCAGCGGGGCAGCTGGCCGGAACCTCGTCGGTGGAGATGTACCGACAGGCGCTGTTGTGGGGCTGCCGCTGCGTGGAGCTGGACGTGTGGAAGGGGCGGCCCCCCGAGGAGGAGCCGTTCATCACTCACGGCTTCACCATGACCACGGAGGTGCCGCTGAGAGACGTACTCGAGGCCATTGCAGAGACCGCCTTCAAGACCTCGCCCTACCCCGTCATCCTCTCCTTTGAGAACCACGTGGACTCGTGAGTGGGACCCTGATCCCGGCTGGGGGGAGTCCCTGTTGACCTAGGAACAGCCACCTCACTATGGCACTGTTGGACTGCTCCTGTGACCTTTGACCCTGGGGGAGATGACCCTTTCGGTGATCTTCTGGCCTCTGACCTCTGACCTTGGCCCCACAGGGCGAAACAGCAGGCCAAGATGGCCGAGTACTGCCGCTCTATATTTGGGGACGCACTGCTCATCGACCCCCTGGATAAGTACCCGGTATGGGGCTCAGAGCCAGGGCAGGGTGTGGGGGTGAGGGCCCCCAGCAGATGCTGACCTGTCTGTGCCCACCAGCTGGCCCCGGGCGTCCCCCTGCCCAGTCCCCAGGACCTGATGGGCCGCATCCTGGTGAAGAACAAGAAGCGGCATCGACTCAGCAGCGGCGTCCCCGACAGCTCCGTGCGCAAGCGGCCGCTGGAACAGAGCAACTCGGCCCTGAGTGAGAGCTCCGCCACCACCGAGCCCTCCTCACCCCAGCTCGGTGAGATCCTGGCCTGACCTCGACCCCAGTCCTCACCCTAAGCCCAGCCCTCCCTGGGGATGCGCCTTCTACTCCCAACCTGACCTTCCCCATCACCGAGCCGCTTGCCGCCTGTCGGCTGAGGATGGGACCTCTGACCCCTGACCCCAGTGGGATGTGGTTCCATCCACCTCCTGACCCTCCAGTCTCACCTTCCAGCTAGCACCTCACAGAGGCATTCCCCCTCAACCAGGTTGTGACTCAGACCTCTGACCTGACCTTAGTGAACTGTCTCTCTCCTGAGACCCCTTCTGAGTGTACCCTCCCAGCGGGTCCTCATTTCAGCTCATCCTGGACCTCTCCCTTTATTGCGGTCCCTCTTCCGTCTGACTCCTGACTGCTCACCTCCCTAAGCCCCCTCACAGGGTGTGGCCCTAACTGACCCCTGACTTGGAGCCCCACCTTGTCACCCTTTACCCCCACTGTCAAGGCTGTTGTATCCCAGTGCTCACCCTTCTGAGCCACCTACCTATCTCCCTGAGTTACGTCTCCCTGGAGTTCTGTCTGCACCTTGACCTTTGACTCCTCTGCACACTGAACTCCTGACCTCTCCCCTCTCCTCAGCCAGGCTGCGCAGAGAGGACCCCTGGGCTCCATGAGGCAGCTCTGCACCCCCCAGGCCCAACCCTTCCTGGCTTCTGAGCAACAGTGTGCGCTGACCCCTGACCCCATGACCTTGTCCTCTGCAGGGTCCCCCAGCTCTGACAGCTGCCCAGGCCTGAGCAATGGGGAGGAGGCAGGCCTCGAGAAGCCCAGCCTGGAACCTCAAAAGTCTCTGGGGGAGGAGGGTTTGCAGCGGGGCCCTGATGCTCTTGGATCTGCCTACCGGGAGGATGAGGAAGAGGACGAGGAAGAGGAGGAACAGACGGACCCCAAAAAGCCGACCACGGATGAGGTCAGGCCTGCGAGCAGGATGACGGGGCGGCAGCACGCCTTCACTTCCCAAGTGGGCTGAGCCCTGACTGTTCCAGACACAGCCCTGAGTGCTGGGTCTGCCTGCCCTCCCAGAGTTCATGCGCGGGGGTGTGTGGAGTGGGGGAGGGTCTTAGGTAAACAGGTGTGGAAGCAAGTGTGAAATTGTGTTTGGGATGTGGGCTGGGAGGGGTGAGTTAGGGTGCAGGCCTGGGGTGAGGAGTGGGCGTCGGACCTTGGCGAGGGCACTGGGTGAGTAGACTGAGGAAGGGGGCCTGTACAAAGGCCCTGTGGCAGGGCCAGAGAGTGTGGAGGAGGGAGGGGCAATGAGTTCTGGGGAAGGAAGTGACAGGAAAGGTCAGTCCTGAGACCGGGTTTGGGAGGGGCCCAGAGTGGGGACGGGTGTGGGCAGAGGTGAGAAAGCTCAGGCCGCAAGGCTTGGGGGTCTTGGGAGGTACCCAGGAGGAGGTGGCAAGGCGTGGCTGGAAATGAGAGTAAGGGTGGGAATTTGGGGGCTCACCCTCATGTGAATAACTGAACCCCCGAGGTTGGCTGAGGAGTTCCAGCTTCCAAGGTTCAGGGGGGCAGGAGGCAGACTGGCAAGGTGGGGTCCAGAGCCTGGTCAGCGAGGCCCAGAGAGGAGGTTGTGGGGCACATGGAACCATGATGGACAGGCTGTGGCCAGGATGGGAAGAGGGTCAGCGCCTCTGTGGTGCGGGGGCATGGGAGGGAACTTCCAACTCCTGGATGGGGGGCATGGAACCGCTGATCCTGTGATTGGGGGCCACAGGGCACCGCCAGCAGTGAGGTCAACGCCACTGAGGAAATGTCCACACTGGTCAACTACATCGAGCCTGTCAAGTTCAAGTCCTTCGAGGCTGCTCGAAGTGAGTGGGGTGAGAGGTGGGGAAAGGGGAGGCTATCTGGCTCTGCCAGGACTGATCCCCTCCCACCTCCACCCCTCAGAGAGGAACAAGTGCTTCGAGATGTCATCCTTTGTGGAGACCAAGGCCATGGAGCAACTGACCAAGAGCCCCATGGAGTTTGTGGAGTATCCTTCTGCACTGGCGGTCTGGCGGGCCAGGCTGGGGCTGCTCACTGGGAGGCAGGCTCAGGTGGTTCTACCACTCCTGACCCTCGAGCACCCCTGTCTGGGTTGGGAGTGGGCCTGGGAGATTGCACAGGGCCTTCAGCTGAGAAGTGGGGAACTGAGGGTCAGCTTGAGCCAAGGCCGGGAGCACTGGGCTCAAGGCAGAACGCGGGGCCAGTACCTGCCTGTGGCCCCTGACTGGCAACCTCAGATACAACAAGCAGCAGCTCAGCCGCATCTACCCCAAGGGCACTCGCGTGGACTCGTCCAACTACATGCCCCAGCTCTTCTGGAACGTGGGCTGCCAGCTCGTTGCACTCAACTTCCAGACCCTAGGTGAGTGCCGCCCTGCCTTGACCTCTGACCTCTGCCCCCTGATCCCGTGAATCTTGACTGCAGGGACCTCTGACTCTATCTAATCCCAGATCCCCAAATCCAAGTGAGACTTTGGCTGACCCTAACCTCTGACCTTGGCTGATGCTAGACCCAGCCCCTTGTCCAGTCTTCCCAGAGTCTGGATCCTGGATGCTATCTGATCTGACCTGAGTGAACCCTGGTGCTCTCACTGCACTGCACGGCAGTGTCTTTCCTGACCCCTGACTCTATTCCACCTGCCGACCGTCGCCCTCCCCATGTCATCCCCCTAGATGTGCCGATGCAGCTCAACGCGGGTGTGTTTGAGTACAACGGGCGCAGCGGCTACCTACTCAAGCCTGAGTTCATGCGGCGGCCAGACAAGTCCTTTGACCCCTTCACCGAAGTCATCGTGGACGGCATCGTGGCCAATGCCGTGCGGGTCAAGGTGGGGCCGAGCTGGGTGCGGCCAGGGTGTCCCAGGGGCGGGACTTCTGAGCTGCCTCCTCACCCTCCTGGCTCCCCAGGTGATCTCGGGGCAGTTCCTGTCCGACAGGAAGGTGGGCATCTACGTGGAGGTGGATATGTTTGGGCTCCCCGTTGACACACGGCGCAAGTATCGCACGCGGACCTCGCAGGGGAACTCGTTCAATCCCGTGTGGGATGAGGAGCCCTTCGACTTCCCCAAGGTGAGTCCCAGACCTGCCGGGCTCCCTTGGTGGGCGGACAGGAGCGCTGTGTGGTCGGGGGTCTGAGGAGGGGTTGCCGAGGGAGTCGAGGCTAGGCTTGTCACCCCAGATCCTGCGTGTCTCTGCATCAGGCTGGAGCCTCCTGCCCTCTGTGGGGTCAGGGTCGGGGACAGGAAGCTGAGATGGCGGGAGGTCCCATAGGTCCCCGGGGGCACAGCCCAGCCCCTCTCCCAGGCAGGAGGGACTTGCCGGAAGCTCACCCCAGGTTCTCCCTGCCTCCCAGATGGATGGGCTCCCCGAGGATGCAGCCTCAGTCTCAGATGCATGGCTTGCTCTAGGTGCTAGGCTGGCAGTGACCAGACCCGTCCCACCATAATGATGCCTGGAGGGGTCTGTCTGCCTGTCCTCTGGACTCAGGGCTCTGGCGGACGCTGGCCACCTCGGGCCAGGCTGCGGAGGTGCGGGTCCACCATTGGCTCAGTGGTGATGCTGACTGATGGTCTGTGGTCAGGTCACATGGTCCAGGGGCCCACTCTGGGTGGCTGCCTTAGTGACCGTGGTCAGCTGTGGCTCAGACCAGTCTGGGCCCTCAGGTGGTGCTGCCCACGCTGGCTTCGCTGCGCATCGCGGCCTTTGAGGAGGGGGGCAAGTTCGTGGGGCACCGGATCCTGCCTGTCTCCGCCATCCGCTCAGGTGAGGCCATCTGGGCTCTGGGCAATTCGGGGGGCAGTGTGTGGAGACCTGTGCTCAGCCCCCTTGCCCTCCTGCCCTCCCAGGGTACCACTACATCTGCCTGCGGAACGAGGCCAACCAGCCGCTGTGCCTGCCAGCCCTGCTCATCTACACTGAGGCCTCTGACTACATCCCTGATGACCACCAGGGTAAGCTGCAGGGGGCTGGGGCGGGGCAGGCCAGGCAGGGAGGGGACAAAGACACCACCAGGGCCTGGGTGTGGCTGGGACTGGTGGCCCCAGGTGGGCGGTAAACAGATCTGAGGGTGGTTTTGCGGTCCCTGCGTGAGACCAGAGCTAGGGAGGGTGTGGGCCCGGGCGTTCTGCCTCTAAGACCCTTGCCCTCTGCCCCTCCACCCCCAGACTATGCTGAGGCCCTGATCAACCCCATCAAGCATGTCAGCCTGATGGACCAGAGGGCCAAGCAGCTGGCCGCCCTCATTGGGGAGAGCGAGGTGAGCCAGGGCAGGTCAGGGACAGGCGTAGTGATGCCTGGAGGGGTCTGCCTGCCTGTGCTCTTGACAGGCAGGAGGCAACAGGGCTCAGGCTCTCCTGGACCCTGGGGGTCAGGGTGGGGGAGTGGTCAGAGCTGACCCCTGGGCCCAGCCCTGGTGGGAAAGCACCCTGCAGCCTTCTCCACTCTCCTCCGTCTGCACCGCTGATGCCAGTCCCAGCTGCTGGTAGGACTCTTCTCCCTGAGGGGCCTGTTCTCTGCTTGCTGCTGACTCCAGCCTCACGGGTTCACCCACACTGTTCCTCCAGCCCTGGGCTCTGCCTCCAGTGCCCTTCCACCATGCTGCACGGCTGGGGCTTCTGGGCTCTCTTTTTCAGGAGGCTCAGCTGCCTGGGGTTACTCTGCACATTTTAAGGAGATGGAAATCCCTTCTGCATGAGAAACGCCTTCAGAACTGTCCAGGGCTAGAATTCTGGCTGCCGGCAGGCTCAAAGCCAGGTTGCAGAGTTCAGCCGCTTCACCAGGGCAGCTGGAAGCCCTAAAAGCTTTTCAAGTGGGGTCCTGGGAGCCATGAGATGGGCCGCGGCTTCTGCGGGGAGGGGTCAGGAGCAGAGGCTTGCCACACATCTAGGCCCTGTCCCCTGGGGGCCTGCGGCCGCAGGGAAAAGAGCTGGCTGCCTGGAGTTATTAGTGGGGGAGACTAGTGCCCCCTCTGCAGCCACTTCCTTCGTTGATTTAATCAGGAGCTGAGCATCGAGGAAGATGAGCAGCTGTGGGCGAGGGTGGAGGGGGACTCAGAGGCAGGAGGGAACTTGGGGCTGGGCCAGGGCTTTCCAGAATAATCTAGAAATTCCTAACCATATACAATGAGGCCTGGCATCCTAAAGACATGATCTCATGTTCTCTTCTCCATGCCCTTCGTGCAAAAGGGAGTTAGAAATGCGTGTCCTGTTCTCATGGAGTTATTCTAATAGCCCCACATGACAGATGAGAGGAATCCAGGGCCACGGGCTTAGGGAGGTTGTGAAGGACCAAAGGGTCTAGAGAGAGGGGGAATTCCCTGGTGGTCCAGGGGTTAGGACTCTGCACTTTCACTGCCAAGGGCCTGGTTTCAATCCCTGGTTGAGGAACTAAGGTCCTACACAAGGTTCATGGTGTGCTCCCTCACCCCAAAATATTAAAAAAAATAAAAGAAGGGTCTGGAGAGAGTAGCGTTTCTGGACCGAGCATAGAGCATTCTGCTTTCTCCACCCCATCCTCGAAGGCTCAGGCTGGCCCAGAGACAAGCCAGGAGACCCAGTCTCAGCAGCTGGGGTACCAACTGAACCCACACCCCACGCCCAGCCCACTGGATGCCTCCCCGCGCCGGCCCCCAGGCCCCGCCACCTCCCCCACCAGCTCCTCCATCAGCTCCTCCATCAGCAGCCCAGGTAAGGGGCGGCCTGCGGGCAGGTGGAGAGACAGGATAGCGCTGCCTTTCTCTATCTCCTCACAGCCCTGCTTCTGTTTTCCAGGTCAGCGCGATGATCTCATCGCCAGCATCCTCTCAGGTAGGGGGCAGGCCTGTCCTGCCGGCAGAGCTACTCCTGGAGGGAACCGGTGCTCGGCAGGAGTGGTCTGCCCCAGCCCAGCCCAGCCCACTTTTGCTGTCCACAGAGGTGGCCCCGGTCCCGCTGGATGAGCTCCGAGGCCACAAGGCCCTGGTGAAGCTCCGGAGCCGGCAAGAGCGAGACTTCCGGGAACTGTACAAGAAACATCAGCGGAAGGCCGTTGCCCTCACACGCCGGTTGCTCGACAGCCTGGCCCAGGCCCGCACAGGGAGCAGGTGCCGACAGCGGCCAGGTGTCCTGTGAGTGTCCCGCCTGCCTGTGTGCTTTGTGCGTGGATGTGAATGTGCATATGAGAGTTTCCGCAGTAGGTGGGCGTGGACGGATGGCCCAGGGCTGCCCTTTGGCCCCCAGGAAGGAGGCTTGGTGCAAGGAAGACAGAGAACTCTGGGTCCTACCCTCTTTGTGACCCCATGGACTATCCAGTCCATGGAATTCTCCAGGCCAGAATATGGGAGTGGATAGCCTTTCCCTCCTCCAGGGGATCTTCCCAATCCAGGGATCGAACCCAGGTCTCCCGCATTGCAGGCGGATTCTTTACCAGCTGAGCCACAAGGGAAGCCCCTTTCCACCAGGAGGGATACCTTTTTTGAAGTCCCCATAAGAGCATGTTTCCAGGGATTGTTGCCCAGACAGGCTCCTAACATTTGTGTGGAGCTAACGGGCCTCTTCCTTGGCATAACAGATCCCACCTCTCCAGGATGGTATCTGTCACTGCCTGCGGGCATCTGCCCTGTCCCCCTGCCCTCCCGGCCCAGGTCCATGTGGTGACCTGAGTATTACCCAGAGGCGTTCTCCCCACAGAAGCGAGGAGGATGAAAATGCAGAAGAGGAAGAGGTGAGCAGGTATCAGGAGTTCCAGAAGAAACAGGTGCAGTGTCTGCTGGAGCTGAGGGAGGCCCAGGTGGACACAGAGGCGGCGCGAAGGCTGGAGCACCTGCAGCAGGTGGGAGAGCCGGGGCATGTCGGGGCGGGGGGGGGGAGCGGGTGAGCCTGCCTCTGGGACAGGCGTCACAGCTCAGGCTCGCCTGTTGGCCACCTGTGTTTGTAGGCTCAGCTGAGGCTCAGGGAGGTTGTCCTGGATGCTCACATGACTCAGCTGAAGAAACTGAAGGAGATAAATGAGAGGTAAAGGCCGGGGATCTCGTGGGCGGAGAGGGGGGTACTCCCTAGTGCCACGAGGTGGGCAGACACATACACACACACACAGATACACCCCTGTCCTGCCACTGACCCAGCCTGTTCTCCCACTGGCTCCTCCAGGGAGAAGAAGGAACTGCAGAAGATCCTGGACAGGAAACGCCACAACAGTATCTCAGAGGCCAAGACCAGGGAGAAACATAAGAAGGAGGCGTAAGGGCATCGGGGCTGGGAGCTGGTTGTGTGCTGGGCAGGCCAGGCGGGTCCCTGGGCACTGAGCCCATCCTCCTTGCTCCTGTGCAGGGAACTGACAGAGATTAACCGTCGGCATATCACTGAGTCGGTCAATTCCATCCGTCGGGTGAGTGAAGCTCAGCTGCCACCCTAGCCTGCCCCTGTTCCTTCGGTCATCCTAAACCAGTATCCCAGGTGTCAACCTGGTGTTCTGTCGCCCTAGAGGGACTTCCAGATCCTTTCCCTCTGGGTCTGGAACATTTTGCTGTTAAGAGTCATCTCAGTACCCTGGTCACACAGCCCCGGGAACCTTCGCCTCCTTGATCAGAAAGAGGGTCTGCCTGACTTCTATGCCCACACAAAGCTCCAGGGCCTGGGCCCCTACCTTAGAGACACTTGTATGAGCCCTTGCCCCCCACCCACCCCACCCCCACAGCTGGAGGAGGCCCAGAAGCAGCGGCAGGAACGCCTTGTGGCCGGGCAGCAGCAGATCCTCCAGCAGCTGGCAGAAGAGGAGCCCAAGGTGAGGCCGTAGGTGAGGGGCGGGCAGGCGGCAGGTGGGCAGAGCACTGGGTGGCCTGGCCTGGCCTGGCCTCTCTGACGCTGCTACTCCTGCAGCTGCTGGCCCAGCTGGTCCAGGAGTGTCAGGAGCAGCGGGAGAGGCTGCCCCAGGAGATCCGCTGGAGCCTGCTGGGCGAGACACCAGAGGGACTCGGGGACGGGCATCTGGTCGCCTGTGCCAGCAACGGTCACGCGCCTGGGAGCAGCGGGCACCTGCCTGGTGCTGACTCAGAGAGCCAGGAGGAGACTACAAAGCTCTGAACTGGCTGAGCAAGAGGTGGCCACCAGGCCAGGGTGGGCGCTGGGAGGAGGGCAGGAGGCTAAGACACTAAATGCTCTTTTTTTTTTTTAACTTTTTATCTTTAGAAATTTTATTTTTTTAAACCAGGGAGAGCACCCCACACTAACTCTCTCCTTTTACCCCCCTGGGGCCCCATTAGTCCCCAGCCCCTCCTTCCTGCCCTCAGTCCTAGGGAAGGTGCTGGGTGGGTCACTTTGGGCCAGAAGGGCCTCACCCCCATGACACCCACACCCTAGAGTGGGAGTTGTCTCCCTCACTTCCCCAGGGAACAGTGGGTGGAGCCCTCGAGCTCCTGGAAGTCACACTCTTTTTCTCTTTCCTTTGGGGATTTTTTTTTTTATGTGAATAAACGTGGATTTCAGGGACCCTGTGTGCAGCGTGGTTTGGGGTGGGGCAGTGCTGGAGAGGATTCTGGGCCCTAGATGTAGTTCTGCTTTTTCTGGAGCCTCAGTTTTCTCATCTATAAAATGGGCTTATGGACATTGTGGGTCAGGCCCCCAGCAAAGGGTTTTTTTTGCCCAGGAACTGCCTGGAGGTCTTGCCAGAGACCGGACCTCAGAGGCCCTCTGGCCTCCCCTAGGTTTTCCTGTCTCTCTGCCCTGGGCTTTCACTCTGCTTCTCCCGCCCCTTACTCCGGTTACTTTTCTCCCTCCTGGGCTCTTCTTGTCCCTTCATAGAGGCTCAGGCTTCAGGAAGCCTCCCCTGCCCCCTCTTCCTGTAGCCTGATATGACCCAAGCACCCAGCATCTTCCGCCAAGGCTGCTCTTGGCCACACAGGCAGTTGATTCTGTTATCAAGGGTGCAGGTGGGCAGCTCAAAACCTGTCCAATATCAGGGCACCTGGGCTCTCAGCAATAGGCAGGAAGTAGATGGGCCTGGAAGTGACCCTTGGGAGAAGGGGCGCTGACGGTCACAGCATGTGCAGGGGAGATTCGGCATCCCCCTCCTCCCTGTGAGGGAGATCTTATGCCTGTTTTACAGATGAGGAAACTGAGGTCACAGCTAAGTCAAGACATCCTGACCTGGAGGCAGGGGGGGCATGGACCCTCTAGGGCAAACTGTCATTGGCCAGCCTGGAGGACCTGCTCCACCCCTCCCCCTCCTGCCCTGGGACAGCATGGAGTGGCAGAGACCCCGCAGCAAGGGTGCGGCTGGGTTCTACAGCAGGGTCAGGCTGGCACTTCTTCAAGGCCTCTCCCAGCTTCCTGGCTCTTCCCGGGCTGACTGCCTGCCTCCTCCGGAGGAAGGCAGCCTCTTATCTGGGCTTATCTCCTGCCAATTGAGTGTTTTCTTTCTTTGTTTTTGCTGTAGTCTCAGGCACAGATGGGGTGGGGAGGCCAGAGAACAGGGCTTCCAGAGCAAGGCCTTCCCAGGGCTGGGGACCTCTGCCTTGGGCCCCACTCCCTTTGGGTCAGTACCAGTGCCCAGCCCTTCCCTGTTTCTGCAGTCAGGCCTTGTCCTACCTCCACATCTGCCCCACCTAGGCCCCTAGCAGGCAAATCCTGTCTTCCTGACTTCACACATAAACCCTACATTTCAGTCCCTATGTCCTCAAAGACCAGGTTAAACTCCAGACTCCTAGGTATGACATTCCAACTCTTGAAAAGCCTGGCCTCTGCAGCTCCCCCATCCTTCCCTGGGTCTGCTATTTCCTGTACTGGAAATGATAGCACCTTCCCTCATGTCTTCAAGTCCCAGGTCTAGCCCTCCCTGATTTTCCTCTGCTGGAGGGAGCCGCCTTCACTCTGGTTCCAAGCCTGTTAGCGCACTGGGCTGGCGTTAACTCCTCGCTGAGAGGCTGCCTCTCCCCTCGCCAGGAAGCTAGGAATAACGGGCTGTGGCGCAATCCAGGTCTGTATACCTAGTATAAAGCGCTGGCTAGTCTGTAGGGGGCGCCAATAAATCTTTCTGGAATTGAGCTCTCAGCTTTGCTCCCATGGCCTGGTGACGCTTCTCTGGTTCCCTAGCGATCCCTCTACTCACAGCCCTGGGCCAAGCCTTCCGTCCCCTCCCCCGCCCGATGTGTCCTGCCAGTTCCCTGAGGAGCGCTGGCCCCAGGCCCGCCACACAGTAGCTGCTCAAAAGGACTGACCCAAATAGGAGCAAATGACCCTCCCTGGGGGACGGCGGCACGGTTTGCAGTACGCGCGATTCCAGCGGCCAGCCGGCCTGCAGTTCTCAATTACCGTATTAGAGATAAGGACCTGGATGTCCCCGAAGCCCGATCGCGCCCCGCCTCCCGGCGTCCAGGCGGCCGTAGCTTCGCTCACCGCCTCCCTGAAGTCGGTCCCAAGAGCCTCAGTTTCCCTCATATGTAAAGCGGGGACATCTTTTGAAACTTGTCAGTGCTAGCGCTCTCTCCGCCCGGGAAGCCCCAGGAGACAGACAGGGGAGACTCCGCGGCACAGACGTGGGCTTTATTAGCATTTTAGTATCGGGCGTAGGTCCGCAGCGTTATCGCGGAGGGGCGGGTTCCGGCGAAGTTAGGGTTAATCTCGGCTCGCAACTGGCCAGGCGCCGGGGGCGGGGCCACGGGGCCGCTTCCGGTAGGTAAGGGCGGAAAAACTTCCGACTTCCGATGGGGGCCGAGCCCCTCCGTGGTCCTCGCACACACCGGAAGGGGATCGGGCTCTGGGTCAGACCTCAGTCTTCCGAAAGGAACGAAACCGAGTCTCCTTCTGCATAAGGCCTGCAGAAAAGACTTCCGCCCGCTCCCAAGATGGCCACCGGCGGCTTTCGGGAGGAGGGCGGAAGGTCACTGGGAGGGGGCGGAGCCTCCTCTCCCCAAGTTCCGGCTCCACCAGGACTGGAGGAAGCGCGTCCAGCTGGGGCTTGGTCGCAACTGCGTCGCCGTGCCCGCGCTCTTCGGGCGAGGAAGTCCCTTCAGGGTGGGAAGAAGAAAGGGTAGAATGAATTAGCTTATCCTGGCAGCCCGAATCAAGGCGCCTCCGCTTACGGAATCGCGCCACCAAGTGAGATCCCGGAGGAGATATAAGACCGTAGATCCTAACAGGCCTTGTACCGAGAGGTCTCCTGACTCCTAAGCGTGAGATCGTTTGAGCCCTTAGGAGCGGGACTGGTCCCTCCATGTTGTGGGCAGAAAGAGAGGACGCCTAGGAGAACCCTGTAAGCGCCAGAGCCGGAGACTTAGCACCTGGAAGATGGGACCATAATTTGAAAATTGAAGTGGTTCGGAAACTGAGGCCAAGAATCCAGATATCCGAAAGGGATCGACTAGGAGCACAAATGCCTCGCGCTCCGGGGATGTGGGGAGCCCAGAAGCCTTGGCCTGCTGAAGCAGGGTCAGGTCCCCAAATACCCTGGGACTCGGGAAGGGTCTGGCCGGAGGAGAGGAGTCCCGAAACTGCAAAGCCCGACGTGCACTGGGCTGGCCCAGTCTGGAGGAGGCCTGGGACTGCGGCCCACCTCAGCCGGCCCTCACCTTGAAAGAGACGTGAAACTCGTCGCTCATCCTCCGGAGCTCGCGGCCATATCGCTGTGCAGCCCAGAGGTTGGGAGGCGCCGAACGCGAGCGGCCCCGAAAGGGACCGAGGTCCTCCTCCTCCGTCCCTTCATCGTTCTCTGGCCCCGCGGGGTAGGAGCTGTGACGACTCCGGGTCTCCACAGCCCCAGTGCCTGCAGAGATCAGAGGGTGGGGATGACGTGAATCTCAACTCCTCGCACCCCTAGCCCTGCAGCAGTGTTAGTGAAGTTTCGAATTAACTTCTCATTAATCCCACAAATCTTAATTGAGCCCCAATAATGGGCCAGACCTTTGGCTCAGATGGTAAAGAATCTGCAATGTGGGAGACCCAGGTTCGATCCCTGGGTGGGGAAGATCCCCTGGAGAAGGGAAAGGCTACCCACTCCAGTATTCTTGCCTAGAGAATCCCACGGACGAGGAGCCTGGCGGGCTATAGTCGTGTGGGGTTGCACAGTCAGACATAATTAAGCGAGTAACACTTTCAACAGGCCAGACCTTTCGAGTATAAAATGACTTAACCTCTGTGCTTGGTACAAAATAAGGGCATAAATAATAGTTACAGCTGTGAGTGTAAGATCCAGGGGCTTCCCAGCAACTCCCTAGGTGGTTAACACCATCAGCTCCAGTCCCCTGCAGAGGAGATCAGTCTCCTGGTTGAGGGTTGAACCTCACCTCCACAGGTGACCTCCTGGGGTCCATTTGTTTCACTGTTGTGACCTACAGGAGCCTTTTGAGAACAAGAACCTGTCAGCATATCTGTACCTCCCACAGCAGCCACTTTAAACAAACTGTCCAGAAAGTTCTGTTGACTTTTTATGGTAACACTTATGGAGCACTTACTAGGTCCTGGCCATTACCTCACTAGCCTTCTAAGCATGCCAGGAGGTAAGTACTAATACTGCTTCCACAGTGTAGATGAAAAGACAAGCTTGAAGAGGTTAAGACTTGCCCTGAGTGACACAGCTGGGAAGCTCTGAGGTTCCAAGTCCCTACAGGTTTGTTGGAATCCAGAGTCCAGTGATAATCCATTGAGCTACACTTCTTCCTTTGTCCAATCACCCTTCAACTCCCTGAGCCTGTGTCTTCACTTCTTTACGGGAATAAACCTAGTTCTTAAGGCCAGTGACTACCTCACATAAAGAGCGTGAAAGTCCTTTGTAAACTGAAAGTGTGTGATGGATCATTATTCAGAGAGGCATGTCCTGAGTTTGTCTGACTTTTGCTTGTGTTCCATCCCCTGAATTCTTGCCAACCCCACCCCCATACTCAGACCAACAAAGACCTAGAACACTCCCCGAGCACAAATCCTGAGCTGGAGTGAAAGACAGGCATGGAACACGTGCACGGGAACAGCATCCACAGCAAGTCATGTCTGTCAGGGAGGCATTCTGGTATGATCTAGGCCAGGTCTTGAAGCCAGGGGTAAACCGTCTCATCCTGTCCTGAAGGCCTGTGGGCCAGCTCCAGGGCCGGGGCCTCCAAGGGTCCCAGCTCCAAACAGGGCTGGGAAAGCCAAGAAAAGAAAAAGGGGCTGGATCCAGAAAGGCCTAGGCTAAGAGGGTGGCTGGAGTTCCTGAACTTCACCAAAGCCTGGGTCAGGGAGGTAGGGACACCATAAAGCCTGTGAGGATGGTGTGGCAATGGGGAACAGGCAGCTAAATCAGCAGTCCAGATTGGGGCTGGGGCTAAGGAGCTGAGAGCAGCAAGAGCCCTGATGAGAACAGGCCTGTCAGCAGAGGACTGTCCGGTTCCATGGGGCATGGGCATCAGGACAGACGTCCCCTCCTTTACCATGTTCCTGCTTTGTGACCTTGGGCCCTTTTTAATCTCTTGGGGCTTCGGTGTTGTCCTCTGTGACACGGGGGCAGCCCCCAGGACCGCCATGAAGACAAATAACACAGAGAAAGAACCCTGTTCTGCCTTTTTCATGTCCTGAAGGCTCCCATCTTCCCAGTGAGACAGAGGCCAAGTTCTCCCTATTTTACACTTGAGGAAATAGAAGCACAGAGAGGTTAGGAACTTTCCCAGGGTCACACAGCTGGCACACCCTGCTTGGTCACTGAAATGCTCAGGAACTATCAGCTATTATGCTACTTTACTAGCACTAAGAACCCACACAACCTCGACACCTGACAGATTCAGGGCCCAGTGGTCAGAAGGCAAGTGAATAGTAGGCAGGCACTTGGTCTGGGCCCTACCCTTTTGTCTAGGAATCAGAACAAGAACAGCAGCACGTCCTGTCAGGTTGGCAGTACGCTTCATGTATATTAATTCCTTATGTCCTCACCACATCTTGTGAGGGAGGTTACTCACTGTCCCCATTTCACAGAGGAGAAAACTAAGGCATAGAGAGGGTAAGTAACTTGCCCAAAGTCACACAGCTAGTAGTTGACAGATTCCAACCCAACCAGTCTGGCTCCTGGGTCTGTGTATTTAACTCTCATGCCCCAGGCTCCCTTCAGCAGTACCATGGGCCCCCCTGGGGGCTCAGGTCTGGGAAGGCAACCCTGGGCCTAATGTCACTGCCAGCTCTACCAGGAGCCTACCCATGGAGTGGGGATTTTTACCAAAGCCATGAATTGAGCAATGCCAAGCCAGCCATTGTCAAAATGACACTCAGATGTGTAAACTGAACATTTAAGTGTCCTATTTACTAGGAAAAATATCTGAGAACTTTTCTGTGAACTCCCTGGGGGAGCAGACATGCCTACCCACTCCATCCATCCAATCTTCAATCAGCTGTGACTCCTTCATGCCCCTAGATAGTGCAGAGGTGTCCTCTCCCAGTCTTGGGAAGGAAAGGAGGAGGGAGGAGGTGTGGCTTCTGGTTGAGCATGGGTGGGTGCCCAGGCCTGTCCAGAGTGCCTGCCTGGGGCTGGGTGGGGAAGTGGGAGGGGCCTATGGCTGGAAGAATCAGGAGCCCCAAGCTTTAAGTTCTTTACTCACTGGGCTTCTGGGTAAGTGGGTGGGGCCGAACACATCCACATTCCCTCTCCTGTGAGCATCCTTGCTCACTTCATTAAAACAGTACTGTTCCAGACAGCTGGAGGCAGTGAGGCTGCACCATCAGGCAGGGCTGGGTTTGGATCCTGTCTACAATGTGGGTGGTTCACATGTAGCTGGACTTGAGCAGGAGAGCAGCACGCTCCGCCCCGAGCAGGCATGCGGCCTGTCCTGTCTCAGCCCAGGGTTCCTGTGTCCCCTAAAGTCATTTGGGGAACGAAAGCCCCTTACTGGCCTGTAGAGAACATACCTCCACCTTCCTTGCTCAGAGCTCAGAAAATCAGAAAACACACTAAAGCAGAGGCTGGCAAATGTTTTCTGTAAAGGGTCAGAGAGGAAATGTTTGGGGCCCTGCAGGCCACATAGTCTGTCACAGCTACTCAACATCGTGGCCATGGCGTGAAAGAAGCCGTAAACGATACACAAGTGCTTGTGCCCTGCTGCGTTCCACTAAGACTGTATCTGGAACGCTGAAACAAAATACTGTTCTTCGGAGTTGGGTCAGCTGTTTAAGTGTCCAAAGAAAAAGTGTCAAAACCATTCTTAGCTCGCGGGCTATACAACAAAGAGGGATTTAGCCTTTGGCTGTGGTTTGCCAGCCTCTGCTCTAAACCCAACTACGTCTGTCCTCTGCCTAAAACCTTCAATGGCTCTCTGTTGCCTATGAGATAAACTCCAAACTCCTGGGCATGGCCTTCAGGGCCCTTACATTCTGGTTCCAGCCTGCACGTCCCTCTTGTCCGCCATCAAGGGGGAATTGGTTATTCACGTCTCTCTATTCCCTCTAAATGAATGACAATCCCCAGGTCTGCTCAGTAACAGTAAGAACAGCAGGCCCTCCTCTGTGCTAGGCACCCTTTCTAGGCATTTCTCCTGTATTAATGCATCCGATTCTCATGACAACTCAATGAGGTGGGACTAGTTCTAGTCCCATTCTGCTGGGATAAAAAACTGAGGCACCCAATATTTATGGTAGCACTATTTATAATAGCCAAGATACAGAAACAACCTAAATGTCCAACAGAAGAACGGATAAAGAAGGCTTCCTTGGTGGCTCAGATGGTAAAGAATCTGCCTGGCAACACAGGAGACCTGGGTTCAATCTCTGGGTCAGGAAGATTCCTTGGAGAAGCAAATGGCAACCCACTCAAGTATTCTTGTCTGCAGAAGATGTAGTATATATAAACAATGAAATACTGCTCAGCCATTAAAGAAAAAAGTGAAATAACGCCATTTGCAGCAATAAGTATGGACCTAGAGATTTATCACACTAAGCGAAGTCAGACAAAACTATGGAATCTAAAAAATGATACAGGGAAAATAAAAATGATACAGGAGACTTCCCTGGTGGTCCGGTGGTTAAAATTTCATGCATTCAATGCAGGGGGCATAGGCTGGATCCCTAGTGGGGGAACTAAGATCCCACAGGCCTCCTGGTGTGGCCAAAAACAAAACAAAACAAGACAAACAAAAAATGATACAAATAAACTTATTTACAAAATAGAAATAGACTCACAGACATAGAAAACAAACTACCTCCTGGTGCTGCCAAAAACAAGACAAACAAAAAATGATACTAATGAGCTTACTTATAAAACAGAAATAGACTCAAACATAGAACAGACATAGAAAACAAATTTATGATTACCACAGGGGAAAAAAGGGGAGTGGGGGTGGGGAAGATTAATTAGGGCTTGGGATTTTTTTTTTTTTTTTTTGGCAGCACTGCATGGCTTACGAGATCTCAGTTCCCCAATCAGGGATCGAACCTAGGTCACGTCAGTGAAAGCGCTGAGTCCTAACCACTGGACCAGTAGGGAATTTCCAGGACTTTGGGATTGATAGATACACACTGCTATGTATAAAGCAGATAAACAACAAGAATCTACTGTGTAGCACTGGAAACTATATTAAATATCTTGTAATTACCTATTATGGAAAAGAATCTGAAAAGGAATATACATATATATATATATATATATGCATATATATAACTGACTCACTTTGCTGTACACCTGAAACTAACATATCATTATAAATCAACTTGGAGAAGGACATGGCAACCCCCTCCAGTATTCTTGCCTGGAGAATCCCATGGACAGAGGATTCTGGTGGGCTACACTCCATAGGGTGGCAAAGAGTCAGACACGACTGAGCGACTAACACTTTCACAAATCAACTATGGGTTTCCCATAGCTACCACTGGGCACTAGTGGTAAAGAATCTGCCTGCAATGCAAGAGACCTTGGTTCGATCCCTGGGTCGGGAACATCCCCTGGAGAAGGGAATGGCAACCAGCTCCAGTATTCCTGCCTGGAAAATTCCATGAGCAGAGGGGCCTAGCAGACTACAGTCCATGGGGCCACAAAGAGTCTGACATGACTGAGCACATAAATCAACTATAATTCAATTAATTAAAAAAAAAAAAAAAGCTGGGTTTGAACCCTGCAGTCTGGCCCTGGGCCTGGCACTGGGCTGCTTTACTCCCTCCACCATTCATGCACCAGCCCCTCCCGGCGTCGGGCTATGCGCTGGAGCTGTTACAGCACACAAGGTGGCCGCAGGCCTGCCCTGGAGACACAGCTCACCGCAGCAGGGGCTTGGAGGCAGAGAATATGAAGAGTGACAGCACCCTGCCCATGCGGAGGCGGGCAGTGGCCCTGTGGCTCTGGCAGGTTATCGGTACCTGCAGATCTTTCATGGAGAACCACTTGCTTTTTAGATGTCGAAAACTAAGTCAAAAGGAATCCAGGGCAGGTCCCTCACATCCCTTGTCATGGCTGGGCCTGGAGCTGGGGTAGGCAGCCCCTTGGCTTATTGCTGCTTCAGGCCATTCTCCCTAAATCTAGTTTCTTGGGCTGTGCCACCTTTCCCCCTGGAACCTCAGGTGCCCCCCCTACCCGAATGATGGGCCCCTAGCGTGTGCAGGTTTTGCCACTTCTATTTCATTCATTCATAGCACAGAAATGGTCCTTTCCAGCTCCCTGCCTTGGCACCCCAGCTCTGATGATGCCAGGCTCCTCACGCTTGGCTAGCTTACACTGCATACAAGCCAAGCCCCGCACCACCTCCCTCACTGGGCTGATACCAACACAGCTCTGGTTAAGGCCAACTCCCTGCCAGTTCCCACAGGCACCCAGGTGGCCAGCATGGCTGGAGAAAAGCACAGCCGTGCCACCTCTGTTCAAATTCACGGCCACAAGATCCAGTGGCCCCCCAAGTTGCCCAGCACACCTTCCAACTCCATACTCTGGGCCAGACAACTACTTCAAACCTGCTCTTCCTCCCGGCTTCAACCTCCACCCCTCTCTCCACCCTCACTCCTGGCTCAAGACCTGCCTTCCTTTCACCAAGAAATTGGAAGCATCCATGAGAGAAACACCTCCTAGTTCCCACGAGGTATCTCCTGGCCCTCCTCCACCCTCCACTGCACTCTGCCCTCCCCTGAACACCAGACCATTCTCTCCTACTCAAGTAAGCTTCCTTTCTGCCCTGCATCCTCCAGTATTTCCCTCCTTCCTGGATTACTCTATCAACTTATAAACATGCTCTTTTGGGAATTCCTTGGTGGTTAAGACTCCACACTTCCACTGCAGGGAGCATGGGTTCAATTCCTGGTCAGGGAATTAAGACTGCGCAAGCCACATGGTACAGCCAAAAAAAGAACCTCTTTTTTCTTTTTCCTTTTTACCTTAAATAATAAAACAATCCTTCCTCAACTCTCCTTGGGCCTTCAGGTGCCACTGGCTCCTCTCTTCCTCTTTGCCAGAGCTCAGCTGCCAAGAGTGGGCTCTCCTTTCTACCTCCAATTCTCTTCCCATCATCCCTCCCCACTCTCCACCCAAGCTGCCCAAGGCCAGTCCAGCACTCCACTCCCAGCCCTCCCCCAGCAGCCCTCAAAGGAGCACCKCGCAGTTCAACACTCCCCTCCCTACCAAGTGACTCCCTCCTTCTCACACCCCCAGTGCAGGCTCCTCCGCTTCTGCTGCCCTCTGCAGCCTGGAGCTCCAGACTCAGCCCAAGCCTACCCTGCCTACACTGGCTCCCAGGACCCACAGAACACTCCATCAGTAACGGCCAACTCCCACCTGTATCTATCCCTACTAGAAATCTCCACCTGGATGCCCAAAGGGCACCTCTAACCTGACCTGGCCCTAGCAGGGCTCCTGATCTCATCCCACCCCTTCTTAGCTCCACCTCAGTTAAGAGCGGCTCTATCCTTCCAGGTGCCCAGGCCATCCTCTTTGGGCGTCACACATCTATCTACCAGCAAATCCCACCAGCTCTACCTTCAAAAGAAGCCCAGAGTCCAGCTCTACTACATACCACGTCCACCACCACCAAGCTCGCACTGGCTACCCCCCTCCCCTGTGGCACCACCCCTACCTTTGCCCATTGGAGACCCGTCTCCACCCGGGGGCCCTGGTGATTCTCTTGAGGTCCAAATCAGATCAAAGTTCTCCAAGTTTTCACTCAACCTGAGAGCCAGAGCCCTGACCTGGGCCTTCAAGGCCCTGCCCATCAGCCCCTCCCCTTCTCTGAACTCTGGAGGAGTCTCCAAGCCCCTCCCCTCACTGCCCTTAGGGTCTTTGCATTTACGCTGCCCTTCGCCTTGGTGAAGGAAATAGCAACCCACTTCAGTATTCTTGCCTGGAAAATTCCATGAACAGAGGAGCCTGGTGGGCTACAGTCCATGGGGTCACAAAGGGTTGGACATGACTGAGTGATTAACACTGCCCTCTGCCTGCAGGCATCCCTGCCAGCATCTGTCTTCCCACAGATCTCTGTCTGGCTCACCCCTCCATCAGATTCTAGCCTTGGCTCAAATGTTGCTTCTTACCAAGGCCCTAGTAGCTCAGTCGGTAAAGAATCACCTGCAGTGCAGGAGACCTGAGTTCGATCCTTGGGTCGGGAAGATCCCCTGGAGAAGGAAATGGCAATCCACTTTTTATCTTAAATAATAAAACAATCCTTCCTCAACTCTCCTTGGGCCTTCAGGTGCCACTGGCTCCTCTCTTCCTCTTTGCCAGAGCTCAGCTGCCAAGAGTGGGCTCTCCTTTCTACCTCCAATTCTCTTCCCATCATCCCTCCCCACTCTCCACCCAAGCTGCCCAAGGCCAGTCCAGCACTCCACTCCCAGCCCTCCCCCAGCAGCCCTCAAAGAAGCACCGCCCAGTTCAACACTCCTGGGAAATCTATGGACAGAGGAGTCTGGAGGGCTATAGTTCATGGGGTCGCCAAGAGTCAAACATGACTTAGCAATTAAACTGCCACCACCAAGGCCCACCCTGACCACCTCAGTTCAAATCTCTCACCCCAGCCCCCAGCACTCCAGATTCCAATGAGAAAATCAAGAGTATGTCACCTAAGGCATCACCTTTTAACTGTATCACTGACTGGTTTGTTTCTTTGTCTATGGCTTGTCTCCCCCATCTTCTAGAATGTATGCAACCACAAGGGCAAGAGCTTTTTTCTAGTCCCTGATGAACCCCTGGCAGCTGGAACACACCTTCAGCACTTGACACAGAAGATGGGAAGGGACAGCCAGGTACAGGGTGGAAAGCAGTTTCAAGCAGAAAAACTCCAAGTGCAAAAATCTGGAAGTTAAAGAAAGCCTGTGGAGTTCATACAGTGTGACATACAGCAGGCTGGGGAGTGGAGGGGGGATCTTTTTTTTCTTTTAATTTTTTTTTCTCTTTTAGAGACTGTATCCCTAATAACTGAATATCAACCTTTTTTCTTTCTTTCTTTTTTTTGACTGTAATCCTAGTTCCCTGACCAGGCACTGAACCCCGGGGTCCTTGGAAGTGAAAGCACTGAGTGTTAACCACTGGACCACCAGGAACTCCCTGTGGTGGGGGTATTAATAAGCCTTCCTGCTCCTGAAAATGGAAGGGTGTCACATTGGCAGCAGTTAAGGGACATGAGTTTTGTTTTCAGAAGATTTCTGTGGTTGTTCCAGGTACCAAGGCTTGTGCTGGGCACCTGGGTGGTAGGGACTACTAAGACATGGCCACTGCCCTCCAGGGCCCATCCCTCCATCTCAGCTGGTCTCCCTCAGTAGATATGGAGGGCAGCTGATGCTTTCCCAGTCCTGCATAGACCTGCTGCCTGGTAGGGCCATCTGCCTCTTGGGATTACCTGGCCCTGGCAATGTCAAGGACAGCCCCTTGTGGGTGTGAGCCACAGGGCGGGGGAAAAAAACAGAGCTGGGTACAGGATCCAGGATCTCAAGGAAAGCACTAGCCTGGGGCAAGGCACCACAGAGTCTTCTAGCCCAAAGGAAATGCCAAGTAAGTGTGACCTTAGGCAAGTCATTTCCCCTTTCTGGTGGCCTCTCAGTGATTCTGTCCTGGTCCTATGCTAAGAGCTACATACTTGGAGCATTTACTAAACACCAGCTCTATAATTAAGTGCTTCTAAGGTATGCCTGTTAATCTTCCCCACAGCACTACCAGGGTGGTGATGAATTGCTGTTTTACAGAAGAGGAAACTGAGGTGCAAAGCAGTGAGGGACTTACTCTAAGCCCCCCGGAGTGTGGATGTGGCTGGGGTGCAGAGAGCTACTGGGTTAGAGGCAAGCTGGACAGGCAGGTGGTTGTTGAGGGTGGGGGTTGCCTACCTCCATGGTGGCTGCTGCTGGCCGGCTGCCCCTGCTGGTGACCAGCTTCCCCCAGGAGGCCTGGGGCTGTTAGCCAGTGCTTGCTGAGACCTGAGGGCCTGTCCCCTGCGGGGCTGGGGCCCAGGCCCCTATCTGCAGGGCTGGAGTCTTCCTGCTCACTCTGCTCAAACTCTGGGATCTGGAACATGCTCTGGGCTGCAGGGGTCAAGATGGCAGGTAATTAGAGAACAGCTGCGGCTAAGGGTGGCTGGCAGGGTTGGGGGCACAGGTGTCCCTGCTCCCTATCCCACCTCAGCACCCCAGGTCCACCCTGCCTCCCCGGCGCACATCTGTCCGTTGAGTCTGGCCCGGCAGGAAGCTCGACTTATCCACCCAGGATCTAAAGCTCTCAGAGCCCTGGGGCTGGAGAGAAGCCTCAGGTCCCTGCCCAGGCTTCAGCCAGACCCGCCCGCAGTAACGGCACACAGATCTCACCCCAAGCCCGATAACGAGGCCCCTGACTCGGGCCCGCCGCGTCCCTCTAGCAAAAAGAGAGCCCGGCCCTAGTTGCCTGGGTAACGGAAACTGTCACCGGCCCAGCCCAATCAGCTCTTGAAATGTCACTAGCTGGCCCGCAGGCCGGGCCACTCCCCGGGGCCCCGCCCACTGCCTTCCTCCCGATTCCCTTCTACGTCTCCGGATGCTCAGCTCCCGACTTCGTTATGCCTTGGGCGTTGTGGGAGCCGCTGAGGGATTCTCCGGGGTCCCCGTTTGGGAGCCAGCTCCTGCTGACAAGTCCTTCAGCCCCTCTGGGACTTAATTCCCACTCCTGTAAAATGGGGATAATGACACCTGTTTCAGGAGTCAGTGATCCTTGTAACCTGGGCGGTGATTACTGTGGGTGAAAGCACCTTGCAAAGCCGTAATCGAAGCTCAGCCGTCGGAGGCAACAGTGGTGGTTGTCACTGCTCCATCTGAACCGGGTGACCAGCTCGGGAAGCGCCCCTCTCTCCTCCCCGCGGTGGAAACCTCGCACCGCCCGCGTCAGGGGCGCCACTCCCCGCGCCAACTCGGGGGCACTAGAGATAAGCGAGGGCGCCTCCACTCGGGGCAGGATGACTGTCCCGGCGCAGAAGGGAAAGGGGCCCCTAGGCGGGTGACCGTAGGACCCGCGGAGGCCTCGCGCCTGGCAGATGGCAGGCCAGGTGAGCGGGAACCGCCGCCAGCCAGGGAATGGGCGGGCGGGCTGGCGCGGGACGCGGGGAGCCCCGCGGGCTAAGGCCCGGGGGCGGGGCCCGGAAACCATCTTGGCTGAGGGCGGAAGTTTCCCTCGGAGACCGAGTGAAGGGAAGTCGTTACCGCCGCGGGTCGGGCGGGACAATCTCGATTTGGGGTTGGGGAAGAGAAGCGTGGGAATCGCCAGCTTCCCAAGGAAGCGAGGGCCGGTAGCTCCGGGCAAGGCCCACCCGGGCGCCGGCCGGATGCGGCGCAGCCGGAACGTCAAGGCCGCTCGCCGCCTCTCGTAACCCCTGGCGCCCGCCGGTGGCGCAAGTCGCGCCAATTCTCGAATGGCTCCGCGCCGGGCGCGGCGCAGGCCTGCGTAGCCGGGACCAGACGCTGAGCAATTTGCGTAGCGAACGGCGGCCGCGCAGGCGCAGGAGGGAGCGCAGCAGCGGGAGCAGGGGAGCCGAAGCCCCGGGTCCCAGCGACCGGAGCCGGCTCCCCCAGCCGCGGCCAAAGGACCGGGATTCGGCCTCCTCCCTCCCCCACGCGGCCGGAGAGTGGACGCAGTGCGGGGTGGGGTGGTCAGCGTCCGGAATCCCGAGGACGGAAAGCAGAGGCCCTCCCCATCCGGATTGTTGGAGGGGAGAGAGAGCCCTCCAGTTTGGGGAGGGGGAGAGCCAGACGTTGAGCGTCCCCAGCAGCGGCCGCTGCTCTGAACAGTCTGGCGTTGGCCGGCTCTCCCCCTCCTGCCGGGACGACTCCAGCGACCGAGGCCAGGGACCCCCTCTCCTTCGGCCTCTGCACCCCAATCCTCCCATCCCCGGCTTTGAGGCTGGCCCGGAGAGGAGTACTCCCTACTTCCCCACCCGCCTCTGCCCTGGAGAGGAGGGGCTGTCTTTCCACACCCCAGAGTGAAAGACCTAGGTTGCCTGTGCCCCGCAAAGGCAAGGGGCCCTCTGGCAAGGGGGGTAGGGCCCAGCCAACCACGACTTCTTTCCACCTGAGCACCCTACGACTCCCACCCCTCTGTATTTATTTCCCTGGCCCCCTGCCGGCCCCTCCATCTGTGTCTTCAGGGTTCAGGCCTCCCTCCCTGACATGGAGAGTAACCTGTCTGGCTTGGTGCCCGCTGCTGGGCTGGTACCTGCGCTGCCGCCCGCCGTGACCCTGGGGCTGACTGCGGCCTACACCACCCTGTACGCCCTGCTCTTCTTCTCTGTCTATGCCCAGCTCTGGCTGGTGCTCCTATATGGGCACAAGCGTCTCAGCTATCAGACGGTGTTCCTGGCGCTCTGTCTGCTCTGGGCTGCCCTGCGTACCACCCTCTTCTCCTTCTACTTTCGAGACACACCCCGAGCCAACCATCTGGGGCCCCTGCCCTTTTGGCTTCTCTACTGCTGTCCTGTCTGCCTGCAGTTCTTCACACTGACGCTCATGAACCTCTACTTTGCTCAGGTAACCATGGTGATGGGTGGGGATGGGCCCATGAGGTAGCAAGCCCCAGGGCCCCAAAGAATAATGGGCCTCTCTGCTCTCAGGTGGTGTTCAAAGCCAAGGCAAAGCGTCGGCCAGAGATGAGCCGAGGCTTGTAAGTACTGGTGGGTTCAGTCCCCAGGTTGGGCAGGGAGAAGCCCAGTGTCCATTCCTTCCCCCTGGTAGGGCTGAGGGGAGTCCAACCCAGGATGCTTGGGGAAGGCTTGGGGACATGAGGCACCTGGTCCAGATGGCTCTGCAGAGGTGTTACATGTGTGAAGCTCAGCTATAATTAAAACCACTGAAATATGGTGAAAGGAGAGGCTACCAGTGTCATCCATGATGGAGGAAGAGCTGGAGCTTCCGGCCCTCGGAAGCTCCGAAGGGCACTTCTGGGTGACCTTGGGCAGTGATAACTCCTGTCCTTTGTACAGCATCTGGCAGTTTATTAAGAACAGTCACAGACATCCTTAATTTTTACAACTCACCTTCGAAGTTGATGTATCCCCATTTGAGAGATGAAGACACTGAGGCCCAGCAAGGTTAATCAGCATGTTCAAGGTCGCACACCTGGCAGGAGGCAGAGCCAGGGCTTAGATCAGATTTCTGACTCCCAATCCAGTGCTTTCTGCCGTACCACAGGTGTCAGTCATCTTCTGACCTCTTGGAAGAGTGGGGTTCAGACTGGGTGGCCTGAGGTCCGACTGACACCCGGGTCTCCTGGGAAGGGTTGGGTGGTTGGGGAGTGGCGAGGGTGGTCACCGGGGGCTGACTGTGCTGTGGGCCACAGGCTGGCTGTCCGAGGGGCCTTTGTGGGGGCCTCGCTGCTCTTTCTGCTGGTGAATGTGCTGTGCGCGGTGCTGTCTCGCCGGCGCCGGGCGCAGCCCTGGGCCCTTCTGCTGGTGCGTGTCCTGGTGAGCGACTCCCTGTTTGTTATCTGCGCACTCTCTCTTGCTGCCTGCCTCTGCCTTGTGGCCCGGCGGGCTCCCTCCACCAGCATCTACCTGGAGGCCAAGGTAGGGCCACAAGCGCTGATGCCTGGGTGTCTTTGGGGCGTTTGGGGTCTTCAGAGTAGAGAGAAAGCTGGAACCTCCCCTCCCTAAGGGTCCCCTGTTGTCACCTGTGCCAGGGGACCAGTGTGTGCCAGGCAGCTGCAATGGGTGGTGCCATGGTCCTGCTCTATGCCAGCCGGGCCTGCTACAACCTGGCAGCCCTGGCTTTGGCCCCCCGGAGCCGGCTGGACGCCTTCGATTACGACTGGTACAACGTCTCTGATCAGGTGGGCATTCAGCACATCTGCCGCCTCCCCAGTAGCTGTGGCTCCTGGCCCCCAGCTGGCCTGAGTCCTGTCTGGGAGCCCCATTGTCACGACTGCAGATTGGCACAGCCCCTGCCTCTCCACAGGCCGACCTGGTGAACGACCTGGGGAACAAAGGCTACCTGGTGTTTGGCCTCATCCTCTTTGTATGGGAGCTGCTGCCCACCACCCTGCTGGTGGGCTTCTTCCGGGTACATCGGCCCCCACAGGACCTGGTGAGGGCAAGTGGAAAGGGGTGGCACTGGCAATCCCTGGGCTGGGTTCTGGGGGTAGGGAAGGCCAGTGGGGATCAGAAGGAAGCATCAATGGTGGCTCCCTTCCCCAGAGCACCAGCCGCATCCTCAATGGGCAGGTCTTTGGCTCCCGTTCCTACTTCTTTGACCGGGCACACTGCGAGGATGAAGGCTGCTCTTGGGAGCATAGCCGGGGCGAGAGCACCAGGTAGGAGTCCCGGCCCCACCTGAGGACCCTTGGGCCCCCAGATTGTTCCTTCAAGCCACAGGGACCTAGAGCTGGGTCCCACCCACCCCTGCCCGTGCCATTGTCTATACTAGGTAAGGTCCCCTCTGGTTTGCTGTTGCTAGAGTCCCCACCTCACCCACCAAGATGCAGTTTGCCAGAGTCAGAGAAGTGTGGGTCACTGAGCTCCGTTCTCAGTCTCTCTCCTCCCCCAGCTCTTGTGACTGTGGTCCTAGTGACTGCTGGGGGACTGACCCTGTTTCTTTGCCTGCAGCATGTCAGGTAGCCTAGGCTCCAGCAGCTGGTATGGCACCATTGGGCGGGAACCAGCCTGGTGCGGAGGCAGCCAGACGCGGACCACGCCCCTGCTCTTCTCCCAGGTTCTGGGACCAGGCAGCCACCACCACAGTCTCTACTCCACCCCACAGACGTGATCCCCCTTCATCTCCCCGCAGAACACTTAGACCCCAGCCCCTCCCACCCCAGACCCCTGTGCCAAGTTCATCTGTTGCTTCTTGTCCAGGATCCCGGGGGCTGTGGCTGCCTCTTCCCCAGGCCGGCTCCTTGCTACTCCTGTTGCACTGAGCTTGTGCTGTCCCCTAGTATGGGAGGGCATGGCCCTGGCTGCCAGATGCTCACAGCACCCTGGCATGACCCACTGCCTCCGCTTCCACTCCGGAGCCAGCTACCTCTCCTGCGTCTGCCCCTCAATAAACAGTGTCTATGCTCCAAGTCCATTCGCTGTCTCTCAGTTGTCTGCTTGTGTTTCTCACACCTTCGTCCGTTTGATCTAAGGCTGATTGGACACTGGCCCTCAAAGGAGGCTACTGGGCTGGGCTGGGGCCATTTACCTCCCCCAAGGCTGGTGGGTAAGGAGAGGGACGAGCCTGCAATCCAAAGAAAAGAGAGACCAGAAGAGTCCAGCCTCCACTCCAGTCCCCTCCCTGCTTGAACAGTCTCTACTGTTTCTTCGGGAACTGCTTCAAATGTCACCTCCTTTATGAACCCTGCCATTTCCAGGTCAGGGAACTATGTCCCTCCCTACCCCACCCCAGGTCCCTTGGTACTGTGACTGCATGGCTGCTATGCCACTTACCCTCAGTGGATTGGGATTTCTAGAGACCCTGTTTCCCTGTCTTTATGCTCAACCTGGCCTTCAGGTCCAAGAGTTAGTCCAGGGCTGGTGGAGGAACAGCAGCCTCCATCTCCCTAGCCCGTGCAGATTTGGCCAGGCTGCCCTCCCACAGTCTGCCTGGGGAACCCCTTCCCTGACTGTCCCTGATAGTGCATTCGCTGCCCTCTGTAATCACAGGCCTTACAGATCTGTCCTCTGTCCCATGGCCGGGCCTCATTTATCACAGAATCATTTATCTTGCCCATATCTGGCCATTTGGTCCAACTCGGAGTTCCTGGGGTCTAGCACTGAGCCTGCCTTGAAACCCTTCACCTGGGACTGCCCTGAGCCCCAAGCCTCAGTACCTCCAGAGATGGGCCTCTGAGACTCAAGCAACTCAAAGCTGGACAATCTCAGTTGAAAACGAAATTGCTGACATTTGTAGGGCACTCAATTGTGAGTGCCAGGCTCTTGTTTTGAGCATTTACAAATACCGACCTTGTCAATCCTCAGCACAGCATCCTGAGGTGATAATTAGTCATCCCTTTTCTGTAAGTGGGGACTGGGAGGCCTGGAGAATCTAGTCATCAGTCTAAGACCCCTACTGTTAGGGAGTGGGCAGCCCTAGAGCCCATACTTAAAACCACCCAAGTGAAGGCTGAGGACCCCAGAGGAGGGGAGGGTCTTTGGCAAGATGAGAGTTGCTAAGAAGCAAGCAAGAGAAGAGGGGAGCTAAGTTCAGGACCCTGCTGTTCAGACAGTGGGGGAGGATGTGCAGGCTGGGATGGGCATGGAACTGAGGAGTGAGAGCTGGGGATATGGGAGTAGAGGCAGGCGGTGCCCAGCTTGATTTCTCAGAGCTTGGTCCCAACCCTACCTCGGCCAATTTCAAGTTTCCTCCGTGGATCCCCCACCCCTTTGTCCCCTGGGGTCTCTCCCTCAGGAGTGCAGAGCCCAAGGGCCGGGCTGTCCCTGGGGGGGGGGGGGGGGAATTGAGGGCTTTTCCTATCTGGTAGTGGGCCTACAAGATTCTGGGAAATTAGCGTGGAGCCGGTCCGGAGAGGTGAGCCAAGGCACCAGGCTGGTCCAAGTTGGGGCCGTGCCGCTGGCCACACTGGCTGGCCCACAGGGCAGTACCAGGGCCCCAGTCTGAGATTCCAGGCCTGACCCAGCGGTGACCCCTCTCGGGCTTCTCTGCCACTCACCTCCCGGACTGGCTGGGTTTGGGGGGCTGGGCAACCTCAGGTAAGGGGCTGCGGAGAGCCGAGCCGGAGGCGAGGGCGAGGCACCGAGGGAAGCGCGGTGCTGGAGGGGTTAAACGCGGGAGGAGGGGGGCTTCTGGCGGCAGGAGGGGGGTCTCAGCACCAGCGCCCGCCCGCTCCGCCCCTGCCGCCGCCTCCGCGGCCCCGCCGGCACCGGCGAGGCCGCGCGGGAGCCCGGGCCGCAGCCGCAGCCGCAGCGGGGCAGACAGTGAGTGCGGGGCGGAGCGGGCGGTCGCGCGCGGGCGCGGGGAGGGAGTGCGGGACGGGAGACGGGCCGGGAGGGGGCCCACCTCCGGGAGTCCTGCGGCCATGCGTCCCGCCCGCCGCCCGTCACGCTCTGAGGCGTCGGCGTGAAGACGCGGGGAGGCGGTGGGAGCGAGTGACGGGTGTGCGGTGTCTGGGCGGCGGGCGCTGCGCGGCGGCCCCGCGATCTGGGTGTGCGTGGACGTGAGTGTGTGCACACGTGTGTGTGGGCCTCTGGGGGCCTCGGCCCGGCGCGCACGGCCCCGAAGGTCCGGTGTGCCCGGGAGTCCGGGGTGTGTGCAGGTGGACGGTGTGCGTGCAGCCAGGGCAGCGAGGCCGCCTGGAGCCGCAGGGCGGAGCGTGGGCGCGCGGGTCTTTGTGCCCGCGTATGTGCGCGTGGGCGTCGCCGCGCGCTGTCCCGGGGGAGCAGACAGCTGTCCTGGGGGATGCTGCGCTGGTCCGACCCTGGTCGCCCCCACCCCGCTCCTTCCCGGAACCGGTACCCTTCCTTCCCCTCCTGCCTCGCCTCTGCGCAGCGACCGGGACCCGCCCCTGGGTTCCTCGAAAGCCCAGCGGGGCGCTGGGGACCCTGGGGTCTCCCTGCCCGGCCCGTCGCCTCTAGAAGCGGAGCAAGGAGAGGCAGGAAGGGAAGAAGAAGCCGCGAAGATGCTGCTGCAACCTCGGCGGACGAGCCGGACCGCCATCCCCGTCCCTGCCCAGCGTGGTCCTCTGCGCCCCCTCAGCCCCCAGATGGAAGGCGGGTTCCCCCTCCAGGCCCCCAGCATCTCTCCTCTGGCCCCGCCTCCCCCTGGGCAAGCTGTCTCTGTTTCCACCTTCCACTCTCCCTCCTTTCCCTTCCCTATGCCCTCTTCTCACACCCTGGAGTCCCCGGACTGGGGCTGAGGGCCGGGCAGTGGAGGTAAGGGGGAGGACCGAGGTGGGGGTGGGGGTGGGCACTGGGTGCGTCCTGGTACCAAGCGTCGGGTTGGTCAGAGGGGGTGTGAGGAGAGACCCTCTGAAGGTAGTAGGGCCGGGGGCTCCCAGGACCTTTGGGTGTGTAGGGGTTGGACAAGGAGGGTGTAGGGATGTCAGGCCAGGTGATTGACCCCAGCATCCCTGGTTCTGCCCGCAGTGACTGCAGCTCCCCAGGAACCCCCTGCCCAGCCTCCCCAGGCTGGCAGTGGAGTTGGCCGGGCCCCTGGGCGCGCCATGCGCAGCACCACACTACTGGCATTGCTGGCTCTGGTCCTGCTCTACTTGGTGTCCGGTGCCCTGGTGTTCCAGGCCTTGGAGCAGCCCCATGAGCAGCAGGCCCAAAGGGAGCTGGGGGAGGTGCGAGAGAAGTTCCAGAGGGCCCATCCATGTGTGAGCGACCAGGACCTGGGGCTCTTCATCAAGGTGCGTGGGTGGGAGAGAGATCCCCATAGCAGCCACCCATGACCCCCTGACACTAGCTGCATGCCACTGGGGCCCTGTTCTGGAGTGCTGCTTTCTGACCCGCACCCCTGAAGGCAGGGTGCAGCTGGAGGGGTGCGGGGCAGAGGCTGGGATCCAGGTCTCGTGTTTTCAATATGGCAGCCATGGGCTGCATTTGTTTTCCTTGTTGTGCCCAGCATAGAGTTCTCCTCCTAGTGTGTGATAGTGATTGCATGAAGGAACCCATGAAGGAAGAAATGAATAAAGGCTGTAGCATATGAGATATGTTACATCTTCTCAGGTCTAACTCACAGGTTTAGGGTTACCAGATGAAGGCTGGAACACCCAGTTAAATGTAAATTTCAGCTCAAGGATGAATACTTTTAAAATACAAATTTGTCCCATGCAGTATTTTTATTTGCTAAATCTGGCATCTCTACACTAGTTCCTGTGCGTCTTTGGAGTCACAGATGCCTCAGAGAAACCTAAGAACATTGTGAACATTTCCCCACCCGCTACCTCCAGAAAAGTGCACATATAAACATGTATCCTTGATTTCGGAGGGTTCCAGGTTCCCCTAAGCCAATCCATGCCATCATAGATGCCAGGTTGAGCATACCTTCCTGCCAGGACACATGCTTGTGAAGTGAAAGCTAGAAGGAGTGCAAGTCAGGGATGGGGTGGGCTTTGGTCCAGTGACTAAAGGAAGTGTGGGCCTCAGCCTTTCATGCTACTCTCAGGCAAACACCTCTGCTCTCTCTCTGATTTCTGAGCCACTGTCATATTAAAAAAAATGAAATAAAAACACCTAACATTTAACTTGATTACTTGAATGTGTATTATGTTATCAAAAAGCTTCCCCTCCTTCCTTTCCTGCCTGGTCTTATGGAAGGAGGAGGCATCAGCATGGAGACTCAGTGTTCCAGCTGATTCCCAAGGTGGCAGGACCTGGAGCAGAGTTGAGGGTGGGGTGGGGCTAGGACACAGGCAGCTTGACATTGTCTCTGACCCAGAGAATGCCCAGAAAGGCTCTGATACTCTGGGTAGGAGAGTGTCTGACCACACCATAGGGCAGGAGGAGAGAGGGAATCTGACCTATTTTATCTTCACAAAGAAATTGCTTTTTTCCTGGATATGAAAAAAGAAGAAGAAAAGGAAGGGCAGAACCATGCAAGGCGGGGAAACAGCTGCTTTACTTCTCTTCTGTAATTAGCCAGTCATGCAGCAATTGTGCACCTACTGTGTGCTAGGTGCTGCGCTGTCCAGGATAGGGTGAGCAGGGAAATTGATATCGGGGTGGACAGATGCAGGCTGTAGCCTAGAGGATATCACATCTAGGCAAAGGGACAGACTCCAGGGAAAGTTCACTGTAGGATTTAGTAGAAGGGGAGCTTTCCTTACTTCTTTCTTTGTTAACTGCCAGGTGTATGCTGAGCCCTGGCCTAGGTGCAGGGTGAGGGTGATGGCAAGGAGGGAAATGCCCCAGGATCTTTGGGAAGAGCCAGTAATTAAAGCAGATGAGATGGGTAGAATTTAGAGATGTGTGATTGGGTTGCAAGAGACTCTTGGGCAGAGGAACAGCATGGAAAACGGCGTGGAAACTGGAAAGCTCAGAGTGTTTTGCAGTTCTTGGATTTAGCAGATGCCTAGTCATTTGAAGCAAAAATTAGAACACCCAGAATGACAAAGGATTTTTTTTTCTAAGTTGTGAATTTATTGGAAAAGTGTTGCAAAATAAAATTAAATAACTTTTAATCATACACTTCACTTCTTGGCTTCATGAAGAGATTATTACAGGAAATGGAATCGTCTCAAAATCTGGGGATAAGGTCACTGTAACTTGGGTTCCAAAATGGAAGTCCCAGGAGAGAAGACTCAGGAAAGGGAGGTTGGGACCACTTGGAGAAGGGGCTTACAGGCTGGGCTGGGGAATTCAGACTCTATTCTGCAGATAGCATAAAGGGATGGAAGCTTTGGGCTGTCACTTTAGGAAGATTAATTTGGAATGTGTCTTGCTAATGAGGACTGCAGCCAGAGAAAAAGAAGGTGGTTTATGACCTCCTTCACACCACTGCCTGCGTGTCCTGGCTCTGTGCTGCTTGGAGAAGGGCCCCCCTGCACTCTGTCCTCACTGTGCTATGACCTCCATCACTTAGGGCAGGCACTCTCAAAACACAGACTCCACCTCGGGAGGGAGGCAGACTGGCTGGCAAGATGGGCAGACACATGGCCATTTCACTAATTTAATCATATTTAATGAGCATCTGGGCTTCCCTTGTGGCTCATCTGGTAAAGAATCTGCCTGCAATGCGGGAGACCTGGGTTCGATCCCTGGGTTGGGAAGATCCCCTGGAGAAGGGAAAGGCTACCCACTCCAGTATTCTGGCCTGGAGAATTCCATGGACTATGGGGCCGCAAAGAGTTGGACAGGACTGAGTGACTTTCACTTTCAGTGAGCATCTACTCTGTAGTACAGGATTTGGTTTGGACTTCAGCAGGGTGGGGAAGGGTTTGTCTGTTTATGACCCTCCCCAGATTGGATGCAAAATTTGTTGGTATGTGAACCTTCCTGGAGGGAGGGTCCCTAACTTTCACCAGATTTTTGAAGGCAAGGAACCAAGGGACTGACTCAAAGTCAGCTTCCTAAGGGGAAGTAGGGGTGGTGGGGTCCCTGGAAAGCTGAACTCACTGAGCATGCTGTTTACATGGGTAATCATTTAACAAATACACAGTGCTTGCTTTGTTGTGAATGCTAACTCTTCATAACAACTCTTTGAGGAAGGTACTATTATCACCATCCCCAGCTGATAGATGCAGAAATGGATGCACAGTTCAGCTTCATTTAGCACCAAGATGTGGAGCCAGGCAGTCTGGTCCCAGAGTCTGTGCTCTTGACCACTGTAAAACTGGAAATCTGTTACGTGAAATTAAGGGACTGATAACTCAAACATCTCTACAACAATGTGTTGGTCAAACAACAAAATTGGGCTGCCCAAAAATCTGTTACGTGAAATTAAGGGACTGATAACTCAAACATCTCTACAACAATGTGTTGGTCAAACAACAAAATTGGGCTGCCCAATCTGCAATGTCTGCTCTAAGGGACTGCCTTCAAGAAGACCAGAGGGCAGGGGAGAGCTGGGAGGGGTAAGGAGGGAAGCACTCAGAGACTGGAGGGCCAGGGATAGGCCAGGATAGGAGGCAAGGACTGAGGTTCCTCCTTCTGCGCCTTGTCCTGCAGGAGGTGGCTGATGCCCTGGGAGGGGGCGCGAACCCTGACACCAACTCAACCAGTAACAGCAACCATTCAGCCTGGGACCTGGGCAGTGCCTTCTTTTTCTCAGGCACCATCATCACAACCATCGGTGGGGGAGGGGATTGGGCATGGAGAGGGGGCAAGGGGTGGCTGGGCTTTCTCATGGGGGAAGGTGCAGGGGGAGCTAGGGGGGTGCCAGCTAGCCCCTAGACCTGCTGCACGGCCCCTCTGCCCAGGCTATGGCAACGCAGCCCTGCGCACAGATGCTGGGCGCCTCTTCTGCATCTTTTATGCACTGGTGGGGATCCCGCTGTTTGGGATACTGCTGGCCGGGGTCGGGGACCGGCTGGGCTCTTCCCTGCGCCGCGGCATCGGTCACATCGAAGCCATCTTCCTGGTGAGCTGCTCCACGCCCTGTGTGCCCTGGCGTTGTGTTCGGGATACCCTTACCTATGTCCCAGCCCCGGCATGTGAGCAGGGGGGGCGCCTGAATCCCACGAACCGTGAACACTGGTTCGGAGAAGAGGGGATGTGGGGTGTGAGAGTAGAGGTTTTGGTGACTCCTCCGCCCCTCCCTGCAGAAGTGGCACGTACCACCGGGGCTGGTGCGAATTCTGTCCGCGGTGCTCTTCCTGCTGATCGGCTGCCTGCTCTTTGTCCTTACGCCCACGTTCGTGTTCTGCTACATGGAGGGCTGGAGCAAGCTGGAGGCCATCTACTTCGTGGTGGTGACACTCACCACGGTGGGCTTCGGGGACTATGTGGCCGGTGAGGCCACCTTTCTTGGGTTGCTCTTCCCTTCCCATGGGCTCTGTGATCTGGCTTCTCCCTGGAAATTCCACAAGGCGCTTGTGTGCTCATAAGCGCTTGCTCCACCCCCTACATCCCTCACTGAATGCACCCTCACGTTTTGGTGGGGCTTCGACACCTCCTGCCTACTTATAGTCTTGCATGCCTGCACCTCCATGCATGCTCACAAGTATATTAAGTGACCCCCTCACACATGCTCACATTCTTGCGCCTCCACTTACTCTTCTCTTGGACACCTTCAAGTCACTCCCACTGTATCTTCTTGCATCCATTCATGTACTCCAGCTCAGACCCCTGGCCCTGGGGAGGGTTGATCCTCTCCAGGAGTTGGGAAGAAGGACAGTGAACCAGAGACTCACGGGCTCAAGGTGTGTCTCACAATCAACTTCTTTCTGCCCTCCCCGGCGGTGTCCCAGGCGCCAGCCCCAACCAGAACTTTGCAGCCTATCAGCCGCTGGTGTGGTTCTGGATCCTGCTCGGCCTGGCCTACTTTGCTTCAGTGCTCACCACCATCGGGAACTGGCTGCGAGTCGTGTCCCGCCGTACTCGCGCAGAGGTAGGCGCCCCTGCTTCGATGCTGCGCCTTCGCAGTGGTGCTGATGCGCTGTTCCCCAGCAGCTAGTGGACCACCTAGCCTTCCCTTCCAGAGTGTGGGCTCCCCTAAATGGGGACTGAGGGAGTCCCAGTGTGCACCGGTCGGAGACAAAGGAATAAGCTCCGACAGGTTTGCAGGTGACTCCAGTCTCTACTCTCACGGTTAAACGTTACCAGATTTAGCAAATAAAGAGGAAGGAATCCTAGTTGGATGTGAATTTCGGAAAAGTTGCAAATAATATCTGAGTACAAGTATATCTCAAATATTGCATGGGACATACTTACACTAAAATTTTATTTGTTGCTGCGTTTTGTCATTGTAGGTTTATATATTGATTTATTTTGTAACCCCCGCTCCTGGCCGTGGAGTGGGTGGAGTCGCAAAGGTCTGTGGGGACACTGGAGAGCTGATACAAAATCTCGAGTCTTTTCTTCTGGAGAAGGGAGCATTTCAGTGCAGGTGGAGGAAAGGAGAGGATGTGGCTGGTGATGAGCTTTGCCCTCCCTCCTCCGGCTTTTTCCCACTCCTGAAGCAAGAGGACCAGGCGGAAAAGAGGGGCCGTGCCTGATGGGTGAAGGCGCAGGCCCCCGGGGTTGCGGAGAGACGGTCGAGGATCCCTGGTCGAGCACTGCCTTTCCTCCCCGCGCAGATGGGTGGCCTCACGGCGCAGGCCGCCAGCTGGACGGGCACGGTGACCGCGAGGGTGACCCAGCGAGTCGGGCCCACGGCACCACCGCCGTCCGAGAAGGAGCGGCCACCCCTGCCTCCGCCGCCGTGCCCGGCGCAGCCCGCCAGCAGGCCCCTATTCCCTGCGGCCCCGGAGAAGACCGAGCCGTCCTCCCCGCCCACGCCACCCACGCCGCCCACGGCCTCCGCGCTGGACTACCCCAGCGAGAATCTGGCCTTCATCGACGAGTCCTCGGACACGCAGAGCGAGCGCGGCTGCGCGCTGCCCCGCGCGCCACGGGGCCGCCGCCGCCCTCTCAATCCCCCCAGGAAACCGGCGCGGCCCCGCGGCCCGGGGCGCCCCCGGGACAAAGGCGTACCCGCGTAGGGGGAGGACCCCGGCCCCGGCCTCTCAAAGGGCTTCGTTCTCGCTCTCTCGCCCCGGCATGCTCTGCTTGTCTGACCAAAGAGCCCTCTCTCGACCGACCGGACCGAAACCTGGGGAGGAGGCCACGGGCTGCTTGTCTGCCACCCCCTGCTCCTGGCCCTGTCACTTCATCCATTTCCAGACTCCCAAGGCTTTCTGTCTCGCTGTCCCGGCCGGGCCTGTCCCTCACAACACCTCACGACTGTGCCTCAAAGCCCGCATCAATAAACGGAAACAGTCTGCACGGCTGCGGGCGTGGAGCTGCGGGAACGCGAGAGGGTGTGCGAGTGCTTGCGTCGTCGGCCACCTCCCGGGCAAGTCAGGACCCCCTCCCTCCTTCTCCTCCCGCCAGGGCCCCCAGGCCGAACCCCTGCCCCTCCTGTCGGTCAAGGGGCCGCGCTCTCGGGGGTACTCGGACCGGTGTTTCTGCCCTGAGGTTACGGGTAGGGTCTGGCGTGGGAATCAGCCCGGATGCGCGGGGCGTCCATCCCCCGTGCGGCTATGCGGCCAGGATGGGGAGACAGAAGAGCATCTAGTGTGGAGGGCTGTAGCTTGAACTCTCCGCGCGCGAGACTCCCACGGGCCATTCCCGACGGGACCCTCCCCCTCCCCCTTCCTGGAGCGCGAACGCCCCCACCCTCCTCGCCCGGAGGCCTGTGGCAATTGGGTCCGTTGGGGCAGAAGCATGGAGGGAAAGCCTTTCAAAGTAAGATCTCTCCCCGGTCCTTCTCACCTTGCTAGCCCCCAGGCTCACCCTGGGCCCCTGACTGTCCTCTCACTCAGCCCTGGCTCGGGGCCGCTCCCAACAATCACCTCCCATGCCTCCTCCCCCTCTCCCCCCTCCCCAGCAAGGGAGTGTCGGCCCGGGTTGGGTTCAGGATCCCTGCGCCCAGCCTGCTCTCCCTCCCCTCTCGATTCCCCACGACTCGGCTTCCCTCGTTGTGTGTGGCCCACAGGCGTCGGCCAAGTCTTCGAGCCACCATGGCTCGGGCAGGTCGAGCCTGCAGGACGTCCGGAACCTGTGGACCACGGCTACTCTGTCTCAGCCGAAGCTGAATGTGCATCTGTCCACGGTCCGCGAGGACTCGGAACTGGAGGACGTTAGCGTAAGCGGCAAGACCCGCTGGTCCTACGAACAGAAGAAGGCTGGCCACGACGCGGAGGGTGGCTGGGAAGCACCCGACGCCGGAGAGGACAAGGACCGCTTCAAGCCAGAGGAGCCGGAGCTGGGCAGCGACAGCTCCCAGGGAAGCGGTTTAGTGGAAGATTCCAAGACCCACAACGGTCAGTGTGGCCTCACCGGGCTGTGGGCGCCCACCGGACAGGGGGCTGGCCAGAGCCTCAATTTCTATTGCGGTAAAATGGGGGAAAACAGTAGGACCCAAGTTTCTAGGATTCCCTGGAAGGGGCGCCCCCACGCTAGTCTTTCTCGCTTTAAAGCAACCAGCCATTCTAGGAACGCCCCCTACCGGGCAGGCGTCGCACAAGGTCCTGGGGCCATAGCGACGGGCAGGAAAATAGGCAAAGGCAGCACGAAGTGTTTTTCATGGAATCACCGAGTAGTTGATATGAGGGAGTTAATGCCTTTTCTGTGGATTTGAGCTCTTTGAGGGGGTGCCTACCTTTCATTCATTGTCACTGGTTACAATTTTTATACCGTTTACTTCCAGTAGTAAATACTATTTACTGGGCTGTTTGGGGCATGCCCTTCTCCCTGCCACGTCTGCTCTCCTGGCCTTCAACAGGGAATTGGAGCAGACAACAATATGCTATTTATTGAGCACTTGCTGTTGTGCCAGGCACTCAGCTTCCCTTGCGTGATCGCCTTTAAACTTCACAACCTCCATAAAGGGCCGGTTTTATTATCCCATTGTACAGATGAAGAAATTGAGGGTCACAGAGTCAGTCACTGGCCTTAAGTCTCACAGAGTGGGGTAGTTCGAACTGGCACCTTGGAGAGTGGGACAACAAAGCCCAGGCTTGGAAACCACTATCCCATACTGTTTTCCACTCAAGTGGTATCTGGAGGTGGTCTCTGGAACCCCCTGACCCTCAACCTACCGCTACATCTCCTCTGCTCCAGGGAAGCCCAAGCAGTCTTCAGATGACTAATCCCTCTTTTCTCTTCTCCCAGAAAAGCCTTCCTCAGTGTCATCGCTCAATATCTCGGGGCACACACCTCATCAAGCCTACTGGGTGGAGCAGCAGAGCAGGGTTGGAAGCATCAAGGAGACTGGGAGTTTAGTGAGGGGGTGGGTGGAGGGTGAACAAGTTGGGGGGGAGGGGGGGGGGGGTGCTTTGTATGGTGGAAGGGCAGGCAGGTCAATTGGGGGTCTTGGAATTGGAGGGCGTAGGTGGGGCATTTCAGCTGTGGGCAGAGCTGAGGTTCCTTGTACATCTGAGTCTCTTGCTGCCTCTCCAGCTGCCCCTGCCCCTGGCTGAACTGATGGAGAATGAAGCTCTGGAAATACTCACCAAAGCCCTCCGGAGTGAGCCTTCCCACCCCTTACTCCCTGCACCCCCCCTGCCCCACAACTTCCATAAGAGACCCTGGGAGATTTTGCAGGCCTTGGTCCTATAGCAGTGGGGTTTTAGGATGTGTCTGCCTTGTCAGATTCCCTTACCACCCACAAATATTCCAGAAGCTTTAGGAAAAATAAAAAGGATACTGGACACAGGGAGACCCAAAGGACAGAGTACGGGGTGACTGTCATAGGACTGGGCTGTAGCCTCAGTGCAGCCCCTTTTAACCTGCTGTGGCTTTTCTAAGGCCGTTTCTCCACTTGCCTATTGGGAATGACAGCCTTTGTGTGGCCTTGGCCCCTTCCTAGAGCCTTTGGACAGTGGATTATTGGAGTAAATTTCCTTTGGTCACCCTGTTTACTTTATGAAAGTCAGGGTGGGGTGGGGAGGGCTAGCAGCTAATGGCTTAGAGGGGGTGGTCCAAGAGGTGTCCCCAAAGCTTCCTGCTCTCAGTGCCCTAATTCAGGCCGGCAACATCTTCTCTAAATTTGCCTTCCTCATCCATCCTCCACCTCAGCACCCCATCCCACGCTGAATCTCCCATCTGTTTGGAGCACAGGTCTCTGACTTGACCATTTGAAACAAAGCCAGCAGGTTCCAGACCCTGAAGATCCAGAGTTTCCAGAACTAACATAGACTGGCTGATGGGGAGGCCATGCCCCTGGCTCACTGCCCTGAATACAGCTCTGCCCTCCAGGTTACCAATCAGAGATCGGCCGGGACCACTTCCTGACCAAACAGCTGCAGCGATACATCGAAGGGCTCAAAAGGCGCCGAAACAGGAGGCTGCAAGTCTTGGCGATCTGAGAGCACCGCCTCGGGCTCCAGCGACTGCCCGACTCCAGCCCCGGTCCCCGTCCAGTCCCCAGATCCAAGCCCGACCCTGTCCACGTGGAATTTGAGCCCTTAGAGAAATAAAAGAATCTGTACATGGTCCGTGAGTCAATGCGTGGCTGCCCGCTAGAGGCGGACGCACGTGGCCCCGCCTTTCCCTGTGACCTTCACTCGGTCACCGCAGTGACCTTGAGCGTTCTCCGTTCGGGCCGTATGGGTGCCGCCTTCCCAGGACTAGAAATCCAGGACTTCTTTCATGTCAGGTCTGCTTCTCCCACTCTGGGTTCAGCAGCTTTGCGGGGATATGGGGGTGTGTGGTGCCAGTGCCCCGTTCGTGTTATCTTGGGGGAAGGAGAAAAAGGAGAGGGGCAGCACCTCCCTTCTAACTTAGGCGCGCTAGACCCCGCCTTCATGCATATGCAGCCTCGGCGCTCGCCCCACCCTCTTATTTACATATGCATGAAGTCTCCCGGCCCTCAAAGCGCCGGCCACTCAACGACCTCTCCGATTCCTCTCGCGAACAGCGCGCCCCGCCTCCTCCTTTACGTAAGAAGGCTCCTGGCCCCACCCCCTCCCCGGAGCCTCGCCGCGTCTCCTCTGGACACGCCCCCTCGGCCGCCTCCTACGCAAGCAGAGCTCGGCGGCGGCGCGGCCCGGACTTGCACGAAGGCCAGCCCGCCGGCTTCGCTGACCCGCCCCGGCACGTCCCGGCGCGCAGGCGCGGCCCGCCCCACTTGCCTGATTAGCATAGGGCGCTGGGCCACGCCCCCTGGTTTGCATGCGCACGGCCAGCCCCGCCCCCGCTGTCAGCTGGAGGAAGCGGAGTAGGAAGCGGCCGCGATGTCCTTTTGTGTCCTACAAGCTGCCGGCGGCGCCGCCGAGTGAGGGGACGCAGCGCGGCGGGGCGGCGCGGCCCGAGGAGGCGGCGGAGGAGGGGCCGCGCGCGGCCCCCGGCTCACCCGGCGCTCCGGGCCGCTCGGCCCCCATGCCTGCCCGCCCGCCCTGCCGGAGCCCCAGGTCCGGGGGCGGAGGGGAGCGCCGCTGGGGGGTGGGCGGGCGGGCGGGGCGCGGGGGCCATGTGCGAGCGCGGCTGGGAGGCGGGCGGGGGGCGGGCTCCAGGCGGGGTCCGACTCTGGGTCCGGCCCAGGTCACGGTCGGCACCCGGTCGAAAGCCAGACGGGGTCAGGGTGCGGGCGGGATCTGGCGTCCAGGGCTTAAGGCGCAGGCCCGAGACCCAGGGCCGGTTCTGACTCGGGCTGCTGGCTCTGGCCATGGTTGGGCTTGGGCTTCGGATCCAATCTCAGGGCAGGGTTCAATCCGGCACCTGGAGCATGCCGAAGTCCCGGGGGCGGGCCAGGGTGGAAAATGGGAAGGGTTCCCGGTCGGGGAAGGGGCTGTGAAGACCACGTGGGGGCGCTCGCTGGGGCCTCGGGCCACCCTTCTCTCTGGGTCAAAGGTCACCGCACTGGCTGGGGAGAGCTTCCTCCTCCTTGGCGCTCCCCCATTACTTCCTGATAACCTGATAGAGGGCCCCCGCGGGCGGAGGGGGAGGGAAGGCGCAGTAACTTTAGGCAACTTCCCGTAGGTGTGCGCAGGTTGGGGGGGGGCGCCCCGTGGTGGAGGATTCTGCGGCAGCAGGACTGTAAGAGTGAATGTGCGGAAGAGTGTGCAAGGAGGTGGAGCCGCGCCAGCGGGGTGCCTGGGGCCGGAGGGGAAGATGTGTCAGGTGTGAGAGGCTCCGAATTTCTTTCCATAAGGGTCTATGCCTGTGTGTGTGTGGGGGGAGGGATCATGGTGAGAGTGTAAGTGTATTTGTGAGCCAGAGTGTGATTATGAGCCTTGAGTGTGACTTTATTATGTAGTATTAACTTTAGGAGTGTGTGAAGGCAAATGGGAGTGTGAGTGAGAGCTGGGGTTTGAGAAGGCCGTGTGAGTGTGAACCTGTCCAGTAGTGTGTGAGCACGTGTGTGTGCAGATGAGGACACCTGAGGACCTGGGTGAGTGGGAGGGTGAGGGTGTAAGCACACCTTTGTGAGCACATGGACTGCCCTTGGGTGTGTATGTCTCTGTTCTGGCTCTTGAATGGAGGATCCCCAGGTGTGGGGGAGACTGATGAGATCGCCAGCATCTCGAGAAAACTGAGAGGTATCCCACTCTTGGCTGAGGATTCCAGATAGGGTTGAAGGTTGCTTGGGGGTAAGGTTACCCTATTGCTTGGCCTGGGTGGGGTAGGGGGTTTCCAAGCCTCCTGTAGGTTCCCAGGTTGGAGACCTGCTGTCAGTTACTGACCCTGAAGGCTCTGGAGACTCTGTTCCTATGGCAACAGCTGGGGGGGGGGGCCCTCTTCATAGGCAGACTTCCTTGGACTCTGTCCCCCCTCCACCCTCTGGCTAAGCCTGGAAGCCTGCCTAGGCCTGGGGTTGGGCAACCAGGGTGACAGGGTGTCTCCATCCCCCATCCCAGCTCCTCCCTGTGACCTGATGGGTCTCTTCCCGCAGGTGACCAGCGCCATGTCCAGCCAGGTGGTGGGCATTGAGCCTCTCTACATCAAGGCAGAGCCAGCCAGCCCTGACAGCCCAAAGGGTTCCTCGGAGACTGAGACAGAGCCCCCCGTGGCTCTGGCTCCCGGCCCAGCTCCCACCCGCTGCCTCCCAGGCCACAAGGAAGAGGAGGATGGGGAGGGGGCTGGGCCTGGCGAGCAGGGTGGTGGGAAGCTGGTGCTCAGCTCCCTGCCCAAACGCCTCTGCCTGGTCTGTGGGGACGTGGCCTCCGGCTACCACTATGGTGTGGCATCCTGTGAGGCCTGCAAAGCCTTCTTCAAGAGGACCATCCAGGGTGAGCCCCCACCCCATTCCTGTGCCCTTTGCCCTCTGGGCCTGGGGCTGCCTAACTGGCGCACTGCTGGGTGCTGTGGTACCACTTGGGGTTGGCAGCCTGCACTTCCCAGATCCTCCTATGTCCCAGGAATACCTTTTCCCTTAAGAATTAAATAAAGCTGCCAGGACGTGTTGATGGATCGGATGTGGGATGTGAGAGTGGGACTCAGGATGCCTCCTAGGTTTCTGGTACTCCGGGCCCAGCACCTTCCACAGCAGCCCCTGCCTGCTTCTAAGCTTGAGTCTTCTGGCCACTGCTGTCCTCTGCCCAGCAGAGAACATGCCCTCTTTTGTGTTGATTTCCTGAAGCAGCCCCAGCCCATGGCAGGTTTTTATGGTTAACTGAGAGGGGGTTACATCATATTTCAGCATCTATCTTTAAAAAGATGGTTAGGCAGGGAATTCCATGTCAGTTCAGTGGTTAGGACTCCTCACTCTTACTGCCAAGAGCCCGGGTTCAAACCCTGCTCAGGGAACTAAGATCCCAGAAGCCACATGGTGTGGTCAGGAAAAAAAAAAAAAGATTATTAGGTATCCCTGCCAGTAGTACTCAGTGAATTTTTCCACTCAGGAAAGCATATCAAAATATGAGTGAGCAAGATGGCAATGTACTAAGCATTATTTGGAATGTACCTGTTACTTCTATTTTTATATAAACCATTGGTTACTTTGGGGCTATAATACATAGGCTTTTTCAGAGTGTTTCTTGAGTGTCATGCACCATGCCCTATTACATTTAAGCTCTGTTACCCCCTCACAGCAGTCTCTAAGGTACCAGCACTGTAACTGAGGCCCAGAGAGGTTTTCGAAACTTGGTTCAGGTCCCACGGGTAGTAAATAGCAGCAACAAGATTTGAACTTGGGTTGATTGAGGTTCAGAGCTAAGCTCATAAAAGGCCAGACTGTTGCCTCTGCTTATTACAAATAACTCTGGGCAGATGCCTCATGGCCGGTTGTGACATTCTAGCGAGTTTTGACTTGGCTGAGACCCACTGGTCTAAAATCTCTGTGCTCCTTTCTGGCCCTGCAGACCTGAGCCAACAGGTCTGGGTTCAGATGTCTCCTACCCACCCTGGAACATTTCGTTCTCTGTTGACAAGTATTGGTCAAGTACCTAGTCATATAATGATCGTTGTTGAGTATTTAGGTGCTGGAGCCTGCTAAATGTCTTACCTCGATTATCCCCTATTGTTCTCACGGCCCACCTTTGTAGGAAGTAGGTTTTAATTATTCCAGTTTTACAGATGGGAAAACTGAGGGTCAAGGGCATAGGTGTGGGGCTGGCCAAGGTCACACATTTGAACTTACGCTCTGCTGCCCTGGCCACTGTTCCAGGTGTGGGGACACAGCTGGGACTAAGGATTGCTCCTGTCCTCAGTTTACATCCCAGCAGAGGAGAGAAAACAGTGAACTGAACACAGTTGTTATTAATAGCTGTGGTCAGTAAGTGCTGAAGGGTCAGGAGCAGGGTGTGCCAGGGAACCTGGCTGGGTCTGGGATGCTGGAGGGCCTCCCTGAGGAGGTGTCTTAAGCTGAAGAAGCCCAGGTAGGGTGGAGGAGAGAGCCAACTGTGAGGAGAAATTCACTTTGGGTGTGCTGGCCGGTTGAGCCATTCAGTCCTGTGGTAGCCCCAGGAGCTGGGAGGGCCACCATGGATTCATTCAGCCAGACTCTCTTCCTAGCACTGGGCACAGTCCTGGCCCTCATGGAGCTGGCACTAAAATGGGTAGACATAATAAAGAAGGTAAATGTGTACAGACATTGCATATTAAATGTTGCTAAGAGCTCATGAGAAACCATGAAGCAAGGGCAGGAAATACACAGCAGGGGCAAGTGACCAGAGGTGTCTGTGGAGGGGCTTTTGACATTCTTACCCAGTGGCCGGGAAGGCCTCCCCAGGAGGTAGCGATCTGAAGGAGCTAAGGGAGCCATGCAGCCTGAGGCAGGGCCTGTTTGAGGAACACCGACTTGGCCAGCAGAGCCGGGCAGAGGACAAAGGGGATGAGGTCAGAAAGGCGGCGAGGACCTGGGATGCAGGTCTCATAGGCCATGGGATTTACCTGGAGGGTTTTTTAAAATTTATTTTTAATTGGAAGATAATTGCTTTACAGTGTTGTGCTGGTTTCTGTGGTACAACAAAATTTGCTATAACCATACATATGTCCCCTCCTTTTTGAGCCTCCCCCGCACCTGGAGGGTTTTGGGTCGGGAAGGGACATGATCTGTCTTAGGATTTTTATTTTTTTGGCTTTAGTTCCCTGACCAGGGATGGAGCCCAGTCCCTCAGCAGTGAAAATGTGGAGTCCTAACCACTGGACCACCAGGGAATTCCCCGTCTTAGGTTTAAGAGGATGCCTCTGTGTTGATAGTAACTGGAGGCAAGACAGAAGGGAGGGAGGTGATAGTGAGTCTGGTCAAGGGTACAAACAGTTGCCGGGGGAGGAGAGGGTGGGTTTCTGAATGGATTAGGAGGTAAAGCCCACCAGGACCTGTCAGTGGCTTAGATCTGGGGTGGGAGAGGGATTATAAATGTCTCTTAGATTTCTGCTTGAGCAGCTGGACAAATGAGGTTGCAGGTTTTGGAGGGGTAGGTCGGGGGCTCCATCTAGACATGCAGGATGCCAAGGAGGCAGTGGGATGTGTCTAGAGTTCAGACAGGTCTAGGCTAGAGGTACAGATTTGAAAGCTTGGGTGATATAACCATGTGAATGAGTCAGAGGAGAGAGGTTGGAGGGCCGCCCAGGGGGTCTTCAGTGGAAGGAGTGTGGGCAGATGCACAGAAACCACAAAATAGCAGTGACGCAGGAGGAAAACCCAGAGTGTGGTGTCTTAGAAGCAAAAGAAGAAAAGCGTTTGTTTCTAGGAGGGATCAGCAGTGTTAGATGTTAGTAATATAATGACGAGAACTAACCGCTGATGTAGCAGTGTGGAGGCCACTGTGGCCCTCGATGAGAACAGATGAGGGCAGCCCAGCCCAGAGGTGTGACTTGACCAGAGGCTGGGGCCGGATGCCGCCTGACTCCCCTGGTCCCAGCCCCTCCCTTGCCTAGGCCGGGATTCCCAGCCCAGCCGCCTTTGTGCAGTGCCCGGGCTTCCCTGCCCCATTCATAACACTCCTGCTCTCCCCAGACCTGTGCTTGCCTGGAGTGGCAGGGCTCTCCCCACTGGCTAGGCCCCCTCTGAGCCCGGGAGGCCGCCACTGGAGCCCTGCCTCTTCCCTGGCAGGGAGCATCGAATACAGTTGTCCGGCCTCCAATGAGTGTGAGATCACCAAGCGGAGACGCAAGGCCTGCCAGGCCTGTCGCTTCACCAAGTGCCTGCGGGTGGGCATGCTCAAGGAGGGTGAGCGCTGGCGGGGGCCTGGGTGAGGCTGAGGGGCTGGGTGCATGGGGTAGGGCTAGGTGAGGCTGGGGAAGTCCTTGCGGACCAGGCTGGGTAGGCGGGCTCTGGAGAGGCCAGCCCCAGTCCCATGGACACAGCGCTGTCCTGCAATTCAAGGGGTACGTCTGGACCGTGTCCGCGGTGGGCGACAGAAGTACAAGCGGCGGCCAGAGGTGGACCCACTGCCCTTCCCGGGCCCCTTCCCTGCTGGACCTCTGGCAGTAGCTGGAGGCCCTCGGAAGACAGGTGAGAGTGCCGTGGGGTCCCTGGGGCTCTGGGGTCAGGGTGGGCACTGTTGTCTGATGTTATTCACACGGGATAGTAGTTATCTTGGGTGCTGGGACCCACGTCTTCCCTTTATCTGTTCATTCACACATTTCCGAGTATTTACAAAAATACCCTTTTCTGTGTCAGACCTCGAGCAGTACAGCTGGGAGCAGGGAAGGTTTTCTAATGCTCAGAACCTGTCCACAGACAGACGCTTTCCCTAGGAGATAGTGCGGCGTTTCCCGGAGAGAGGTGTCCAAGCCGGGCTGGCCAGTGGCTATTGAAGGCCACAGGGGGACTGACTCTGGGAAGATGTCTGACCCTGAAGGGCTGGCAGAGGGATGAATGCGTGCCTCTTCCAACTGTCACTACAGCCCCGGTGAACGCACTGGTGTCCCACTTGCTGGTGGTTGAACCTGAGAAGCTGTATGCCATGCCCGACCCAGCGGGCCCCGACGGACACCTCCCAGCTGTGGCCACCCTCTGTGACCTCTTTGACCGAGAGATCGTGGTCACCATCAGCTGGGCCAAGAGCATCCCAGGTAGAGGGCCCAGGCAATGTGGGGCTTCCCTGGGTAGGTCGGGCCCTGCCCGGCTCTGGTGCAGTTGCTTAACCAGCTCTGCTCCCCCTGCCCTCCAGGCTTCTCGTCACTGTCACTGTCTGACCAGATGTCAGTACTGCAGAGCGTGTGGATGGAGGTACTGGTGTTGGGTGTGGCCCAGCGCTCCCTGCCGCTGCAGGATGAGCTGGCCTTCGCAGAGGACCTGGTCTTGGACGAAGAGGGGGCGCGAGCTGCTGGCCTGGGGGAACTGGGGGCTGCCCTGCTGCAGCTGGTGCGGCGACTGCAGGCCCTGCGGCTGGAACGTGAGGAGTACGTTCTGCTGAAGGCCCTGGCCCTCGCCAATTCAGGTGAGTCTGGGGCTTGTACTGATGGGATTCTCCATAAGGCGCTTCGGTTTTTTAATTGTGATGGTGGCACGGTCCCACTTTGCAGACAGGGAAAACAGGCTCAGGCAAGAACAGTGACTTGCTGAAAGTCACAAAGCCAGGAGAGGACAGGTCCAGGAAATGCCTGCTGAATTGAGCCCCAGTGCCTGTGGTTTTATAGACAGGTGAACCACTTAGTGGGAGGGAAGGGAAGGGGAAGGGGACCAGAGGTGGCCATAGCTGAGGGAGAAGGAGTGGGCCCTGGCTCATGGGCAGGAGCAGCAAGTAGTGCTTTAGCAAATCTTGGTGTGGCTCCTTCTCAGAGGTCTATGTGGCTCTGCTCCTTCTGGTGATGGCCCACGTCAACAGTTCTCGTCTTGTCTTGCAGACTCTGTGCACATTGAAGATGCTGAAGCGGTGGAGCAGCTGCGAGAGGCTCTACATGAGGCCCTGCTGGAGTACGAAGCTGGCCGGGCGGGCCCCGGAGGGGGCGCTGAGCGGAGGCGGGCAGGCAGGCTGCTGCTCACATTACCGCTCCTTCGTCAGACAGCGGGCAAAGTGCTGGCCCATTTCTATGGGGTGAAGCTGGAGGGCAAGGTGCCCATGCACAAGCTGTTCTTGGAGATGCTCGAGGCCATGATGGACTGAGGCAAGGGGTGGGCATGGGTAAGGGTGCTGGCAGGACCCGCCCAGCACGGGGTCAGCTCCAAGGGGGCAGAGCTGGGGTCTGGGCAGTGCCACAGCCTGCTGGCAGGGCCAGGGCAACACCATCAGCCCCCTGGGAGCAGGCCCTACACCCTCCCCTCTCCCCTCCTTGGGGGTGTTAGAAGCTGGGAACATGTGCGCCCAGGCTCTGGGCACAGTGCTGCCCCTCGCAAGCCATACTGTGCCCCCAGGGTGTAGGGGGCCTTGCGGAAGCCATAGGGGGCTGCAGGGGACATGTGTGTGTTGGGGGGGGGGGGTGGGCAGAAGCCTGATCTCAGGGAGGGAAGGGAGTGGAGGCCACAGTCTCCCAGTGGGTGATGCTTTTGCTGCTGCTTAATCCGACTTCCTCTCCAGAATGGAGGGGGGTTTGGAGAGCAAAGGCTCCTGCTCCCTTTGCTCCTCTCTCATCATTTGCATTAGGCATTACTGCCCCTCCCCCACCTTGAAGCAATAACTCCAAGCAGGCTCCAGCCCCTGGACCCCTGGGGTGGCCAGGGCCCCCCATCAGCTCCCACCCAGTCTCCTCAGGGGGCAGGGAGAGCACTGCCTCTATGCCCTGCAGAGCAATAACACTATATTTATTTTTGGGTTTGGCCAGGGAGGCGCAGGGACATGGGGCAAGCCAGGGCCCAGAGCCCTTGGCTGTACAGAGACTCTATTTTAATGTATATTTGCTGCAAAGAGAAACCGCTTTTGGTTTTGAACCTTTAATGAGAAAAAAATATATATAATATCGAGCTCAAAAACACTGTGTGTGGCGTGTCACTGGGTCAAGGGTTAGGGATACACAGGATAGGACTAACAAACAAGATACCGTGTAAACAAAGATACACATAACCAGAGTGAAAAATCGGCGCCCGGCACACTTTAAGTCTCAGTTTCCTCATCACTCAGCAGCATATTGGGGATCCCACGACTGATGGGGAACAGACGTCCCGACTCTGGGCACTGCAGGGTGCCCTCCAAGACCTCCACCTGGGGGAAGAGGGGACCAGAACTGAGGACTGGCAGCCGCCAGATGTGGGTGTACAGCCACGAAACAATGGGCCGGTTCTCACCTCCAGCAGCACGTGGTGCATCTTTCTCAGAAATTCCTCGTTATGCTCATATCCCTGAATCGGCTCTTTAGGCACCCCCACGAGATGCAGCTGTAGGCAAGAGGCTTAAATCATTTCGGCTTCCCAGAAGCTCGCCCTGAGGCCTGGTGTAAAGGGCTGCAGTTAAGACTCCTCCCTACCCCCCGCCACCCACGGTGTGCACGGGGCTGGGGAGGTGGGGAGGAGGGTCCTCACGGTGTCCGCTGCCTCCAGAAGCGCCGCCCACTCCACTTTGGGTATCATACGCACTATGAAGTCGGGGTTGAATTCCACAGAGTTGATACGGACCTCCGTGGCCTGCGGGGCGCAGAGATACAGTTAGGCAAGAACCGGATCCTGATTCTCCTACCCCCGCCCCAGAGAGAGGTGCCCGAGACAGCCGGTACCTGGAGACGCAGGGGGAAGCCACGGGGCCCCACCCCTCGCACATGCGAGCTCAGCAGGTTGTGGGTGAGCAGCCTCATGTCTACGCTGCGCGCTCCCGCAGAGCCGGAACCGGAAGGAGGGTGGGCTTTGCGTACGTCATTTCCGGGCTGTACCGCTCTATCCTATTGGACACCTGGGAGGAGCGGAAACGGCGAGCTTCTGGACTTCCGGTGCTCGCCGGAGCCGAGGTCGGTTGGTATCACGCGCTGCTCCTGGAAGCGTTTCGGCAGGAGATCGCTACGGCGCAGGCCCAGTGGTTTTGGCTAAGCTAAACCTCGAGTTGCTACAAATCGTGTAGGATGTAAATCATACGTAAAACGGCTACAATGCAAGGGCCTTCGTGGAATGCAAAATAAATATGCTCCACTCCTACACAGGCGCCACTTGCTTGCGGTTAAGGAATGGAAATACTGCCCCAATCCGTAAATTACAAAACCAGAGCAGCTGCGACCGGGCCTTGTATGCAAATAAGCTCCGCCCGCTCGCCCGCGCGCCGGTGGCCCACCCCCAGATCCCGAGCTCGCGGGGAGCCCCGCCCACCCGCGCGCCGTCCACGCCTGCGCGGCGGCGGCGCCTCGCGGGGGGCCAGGTAACCTACGCCGCGTTCCGCCTCTGGCCCTGCGTGTCGCAGGATTGCGTCGTAGCGCTCTGGTTCCGCCCAGCCTTCCACTTCAGCCTCAAGGCATGGGCGGGGCCGTTCTGACTTTGTGACTGCAGCGTCATGCGTCTGGGGTGGGTACGCGTTTGGGGCTGCAGACCGGGCTCGGTGGTGTCCCGGGCGACCATCGTTGAGGGTGCGTCGACAGCGGCGGGAGCCCGAGGGTTCCTGGAAGGAATCCCCGAGTGGACGTTTGGCGGGGTCCGAGGTTTCAGAAGCGCTGCTGTAGCCATGGCCCCGATCAAGGTGACTGCGAGCCCAGCCAGGCCTGACTTCTTTTTCTCCCCCACTCCACTCATTTCCCCACGCCCCTTCGTCCCGCCTGTCTGGAGGAGAGTCACAGTCTTTCTTAACCTTCCCGCTGTCATAGAGGCTCCTCCCGCCCTCTGTTCCCCTTGTTTCCTTCAACAAGACCCCCGTGGCTGCACCGATGTCGCCAGTTTTAGGGATCTCGTGCCCCATCTCCTCTAAGTTCTCAAGGCTTTCAGGCCTTCCCCTCGTCTCTCTGCCACACCCACTCTGGGACACCCGTGATGAGTCTCCACCATTTTCAGGTGGAGTACCATGGCTTCCCCCACCTTATGGAGCCATCTCTTTTATCCTTTTCAACCCCTATACGTGCTCTCCTCCACGCCCTCCTGCTGCTACTGTCAATGTAGGGACCTGCACCCTGCTCCCCATCCATCCCTTTTGCTGCCCTCCCATTTTCTCGTCTTGAACTGTGGGACACTCAGCTGTGCCCGGTGTCCTCTCCCTCCGTATTGTCAGGGCCTCTTCCTGTCCCTCTGTCCCACTTCTTTCCTGTAACTCACTCTGTTTACTCAACCTCTTGCGACACCCAGAGAGGCCGTCTCTGCTTTTTACTGTCGTCACTGACTGGCCCTTAAGAGGAATAGGGCCACCTTGAAACTTGGAGGATGTGGGGTAACCAGGTGGTCACAGGGAAGGGACCTCTGGAAGCTCTGACAGCGGTGGACTTCGCTGCCGGGTGTCCACGCTGGCTCCATGGGACCAGGCAGGGCTACTCTGCCCTCTGTGGGCACCCCCACCCTGCCCTTGCTGTCCTGCCCCTGCCCTTACCTTGGAGTCATTCCTTCTAGGTGGGAGATGCCATTCCATCGGTGGAGGTATTTGAAAAGGAGCCTGGGAACAAGGTGAACCTGGCAGAGCTGTTCAAAGGCAAGAAGGGAGTGCTGTTTGGCGTCCCTGGTGCCTTTACCCCTGGTTGCTCCAAGGTGAGGCCTGCGTTTCTGGGGCTCAGCAGGTGGGATCTTGTGTGCATGTTTGTGTTGTTCACGAGTCCTCTGCATAGTCCTGGGACAGCTTGTACCAGTGGGGCATAGGTGATACGACAGTTAAAGAAGCATCAGGTTTTTAAGAAATAAGTTGTGACTGTGAGTGTAGGGCTGTAGGAGAAAAGGTGATGCAAAGCCTCTCATTGATCCTGCTGGGTGATAGGGTCTGTGGAAGGGGCTTGGGACTCGGGTAAATGAGACAGTCCTGCTCATGGGACGTGCATGGTGTGGACCAAGGAACACTTGAATTTGGATCTGAGCCTCCTAGTTGTTGTTTAGTTGCTAAGTCGTGCCAACTCTCTGCAACCCCGTGGACTGTAGCGCGCTAGGCTCTTCTGTCCATGAGATTTCCCAGACAAGAATACTGGAGTGGGTTGCCGTTTCCTTCTGCAGGGGATCTTCCTGATGCAGGGATTGAACCCGTATTTCCTGCGTTGGCAGGCGGAGTCTTTACTGTTGAGCCACAAGGGAAGCAAAAAGGAACTGTGGCTTACACAGTTCTCATTGTCTGGTCAAAGCTGTTGATGTGGGGAAATGAGGAGGACTTACAGACGAAGGTTGGGCTGAGGAGCGGAGGCAGTTGTCCACCTGCTGACTCTGCTTCTCCTCCCCAGACCCACTTGCCAGGGTTCGTGGAGCAGGCTGGCGCTCTGAAGGCCAAGGGGATCCAGGTGGTGGCATGTCTGACTGTTAATGATGTCTTTGTGACTGAAGAGTGGGCACGTGCCCACAAGACAGAGGGCAAGGTGAGCTGTGGATCCTGCAGGAAATCCAGGGCCAAGGTGCATATTTTTTTTGTGACTTTTGCTTTTTCCTTAGGTTCGGCTCCTGGCAGACCCCAGTGGGGCCTTTGGGAAGGTGAGTGGAACCCTGGCCTCCATCCTGGAAGCAGGGACTTGGAGGGACATGGCCAGTGTGGGGAGTGGCCAGGGGACCTGGCCTGTTCTGGGGGTTCCTGACCTTTCCTCTGTATCTCCTTTTAGGAGACAGATTTGTTACTTGATGATTCACTGGTGTTTCTCTTTGGGAATCAACGACTGAAGAGGTAAAAGTGGGAGGGTCCCCCGTGGGGGTTCACCTGCTACCCCACCTGTCTCCATTCCCAGCCTCCAGGCCCAGGCAGTTTCACGTGGCCCTGCTCTTCTTTCTGGCAGGTTCTCCATGGTGATAGAAGATGGCATCGTCAAATTCCTGAACGTGGAGCCAGATGGCACAGGCCTCACCTGCAGCCTGGCCCCCAACATCCTCTCACAGCTCTGAGGCCTAGAGCCCAGATGTCCTCCTCCGGCCCTTTCCTGTTTTACCTGCCCAGTCCTGGGCAGAGGGCCCCGGCCTAGCCTCACCTGTGGTCTCTCAGCTGAAATCTTGGCCAAATTTCTGTAATAAACACTTCTGGTTCATGTTTGTCTCCTTGGTTGTGAATTGCTGCTTTGCCCAAGGCCAGGCCCCACTGACAGTCAAGCTGTGAGGGTAGTGGGCAGAGGCTGAAGTGGGGACTCATAAAGGACTCTGATTTAACTTAGGAGGCAGTCAGAGAAGGCCTCTTGAGGGAGGTGTCATGAAGCATCCATCTACAAGCTGAGAAAGGGCCAGCAGTCTGAAGAGTGAGGGAAAGAGCAGTCCTGCTGAGGGAGCTCCTGGGGAAGGCCCTGGACAGATCCAAGCTTGGCCAGGGCCTGTGACCTTTTGCATTTGATATCCAGATGATGGCCGATCTAATTTTGACTGCAGACCTCAAGGCTTCCCCCCCTCTCCTGGGCCAAATTTCAGCCCAAACATACTCTCAAATTCTGCTGAACCCTTTTTGGGAGCACACACATCCCAAGAAGGGCCCCTGGCACTTTGGGACCATCTGATGGGCAAAAAGGGCTCCATCAGCAGAGCCAGTGCTGGTTCAGCCCCAGGGGTGGGAGGTGATGTGTGGTGCGGGGTCCCCAGGAGTGGGAGTCTAGGTGAGCTGTGGAAGAGAGGAGACGCTCGTAAGGCCAGCCCAGCGGTGAGAATGGTGTATATTAGGAGCCAGGAGTCAGGGAAGCCAGCAGGGCTTGAGGCTGAGGAGCATTCTGTCTGCAGGCCTTGCCTTTGGGCCTCTGCCTCTTGTCCTTGGGAAGCCCTGTGCTTGGAAGCAGACTGATAGGCACCTGCTGTGTTAGGAGCTCAGAGCTAAGGGAAGCAGATGCTTGAGGTATGCTAAAAATCCTCACACAATCCTGGGCGGTGTGAACTGCTACTGACCACAGAGGTCAAACAAGTAGACCTGGCTCATCCAGCCACAAGAGAGGAGTTTGGATTTGAGCCGATCAGTTGGCCTCGAGGCGCTTTATAGCCCTGCCCTGGGCCCTGTCAGCACCAGGCTCTGAGGGGCTTTCCCGCCCTTCCAGGCCATCTGGGGAGGCTCAGGGCAGCTCAGAGCTGGCTAAGGCAGGCTGAGAGGTCTCAGGAAAGATCAAGGAAACACATCTTGGAAGGCACAGCCCTTGCAGCAGTGGGACTGGCATGCCCAGTGGAGGGAACAATGTGGCTGTAGTTATAGAGGGCGGCACAGCCCAAGGTGGTGGGGCACGTGAGCAAGGGGATGCGAGGAGGGCAGGGGGGTCTTTGAAGCCCTGTAAGCTGCTTACGTTTCACCCCGCAGGCCCTTAAGACCAGTGAAGGATGTCTGTAGGGCAGTGACAGGTCAGATTCATACCTGTACTCCTCTGTGCAGGTAGAGCTAGAGAGGGGCAGGCGGGAGGCAGAGAGGCCAGCGTGGGGCAGGACAGATGACTGTCCAGGAGGTGGGGTTGGGACAGGAACCTGTGGGTGTTGGGAGGGTGAGCCTAGGGGGTCACTTGGCTGGAGGTCTAAGGGGTGGGTGGCTTGGGGAGAGGAGAGCCCTCAGGCGGGGGCCAGCCTCCCTGCAGGGGTCCCAGCTGCTCAGCCTGCCTGAGCCAGCCCACCCACTGACCTTTGTCCCTTCAGTTCTCTTTGTCACTGCTCAGGGGTCCTGGGCTGGGGCAGGACAGAGGGCTGACCACCCCTCCAGTTTCCCTAGCCCTTGTGACCCATCTCCGCCAAGCCCTAGGTCACAGTGCTGTCCTGGACTGGACGGCAGGAAGGCCCTTTCTTTCCAGAAACCATCTCTCAATTCTCTCATCATACAGATGAGGCCACAGAGGTGTATGGAGACTTCCCCCCACGGTCCCTGTGTGCACCCTGGTGAGTGGTCTGGCGGCTCCGAGAGCCCGGGGAAGAAGTGAGCGTCTGAGGTGGCGGCTGGGCTCTCGGAGCCTGGGGTCTGCTCGTGTAGACGGTGGGTCAAGTAGGCCCCCCGCGGGCCGGCCCCCTATTCCTCTTCCCAGCAGACCTCAGGCCACTCTGGCAGCTCTTCACCGTCAGGGCAAGCCCAGTCTGCATCAACGCCACTCAGCTGCCTCATGTCTGGGCAGGCTGAGGTCCGGTGAGGCCTCTGAGAGGAGGTGTCTCCTCCAGGATCCCGTTGCCACTGGCCGGGCCTTTACGGCAGGATGAGGGGTCTTCTAGGGCCGAGATGACCCCTTTGGACAGCATGATGGGAGTTGGGTGTGGGTGGAGGTGGGCGTTCCGTCTCAGTGCTGCTGGCCGTGGGGCTGCGGGTGTCTTGCGAGCTACTCCAGGTGCTGGAGTGCTTGAGAACAACCATCTCATGGTGTGCGCATCCGCCTGCCAATGCAGGGGATGAGGGTTCAATCCCTGGTCCAGGAGGATCCCTCGTGCCGCGGGGTGACTAAGCCCCCATGCCACAACTACTCAAGCCCCCCTGACAGCAGTGGGTGTGACCTTCCTGGGCTGTTGGTGGTCAAAGGGCCAATGTCAAAACCAGTCAACCAGACCTCCAATATCCACCTGACACGGTGGTGGTGGTTTAGGTGCTAAATTGTGTCTGACTCTTATGACCCCATAAACTGAAGACTGCCAGGCGCCCCTGTCCATGGGATTCTCCAGGCAAGAATACTGGAGTGGGTTGCCATTTCCTTCTCCAGATTATCTTCCTAACCCAAGAATCAAAGCCGGGTCTCCTGCCTTGCAGGTAGATTCTTTACCAACTGACCTACAAGGGAAGCCTGTTTACCCTGATTATTCCTTTTAATTGTACAAGCAAAGATGCAAGTTCAGCCATCCCTGGGTATCTGCAGAGGACTGGCATATCGGTAAGTAAAACTGCCCAAGGTCACAGCAACTGCAATCTAGACAGGCAAGAAGTTTGCTCAATACCAGCAATTCTGAGCCTTTTCTGGGCCCCAGATTGCTTTTGAAGTATTGTTAAAAGCAATGCCCCTTTCCTTATAAAACACACATCTGAACACATGTGAACACAGGTGGACGCCTACATGTTCTTTAAAAGTTTCAAGGAACCCCTATGGCCCTACCAGAATTCCAGATGAGCCCCCTCCCCGACCTGGGAAGCATCATAGCAGAGTGGGTCACCAGGCTTCAGGCTCAGACCACCTGCGAATCCTGGGGACCTGCTACTGAGAAGCTGGGGACCTTGGGGAGGCTATTTAGTTTTCCTTGACCCCTGTTTCTCTCATCTTTTTTTTAAAAGTTAATTTATTTTTGGCTGTGCTGGGTCTCTGTTGCTACTCGCAGGCTTTTCTCTCGTAGCCGGGGCTACTCTCTAGCTGTGGTTCTCGGGTTTCGCGTTGCTGAGCACGGGCTCCAGGGCGTGCAGGCTTCAGTAGTTTCAGTTTCTGGGCTCTAGAGCACAGACTCAGTAGTTGTGGCACACAGGCCCCTACTAGTTGTCGACTTAAAAAAAAAAAGCACAATGTGAGAGTTGTGAGTTAAGTTTTATTTGGGAAAAAATGAGGACTGTGGCCCAGGAGACGGTACCTCAGATAACTCTGAGAAACTGCTCCAAAGAGGTAGGAGGGAAGGACAGTATATATGTGATTCTGATGAAGGAAGAGTACATGCAATCAAGCACATATTTTTTCTGGAAGTTTTCTGCTAGTCTCATGAAGCTTTCTGCTAGTCACAATAAACAGTCATCACCATGAAAGATTTTAGTGCTTTTCTAGATATGAGGAGATATGAGAGTTGGGCTCATAAAATCAGCTCCTGAAAATATCTAACCACCTGAAGACCCGTCCTGCGAGTATTTCCCCCCAAGCACAGAGTGTCTCATTTCTGCTCTCTACCCTAAACTCCTTTCAGGGGGTGTTAAAGGTCAGCAGCCGCAGCAGCACAGGATTTGATCCTTGTAGAGGTAGATGGCAAGCTCCCATGTCAAGTGCCAATTTGTAGTTGCCACAGCTGTCTTTTAATTTTTCTGGGGCTTCTCTGGCGGCTCATTGGTAAAGAATCTGCCTGCCAATGCAGGAGACATGGGTTCAATCCCCGATCCAGGAAGAACCCACATGCCACGGAGCAACTAAGCCACACCTGTTGAGCCCATGTGCTATAGCTACTGAAGCCCACACGCTGTAAAGTCTGTGCTCTGAAACAGGAGAAGCCACTGCAATGAGAAGCCCATGCACCATGCACTGCAACCAGAGAAAAAAGCCCACACAGCGATGAAGACCGCACATGGCCAAAAATACAAAGAAGAAAAAAAGGAGTTTTTCTGGAAGCTGCCGTGCATCATTTATGCTGAAATCTCATTGGCCAGAACTCAGTCACACGGTTATAATAGCCGCAAGCAAGGCTGGGAAACACTGACTTTATTCCACACTGTCTTGTGTCCAACTAAAAAGTCCATGATTCTATGATTAAGGGAGAAAGGATTTGGAGTGGACAACAAACAGTGTGGGCCACATAAGGGGATTGCCTCTGAGCAGAGAAAACTTTAGGGGCTTCATGGCCTCCCAAGAGACAGAGTCCCTTTCTGGCTGCTTCCATCAGCCTTGGCAAGGGCACGTACTAAACTGTCCTAGGGACTGAACTCAAGCCCCTCTGCAGGGGAAGCACGCAATCTTAACCACTGGACCAGCAGAGAAGTCGACAGCTGAAGGTTTTTTGACACATAATTCACACATCGTAAAACTCACCCTTTAAAAATGAACAAGTCAGTGGTTTTCAATCTGTTCACCAAGTTGTTCAGCCATCACCACTACTGAGATGGGCTTTTAATCTCAGTGACTTCACCCAAGATAAACCTGATGCTTATCTCGCTGATCATTGCAGTGGATGTGTGTCCCTGTGTAATTATGAAAGCAGGTCTGGACTTTCAGGGGTTTCACTTGCCCCAGTGAACTCTCAGAATCATATCAGTACCTTGCATCCAGCCACTGTTCGTTGAGGGTCATCTCTGCACCGGGCACCGTGCAGGGCTCTGGGACACAGCGGTAAGGATGCCAGGCACGAGCCCTGCGAGCACCACTACAAGATATGACTCCCAGCACAGGTCTCTTGGTCTGGGCAGCAGCAGGGCAGCTCTGGTTCTGGGAGAGGGCTCCAGGAAGCACTCCAGGTGAGTGCTTGCTGCCAGTGTGGTGAAGCTTTGAGGGAGCAGCACTGGTCGGGTTGTTTGGGGTGTCACAGAAGGACCCTGCCCATTACCTGCCCTTCCCATGGGGGAGAGGGAGGGAGAGAAGGGCTTCTAGCTGCGGCCAAGAAATGATTAGGCGGACTTCCTTGGTGGTACGTACCGTGGATAAGAATCCGCCTGCCAACACGGGAGACACGGGTTCGATCTTGGGTCTGAAAGATCCCACGTGCCATGGACCAGCCAAAGCAAGTGTCCCACACCTACTGAGCCCAAGCTCTAGGGCCCACGAGCTGCCCAAGAAGCCCACCTGCCTAGAGCCCGCATTCCACCACCAGAGAAGCCACTGCAGTGAGAAGTCTGTGCCCCTTAGTGAAGAGCAGACCCTGCTCACCACCATTAGAGAAAGCCAGAGCGCAGCAAAGAAGACCCAGCGCGACCCAAAATAAATAAATGAAATAAAAAATGGAGTTTTTCTTTTAAAGAAATGGTTAGGCGATAGCCAGGTGAGCAGAGGTGGAAAGGGATTTCCAGGTGGCGAGAACAGCCTGTTTTACACAGGTTAAAGGTGAAGCAGGTGAGGGAATCCTGGACTGAGCAGCCCAGGTGAGAGGGCAGAGAGGGATTCTGTCCACAAGCCCGGCTGGGGTCTCTTGGTGGACCTCTGCATGTCTCTGGGATTTGGTTAGGAGCATCATCAGACACATTCCCGATTTTGTTTCCTCCTGGGCTCCTTCCTGGGGGCATGTTCCCAAATGCCGAGAGTGCCTGGGTCAAAGGGCACTGGCCATTTGACTGGTGTCTGGAAACCCTGAGGCCGTTAGAAGACACAGTTACAAGTCTTGTGTTCCTTTCCCCACAGTGCGCCTATTTTCCTTGTTTAATGAATATTTAATGGTACCTTGGAGCTGTCTTTGATGCATGCATCTTTAATTACGAGGCAACCTCGGGGCTTGACGCTGGGCCTCCCGGCGCTCACTAACCAGGCTCTGGGCTCCAGCCTTGCCCTCCCACCAGGCAGCAACAAGGCAGTGGGATGGCTGCGTGGTGGTGGTGGGGAGGGCAGAAGCAGCAGCTCCCAGAGCGAGGCTTTGGGTTTACCCTCAGTCACCCTACTACCCTTCACACCCCTCTGAGCCTCACTTTCCACATCTCTGAAACAGGAGTTCAGTTTGTTCAAAAACATTTCCTGGCTGGGTGGCCTGAAGCAAGTGACTTACCTTCTCTGTGTTCGGTTTCTTCATAAAAGGGAGATGGTAATAATAGGATCTGTATTTTATGGCTGTAGAGGGGATTGAACACATCATATGTGTTCACATTGATGAACACGTATGAAGGACAGAGCTGGCATGGGCAAGTTGTCAGCATACGCTGTCACTCTTATGGTTTCCTCGGCCCAGACCACAGCCCTGGACAACCCCATGGTGTCCCTGGCCTTGGGAGCTTCTGTTCTAGTGGGGAGCAGATGGAGAAAACAAGGACAGATGCAGAGTGGAGGAGGACTACTCGGGAAGGACCGCCGGGTCGTCCAGTGGTTAGGGATCCACCTGCCAATGCAGGGGACAGGGGTTCAGTCCTTGGTCTGGGAAGATTCCACAGGAAGCCTGTGCCAAGAGCCTGTGCTCCACAACAAGAGAAGCCACTGTGACGAGAAGCCCTCGCAGGAAGACTGGAGTCTCCTTTAGAAAGGGAAGATCTTTTCTGAGAAAGAGGTCATTAGGGATGCCAGTAGGGTGAGAAGGAGCTAGACAGGGGAGGCAGAGGGTGTGCTCATGTGTTGGGCGGACAAGGTTGTTCCAGGCTGAAAAGTGAGCGTGAAAGTCGCTTCCAACTTTGCAACCCCAGGGACTATACAGTCCATGGAATTCTCCCAGCCAGAATATTGGAGTGGGTAGCCTTTCCCTTCTCCAGGGGATCTTCCCAACCCAGGAATCGAACCGGGGTCTGCTGCATGGCAGGCAGATTCTTTAGGGGAACAGCAAATGCAAAGGTGCTGAGGGTGAGAGAGAGACTGAGGAAGCTGAGCAGGTAGGGGTGGGGGCAAGGGTCGGGTGGCGAGGTGGGGCTGCCCTGCAGGGCTTCAGAGGTCACGGTGAAACTCTGGAAACTGATTCAAAAGTCCAACGGAAGGGTCATGAGCCAGTCAGTGTTTCCCAGCGACTCCTTGGTCACAGGTGGAGCCCACCAGGAGGCCTAGTGTCAGGGAGCCAGGCTTGGGGCAAGGCACAGCCCCCAGGAGTGGGGGGCACCCTGGGCAGAGCAGGGAGAGCTGTCCGAGGGTCAGGTAGTGGGGGCTGGGCTGTACCAGGCCCTTTTCAGTGCTGGGGCCACACCCCGTGTCCCTGGGCACCTGGCCCGTGCTTGGCAGGTGGCCCTGCACCCCGCCTCCCTGGCTCTGGCTTCCCACTGCCTCCTCCCACCTGGGCAGCTTGACTGGGCCATGGCCCTGAGCATTTCTGCTCTTGTCCAGCTCTGGCTATTTCCACCCCTAAATGGGGAGTGGGAAAACCACCCCTTCCCAGATACTTGGGTTCGGAGGAGGGTGTCCCTCAGACCTCACACCAGAGGGCCAGATGCCCAGAAGTCCCTGGAGGCTGTTTTAGGATTTTAGTTCTTCAGCCTGGGGCCCTTAAGCATCTGGTTAGGGAGCTGGGCCCCAGCCAAGCCGCTGGGGTGCCAGGCAGGGCACTGGGTCTGCCACAAGCAGGGAGAAAAAGCTGCTCTCTGACTCAGCCCTGGCCGGTCCTGGGCTCTGGCTGAACCTGGTTGCCAGCTGCCCTGGCCTCCCTGGTCTCTACTTCCCAGAGCTCCAGAACGCTCTTGCCTCTGGCCTTTGGGGTCAGACCAGGGATACCAAGAGAATTCAAAGTCAGAGGGAAGTGGGAGTCCTCTGTGCAGCTGGGGAAGCTGAGTCCTGAGGGAGGAGTTTGCAGGCAGTAGATGATGTTGTCCATCCATGTGTCTGTCTGTCTCTGCTTCTTGCCTGTCTCTTGGGTCCACATGTTGGCAGCACTGAGCACCAACCCCCTTAAAAAGCTCCGAAAAAGATATTTGAGAAGAGCAGTCATTATGACCCAAAAGATGCAAATATTCAAAATCTTTGTCAATAAGAGACAGTTGACTAGAAAAATTATACAGATGAACTTATTGGCAAAGCAGAAATAGAGACTAAGGGTGAAAGTGTGGGGGGGGGGATGGGAAGAACTGGGAGACTGGATTGACATGTGTACACTACCATGTATAGAACAGGTAACTAATGAGAATCTACTGTAGAGCTCAGGGAACTCTACTCAATGCTCTGTGGTGACCTAAACGGGAAGGAAATCTGAAAGAGAGGGGATCCATGTACACGTATGGTTGATTCACTTCACTGTACAGCAGAAACCAACACAACAGTGTAAAGCTCCTATACTCCAATAAAGACGAATTTCAAAAAAGAAATAGTTGAAATGATGCTGGGATATCACCATGGAATACTAGGCAGCCATTCAAAAGACCAGGGCCAATAGTTCTGAACAGAAAAGCAGCAGATTGGGAAATATATTTCAAAGCATGGAGGTGCACACCTTTGTGTGGCTGCAGCCACCTCTGATAGACAGACTTGGGTAGCTGCATCTCAGAAGGAACACGGAAAATGCTCACGGGGCCTTGGGGACTGGGGTTGGGAGTGATGAGGGGCAGAACGACTTAATTATTTTTCTCCGTATACTTATGTATTCTTGATATCTATATATGTACACACACATATATACATAACACATTACACATATACATCTATACACACACCCACATAAACACACATATACACATATACATGTATATACACACATATTCACACATACACATGTATACAAACATATAAACTCATACATGCCACATATATACACACATACACACGTATATACATATACACATCTATATCTATCTATATATATAATAGGGGTTTTCCTGGTGGCTCAGATGGTAAAGAATCCTCCTGCAGTATCATATATATATATATATATATATACACACATGGCTGCACCAGGTCTTAGCTGCACATGCAAGGATCTTCCATCTTCGTCGCAGCATGAAAGATCTTTATTTGCTGCATATGAACTCTTAGTTGTGGCATGTGGAATCTAGTTTCCTGACCAGGGATTGAACGCCAGGTCCCCTGCACTGGGAGCATGGAGTCTTAGCTTCTGGACCACCAGGGAAAACCTTCTTTCCATTTTGATCATGCACCTGAACCCTGTTTTAAAAAACATTTAAAAACATATTTATTTGCCTGCATCAATTCTTAGTTGTGGCGCATGGGCTTAGTTGCTCCAGAGCATGTGGCATCCTAGTTCCCCCAAAAAGGATTGAACTCATGTCCCCTGCATTGCAAGGCTGATTCTTAACCACTGGACCACCAGGGAAGTCCCTGAACAATTTTTTAAAGAAGAATCTAGCCTAAGGATGAGGATAGCCAGCCTCTGGTGAGCATCCCTCAATAGTTCATTAAGCCTTGAAATCCCAGGATCTTGTCTGCTGATGAACTTTCTCCCTCCCCCGTGAGCCTCCCTCTGGCTGACTCAGCTGAACCAAGTTATAGAGTCAGACTGCAAGACGGAGGTGCAGCCGGACCTGTCTGGGGTGATGAATGTGAGAGCAATCAGCGAGAGCAATGGGGCAACACGGCCCTGGCCTCCAAGGAGGCTGGAAGAAGGGTGTGACCCAGAGTGTAGAGCAAGGCTGGGGGCCTTGGCTGCGGGCGCCCCGTTACCACGTTACCATGCTTGGCTAACCTAGAGCAGGCGCTTCGGAGAGATTCCTGGGCTGGAATCCCTGAGGGATGCAAATAGGCGTAAGATTCGCAGGAGTTCAAATCTGGACGGATACTTGATATTATTAACACTAAAGATAATAACCACACCAGGGATCGTTTAATGAACGCTTAGGCCAGGCACCAGCTCGTGGAATCCTCGTTAACAGCCCTCTGAGAGGATTATCTGCGTTTCCAGATGCCTCTAGGGAGGCTTAAACAACTAGATGTTCTCTTCTGCTAACAACTCCAAGCAGTTTCCCATTGCCCAGTCAGGCTACAGCCTGAGAGCTGTGTGACTTTGGGCAAGTTATTAACCTCTCTGAGTCTCGCTCTCCTCCTCTGTGAATTGGAGATAATCCACAACCCTTGTTTCATAACCTAGTCCTATGCAAATAAGTCAGTAATCGTAAAATACTTGTAACCAGGACTGGCTCCTGATAAGCCTGTGTTTTCACTCCGGCTCCGCATTTTAGCAAATCCAGAATGTCAACAACTGTAACAGCTGCCCCTAAAGAAAGAGGAATGCTGCCAGTTAACTATGTCCCAAGGCTCTTTCATCACTAGACTCTTTATTTTATACCTCTCGAAGGAGCTCTTTTTGCCTTAGACATAGATTCTCATCATATATAATTCTGATGCACACATAAAAAGGAAAATAGAAGCAAAATAGTTTATGATGTTTAGAAAACTCCCTCATATTTGGAATCCGACTGAGGCGGGATGTCTGTGTGTTTCCCTGTTACCCTCTCCTGTGAGGTATGGAGAATCGGGAGAGCACTGTCCCCCCCTTCCCCCCCATTCATGTGTGAAAGTGTTAGTCTCTCAGTCGTGTCCGACTCTCTGCGACCCCATGGACTGTAGCCCACCAGGCTTCTCTGTCCATGGGATTCTCTAGGCAAGAATACTGGAGTGGGTTGTCATTCCCTTCCCCAGGGGATCTTCCTGACCCAGGGACTAGACTCGTCTTCTGCATTGCAGGCAGAAACCCACCAGTAGCCATTGGAGTCCTAAGCCAGTCGTGCAGGACTGCAGAGCAAGCTGACTCTGGATTCCTGCTTCAGGAGTTTTGCTGACAAGTCTGGTTCCCCTCCACTGGGAGCCCCCACCATTTTGACCCTGGGGTTAAGAGTGCTCCGCTCTTGTCTCTGGGGTTTTCTTCCAGGCTGCTGACGCCCTTTCTGCAGGACTGGATGCTTCTGAAGTGTGGGCACGTGCAGGCAATGACAATGATGTCAGGACTGCCACCAGCTAGCTGGCGACTCTACCACGTAACCCGACTTTAGAGATTGAAATGTGAGAAATAAAGTGTCTGGAAATTGATGAAACATGAATAATTTCTGGACTTCGCAAGGGCCACGCTTCCAGCTGCCACAGAACCCTTGCACATTGGACCGCTGGGAATGTCCTTCCATCATCCCCATGTCACCTGCTTATCCCCGTCATCCCTGATCGCAGCTACACGGTCACTGCCCTCCTCCCCGACGAGTCTCATGATCATCCCACTGTGACTTTTTACTACATCTGGGTACCCAGCACTGTCCCACGCGGCGCCCCCTAGTGAGCAGTCGGGGAACTGGGGGTATCCTAGTTCATCCTCAAGACACGCCGCTGGTCTCTGCATCGAACTGAGTCCCTCAGATGCTGGATTCGAACCCACTTCTTTTACAGACGGGAAATCAAGGCTCGTGAGGTCACTAGCACATGGAGTAGACGTCCTGTCTCAGTCCAGTGTATACAGAGGCTGGGGGAGGGTGGGGTCTGAGGAGGGGTACTTACTTCTGGTGGGGATTCAGAGGAGGCTTGATCTGAGAGGCGGCCCCTTCCAAAAGTCATAGGTTGGGAGGGTGGCTTGGGTAAGTTTGAGAAAGAAATGCCAGGCAAGTTGGAAGATGCACTGTGGGGGCCTAGAGTCACCATATAAGGCCTGGAACCCTTTCTGGAGCCCTGGAAGATGCAGGGCTGAGGTCACTCTCTTGGGTTTCAAGCTGGGCAACCAAGGTCCATAGAAGGGGAGGACTCACCCGCCGTTGTCCATGGAGACAGGAGAGCGGTGGACCTTGCTCTTGGGTGGCCCTGACTCCACCTTCCCCCTCTGACCTCTGGGCTGATGCTGGGAGGATGTGGAGTGGCGAAAGAGGGGCTGAGGCAGGACTCTGGGGGTGCATAGGCCCGCCAGCACCCGGAAGGAGGAAGCGGTGCAGGGTGTCTGTGGCTGGGCCTGGGATCCCCCACTCAGGGACTTCCTCTTCCTCTCAGGGCAGGTGTAGCGGCTGCAGCGGGACAACACCCTGACCCCGTCATGGATGGGGGCAAGGGGCCCAGGATCAGAGACTTCCTGAGTGGCAGCCTGGCCACCTGGGTGAGGGGGCAGTGGGAGGGGGGTCTGGGGAGAGGAAATGAGCAGAAGGGAGAGGCTGGTGTAGGGGTGGGAGGAGGGGGGCAGAGCAGGGCGTGTTGGGGGGAAGGGGCTGAGGGGAGGGGTGGGCTCAAGTGAGGATGGAGAAGTCCAGGCAGCTGTGGGCAGGAAAAGGAGTCCGGACCCAGGGCCAGTGGCCTTCAGGGAACTGGTGAGGAGGGCACTATGTGGGTGCAGGGTGGCAGGTCAGAGGGGCTCAGGATTCACTCTGATGGTGGGGGTCTCCCCCCGCCGTACGGGCAGGCCAGATGACTCCTTTGTGTTCCCACAGGTGCTGGGACTAGCTGGGCTGGTGGGGGAGGCGGAGGAGCCCGAGGGGGAGGAGGAGGAGGAGGAGGAAGGAGAGGGGCCTCTGTGTCCGGAGAAGAGGTTCTTGTGTCTCAGTGACGGGGCCCTGCTCCTGCGCGTGCTGGGCATCATGTAAGGGGTGTCAGAGGATGACCTGGGGTGGGATGGGGCTTGAGGGGAGGGGGCCAGGCGGCCTGGGGGGAGGAGCCTGAGGGGTGGTTGGCAGAACCTGCTTCAGAGGAGGTGGGTCCTCAGTCTTCCCTCCCACCAACTGCCCCCTGTGCTCACAGTGCTCCCAGTTCCCGAGGGGGCCCTCGAATGATCAGGGGCCATGACAGCCCCGCAGCCTGGCGGGTGTGGAGACTGAACCACCTGTGGGGCCGACTGAGGGACTTCTACCAGGTGAAGGGGCGGGAGGGGGAGGCTGCGCCTGGGAGCTCCCTGGGGGAGGCCCGTCTCTCAGCGCCCGCCCCCTCCACCCCAGGAGGAGCTGCAGCTGCTGATCCTGTCGCCACCCCCAGACCTCCAGAGGCTGGGCTTGGACCCCTTCTCAGGTGCTGTCCCCCACCACCCCTCCACCCCTTCCTGCTTCTACCCGCTGTCCCTCCCCCCCCCTTAGCCCCTTGTGGCTTGTGCCCTGCAGAGGAGGCGGTGGAGGAGTTGGAAGGCATTCTTAGGCTACTGCTGGGGGCGTCAGTGCAGGTGAGCGGGCAGGGCAGGGCAGGGGCCAGCTCTGGCTGCACAGGTGGCAGGATGCCCTTTGATGCCAGTCTCACTGCCCCCTCCTCGCCCTCCTGCAGTGCGAGCACCGGGAACTGTTCATACGCCACATCCAGGGCCTCAGCCTGGAGGTCCAGAGTGAGCTGGCTGCTGCCATCCAGGAGGTACGATGACTTGGGCTGCCCTCCAGGATACCCAGCCCCCTTCTTCTTCTTTGGCTGAACTGCTCTCCCTGGGCTCCAGGTGACCCAGCCTGGGGTGGGCTTGGTGCTGGCGCTGACTGGGCCGGAGCCTGGGGAGCTGGCGGCTCCAGAGCTGGAGATGCTGTCCCGGAGCCTGATGTCGACCCTGCTGAAGCTAGCACGGGAACGCGACCTGGGGGCCCAGGTACGGGGCGGCAGGCCAAGGAACAGGAGGACCATGGGATCCAGACATGTGTGGAGGGGGCACTGGGGTCCAGGTGTGGGGCTGGGGTTGTGGGTCTTGGGTCCGCAGGGCTGCAACAACCAGATTCAGCTTGGGTAACTGGGGGCAGATGTGGGGGTCCTGGAAGGGGTTGCTTCTGACCTTTGACCTCCCACAGCGGCTGGCCGAACTGCTGCTGGACCGGGAGCCTGCCCCCTTGTTGCCTGAGGCTCCCACCAGGATTCCCTCGGAGGGGGCCTCGCACCACTTGGCCCTGCAGCTGGCCAATGCCAAGGCTCAGCTGCGGCGCCTCCGGCAGGAGCTGTGAGTGCTGGGAGGGACCTGGAGGCAGGGGGCAGGATGGGGTCCCAGTTGAGATCCGGGCTGGAGGAAAAGGGCTGGCAGGGGCAGGTCCCCAGACCCCTCCTGCGTGCCTTCCCTCTAGGGAGGAGAAAGCCGAGCTTCTGCTGGATTCCCAAGCGGAGGTGCAGGGCTTGGAGGCCGAAATCCGAAGACTCCGCCAAGAGGTGCGCTCAGATGTCCCCCAGGCATGGCCGCATTCCCTAACCCCTTCCCCGCACCTTCCTCGTCCTCCTGCCTCCTCCAACCAGGCTCCTTCCCGTCCTAACCCCTTTGGCGGGCGGGTGGCCGGTCCTAGCTCCGCACCCTTCTGGCCCAGGCCCAGGCGCTGTCGGGACAGGCCAAGCGGGCCGAGCTGTACCGCGAGGAGGCAGAGGCGCTGCGGGAGCGGGCGGGCCGCCTGCCGCGTCTGCAGGAGGAACTGCGACGCTGCAGAGAGCGCCTCCAGGCGGCCGAGGCCTGCAAGAGCAGGCTAGAGGTGAAGCGGGAGGCGGGGCTGCGGGGCGTGGCACAGGGTGGGCGTGGCCTCTGGAGACGGGGTGGGCCAAGAGAGGAGAGACTTTGGCCGAGAGTCACGCCTTAGTGGAGGCCCCAGTCCTTGCTAGGAGAACGGGGTGAGGGGGTGTCTGGGGATAGGTCCTTTGGAGGATGGGGCAGATGGAGGGGAGAGGCGGAGGCTGTAGGCAAGGATAGGTCCTGGAGAGGAGGGTGGGAGCACCAGCAATGGGGCTAAGTGGGAGCCTAGGAGGATGCCACCTTGGAAGGCCATTTTTGAGAAGGGGCAGGGCCTACACAGGAGAAGGGCGGGGCCCGGTGCTGGGAACTGGTCCCTGAAGAGAACTTGAACGGGGAGGGGCAGGTGGAGGGGAGCGCCAGGGCCTGGGGAGCCACTAGAACGCAGGATCAGATGGGGAGGGGAGCCTGGAGTAGGGGGGTGCATCCCACCACCGGCTGTCTGCTCCCCACCAGGAGGAGCGGGTGCTCTCAGGAGCTCTGGAGGCCTCCAAGGCGCTGCTGGAGGAGCAGCTGGAGGCTGCTCAGGAGCGCTGTGCTCGGCTGCACGAGACCCAGCGCGAGAACCTGCTGCTTCGAACCCGGTTGGGCGAGGCCCACGCGGTGAGACCCCTGATCACCCAGTGATCCGTGACCTCAGAGGTCCCTAGGGTTCCTTGGTGATCACTGACTCCTACTCCCTGTTTCCTCTGTGTATGTGTGGGTGTACACTCAGTCATGTCTGACTCTGCGACCCCACAGACTAGCCTGCCAGGCTCCTCCGTCCATGGGATTCTCCAGGCAAGAATACAGGAGTGGGTTACCGTTTCCTTTCAGTGACCCTCTAGCCCTCACACTGGGCCTGGCCATAGTGGGGAGGGCTTGCCTGACCCTGCTCTCCCCTCCAGGAGCTGGACTCCCTGCGGCATCAGGTGGACCAGCTTGCAGAAGAGAATGTGGAGCTGGAACTGGAGCTTCAGCGGAGCCTGGAGCCACCCCCAGGCTCCCCTGGGGAGGGTGAGCGGGGCCCCAGTGGCAGGGCTGCGGGTGGGAGCTGCCTCTGTTTCCCTGTAGCTATTGGGGCTTCCCTGGTGGCTCAGACAGTAAAGAATGTCTGCAATGCAGGAAACCCAGGTTCAGTCCCGGGGTTGGGAAGATCCCCTGGAGAAGGGAACGGCTACCCACTCCAGTGTTCTTGCCTGGAGCATCCCAAGGACAGAGGAGCCTGGCAGGCGACAGACCAAGGGGTTGCAGAGTCGGACAGAACTGAGCGATTAACGCTTTCTCTTATTTTTTTTTCATAGTGGGGTTGGCTTCTGGTTTCATGCCCTTCCTCCAGGTCTGGTGTCAGGGGTGGGGGTGTATGTGAGGAGTCATAAGGGAGCAGAGGGGTCCTGATCTCATCTCCCACACCCCAGAACCCCTGCCCGGAGTGGCTCCCTCGCTACATGATGAAGTGAGGGAGGCAGAGGCTGGGCGGCTGCGGATCCTGGAGCGGGAGAATCAGGAACTTCGAGGTCTGCTTCGGGTGCTGCAAAGGCAGCCAGGTGGCCAGGTGAGTCCCCTCCCCAACCATCAGCAGGCCCTTCCTGGCCACCTCCTCTGGGTTTGACCATCCCTCTCACATGACCTCACTGGCAAAGCCCCTGATGCTGGGAAAGACTGAAGGCGGGAGGAGAAGGGGACGACAGAGGAAGAGATGGTTGGGTGGCATCACCGACTCGATGGACATGAGTTTGAGTAAACTCTGGGAGTTGGTGATGGACAGGGAGGCCTGGCGTGCTGAAGTCCATGGGGTCACAAAGAATCAGAAATGACTGAGCGCCTGAACTGAACTCATGTGCCCTCAGCCCCCTCTACTGGAGGAGCAGAATGAGGACTCGGTGATTCGAGAGCAGGACTCAGCTCCGCAGACTCACCTGGCCTCAGACCCCAGCCCTCAGGCCTTGGCTGCTCAGGCAACGGATGAAGGCCCCCAGGCCTCGGACCCGGCTCCCCTGGCATTTGAGTCAGCCCTCGAGGGGTCGGCATCTGATCTGGACACACAGGTGGTGGAGAGCCCTCTCCAGACGGATGTCGTGGTCCCTGCAGACTCCATGCCCCAGGAGTCAGACCCCAGTGCAGAGGCACAGGAGTCCCTGAAGAAGGCTGGCCTGGGAGTCCCTCTCTGGACCCCTGCCTCTGTGACCCCACCTCAGGGTCCTGAGGTTAACGTTCAGGCCCAGCTCTCTCTGGGAGGAGAGACTGGGGAGTTGGTGCTGGAGGCCCCGAGGGTGAGACAGGAGGACCCTGAGAGCAAGCCGGGCCCCTCGGAGACCAGCCTGAGTGTGCGGTTGGAGGAGCAGGGGACCCTAGACCAGAGGCCGGACCTACCTGAGGGGCAAACAGAGACCAGAGACCATGAACAGAGGTTGGGGGTGCTGCTCAGGGATGCAACCCAACAAAGGCCACAGCGGAAACTAGAAGGGGCTCCTGAAGGCCAGACCCGGGAGGCACGGGCCCCCGAGGAGATCCTGGTGAGTGGTGTCCCTGAGCGGGAGGCCCTCCAAGAGGAGGTGGCGAGGCTGAATCGAGAGGCTGAGGCCCTTCGAGCGGAGCTGGAGGCCCAGGCCCTGAGGCTGGAGGCCCGAGGCACAGAGGCTGCCCGCCTCTTGGAGGAGCTGGCTCAGGCCCAGAGGGCAGAGGCTGAGGCCCACCGGGAGGCGGAGGCCCAGGCCCGGGAGCTAGCCCGGTTGCGGGAGGCGGTGGAGTCCTCTGCCCGGGAGCTGGAGGCTGCGTCACGGGAGCGGGAGGCGCTGGCGGAGGCGCTGGCAGCAGCCGGCCGCGAGCGGAGGCAGTGGGAGCGAGAGGTGCCCAGGCTGCGGGCCCGGGCCGAGGAGGCCGAGGAGCGGCTGCACGTGCTGGAGGATGAGGGCCGCCGGCACCTGGAGGAGGCTGAGAGGCAGCACCGGGAGAGGCAGGCCCTCCAGGAGGTACGGCGGGGGTCATGGCCAGGAGGCAGGGTTCCAGGCTAGTTGCTGGGGTTTGGGGCTGTTCATTCTGTTGGCAGCCCCTGAGTGCCCAGCACTGAGGTGGGGCTGGAGAGGGAAGGACAAAGTCCACTCCCGCCTCCCAAAGGTGCACCTGGGACCGGGGCAGACGTCCCCTGCCTTTGGTGGAGTGGCTGTAGGAGGTGGTGGGCATGGAGCTAGATGGCCTGGGTGCAAATCCTGACTCCCTGACTGTGGCAGTTTACTCAGTTGCACCTCAGTGCCTCCCTCCGTAAAATGGGGGCAATCTTCATAGCTGCCTCAGTGGGGCTTTGGAGGGCTGACAGAAATAATGGTGTGAAGAGCCTAGTTCATGGTGGACAAAGGCTCAAGATATGTTGGTTGTCATGGGCGAAGTGCTTTGCAATCCATGGGAATGGGAACTGATGCCAGGGTCTGGGCAAGGAGGCTTCAGGGAGGGTTCTAAGGAAAGATCGAGATTTCACTAGGTGGGGGAAGATATTTCATCCAGGGGAACAGTAAGTGGAAAGACTTGATGGTAGATATGCCAGCTTTGTGGGTATTGGTACTTCATCGCCAGGCAGGGAAATTCACCCAAGGGTGTGGGCCGACCTGTGTGAGGCCGGGTTTGGGGAGAGTCATCTTGGTGTACAAGGGGACCCGAGGCCATAGGAAGGCAGTGCCTGTGGTCAAGGTGGCAGGTGAGAGAAGTCCCTGGGGGTCCGGTGGACTCTGCATCCAGTACAGGAAGCACAGGTTCGGTCCCTGGTCAGGGAACTAAGATCCTGCAAGTTGCATGGCGTGGCCAAAAAGAAGAAAAAAAAGGTGGCAGGTGAGGCAGGCCGGAGCTGGGATGGGGGTTGGAGAAGAGAGAAAACCTGGAAACCTCTGTATTCGTTCATTCAAGCATGTTTGCAGGCATCTTCTTGGCACCAGGCCCTGTACTAGGCAGCCAGCACTCGCAGTCTCTGGGAGACACTCACTCACAATCTGGGGTGGAAACAGGACTGTCTGGGGAGCTGTAGGAGTCCAGAAAGCACACTGGACTCAGGCTGGGGCTCATCAGGGAAGGCTTCCTGGAGGAGGAGAGAGAATGGCAACAAGCCAGGAGGAGGAGTGGAGCGTGAGGGAGGGAGTGGAGTGAGGTGACATGAAGACTTCCTTAAGCAGGTTTCCTATTGGGCAAGGCTTCATCTTCCTTCCAAGCAAAGGAAGGAGTTGCAGCTGTTTTCATGAAGATGACAAGGAGTCAGTGGAGGGTATAATGTGAGCAGAGTGGTCAGATCCGCAGGTCTGGAGGCCCCTCAGGGGAAGCAGAAGAGACCATGAGGCAAGGGGATGGGCGTTCGGGCCAGTGTGGCCCAGGGCTGGGGCGAGGGTATGCTGCGGCACACGTGTGTGCTCAGTCATCTCTGACTCTTTGTGACCCCATGGACTGTAGCTCGCCAGGCTCCTCTGTCCATGGAAGCTTCCAGGCAGGAATACTGGAGTGGGTTGCCATTTCCTACTCCAGGGGATCTTCCCGACTCAGGGATTGAAACTGCATCTCTTGCATCTCCTGCATTGGCAGGAAGATTCTTTACCACTGGTACCACTTGGGAAGTATCAAATCTTCTGGAAGCTCAGTTTCCCTGTTACACAGAGCAGGACACTGAGGTTCAGAGAGGAGAGGTTATTTGCTCCGAGACACCTCCTATTGGTGAGGAGTCAGGAAGATGCTGTTGGCTTGGTCTGGGACGTGTGAGAATTGAGAGTGTGGGCAAGAGGGTAAGGCCAAGAGCTTGTCTCTGGGGTCCACTCTGTAGGAGCTGAGAGATGCTGGCAGATAGATCTGGGTTATAGGTCAGCTCCCCTACTCAGCTATGTGGCTTGGGGCCAGTTACTTAACCTCTCTGAGTCTCCGTTTCCTTACCTGTAAAACCAGAATAAACATGATACCTATGTCGCAAGATCCTGTAAGATAATGAATGTAGAGCGCTTGGGGCAGCGCCTGGCACTCAGTATGGGCTTAATCAGTGGAGAGGGAATGCCAGCCAGTGGTTAGGGAAGAGCCAGTAGGGCCGGCTGGCCAAAAGAGCCGGCTATGAGGACCAACAGGGTGGAAGACATTAAGGACAAAGGGGAATTTCGTGAGATATCCTGGTGGAGCAGTTCCTGGTGATAACCGGGTGTGGTACAGGAGGAGGTGGCTGGCCAGGGGAGGGAGGTTAGGGAACCAGAGGCCAAGGGGGTTGTCCAAGTGGGTCTCCCCGCTGCAGGGGTCAGGGGAAGGGGCAGTGGGGTGGGGTGGGGGGGCTGGGGGCTGTGGCCGGGGCCTGGAGGGGGCAGGGCAGGGGTCCGGCCTGAGATGCTGGTCTTCATGGGCATCCCTGTTCTTCCTGTTCTCCATCTTGGGGCTCTTGTGGCTGGGGGCTCTGGGCAGCAGGGCCTCATGGGACTTGTAGTTTTCAGCGAGAGGCAGTGGCCAAGGGTGTCTGGAAGTGCACTGACCCCAGGGGGCTGGCCCGGGTGGAGTTGCTAAGCTGGGAAGACCAGAGCAAAGATGGGTAGGCTCCATTTCCAAGGGTAGGACTTGGTGGGCGGCTGTCATGGTTGGCCCTTCCCCATGGTTTCGCCCTGCCACAGCCCCTGCACCCCCACCCTGTACCTCAGAATGGTTTGGCCTACCTCTCTCGGGGTGGGGGCCATGGGCCAGAGCAGGTCTCTTACCCACTTCCTTAATGGTACGGCCCAACCGCCACAGGCTGGCCAGCAGCAAGCATCCTGGCCCTCCCCGTCCCAGCTCCCACTGTGGTTAGGCCTGGCCTTCACCAAGTTCCTGCCCTCTGTGGCCATCCCCCTGTGGCTGAGAGTACTCTCCAGACCCACCGCCTCTGAGCCCCTCTTCCCCTCACCTGCCCCGTGTGGCCTCAGCACACAGGGAGCATCCAGCTATCATTGGGCACATGAGGAACCATGGACTCAAAGAGGTGAAGGCATGTGCCCAGCGGGTGTCTCTGAGCCCTGGCCCAGGGGCCTCCCTCACTCCCTGGCAGGCTTATAATCCCCGGCTCTTTCATATCCACTCTGCAAGGTCATCAGGCTTTGCTCCCATTTTACAGATGAAGTAGAGGCCCAGAGAGTTAACAGTATTTGCTCAGGGTGACAGAGCAAGGACAGAAGGCCAGGTCTCCTGATGCTCAGGCCTGGTGAGGGTGGCGGTCTACCCTTCTGGTCCTGAGCCTGCTCTGCCTGCCCTCAGGAGCTGGAGAAGGCCGTGGTGCGGGGCCGGGAGCTGGGGGCCCGGCTGGAGCGTCTGCAGAACGAGCTGGAACGGGCAGCCCTGGAACGCCAGGAGTTTCTGCGGGAACAGGAGTTCCAGCACCAGAGGTGGGGCACTGCCCGAGGGGCAGAGAGGGGCAGGTAAAGACCTGGGGAGGGCTGGGTGCTAAGACTTCTCCTGGCAGGTACCAGGGCCTGGAGCAGCGGCTGGAAGCTGAGCTGCAGGCAGCGGCCACCAGCAAGGAGGAGGCGCTGATGGAGCTCAAAAAGAGGGCCCTGCAGTTGGAGGATGAGCTGTTCAAGGTGAGATCATCACCCGGGTTGCTCGGGCCTGAGCCCACCCCCGTCTCCACCCTCCACCCTACATGTAGGTATGTAGGTACTTCAGGGCCCCCCGCTTGTCTCGCCCCTCGGTTCTTGGCCACTCGCTTGCCTTGCGCCCCCTTTCAGGGCCTGTAGGAGGAAGCGCTGTGCTGGGAGCCAGGTAGCTCTGCCTGGGCCCTGATGCCCCCATTCCTCAAGTGGCTGAGCCTCGCAGCTTGACCCTGAGGCACCTGTTGTGACTCTCCTGTGGGGCCCCATCACTTCCTGAGCTCAGCGCCGATGGTCAGAAGTCAGGAATCATTTCTGACGCCCTTGTTGCACACGGGGTTGGTGCCAGCATGGTGCGGGCCCCATACCAGGCCGCCGCTGCCCTCAGGGGGCCCCCAGTAGACGCCTGGCCAGCAGGTGTGGGATTGCCAGAGGAGGTTTGCTGGGCTGCCCCCAGATCCCTGCCATGCCCTTGTGTGACCTCCCAGGGCCTCTCCTTGCAGCTGCGCCAGGGTGCCGTGGGGCTGGGGCCCCAGGAACAGGCGGAGCCCAAGGTCACAGAGGCCCAGAGCGTGCGGCTCATCGAGGTGGAGCGCAGTGTGAGTATCGGGCAGTCGTGGGCACGGGGCTGGGGGGGCCAGGGGCAGTCTCCCAGACCCGGACCCTGCTAACCACCCCACCTCCCCACCCCCCGACAGAATGCCACGCTGGCAGCAGAGAAGGCGGCTCTGCAGGGCCAGCTGCAGCACCTGGAGGGGCAGCTGGGGAGCCTACAGGGGCGTGCCCAGGAGCTGCTGCTGCAGAGTCAGCGGGCCCAGGAGAACAGCAGCCGCCTGCAGGTGGGCCCGGTCCCCCATCCCGTCCTGTCCACGGCCCTCCCCCTGACCCCTGCTCCTACCTGCCCTGATGGCCTCCAGCCCCCCGTCATGCCCCTTTCACCCCGTCTCCAGCCCTCCCTTCCACGGCGGGCCATCCGTCCCCCTGGCTTTCCCTGCCCTGACCCCAGCCCCATCTGTCCCGTCCTGGCCTTGTGCCACTGGCTCCCTGATGGCTCTCCTTTCCTCTGCCCTCTGCCTTCTGCCCCCTATCCCTTACCCCCCTTTCTGGCCTGTGATGCCCACCCCCCAGCAGCCACCCACCCCGTTCCCTCCTCTGGCCTAGGCCGAGAAGTCTGTACTGGAGACGCAGGGCCAGGAGCTGCACCGGAAGCTCGGGCTGCTGGAGGAGGAGGTGCAGGCGGCACGGCGCTCCCAGGAGGAGACCCGCGGGCAGCAGCAGGCCCTGCTGCGGGACCACGAGGCCCTGGCGCAGCTGCAGCGGCGGCAGGAGGCTGAGCTGGAGGGGCTGCTGGCCCGGCACCGCGACCTTAAGGCCAACATGCGGGCGCTGGAGCTGGCCCATCGGGAGCTGCAGGGCCGGTGAGCAGCCTCCTCCAAGCTTGTAGCTCCTCTTCCGAGGGGTTCCCTGTCTTCCCAGAGCGAGCTCCCTGTTCCCTGGGAACCACCAGCAGGCCCCTCTCCCTGGCTGTGCCCTCTTGTGTGTCAGAGCTCTCTGCACTTTTGGGGTGGGCTCACACTGGGGCTTCATTGGTGGTCCGGAGTGGTGAGCACCTGGCACAGCATTTTGGCCTGTGGCTTTGACCCCTGGGGCCTATGCTTAGGAGACGGAGGACTTCCAGACGGTCCAGCTGCCTGCTTGCCCTGGCCCCAGTCCTTGCAGCCCCCTGAGCCCCTGGTTCATCTCAGGCACGAACAGCTGCAGGCCCAGAGGGCCAATGTGGAGGCACAGGAGGTAGCCCTGCTGGCAGAGCGTGAACGCCTGGTGCAGGATGGGCATCGGCAGCGGGGCCTGGAGGAGGAGCTCCGGAGACTGCAGAGCGAGCATGACAGGTACCAGCCCAGGCACAGCCCCTCCCTTCGTGGGCCAGTTCTCAGTGTTCCCATCTATGAAGTGGGTAGATGGTTAGTCCCTTTCCCCACGGGGTCCCGCTTTGCTTCCTCTCCTCATCGTGGTTCCTCTGCCATCAGGAAGGGCCCAGTTGAAGTGGGGGGCAGGGCAGGTTCCTTTTGGAGATCAGGTCTCCTTGCCTCTGCAGGGCTCAGATGCTGCTGGCGGAGGTGTCCCGGGAGCGTGGGGAGTTACAGGGGGAACGTGGGGAGCTTCGGGGTCGGCTGGCGAGGCTGGAGCTGGAGCGGGCACAGCTGGAGGCCCAGAGCCAGCGACTTCGAGAGTCCAACCAGCAGCTGGACTTGAGTGCCTGCCGGTTGACCACTCAGTGCGAGGTGCAGTGAGGGTGGGTGGCTGGGGAAGGAGGGTGGCGGCGAGGGGGAATGTGGGGTTGGAAAGAGCCAAGATCAGGTGGAAGGCAGCTGCCCTGAGCCCGGTTAAGTGTCCTCCACTGCCCCGGCATGCTTGTCCTGCCGTCTGCCCGTGACAGCTGTTGACAGAGCTCCGGAGCGCCCAGGAAGAGGAGAACCGGCAGCTGCTGGCAGAGGTACAGGCGCTGAGCCGGGAGAACCGGGAGCTCCTGGAGCGCAGCCTGGAGAGCCGGGACCACCTGCACCGCGAGCAGCGCGAGTACCTGTGAGGGGCCTCGGGGGCCTGCGTGGCTGCCCCTTGGGAAGTTTATGAGGCGATTCCCTGGGAAGGCCTGGGGAAAGGGGAGGCTGACCCTCCCGGGGGCTCAGGCAGCACAATGTATCAACCCATCCTGGGGCATGTTGCTGTTTAACCAGCAGAGGTATACTAGGGTGTACCCCGCGTTCCTGCCCAGGCCTCAAGTCCACCTCCTCCCTCCCCATCCTCCCAGGGACCAGCTCAACGCCCTGCGCCGGGAGAAGCAGAAGCTGGTGGAGAAAATCATGGACCAGTACCGCGTGCTGGAGCCTGGGCCCCTGCCCCGGACCAAGTGAGCGGGCCCCTCCACCCTGGCGGGCCAGAGGTCTTCCCTACCTCGCCTCTGCCCTGCCCTCTGAGCCCTGGCCCAACCTGGGTCCAGGCCTGAGTGAGGGTTGGCCTGGCCTCTGCCACCCCCAACATGGCCCTCTTATCCTCCTTCCTCCCTGGCCTGACCCCTCTCTTGTGCCCTCTTGCCCCCAGGAAGGGCAGCTGGCTGGCAGACAAGGTGAAGAGGCTGATGCGGCCCCGGCGGGAGGGAGGCCCCCATGGGGGGCCGCGTCTGGGGGCCGATGGGGCTGGCAGCACTGAGAGCCTGGGGGGCCCCCCAGAGACGGAACTCCCCGAGGGCAGGGAGGCGGATGGGACAGGTGGGTCTGGGGGCCCCTCTGTCCCCGGGGCTTGCCCGTGCCCCTGGTCTTCCTGTGTGGCTTGTGCATGTGTGTCCCCCACTGGCCTTTCCTGCTGCAGCTTCCCTCCTGCCCTCCCCTGCATCAGATGGTTCCAGTGACTCTCTGTCCTGGGTCCCTGCTGCATCCCTCTTGGCTGGCACCTCCCTCCTGCCCACACTGCCACCCACCTGGTCCTACCCCTCCAGAGCGGTGCCTAGGACCTCGGAGCAGCGGGGAGTTTAGTTAGAGGTCACTTATCCCAGACAGCAGATGAGGAAGCCGAGGCCCAGGGAGGGGAAGCACCTTGCCCAAGGTCACACAGTTAGTGTCAGAGCCAGCAGGACCGGAGGGGCCTGCCTCCAGTCACCATCTCCATTCATTCAACCTTGTCCCCCCTCTCCCAGCCCCTATCTCTGCAGCCTCCTGTCCCCTGTGGCGCCCATGCAGCTTCCTCCTGCCAGTCCCGCGCCCCCAGCCCCATCCCGCTCCTCCCAGCCCTCCCGGCTCTGCTCGGACACCTCCCCGCCTGTGCCTCTTGCAGGGTCCCCCTCACCGGCACCCATGCGCCGGGCACAGAGCTCCCTGTGTCTGCGGGATGAGACACTGGCGGGTGGGCAGCGCCGGAAACTCAGCTCAAGATTCCCCGTGGGGCGAAGCTCTGAGTCATTCAGCCCCGGGGACACCCCCCGGCAGCGATTCCGACAGCGGCGCCCAGGGCCCCTGGGGGCACCCAGCTCCCATGGCAAAGGTGAGGGAGAAGGGTCCCTGGGGGCCCACCAGCTCCTTGGGGGAGGGGGCTTCCCTCCTGGCTCCTGTATCTGCCCACCTGCCCTACTGCCTTTGTTCTGGCCCTCATGGCCCAGTGGCCACCTTGTGCCCCCAGGACCTGGAGTGGGATGGGGCGGCTCCATCGAGACCCTGGCGGAACACGAAGCAGATGCCAACAGAGAGAGTGAGTGGGGGCCTTGGAGGAAGGAGGGTATTTGCCCTTCCTGGGCCCCTGGCAGGCCTTGTTCACCCATTCACTCATTTGACCATGAGCCTTTCTGGAAAGCCAGGTGATGTGCTACCTGGGAATATAACAGAGAATGTTCTGGTATGGGGAGCTGGGAGACAGCACATGATATGCAAAAAAATAATTACAATAGCTTGTCCAATAGAACTACGACGTGAACTCCACGTGTAATTTAAAATGTTTAGGTAGCCTCATCAGAGGATCTTTGCAACCCCCATGGACTGTAGTCTGCCAGCCTCCTCCGTCCATGGGATTTCCCAGGCAAGGATACTGGCGTGCGTTGCCATTTCCTTCTCCAGGGGATCTTCCTGGCCCAGAGATCAAACCTGGGTCTCCCACATTGCAGGCAGACTCTACCATCTGAGCCACCAGGGAAACCCCGAGGAAATAATGAGACATGTAAAATTAATTAATATTGGCATATAAATATATGGTATATATTTAATATACTATATATCATATATATTTAATACATTTAATAAGTTATACATCAATACAGCAACGTACTCTACTAATACATTTTAATATTTACATTATATATTAATATATTTTAATATCAACATATATTAATGTTAGAATATTAATTATTTTGTTTAACTCAGTATGCCTAAACTATTACCATTTTAGACATGTAGTCAGTGTAAAAAATCCTTAATGACATATTTCACTTTTTTCACACTAAGTCTGAAGTCCAGTGATATTGTACACCCAAGCACATTGCAGTTCAGACTGGCCACATCTCAGGTGCCCAGTCCTGTCCTGGGGAACTCAGCCCTACAGTATTAGGAGGTGACAGTGTCCTGGGAAAGAAAAGGAGAGCAGGGTAGGTGAGATCAGGAGCCCCGGGTGGGCAGGTGGCGAGCTCAGGTAGGGTGCTCAGGGCAGGCCTCCAAGAGGAGGTGAAGGTGAAGCAAAGGCTTGGAGGTGAGAGTGTGTCCTGTCCATGTATCTGGGGAATGGCACTCCTGGCAGAGGGAAGAGCCAAAGGGAAGGCCTGGTATGTTCGAGGCCCGGCCAGGTGGCTGGGAACCCCCTGGAGAGGATAAGCCTGAGCCGAGTGTTTCCCTTCAGGCCTCGAGGTGCAGGAACCGGAGAAGCGAACTCTCGCCCCTTCTCTCAGCCAGTGACACCGTGTGGATGGAGAGCTTGGGAGCGGGGTGTTCTCAGCACTGGGGTCTCACTGGGGACCTCAAGCAGCCCAAGAATGTGGGGAGGCAGGGCACTCGCAGCGAGTCCTTGGACAAGGAGACCTGGGCCCCCAGATCCTCCACGGCCTGCACTGGGGGCCCGAGCTGGAGCTGGGATGAGTTTGTGGACAGGGGGGACAGCCGGCCCCCACAAACAGCTCCCTGCTGGGGCTCCGCCCTGCGGCCCTCGCTGAGGAGGCTGTCCCCGGGGAAACTCCCAGCTGAGGGAGGCAGGCAGGAGTGGGCAAGAGAGCCCCCTGCCCGGCCCAGGAGGGGAGCCAAGGACCATTCCCTGGGGACTGTGACCTGGGCCCATTTCTGAACCTTGCCTCAGATGCAGAGGACAGGAGAATAAAGCTGGGATGCAACCATTGACTCTGCGCTCTGTCTACCGGCTGCATCTAGAGCCACTCGGTGCCAGGGACGTGGGGCCTGGAGTTCTCTGCCGACAGGGGCCCGGTGGCCACTAGCTTCCTTGCCCTGCATGGGGCAGCAAAGGGCTTTCCTCAGGGGAGGGGCCGGTTGGGCTGGCGGGGATATCCCAGTGCCGGGAGGTTCTGAGTAGCCAGCAGTGGGTGGAGGTCTGGGTCTGGTTCCCTGTGTGTGGGGCAGTGAAATACCCAGAGGGCCTGTCCCCTGCATCCCCTTCTCTCCTTTTACTGCTTCCTGCCTCCTCATCCTCTCATCTCCAGCCCTTTGGGGCTGAGCCCCTCCTCAGGGAGTTTACAGCCTGGGGCAGGGGCGGGGGGCGGGGGCTATTGTAGAGTTGGGAAGGATGCCGGGGTCTCTGACCAGGGACTCTTGGATGACTGATGCTGGGGAGGGGAGAAATTAGGCTGGGCGACAGGACGACAGGACGTGAGTCAGGGCACCTGGGGCCGCCCAGAGTAGGGTGGGGCTGCCCGGCTGAGGTGAGGCAGCCTGAATCCGGGGGTGGCAAGAGCTGGGAGGGGTGGCTAGGCCTGCCTCCCCAGGGTGACCTACTGTAGCCTGACTCACTGGGTTTCCACAACGCTCCCCTTGGGGGTCACCATCCGCTCTGCCTGAGTTTCTGAGGTCGGTGGCATGGGAGTGGACTCCCCCTGGCATCCAGGGGGGCTGAGCAGCTGGAAGGCCGCTCCCACAGGGCCTCAGAGTGGGGGCTCTGATGGCCACCCCCCAGTCGGTGGCCCCTGTCAGCTGTCAGGGAGGGAGATGAGGCTCTGGAGGACCAGCCAGCCTGGAGTGCTGAGTCTGATGGGGGGAGGGCAACCCTATGTGGCTCTGACACCCCTTTTTGGGGTCCACTCTGTACCAGGCTTGAGGACAACAGGGGGCAGAACCACAACCTAACGACTAGAGTCACCAGGGAGTTCCCTGAGGTGCTTTTAAAGGTTTGCTCTCTCTAGAGAGATTCAGTCAGAAAACGGGCTGACCTTCCCTGCTGGAGGTTGGGCTGGGCTCTCTCTCAGTGCCTCCTCATGGGTAGGGGGAGCCCAGAGACAGGGCCCGGCCCTCAGGGTGCCTGCCCCGGACCAGGCCACCCTTCAAAGGCAAGTCCGCAGGGAAGAGGGCTTCGCTGGCGCTGGCGGCCGGGGATACAGACAGGAAGCTGGGCTGGGCCACGTGGTTTCTGGGACCCTCCTAGCCCGCCCAGCACCAAGAGCACCCTGAGTAAGGCGTGCAGGGCTGGGGCTGTGCAGGCAAGAGCTGGATGAGGTGGCCCTGTGGCCTCATGCTGCTCATCCGTCAAGGGGACTGACAGATCCCCTCCCCTATTTGCTACAGTCAAGAAGTGAGCAAGAAGAACCAGGCAAGAGGCTTGAGATCTGTATGAAGTTCCTCACTTTCACTGGGGGCTAAGAATTGGACAGAGCTGCCTGGCTGACCTTAGGGCTGGTGCCCTGGTGAGGAAGGTGGCTCTAAAGCACTGGGGTGGGACTCCCACTCCCTCGGGGCACACAGCCTGCGGTGGACTTACCGCCCAGGGACCGATACCTGGCCGGGGAGTGTCTGCCCCACAGAGGCTCTGGGTTATCCACAGACCCCAGGCATGGCTCCCAAGGGGGACTCCCAGGTCCCCAGGAGGGTCGCCTGGGGTCCCAGAGCAGACAATCGTGGCCGCAGCCCCCTGTGCCCGTGTGAGACCCTACCGCCCCCCGCCCGCCCACCCGCAGCCCAGGCGCTGTCACGTTCCAGCGCCTGACTCAGGCCGCGCGGGGCGGGGAGCCGGGAGGCGGCGCCGGCGCCCGCCTCGGCCCCGGAGGCGGCACCAGGAAGCTCCCGCCCCGGCCCGAGCCGCCATGTAACCGGCGCCGCCCGCCCCGGAGCCGAGCCGCGCGGGCCCCAGCGACCCGCCGGCCATGGGGGACGAGGACGAGGATGAGGGCTGTGCCGTGGAGCTGCAGATCACCGAAGGTGGGGCGGGGGTGGCCCGGGGTGCCGGCCGGGTGATGGCTGCCCAGGCCAGCTGGGGAGGGTTCATGCACTGGCTGGGTTCATTTGCCCCCTGTGCCCACAGCCAACCTGACGGGGCACGAGGAGAAGGTAGGCGTGGAGAACTTCCAGCTGCTCAAGGTGCTGGGCACGGGAGGTGAGGACCCCTATCCACCGGCAAGTGTCCTCCCCCCGCAGGGCGCTCTGGGCCTGCGGCGCGGGCACACCCGCCTGGGTTGGGCCAGGCCACCAGCAATGCCCCCCACCCTCTCCTGGCACAGCCCGCCTTGCCTGCTTGGCCCTGCCCTGCCAGGGTTGGCATGCCCACTCCCAGGGCTGCTCCACGTTGGGCAAGGTCCTCCCGGGTGTGCCAACACTCTCGGAGGCTTGCAGCCCACCCGTGTGATTTCACAGCTCCCCCGACCTTGTGAGATATAAGAGCCGCCTTCCTCCACTTTGCAAACTCCCCACCTCGGGGCTGACTGTCCTTCCTCTGCCTGCCCGCACCTCTGCGTCCCTTCTCTGGCTTTGCATCCTCTAGACCTTCCCCAGGTTTGCACACGCCCCGCCCCCACCCTGAGCTGCAGGCCTCCTAGGAGTTGCGTGCCCCCTCCCACCCAACCTGGTTTGTACATCCCTTCCCTAGGTTTGCTGAGCACCCTCCCGGGGGTGTGCACATCTTTGCCTTAGAAAGCGCTGCCAGCTTTGTGCACACCTGCCTCTCACCCCAGCTCCTCCCCCAACCTTGCACACCCTCCTGGGTGGGCGTCGCTGCCCCCCCTCCACCTTCGCACCCACCCTTCTGCTCATGGCCTACCTTCCGCCCACTCGCTGCCCCCACAGCCTACGGGAAGGTGTTCCTGGTGCGGAAGGCGGGCGGGCACGACGCGGGCAAGCTGTATGCCATGAAGGTGCTGCGCAAGGCAGCCTTGGTGCAGCGTGCCAAGACACAGGAGCACACTCGCACCGAGCGCTCCGTGCTGGAGCTGGTTCGTCAGGCACCCTTCCTGGTCACGCTGCACTATGCCTTCCAGACCGACGCCAAGCTGCACCTCATCCTGGGTAAGGGCAGGCCCTGGGGGCAGGTGGGGCCCCCCCATGGGGGCTGCTTCCCAATGGCTACTCCCACCTCCCCAGACTACGTGAACGGCGGTGAGATGTTCACCCACCTCTACCAGCGCCAGTACTTCAAGGAGGCCGAGGTGCGTGTGTATGGGGGCGAGATTGTGCTGGCCCTGGAGCACCTGCACAAGGTAGGTGAGGATCTGGCCACCTGCCTGTGGCCCTGGGGACCGGGCCCGGCCTCCGGAGGGCCTTGGGCTTCCTGGAAGGGGGCGGCCGTAGGGTGGGGTAGGGGGGCACTGGATCCACTGCTCCTAGCCTCCCGGGAGGAAGGCCTGGGTGCTGCCTTCTGGGGTCTCCTCCGCTGGCGCCTTCTCGAGGGGGCTTTCCTCTCACAGGGAACTCTCACAGGCTGCTTCCTGGGGCCACGTTCATAGAACTTCCTCAAATAGAGACCTCATGTCGTGGTTCCCAGAGCTGTTGTGATTCGGGGCTCCTCACGCGGCTCTCCTCCTGGGAGTCTCTCCATGGTGTTTCCCCACCCCGTCCATGCATTTTGGAAGTTGATTTATTGATTGAAGGCTGTGCTGGGTCTTCACTGCTGCACTTGGGGGCTACTCTTTGTTGCGGTGCTTGGGGTTCTCATTGCGGTGGCTTCTGTTGCTGTGGGCTCAGCAGTTGTGGCCCACGGGCTTAGTTGCTCCACGGCATGTAGCACCTTCAGGGACCAGGGCTGGAAGCAGTGTCCCCTGTATTGGCAGGTGGATTCTTAACCACTGGACCACCAGAGAAGTGCTTATGCTGGTGTATCTTAAATGGCTTCTCCCGCCCAATGGCCCAGGCTCATCCTGCCCCCCACCCCACTGGAGATCCCCTGCCCCAGGGACCTGGCGCGGGACAGGAGCTGTAGGAGCGGGGAATAGGGGTGTCAGGGGAGGGACCCTCAGCGCCCTCTTCCCTCCTGCCAGCTGGGCATCATCTACCGAGATCTGAAGCTGGAGAATGTGCTGCTGGACTCCGAGGGCCATATTGTCCTCACCGACTTTGGCCTTAGCAAGGAGTTCCTGACGGAGGAGGTGAGTGAAGGGTGGTCTCAGCCTCCTGAACCCCCATGCAGGCCTTCCCATCCCGGCTCCAGCTCCACGCCTGGCTCTGCATTTTTGGGGGGTGAATTAGCTCTGCCTTCCGGAAGTTTCCACTGCTCCGACTCTCACAAGTCCAGTGAGTCTTACTCTGGGCCTTGCGGTGGAAGGCTGGGTGTACAAACGGGTCCTCTTGTCCTTGCAGAAAGAGCGGACCTTCTCCTTTTGCGGCACCATTGAGTACATGGCCCCTGAAATCATTCGCAGCAAGTCGGGCCACGGCAAGGTGGGTTGGCCCAGGAGTGGGGTGGGGTGAGACGGGGGTGGCTGCAGGCCCTCACCCTGGCTGTGCCCGGCAGGCTGTGGACTGGTGGAGCCTTGGCATCCTGCTCTTCGAGCTGCTGACGGGGGCCTCACCCTTCACCTTGGAGGGTGAGAGGAACACGCAGGCCGAGGTGTCTCGGTGAGCAGGGCTGGAAGCAGAGGGTGGCCGAGGAGCCTGGGCAGGGCTGGAGGGGGGGGCTCGCTGCCCCTGACGCCCCCCCCCAATCCTCCCAGACGGATCCTGAAGTGCTCCCCTCCCTTCCCCCCCCGGATCGGGCCAGTGGCACAGGACCTACTGCAGCGGCTACTTTGCAAGGACCCCAGGAAGCGGCTGGGTGCAGGACCCCAGGGGGCACAGGAAGTTAAGGACCACCCCTTCTTCCAGGTGAGGCTCCTGGCTCACCCCCATACTCTCTGCACACACCAGGGCTGGGCTACTGCTCTGGGCTGGGGGACACTGGAGGGATGGTCTGAGACTGGCCAGTTTCACTTGATTTAGAAAACTTAGCAGGTAAAGAAAGAAAGGTAAAGAAAGCAGGCTTGTCTTCTCATTCATCTCTATTAAAATTTGCTCTTGTGGGAAAGAATTCTAGGTTCATTGCCTGGCAGGGCTGGCAGGGACTTGAGAATGGACTCTTCATTGGACAATTCAGAGAAGCAAGGTGATCTGCCAGAGATCACACAGTAAAATGTAGAGCTGGGAACAGACCCCAGGTCTGCTGTCGGCCCCGGTCTCATGACTGTTAGCATCCACTCCGAGTTTGGGTCAGACCTGTCTAGTCTGTGCCTGTACTTCAGATGGACGTGTCTGGATCAGCCACATGGGGTTTGTCCTAAGCAGCGTGCACATGGGTTAGGGTGTAGTGCAGAGTGAATTCTGTCCTTGTGAGACCTTGCTGGTGTGGGCACTGTGTGTGGCCAGGGTCGTTGCTTAGCATGTGTGCGTCCTCAGTCGCTCAGTCGTGTCCAACTCTCTGTGATCCCCTGGAGTGTAGCCTACCAGGCTTCTCTGTCCATGGGAGTGGGCTGCCATTTCCTACTCCAGGGGATCTTCCCGACCCAAGGATTGAACCCACATCTCCTGCATTAACAGGCAGATTCTTTACCACTGAGCCACCTGGGAAGCCCCCGTTGCCTAGCAGGACCCTGTAACAGTGTCTTGGCCCCTTGCTTGCATAATTTCATGTAAGCCTCAGAACCAACCTGATTATCCTTATCTTCACAGATGAGGAAACAGGTTCAGAAACAGTGAAAGTGAAAGTTGCTCAGCTGTGTCTGACTCTTTGCGACCTTGTGAACTATACAGTCCACGGTCAGAGAGGTTAGGTAATTTGCCCAAGATCACTGAGCAAAGTGATAGAGCTCAGGTCTAGGTGGCCTGAAGGCCCATGCTCTGAAGTGTCATGTTCTGTTTACATGTGGGTATTAAATTTGCCTTGTCTGATGTAGTAACAAAAGCATCCATTTATGGGCACCTGCTGTGGGCCGGGCATCCAGTTACCCTTGCTATGAATACCACCTCCTTGAATCTTCCCAGCAAGTACTGCCTGGAAGGGCCCTCAGAGAAGCTTTCTCAGATAGGAGTCTTAAGTCTCCGCGGTGAAGATGTTCCGTTATGGGCAGAGTGATTGAGCACTGTCAGTTTCCTTAAGTGAATTCCTCAGCCCACCCTGAGTGCATCCTGGGCCCTGGGTGCTTGAGAGCAGGTGAACCAGTCGTTAGACTAGACAGCGCCTGCCTCCCTCCGCCCCCCCGCCCCAAGGTCTTTGAGGCTTGATGCTATTTTCCCTTCTCTTGCTGATAGCAATGCTGAGGTCCCTGGTGCCAGAACTGGGGCCTTTAAGCCCAAGCCATGCCTCCAGGCTGCATGTGACAAAAAGTGCACTGAAGACGGTGATATCTGTGGAACAGAGTCTGGCTTCTAAGAACAGAGATTGGAATGAATGGTAGTCTAAAAAAGATAGAGATCTGTCTGTCTATCTACATAAAAGAAATCCAGAGGTCAGCAGTCTAGGGCTGCTGTGGTGTCTTCAAGGAGCCAAGCTTGAGTTTTTTTTTTTTTTTAAATGCTCCTTCATTTTTAGCACGCAGCCTCCACTCCCAAGGCTTTCCAGGTGGCACTAGTGGTAAGGAGCCCATCTGCCAATGCAGGAGACGTAAGAGATGTGGGTTCAATCCCTAGGTCAGGAAGATCCCCTGGAGGAGGGCATGGCAATCCACTCCAGTATTTTTGCCTGGAGAATCCCATGGACAGAGGAGCCTAGTGGGCTATAGTCCATGGGGTCACAAGAGTTTGGCATGCCTGAGTAACTAACACTATGCTACAGCCTGCATTCCCACGGCTGCCTCCTGGTATCAAACTAGCACTGCTAGGCCTCTTGCTATCTAGGTTGCTCTCCAGCTGGGAAGCATGAGGAAGAAGGAGGGGAAGGCCAAAAAGGGTACTTACCAACTGCTTACCCTCCTCTTCAAGCTCTTTCTCTGGATTCCTCCCTCATAATTTTTGCTTACAAGTAATTGGTCACTGCTAACTGCAAGGAAATTTGTAAAATACTATTTTTTAGTTTGTACATTGGTTCCTGAAATAAAATGGGGGCTATAGTACGAAGAATGACAGAGAGAATGGGTGTTGGACAGGCAACAAGAACAAGCTCTGCCATACTAGTTTAAACATAAAAAGGAATGTTTTAGCTGCCATAAATGAAGTCAGGAAAAATGGTCTGATTTCAGGCAGGGCTGGATGGATGCAGATGCTGAGTCTATGTTGTTAGGAGTTTCTTTGTCTCTTGCATCTGCTTTTCTGCCTGGGCATTTCATCACTAGACCCTGAGGGGGCCCCAGCAGTTCCAGACCCATATCCTCCCAGATTTAAGTCCACTAGAAGAAAGAGATTTTTTTTTTTTTTGCATAGCAGTTCTATTAAAAGTCCCAGAATTGGCTGAGTGTGGTGGACGGGTGGTTCTCCAAGGGAAACAGGGATCCTGTTATCAGAGGAAGGGAAACAGAAGCTGGGGAGGCAGGAAGAACAGCTTTGCACACAACTGCCAGCGAGACCTTTGCCTCACTGAGGAGCTGCCCAGTGAGGGTGGCCCGAATGGACAGTTTTTCCACTTCCTGCCCTTTGATCCCTTATCTTTCATTCCTTTTCTCCAGGGTCTGGACTGGGCTGCTCTGGCTGCTAGGAAGATTCCAGCCCCATTCCGACCCCAGATCCGCTCAGAGCTGGATGTGGGCAACTTTGCAGAGGAATTTACCCGACTGGAGCCTGTCTACTCACCCCCTGGCAGCCCCCCACCTGGGGACCCTCGCATCTTCCAGGTGAGTGAGAGCTCATGGAACTACAGATGCAGGGGAGGTGGGGTGCTGCTGCCAGCCTCAGCCCCGGCTGACCTGTGGACAATACAGAGCCCTGTGTCCTGAGGGGGACTCAGCATCTCCCTTGCTCTCCATTCATGACGAACTTGGACTTGTCAGTCATCGAGACTGCCTTGGCAGGACACACCTTTGAATTTCCTGGTTTATCTTGAAATTTCATGTCGATTTCCCTTCTCCATCATCTCTATTGTTATGTAAAATATTGTTTTAAGGGGACACCTAGGAAGAGATACGTTGTTTATACTGTGGCATACCTATCATCACATTACCGCGGACACACGCCCCCTCCACCCAGTTTTAGAAACTTAGGCCTGTTGGACAAGTCCAAGCTCCTTTGCTTGGTATACAAGGCCTTGCATGATGTGGTCTTTTTTTTTTTTTTTTTTTAACTTTTTTTTTTTTTTTTTTTTGGAAAAAAAATTTTTGGTTAGTTTCAGGTGGATAGCAAAGGGGCTCAGCCATACATATGCATGTATCCATTCTCCCCCAAACTCCCCTCTCATCCAGGCTGCCACCTAACATTGAGCAGAGTTCTCTGTGCTATACAGTAAGTCCTTGTTGGTTATCTATTTTAAATATAGCAGTGTAAACATGTCAATTCCAAACTCCTTTGTTGTTGCTTAGTCGCTAAGTCGTGTCTGACGCTTTACAACCCTATGGACTGCAGCATACCAGACTTCCCTGTCCTCCACTATCTCCTGGAGTTTGCTCAAACTCATGTCAGTTGAGTCAGTGATGCTATTCAGCCATCTCATCCTCTGTTGCCCTTTTCTCCTCCTGCCTTCAATCCTTCCCAGCATCAGAGTCTTTTCTAACAAGTCAGTTCTTCACATCAGGTGGCCAAACTATTGGAGCTTCAGCTTCAGCATCAGTCCTTCCAATGAATTTTCTTTAGGATTGACTGGTTTGATCTCCTTGCTGTCCAAGGGACTCTCAAGAATCTTCTCCAGCACCACAGTTCGAAAGTATCAATTCTTCAGCGCTCAGCCTTCCTTATGGTCCAACTCTCACATCCGTACATGACCACTGGAAAAACCATAGATTTGACTATATGGACCTTTGTCAGCAAAGTGATGTCTCTGCTTTTAATATGCTGTCTAGGTTTGTCATAGGTTTTCTTCCAAGGAGCAAGCGTCTGTTAATTTCATGGCTGCAGTCACCATCTGCAGTGATTTTGGAGCCCAAGAAAATGAAATCTGTCACTGTTTCCATATTTTCCCCATTTATTTGCCATGAAGTGATGGGACCAGATGCCATGATCTTAGTTTTCTGAATGTTGAGTGCTAAGCCAGTTTTTTCATTCTCTTTTACCTTCATCAAGCGGCTCTTTAGTTCCTCTTTTCTTTCTGCCATTAGGGTGGTATTATCTGCATATCTGACATTGTTGATATTTCACCATGCAATCTTGATTCCAGCTTTTGAGTCATCCAGCCCGGCATTTCGAATGATGTACTGTGCATATAAGTTAAATAAACAGGGTGACAGTATACAGCCTTGATGTACTCCTTTCCCAATTTTGAACCAGTCTGTTTTTCTGTGTCTGGTTTTCCCTATCTTTTTCCCACCCTTCCCCCACTGGTAACCGGAAGTTCATTCACTAAGTCTGTGAGTCTGTTTCTGTTGTGTAAATCAGTTCATTTGTATATGATGTGGTCTTTGCTCAGTACTCTCTGTTATTTCACCTGGTGCTCCAGGACCTTGGAACTTCTCAGAGGTTCCAGAACACACTTCTGTACCTTTGCACATGCAGTTTCCCCCACTTAGAGTTCTTTCCCTACAGTTGCTCACCTGGCAAAATTCAAGCCTTGTTGTCCAGTGCTGCCCTGTGTGAAGTATTCCTGCTCCTCTGGCTCTGGGTTGCCCTTTTCTTGTGCACCAGCCTTCTGAAGACAAAACCTCCTTCTGAGCAGTTTGTCAGGTTGTATACAGACACTGACGGAGACCACCTCACCTGGTCTGAAACTCTCAGAGGGCAGGGACTATGTGTTTAATTTCTGTGTCCCTAAGTCCAGCTTGGGGTCATAGCTAGGTAGGACTTGGTCCATAAATAGTAAATAATAGGCCAGTATCAACTATGGATGGATCAGTCCCCTCTGTGAAGCTCTCACAAGTGACAGCTCTGTGCTTGAATACCCCTTGATCTACTGGGATCTATCTTCGATCTCACAGTCCTGATGAGCAAGTTTTCTTGTCAATCAGTGGTTACTTTCATTCATTCATTTAACAATTAAAAAAATATGTACTGAGTGCCTTCAACGTGCCAGGCACTGACTTGGGTACTGGGGACACATCAATAAACTTAATAGACAAAAATCCCACCTGTGTGCATCCTACTTAGCACTGCATACAGTAGCGCTGCAATTTTAGGAGAAAACAATACATCCTTAAAATCACCCTTGAGAATCCTTTGAATTGCCAGGGCATGGATCCTTAGGAAAGGCAAAGCATTAACTTTGGTTTCTCTTTACATTTCCTCAGTAGCCCCCCTTGCAGAGGGAGGCCAAAGTTTGATTTGAAAGTAATAAAGACTTTTTGCCCTGAGTTGGGTAGAGCTGAATTCTCCTAAGCTAAGCATGTGTGATACCAGGCCACAATTCTTTTATTCGTTCAGCCCATCATATTCTGGGCCACTACGTTGTGCCAGATGATGACCTTGGCACTTGGGGGACCACTGTGATGAGAAAGGTGGAGTCCCAGACTGCTGAGGGGATAGACATGGTTCCAAGAGCGCACAGACCAAGGTGGAATAAAAATGTTCACAACAGCATGTGTACACCGGGATGCAAAAGCAACACTCCCAACTCCCTACTGCAGGGTCTTTCCTTTGCCCCCTGCCCTCCTTCCGGCTGGGTCTGGGCCTTCAGGGGCTCCTTCCGCACCTCCAGCCCCCGGATGCCCATCCAGCCCTGACAACCCCTCTCCTCCACCAGGGATACTCCTTCGTGGCGCCATCCATCTTGTTTGACCGCAACAACGCGGTAATGACCGATGTGCTGGAAGCGTCTGGTGCTGGAGACCGGCCTGGCCCGGCGGCGTTGGCCAGGAGCGTCATGATGCAGGTAGATTGGCCTAGGGTGGGGAGAAGTGGGCATGGGGACTCCAGACCTGTCTTCACCAGGCGCATGTGGTGGCTTCGGTGAGGGCCGGAGCCTCTCCGAGGTGGGGCGTGGCATGGCCGCAAGGCTCCCGCTAGGACCTCTGACGCTTCCCCTCCCCCCCAGGACTCGCCCTTCTTCCAGCAGTACGAACTGGACCTGCGGGAACCCGCGTTGGGCCAGGGTAGCTTCTCGGTGTGCCGCCGCTGCCGCCAGCTCCAGAGCGGCCAAGAGTTCGCGGTCAAGATCCTCAGTCGCAGGTGGGCGGGCCCGGGGCGGGCGGAGTCCGGCTGAGCGGACTCGGCGAGGGTGGGCCCGGAGATCGGCTGTTCTGACCCCGCCTGCCCTGCCCCCAGGCTGGAGGAGAACACGCAGCGCGAAGTGGCTGCCCTGCGGCTGTGCCAGTCGCATCCCAACGTGGTGAAGCTGCACGAAGTGCATCACGACCAGGTGACGCCTTCCTGGGCTGGGGAGGAGCACAGGGGCGCTGGAGGCTGCCCTTGGAGGGCGGGGAGGGGGCGGGGAGGTGGGCAGGAGGCGAGGCCCGAGCGCGCCGGGGGAGGGGCCTGAGGACTTGGAGGTCTGGGAGGCAGGATTTTGATAGCTCAGCTGGTAAAGAATCCTCCGGCAATTCAAGAGACCCTGCTGGATTCCTGGGTCGGGAAGTTTCCTTGGAGAAAGGATAGGCTACTCCAGCGTTCTTGAGCGTCCCTGGTGGCTCAGACAGTAAAGAAATCGCCTGCAATGTGGGAGATCTGGGTTTGATCTCTTGGTTGGGAAGATCCCCTGGAAGAGGGCATCCCACTCCAGTTTTCTTGCCTGGAGAATACCCATAGATAGAGGAGCCTGGCAGGCTACAGTCCATGGGGCCGCAAAGAGTTGGACACGATTGAGGGACTAAGCAACTAGGAGTGTCTGAGAACTCAAAGGTGGAGATGGGAATGGACAAGGGAACAGGGCAGGGCAAGGATTTTTGCGGGTGGGTTTTAAGGTGGCCACAAAAGAGATGAGAGTACCAGACCACCTTACCTGCCTCCTGAGAAATCTGTATGCAGATCAACAAGCAACAGTTAGAATCGGACATGGAACAACGGACTGGTTCCAAATTAGGAAAGGAGTACATCAAAGCTGTATATTGTCACCCTATTTATTTAACTTCTATGCAGAGTACATCATGCAAAATGCCGGGCTGGATGAAGCACAAGCTGGAATCAAGATTTCTGGGAGAAATATCAATAACCTCAGATATGCAGATGACACCACCCTTATGTCAGAAAGCAAAGAAGAACTGAGGAGCCTCTTGATGAAAGTGAAAGAGGAGAGTCAAAAAGCAGGCTTAAAACTCAACATTCAAAAAATTAAGACCATGGCACTGGGTCCCATCACTTCATGGCAAATAGATGGGGAAACAATGGAAACAGTGACAGACTTTATTTTCTTGGGCTCCAAAAATCACTGTAGATGGTGACTGCAGCCATGAAAGTAAAAGACGCTTGCTCCTTGGAAGATATGACAAACCTAGACAGCATATTAAAAAGCAGCATTACTTTGCCGACAAAGGTCCAAATAGTCAAAGCTTTGGTTTTTCCAGTAGTCACATGTGGATGTGAGAGTTGGACTATAAAGAAAGCTGAACACCAAAGAATTGATACTTTTGAACTGTAGTGTTGGAGAAGACTCTTGAGAGTCCCTAGGTCTGCAAGGAGATCAGACCAGTCAATCCTAAAGGAAATCAGTTCTGAATATTCATTGGAAAGACTGATGCTGAAGCTGAAGCTCCAATCCCTTGGCCACCTGATGTGAAGAACTGATTCATTGGAAAAGACTTTGATGGTGGGAAAAACTGAAGGCAGGAGGAGAAGGGGATGAGAAAGGATGAGCTGGTTGGATGGCATCACTGACTTGATGGACATGAGTTTGAGCAAGCTCTGGGAGATGGTGATGGACAGGGAAGCCTGGCATGCTGCAGTCCATGGGGTCGCAAAGAGTCAGTCGAGACTGAGCGACTGCACTGAACTTTAAGGTGGCCAATGGGACTACTGCTGCTGCTGAGTTGCTTCAGTCGTGTCCAGCTCTTTGTGGCCCTGTGGACCAAAGGCTGCCACATCCTCTGTCCATGGGATTCTCCAGGCCCAAGAATACTGGAGTGGGTTGCCATGCCCTCCTCCAGGGGATCTTCCCCTCCCAGGGATCCAACCTGCATCTCTTAAGTCTCCTGCATTGGCAGGCGGGCTCTTTACCACTAGGACCACCTGGCAAGGAAAACAGTACCTGGCAAGGAAAACAGTACAGCGAGTCCTAAGGTGGCTCCCAGGGGTGGTCTTGAGGTCAGGGTTTGAACGGCGCCTGAAGCTGGGGCAGGCCTCAATGGTGACCTTGGGGCGGGATCTGGCGGCCGGGTGGGTCTCGGTAGGCGGTGACAGAAACCCAGGCAGTGACCCTGGCCCGTTTTGCCGCCCGCAGCTGCACACGTACCTGGTCCTGGAGCTGCTGCAGGGCGGGGAGCTGCTGGAGCACATCCGCAAGAAGCGGCACTTCAGCGAGTCCGAAGCGAGCCAGATCCTGCGCAGCCTCGTGTCGGCTGTGAGCTTCATGCACGAGGAGGCGGGCGTAGTGCACCGCGACCTCAAGCCCGAGGTGAGCGCTGGGCGGCGGCAGCGCGCTGGGAGGGCCTCGGCGGGGAGGGCCTCGGCTCGGAGGGCCGGGCTCTGAAGACCGCCTCGCCGCCCTCGCAGAACATCCTGTACGCCGACGACACGCCCGGGGCCCCGGTGAAGATCATCGACTTCGGGTTCGCGCGCCTGCGCCCGCAGAGCCCCGCCGGGCCCATGCAGACGCCCTGCTTCACGCTGCAGTATGCGGCGCCCGAGCTGCTGGCCCAGCAGGGCTACGACGAGTCCTGCGACCTCTGGAGCCTCGGCGTCATCCTGGTACGGGACGTCAGGGTCCCCCGAGCCTGAGGACGGCAGTCCTCTTGGTGGGGCTGGCAGGGTTTGGGCTGAGGCTGGGATCAGAAGGTGTCCTGATACATGGGCGGGGTCGCTCTGGTGCTGGGGTCTGGGCATCCCCCATGGGCCTCAGGAGTTAGCCTCTTGGAGAGAGTGCATGGTTCAGTGGTGGGTTGAATCAGTCTTCTGGCCTCCATTGGCCCCCTCGTCTGGGCTGGTCTCACTTTTCACCTCTCCCCCCACCCCCGCCCCTAGTACATGATGCTGTCAGGCCAGGTCCCCTTCCAGGGGGCCTCAGGCCAAGGCGGGCAGAGCCAGGCAGCGGAGATCATGTGCAAGATCCGCGAGGGGCGCTTCTCTCTTGACGGGGAGGCCTGGGAAGGTGTGTCCGAGGAAGCTAAGGAGCTGGTCCGAGGTGCGAAGCCGGAGGTCACAGGTTATGGTTGGGGAGGGGGAGGCCATGGGGTCGTGATGGGGCAAGGAGTGCCCCCGGGTCAGGTGTCCCGGTGGGGGGCTTGTCGGGGAGGAGAGTGGGGCTGCCCTCTCTGGGGTGCAACCTCTACACGCGGCCCGCCAACGCCGCCCCGCCCCGCCTCCAGGCCTCCTGACTGTGGATCCCGCCAAGCGGCTGAAGCTCGAGGGGCTGCGGGGCAGCTCGTGGCTGCAGGACGGCAGCGCGCGCTCCTCGCCTCCGCTGCGGACGCCGGACGTGCTGGAGTCCTCCGGGTCCGCTGTGCGCTCCGGGCTCAACGCCACCTTCATGGTGAGGGGCGGGGCCAGAAGGGGGCGGGGCATGTGGGGGCGGGCCCTGCGCCTGGGGGCGGGGCCTCCGGAAGGCGACTCCGCGGAGTCCTGGCAGGTTGAGTTCCGCGGAGTCCAGGCCCGTGACCTGCCGGGACCCTGAGCTTCTGAGAGGCTGTGGAGGCCAAAGACCTGTTGGCCCTCACGTAGTGGGATGGGAAGGAGGGCCTGGGACGGGGCCAAAGCCGGGATCTGGAAGTCGAGGCCGGGCCGGTGGGACTCACCGTTTCCTTTCCGCCAGGCGTTCAACCGGGGCAAACGCGAGGGTTTCTTCCTGAAGAGCGTGGAAAACGCGCCGCTGGCTAAGCGGCGGAAACAGAAGCTACGGAGCGCCGCCACGTCCCGCCGCGTGTCCCCCGCGCCCGCCGCCCCGGGCCGGGCACCGGCCGCCAAGGGAGCCCCCCGACGAGCCAATGGCCCCCTCCCCCCCTCCTAGCCCCTGCCCCGTGACCCCCCGCCTCCCCCGTCGTGTCTGTGATCTAGGAGGCCGGCTCACTGCCTCCTGCATCGACGCCGCCCCCCCCCCAGGATTGTTACCCTTCTTCCCCCCTTTCCCCCCACCCCACCCCCAGACAGAGCAGTATTTTTATAAGCAGAGAACTCTTTTTTAAAAAATGTCTTACCAGATTAGAGTTAGAGACGCAGGGAAGGAGGGGGCCTGCTGGGGAATGGGGTATGGGGCCCTCTGCCAAGATACTGCCTCATCTGGTGGAAGGCCCTTCTACCCCAAGGGGCTGCCCCGGCTGGGAAGGGCTCCTCCATTTCTAAGCACTGAGTTGCCACAGGGAGAAACTGGGACCTCTCCCCTGCCCTCCCCTGAGGACCCGCTCTTGGGAGGGGGCACCTCTCAAGCTGTCACTTTATGGACTGTCTGTGCAATTACGTCCACCAAAGACCTATGTTGGGGGCGGTGCTCAGCGAGAGGCCCTGGGGGACCCCCTGAAGCATTTCTGCCTCACTTTATGTCACCTGCTTCCCCCTATTGGGGCTAAGTTAGGAGGTAGGCGACCCCCCCTAAAAGGGGCGGCCCCCTTCTCATCCGTCTCCTCCCCTTTGGCACAGCTGCCCCTAGCTGGGGTGTGGGGCCTTGGGGGTCTGGGCTGGGCTTCCACAGTCACTGCCTCCGCCCATCCAGGCTGTGCCTTTGACTTTAAAATAAAGTCTCCTCAGTGCTGTGTGGCATCTGTGTGTGTTTATGTGTGGGGGGTGTGGGGGCAGAGGTCTTGGGGCTCACATCCAGCCGTTGGGCCCTTGGGCCTCAGAGGAGGGACAGGGCAGACCCTTCTGGATAAGATGATACCCTTTGTCCTTGATGTTTTTTAACTTTATTTATAATTGGAAGATAATTGCTTTACAATTTGTGTTAGTTTCTCTGTACAGTAACGTGAACCACCCATATGTATACGTATATCCCCTCCCTCCTGAGCCTCTCTCCTGCCCTTTCCATCCCACCCCACTAGGTCATCCCAGAGCACTGAGCTGAGCTCCCTGTGTTATAGAGCAGCTTCCTACTAGCTATCTGCTTCACACGTGATGGTGTATAGATGTCGATGCTACTTTCTCAATTTGTCCCACCCTCTCCCTCCCCCACTGTGTCCACAAGTCTGTTCTTTACATCTGTGTCTCTACTCCTGCCCTGCAAATAGGTTCATCAGGACATTTTTCTAGACTCCGTATATATGCATTACTATACGATATTTTTCTGACTTTGCTCTGTATGACAGACCCTAGGTTCATCTACCTCTCTACAACTGACCCAGTTTTGTTCCTTTTTATGATTGAGTACTATTCCATATGTGTACCACAGCTTCCTTATGCATTCATCTGTTGATGGACTTCTGGGTTGCTTCCATATCCTGACTATTGTAAATAGTGCTATAGTGGACACTGGCGTACATGTGACTTTTTGAATTATGGTTTTCTCAGGCATATGCCTAGAGTGGGATTGCCGGGTCATATGGTAGTTTTGTTCCTAGTTTTTTTTTTTTTTTTTAAAGGAATCTCCATACTGTTCTCCATAGTGGTTTTCCCACCAACAGTGCAAGAGGTTTTCCTTTTCTCCACATCCTCTCCAGTATTTATTTTTTGTAGATTTTTTTTGATGATGGCCATTCTAACTGGTGTGAAGTGATACCTCAGTATAGTTTTGACTTGCAGTTCTCCCTTGAACAGAAAGGAGATCAAACCAGTCAGTCCTAAAGGAAATCTACCTTGAATATTCCTTTGAAGAACTGATGCTGAAGCTGAAGCTCCAATACTTTGGCCATCTGATATGAAGAGCCGACTCACTGGAAAAGATCCTGATGTTTGGAAAGATTGAGGGCAAGAGGAGAAAGGGGCGACAGAGGATGAGATGGTTGGATGGTATCACCGGCTCAATGGACATGGGTTTGAGCACACTGCAGGAGATAGTGAAGGACAGGGAAGCCTGGCGTGCTGCAGTCCATGGGGTCGCAATGAGTCGGACACGAGTGACCGAACAACAATAATGAGTGATGTTGAACGTCTTTTCATGAGTTTGTTGCCATCTGTATGTCTGTTCTTGGCTTTTGACATGAGGGTCAAGCAGTCATTTTAGGTGTTTATCTGACAGCTCTGCCGTGTATCATTTCGGGTTCTCCTGGTTGTAAGTAGATGAAAACCCAACCTAAAGTTGCTTCAGCAGAACAGGAGTTTTAGGCTTTTTGGACTACACAATCCAGGGGTAACTTCAGGCAAGGCCTGAAAGTGAAAAAGTGAAAGTGAATGTGTTAGTCGCTTAGTTCTCTCTGACTCTGCAACCTCACACACTGTAACACCCCAGGCTCCTCTGTCCATGGGATTCTCAGGCAAGAATACTGGAGTGAGTTGCTGTGCCTTCCTCCAGGGGATCTTCCTGACCCAGGGATTGAACTGATCGGGGTGCAAACGTATGATCAGGACTTAGCTCCCCAATCTCAGCTTTTTATTCTGTGGGTGTGGGTTTTGGTGTTGCTACAGACAGAAAGACTCCCTCTTTCGGCCCCAAGGTGGGTGGCAGGTGCTCCAGGTTGCTACAGACTGAAATCTGGTAATCAAGAGAATCTTTATGTCCAGCAGGAATCCTGAGATGTACTCTGATTGGATCCATGTACTCTGGGAGGTCAGAGGCCTACCCTGAACCAATCACTGTAGCCTGGGCTGCAGTGCTGATTGGCTTAGATCTGGGTCATGGATTCCCCGCTGCAAGCTCATGGGGAAGACCATCCCTTGGTGGTCCTTAGAGAGAGGTCAGTTGGGCAGGGCTTGGTCCCTGTCAGGGAGGGAGAGGAGCAGAAAAGCAGCCGATACCCATGGCCCTGGCAGTGATCATAGTGTGCTCCTCTCAGGAGGACCGGGACTGCCCCTGTGTGATCCCTGCCAGCTGGTTGTGACTGTAGGGCAGTTGGGCCTGAGCACCTCTGTGCCCCCCAGGGCAGGGCTATTTGTCCACATGGTGCCGCTGTCCTGAGAGCCCCCACCTGCTTGGGCTGCTTCAGGCCTTCTCTCCCCATAGTCACCCTATGGGGTCATCTCATGGTGGACCTTTCCCCTCCTGTTGTAAAGTTTGCCGCTTAGAGAAGGAGGTAACTGGAGGCATGGGGATGGGAGCTGGTACCCCACAGATGCTGAAGTCAGAGTAAAGCTGAGTGAGCCTGGTGGGCAGGTGGGACCCCATGGGTGTGGTTCAAGGATCATTGGGGGTATGAGGACATCCAACTGTACCCCATTCTATGGGTCTGAAGGAAGAGGGAGGGGCCTAGGAGAGGGGCTTAGGGAGGGGAGGGGAAGGCACTGCTAATTCTGACTCTTGTTTTACGGACTGTGTGACTTGAGTAAGCCACCTACCACCCCCAGGCTTCCCCATTTGTCAAAAGGGAGTCATATGACTGTTAGGATGAACCAGAGCAGTAGTCTCCAAGCTTTTTGGCAGGAAAGGGGGCCAATTTCCTGGAAGACAGTTTTTCCATGGACCAGGGTTAGGGTAGGGGAAGGTTTCGGTTTTGCCTGCTGCTCACCTCCTGCTGTGTGGCCCTGTTCCTAACTAGGCCATGGACCGGTACTGGTCCCTGGCCCAGAGGTTGGGGACCCCTGAACTAGAGAATGTGTGCAGGTGGGGTCGTTTGATCATCAGCATTTACTGAGATTGACTGAGGTCTTCCAGTGTGCAAGGACCGTCCTGAACACTGCACGGGTGGTCTCCTTGTCTCCTCACAGCTCGCTGATGAAGAAAGCACCATTTCCATTCAAGAGATGAGAAAAGTGAGCCTCAGTGAAGGTTAACAGCTTGCTCAAGGTCACTGACCTAGTTGTGCCTTCCATCCCAGTGGTCCAATTCCAGACTCCCCTCAACCATAGGAGTTCTGCAGTGAAGATGGGCTTTAATTTTACCCCAAGGCTAGACGTTTGGTTTGTTTAAAACTTTGTTTCTCTCATAAATGATGCAGAGACAAGTTTGTATATAAATCTTTGCATTAAAAAAAATAGTTTTATTGAGGGAATTCCCCAGTGGTCCAGTGATTAGGACTTGGTGCTTTCACTACTGGGGCCTGGATTCAATCCCTGGTCAGGGAACTATTAATAAGATCCTGAAAGCTATAAGGTTTGACAAAAAAAAAATTATTGAGATGTAATTTTTAATTGAGATACAATTCATACACCATATTATTCACCCATTTGAGAGCACAATTCAGTAATTTTTTTTTTTTTTTGACACTGGCTCATGGCTTGGGGGTCTTAGTTCCTTGACCAGAGATTGAACCCAGGCCCTAGCAGTGAAAGTGCCAAGTCCTAACCACTGAACTGCCAAGGAATTCCCCAGTGACTTTTAGAATAGTCAGAGTTGTACATCTATCACTGCAACCTAGTTTTAGGATACTTTTTTCACCTTCAAAATAAATTCTGTACCCACTGGCAGTCATTCTCCCTTTTCCCTCCTCTTCCAGCCCTAGGCAACCATCCATCTAACCTTGTTTTGTAGATTTGCCTACATTCTTTGATATATACTTTGAAATATACTTTCAACTAGCCATTCACAAATGTACTGGCATACAGTCTCAGAAGAAGGGTATAAACATGTCCCATTATGTGCTCATGAGCCTAGAGTGTTATCACTCAGTAATAAAACCTTTGCTACTTTGATGCATAAAAAAATAATCGGGTATCTACAGTTTCCTTACCCTTCATCTCATACAACTCACAGTCACCCTAAGAAAGAGGTCTTCCTAGCCTCATTTCTTGGGACTCAGGATGACAGTAAGCTCAAGGAGGGAGCCTGTTGGATGGAAAGTGCTGGGGCTCAGAAGCATGAGCAGCTTTGGTTTGAGTTCTGCCTCTGCTCCACCTGGTCAGGGAGTCAGCAGGGCAGACAGGAGACTTGGGCTGTAGTCAGGACAGGGTTTGAGCCAGCAGAGTGGGCGGGGAGAAGGCGGCCACGGCAGAGAGGTGGGGAGCCCAAAGGCAAGTGATCAAGGCCTGCGGTCTGGCAGCCTGCTTTGGCACCTTGACCTTTGGCCTTGACTTTGGCTTCTGACCAGGTCAGCCTTATGTGGAGGTTGTCTCTTCCTAGAGAGCTAGAAGGGCTCACCTTTCTACACCGGATCTCTAATTACGTTCTTTTTATATATTTACAGGGAAGCCTGGTGTGCTACAGTTCACGGGGTCACAAACAGTCCGACACGACTTAGCGACTGAACAACAGTTTATTTGGCTGCTTCAGGCCTTAGCTGCAGCACTTAGGATCTTTCACTGTGGGTGTGGGCTTCCCTCTGCTTGTGGCACAGGGGCTTCGTTGCCCCAGGCTTAGTCATCTCATGGCATGTTGTATATGAGTTACCCGACCAGGGGTTGAACCCTCATCCCCTGCACTGGAAGGGGGCTTCTTAACCACTGGACCATCTGGGAAGTCCCCTAGTTTCACGTTTCACTCTTACAGGGTCTCAGAGGGCAAGCTTGAGCTCCCCGTTCTGTTAAAATCCTGATCCCTCTGAGAAGGCCTGGGAGACCATAAACGTTCGCTTCCCTCCAAGTTACTGTTAATCAACAGCTGGTAGAACTGATGTTGGGGGGCTGGCTTTTAGTCTGTACCCCACTAGCACCATCTGACCCCTGCTTAATGTTCCTTGAGTGTCTCAATAAGAATATTACACAAAAATGTAGTAGGGGGCTTCCCTGGTGGTCCAGTGGTTAAGAAGCTGCCTGCCAGGGCTTCCCCGATGGCTCAGTGTTAAAGAATCTGCCTGCCAATGCAAGGGACATGGGTTCAATCCCCGGTTCAGGAAGATCCCACATGCCACAAGGCTACTAAGCCCTTGCGCTACAACTACTGAAGCCTGCACTCCAGAGCCTGTGCTCTGCAATAAGGGAAACTACCACAATGAGAAGTCCACACACCACAGCTAGAGAGTAGCCTCCTGCTTGACTTGCTGGAGAAAGCCCACATGCAGCAATGAAGACCCAGCATAGCCAAAAAAAAAAAAAAAAAAGTAGAAGGGATTGCAAACTGACGCCAGTACCTGGCTTATAAAGACTTATTTTTGGGGGAGGAGGGGCCAGTGCATGTTTTAAAATGAGAAAATGCATATGAAAGCCTGGATATTTGACTTTTACTGATGGCCTGATCAGCTGGAGCAGAATGTTTTGCCCCATCGAGAGGTTTGCCCCAGTCCCCACCACCTTCTATTGTTCACACCAGCTGTGTCCTTCATTTATCTTTTGGTATATATATATATACACACATATATGTATATACCCTCTAGGTATCTGACTTCACAGTTCCAATATGAATAGTCTCCTTCCACATTTTTTGTGCAGCAAAACGGGGCTTTCTGAAATGTTGAAGATACACCTTAAATCTTTCATTTGTTGGCTTCAAAATTTAAATTTAGTTTATATTTGTAAAAAGATATCAACTCATATGATTCAAAATTCAAAGGCTATAAAGGTACAGAGTGAAAAAAAATTGCCTTTCACATGTCCTGGCCCTTTGCCATCAACCTTTTGTTACCAGAGGCACCAGTGTTGCCAGTTCTTATGCAGACTTTCAGTAATAGTTCATGTACAGTCAAACCAATGTAGTAATATGTACATATGATTGAAAAATTTCACCTTCATTGAATGTCAGTTTTGAAAAAAAATCAGAAAAGGCAAAAAGGAAAAAATGAAACTCATTATCGGTGGCATGACTCTCCACGGAGAACCTGTATTAGCTAACATTTTGATGTATTCACTTCCTGATTTTTCTTTATTGATAACCATTTAAAAAAATGTGTATTTATTTGACTGCATCAGGTCTTAGCTGCAGCACGTGGAATCCTCGTTGTGGCCTGTGGGCTTGGTAGCCCTGTAGCCTATGGGATCTTAGTTCACCAAGTCCCCTGCATTGAAAGGAGATTCATAACCACTGGGCCACCAGAGAAGTCTCTGGATAGAAATTTTTAAAAGAAATGGTATCAAATCTAAATAAGTTGTTATAGCTTATCTTAAACTCAGAAATAAACAGTGAATACCTACATCAATAATTACATGAAAAAAATTTTGTAGTCATATAATATTATGTTGTGTGATTATATTATGATTTACTTAAACTGTTCTCTATTTTTGGCTACTTGGGCTGTTTTCAATTCCTTGCTGTTTCAAGCTGTGCTGCAATGAACATCCTTGTAGTACATCTCTGCTCAGCTATCCAGATATTTCCTTAGGATATGTTTCCTCGAAGTGGAATTAATAGGGTAAAGTATGCGCCCTTGCTTGCACACTTTAAAGGCCTTCTATATACATGATCCAACTACCCTTCAGAGAGATGCTATCATTTTATATGACTTGTAGCAGCATGGGCAAGATCTAGTACCCGCTGTCTCCTTGAAAGTGAAACGACGCGTCTCAGCAACTCAGTGTGTCCTTGTCCGCTGCCCTCCTGCATTTTTCTTGGCAGAGCTCCTGGAGGTCACCAGGGGGCCCTTCTCTCCTCTGCTTGTAGGCTGGCTGTGCTGGGGGCGGGGGGCACAAGGCCGTGGAGCGGGATGGTGGGAAGTCCCCTCCTTCTCCCCTCCAGGCAGGGATGGGTTGGGGTGTCTGGGTGGAGAGGTTGGCAGTGAACCCCGGGGTGTCCGGGGAGTTGGTGAGCGGTGAGGGCTGGTGGGACGCAGCTGGGACACCGGGGAGCCATTCACCCGGCTGGGCCTCCACTGCCGACTGGGTGAAGCGGGGCCAGAGCTGTGCCCACCGTGGAGAGCTGCAAGGCAGCTGGCAAGGCCCCTGGGGAGATGCCGGGCACACAGTGAGCCCTCCACAAACAGCAGCTTGGCTGGAAAGAAATGAAGAGAACCCTGGGAAGATGAGGACTGGTTCAGGCATGCCCGGGACAGGGATCCATGTCCTGGCAAGACAGCGAGCATGCTCTTCCCACCCTCCTTCCAGTGTCCACCAGCGCTGATGGCATCCCCACCTCCCCAAGGTGTGGGGACCAGATGGCGCCCCTCCTCTGCTGCTCACCCTCCAGCGTGACTCCGGCTCTCAGCTCTTCTCACTGACGTGCTGGCAGCAGCTTGAGAACAGACCAACTAGCTGGGCGTGGGTGATGGTTGGGAACACACCCGCGTGCGAGTGAGTACACGAATGTGTGTGTGTGTGAGGACACACGTGTGTGAGCATGAGGACGTGTGAGTGTCTGAGTGTGTATGTATGTGACTGTGAGAGGAGGTGTGTGTCCTGAGAGCATATGAACGTGTGCAAGCGTGTCTGCACGCGTGAGTGTCTTGTGCACCGTGAATGTGCTGTGTCAGTGGGTTTGAGTGTGAGGGTGCGAATGTGTATGCATGCGTGAGCAAAACGTGTGTTGGGTGAGTTTATTTGAGTATATGTGAGTGAGAGCATGCACATAAATGTGTGTGTGAGTGTGTACACACCGGGCTCTCTGAGGGAGGCACAGAGCCTCCGGGAAGAAGCTTTGCAGCAAATACCTTATTCTTCCTATTTGTCACCACCTCCCCCTGCCCACACCAGGTCCCTGGGTGTGTCTTATTAATAACAGGGATGTGTGGGATTTCAACCTGGACCAGGATGAATGGTTTCGTGGCCCTGGGTGGGGCTGCAGATGTGAGAGCTTGAGGACACGCAGTCTCAGAGCTCAGCCTCCGGGAGCCTCACTGGTGGACTGCAAAGCCCAGCTCCACCAATTCTTAGCTGGGTCACCTAGGGCAAATTATTGAACCTCTCTGTGCCTCAGTTACCTTATCCGTGAAATGGGGACAATGATACCAGCTTCCTCGTGGGCTTGTTGTGGGGATTAGATGGGGTGAAATACCAAAGCCCATAGAACACCTCCCACGTAGCACTCAATGCTGGTGATGGAGCAGAGTGGGGTTGGAGAGGGGGCAGAAGGCAGAATGGTCCCTGGGGGCCAGGTCAGGAGGTTGCTGCTGTCCAAGCCAGCGACCCAAGCTGGCTCCCACAGGACAGCGCACACCTGCTTGTGAGTGTGGGCTTGCACCGTATCTCCCTTGAAAGGAAACCCTTGCTTCTTGCTTGAAGGGCAGGTGGAGTCCAGATAGCTGTTCTTTTCAGATTTCTGAAAACCTCAAAGGTAAGGACTTTTCTGCAGTAAAGGCAAGGAGACCAGTTTCCATAAGGTGCATTTCCCAGTGGTGCCTACAGCTGCCCTGATGGTGCCAGGGAAGGGGAGCTGGGGGTACCTGGCCAGGGTGGATGATGGGTATGATGTGATGTGCAGACAATAGTCAGCAGGCCAGGGCCTCTGGGACCCTCTGACTCCTCTCTGCTCCCCTCTTAGACCCTCCACTCCCTCTGATTCTCCCTGGGGTCTGGGAGAAGTCATGCTCAGAGTGAGCCTCTGGGATGCCTGAAACCACCCGCTGAGTGGCAGCCAGAGATGCCCTGTCCCTTGGGAGGAGGCTCGGGTGCTTTCCTGGGCCCGGGGTGTTCAGCTGAATCTGATTTTATAGGATCGGGTCTTGGAATCTGCCTTTGTAACAAGCTTCCCTGATGTATGTTCAGCTTTTAGAGCTGAATCTAAATCTAGAGTGTGGACCCGATCACCCCCTAAACTTCCCTGATGGGGAGACAGAGGCATCCGGAGGGAAAGAGACTCGACCACAGTTACGGGCCTGCAGAGGGGCAAAGCCGGGTCTCCTGATGCTCCCAGCTCAAACTTCCTGCTTTCTGGGCATGCTTTCTGTAGCGTGGAATTTTCTGTAGGGAGACACATCAGTTTTATGGCAGGAGCTCTCAGAAACCAGTATCCTCTGGCAGAGATTCAGGCCATCACAGCTCGACTGGAAGGAGGGTATCCTTTGGAGTATAGGGGTGTCTGCGTGTCCCCTGCCCCCCACCCCCGATCTTCTGTGTATGTTACTTTTCTGCCTATCAGATGCCAATGGGCCTGCTCGCTGACTGTATCCCTGAAAACCTGTCACACAGCAGGCTTCTGGGAGGATGCTGGACACAGAAGGGAGTGGGGGAGAAGCTGCTTCTGAGCCCATGAACCCAGATGGGCACTGCCGAGTCAGCAGAGGGACGGAGGGAGGGAGTTGCAGGCGCCAAGGGGACTTTGCATCTCAGCGCTCCTTAAGCTTCCCCACAGGGGCTGCCATGTCCTGCTTCTCCCCTGCCTGAGGCTTGGCGGCTCACACCGGAAGGTTGTTCTTGTTGGAGAGAACCAGATCCAGAGGTGGTGTCTTTTGTGTGTTTTGGGCTGTGTCACACAATGTGTGGGATCTTAGTTCCCTGACCAGGGACTGAACCCGCATCTCTTCCACTGGAAGTGTGGCGTCCTCACCACTGGACCACCGCAGAAGTCTGGGAGGTGTTGTTGTTTGTTGCCTGTGGAAAGAGGAAACACTTTCTGGATATTTCCTCCATCACCAACAAGGATAATACTGATGTTGAACCCATTTATCCAGATTTACAAGCAAGAGCCTGTGCTAAAATCGTTCATGCCATACAGGACAAGTAAACACCCTTATTATCACTAATAATGTTGTTAGACAAGTGATAGTAATTGCTGATGTTTTGGGCACTTGCCCTGTACTAGAAGCCAGGCACTGGCCAAAGTACTGTGCATGGACGATTTCATCTCATGGGTAGATTTTACATTATTGTAATTTTCTGTTATTGTTCCATTTTACGGATGAGGAAAATGAGGCTCAGAGAAGCAGACTGTCTAAAGTCACAAAATCACATTCAGGGTGCTGGACCTGGAACCCAGCTTTCTGTACTGAGGTTTTAACCATAATGTTAACCTGTCTCCCAAAGTTATCTCTGGCCTTTAAGACATTTCCACCTAAAAGATATGCAGTTATTTGCTCCCTTGTCTAGAAGTTTTAGCTTTTTTGCACCCAGAGTGGTTCTTGCCTCAGCTGGTAGAGCCTGAAGAGCTTGGACTTTCTTTATTGGAGGCAGATGTGACAGCTCAAAAAGACAGACATGGCCGTGGCCCTTTTAAAAATAAATCATGCTGGTCATCACACAATTTTGCCACATCCCTCATCTGAGTTCAGTTTTCCATCCAGATTAACAACTTGGTACCACAAGGTGAAGACTGTGGTCTGGAAAGACTAGAAACAGAATTCTCAAGTAGGTTGTTTCAAGAAGAGCAAACCTCATGAACAAAAGATGGACAAGGAGGAGCAAATGCTGAAAAAGTTTAGGAAACAAAGACCCCGAGGTCCTAGCAGACCACCAGCTGAGCCTTAGCAGGTTAGCTCCTGTTTTAAACACCTATTTAGCAGGGGAATATGGTAGTAGAATTGTTAAGGTGAGCACCACGAAACGGAGTCTCATCTCAAGTGTAGAATGGGCTGAGAATACCCTGCATAGCCTCTTTTTTTGATGCCGTAATCACTGCTTACACTCAGTTTGATTTTCACTTAACTTTCAAGCGTGTCCAGAGCTACTACTTGCTTATCCAAAATCCACACCCCTGTCTTCCTTAGCAATAGGAAACTTAAAGTGTTAGGTGTGTCAATGGACTTTTTACAATACCACGTTTCCTTGCTGCTCAGAAAGAAGCCAAGAAGATGTAAGCAAAAGTTATTGGGTGAGGTTTCTGGGAATGTTCTTTGAAGCAGGCTGACTTAGTTGGGAGGCATGCCCTTTTGCCTGTGCCCCATTTCTACTCCCTGCTGCCTGGAATTTGGATGTGATGTCTGGCGCTACAGTAACTATATTGGGATCATGAGGTGACCTCAAGGACAGAGTCCTCATTAATGATGGCAGAGAGCAGGATAGAGGGGACTGTCATGGATGGGCTATGGAGCTGTTATATTAACTCTGGACTGGCTGCCTCTAGATTTCTTCTTACATGTAAGAAAAGTTTAATCTCTCTCTTATTCCAGCTACTGTAACTTATTGCCAAGCGCAATTCGTAACTGATGTCAATCTCCCACCTCTCTTCATGAATCGAGGAGTTTAATATGAATGTAGGAGGGTATCCATGAGTTGTACTGGAACTTCATACCGGAAGGCAGAGCCTGTCGTTTGCAAGCCTGGGGGCTTGTGTCAGCTTGGTCCTCTTTGTAGGAACAGACACACATGTGGTTTCAACTCTTAGAACTGGAAGGGAGAATGAAAACGTTGGCCCGGAGAGAGGAGGAGGTAAGAATGATGGAGCGTGGTGGGTGGGGAGGGGAGGGCTTGGGGCTAGAGATCTGTGGAGCTATTTCTGGGAGAGGTAGTGAGCCTCTGGGCCTGGGCAGTGTCCTCTCCAGGCCTGAGTGACAAAGGACAGCACAGCTCTGGGAAGGGCACAGAGCTCTGCACGTCTGCCCCAGCCCCCACCTGACCTGCCAGCAGCCTCACATCACAGAAGTGGTGGAGAGGAGCCCTGATGGCTGGTAGTGGGAGGCTGCTTTTCTGGAGGACAGGTCAGCAGGAGCAAGAGACACAGGATGAGGCCAAGGAGGCAGACAGGTTGGGGCTTATACCTGAGCATTCTCAAAACACATGAGAAGGCGCTAAAATGGGCCATGTCCCTGCAAGTGTACAGCTGGGCGCTAAGATGCTTGGCAATTTAGACATGGGTATGGATGAAACTTCATTTATAGCCTCAGACAGCTGAGTGGGTTATACTGGGAGTTGGAATCCGATGAATTTAATTAACATCATAAATCTTGCCAGGCTCCCAAAGTGGTAGCCTTCTTATGACCTAGTAGAGACTTACCCCCTTGACAAAGCTGGTTTCAGCAACTGCCCCATTAACATCTTTGAAGTTCACAGCCTTCTTTGCGGTCTTGGAGCTCGTAAATTTTCTCTGTCTGTTCTATATTTGCTTATTGAATCAGCAATTCAACTGAATGGATTTAAAGGTATATACAACTTTTATTTTTAAAGCAAAAACCTCTACCTCAGTCCAAGTAGCTCTGTCTAGCCTAGCGTTTGCCAAAGGACTCAGTCCTCAGAAACATCCCTTTGCCAACTGATGCTCATAATAAGGATCTGAAATACACAGCGAGGGTCAGAAGCATAACAGCTAACCTCTTTGCAGTGTATAAAGCCTGGTCTTTCTCTAAGTTACTTTAATGCTCATTTTTACAGATGGAGAATCAAAGGTGGGGTCTTTTTTAAAGAAATGTTGATTTTTTTTTTTTTTGTGCTGGGTCTCAGTTTTGGCATGCAAACTCTTAGTTGAAGCATGTGGGATCTTGTTACTTAACCAGGGGTTCAACTAAGGCCTCCAGCATTGGGAGTGTGGAGTCTTAGCCACTGGACCACCAGGGAAGTCCTCATGGTTAGGTCTTATTTGTGATGAGGTGGACAGTTATTGATCATTGATTAAAAGAAAAGACATCAGGGCTTTTTATCATGTTCTACCACCCTCCAAACTATTACCGTCAAAGGAAGATAGACTCACTATTAGCCAAAATATGTGTTTAAATAGAATAAAAGTATTACTTATCTGTAAGCATCAACTGTGAGCCTGGCACAACACCAAGTGCCTTTGAGATGTGATCTCATTTAACACGTACAGCTTACTCAGGGTCCTTGTCTCCCACTTATACCTCCTTAAAAAAGCCTGATTTTCTCGCAGGTGTCCACTCCATCCCTCCGCGGCCTAAGCCCATTCTCCATCACTCCTTGGCCAGAGTCACAATGCGTGGAATACATATTCCCGTGTTTCCACCAGTCATAGCCAAGGAAGCACGCAACTCCGGCGCCGTCTATGGCCCTTAGACACGTTACAACCATGAACAAAAATTCCCACCTGGGCAGGTGTGTGTGTGGCTGGCAGAGGGAGTAGGCTTGGTGATGGCAAAGGCCCCAAGGCAGCTTGGCCCAGTTGTGGGATGGGATGTGGGCCCTGGCCAACCCAGAGGCCTGGAGCTGCGGAAGAGCTGCTGATGTAGGAGGGTTGATGGAGCTGCTGATGGCTGGGAGTGGGGCTGGGTGCCTTCCCCTGCGCCCCACTCCCAGCCTCAGGTGTGACGAGCAGGACACTGGAAGGTGTTGGGACTTCCCAGAGGGGGCTGAACTTCTCCATTTATCTTCCATGAGTCCTGCTGAGGGGCCTTCCTGGGGCCTGCCGGGGGCAGGGCAAGGATGGAGAGAGTCTTGGCTGGAAGGAGGCGGAATGTCAGTGGGTGGCCGTGGATCTCGGGGACTTCTGTGCCTCAGTGGCCTGGCTGGAGCTAAGGGGGTGCAGGAGAGGGCCCAGAGGAGGAGGCAGAGGCCCCTTCACACCCAAGGTCTGCGTTTTGGCTCAGTGGGCTCTGAGATTTCATGTCACCAGGAGAGCCCCAGCTTGGGGAGAGCAGGCCAACAACCCCCCCCCCGCCCCCACTGCTCCCAGCAGGAGCTCAGTCCTCAACAAGAAAGGAGTGGGTAACTTCCCTCAATAAACACTATGCAAACTGTGTTCCATGAAGCTCAAGATATTTGTGAGAAATAATAGATACTCTGTATAGAGCTTTTGTCATCCTGTCTACTTTGCCCTCCCTTTTGAAAGTCACGAAGTTTATTAGGACATTCAAGGATCTGACAAGTCCTGCACCACAATGCCTGTTTGACTCAGAGTTTCCCACCACCCTCCCCCCACACCCAGGAACATCTGTAAAGTACCAGGGTTCCCTGGAATGCAGTTTGGGTAACTGCACTGGAGGCAGGTCACTCTGCGGCTCTACATTTTCTTGGGAACAGGCCAGGCTTGTCACTGGAGGTGATTTATGGGCTTGTGAGCCAATTCATTAATCTGCAGGGCAGCTATCTCTGTTCACCGAATCGATCGATGGCAGCAATTTGCCGGAGGCAGTCCCTCCTGGCGGTGAACTGAATGCAAGGAGGGCTCAGAAGTTGGCTGGGGGAGCTTGAGGAGGAGAAAGGGGGTCAGTGTTCTCCATCAATCTGTTTCTCCCTAGGCAGGCAGTGGCTAAACAGACTTCATGGTGGGATTTCCCTACATAACCATCCTTAGGTGGCACCATCTGGGAACCTCATGGTGACCAGCAGGCAAGAAGCAGTATGAGCACCCGCTGTATGCCACACACCTCACAGGTGTTACCAGCTTTCAGCTTGTGGTGGGCCTCATGGGAAGCCCATTTACAGATGGGAAAACTGAGGACAGGGAGGTTTCATCTCTTGTGGCCTGGGTCAGGGCTGAGGCTCTTTAAAAACCCTGTTGGACCCCAGGGCCCAAGTGCATCACCATCCCACGGTGCTTCGGTCCTGGCCAGTCCTCCCCTTCCTCACGAGCTTGGGAGACTGGCCTTTGCTTTGAAAACAGCTGTCATTACTCTGCTTCAAGGGAGCTTCCCTGGTGGCTCAGACAGTAAAGAATCTGTCTGCAATGCAGGAAACCCAGGTTCTATTCCTGGGTTGGAAAGATTACCTGGAGAAGGGATAGCAATCCACTCCAGTATTCTTGCCTGGAGGATCCCACGGACAAAGGAGTCTGGCGGGCTGCTGTCCATGGGGTTGCAAAGAGTCGGACACGACTGAGCAACTTTCACTTTTCACTACTCTGCTCCTTAGGATTTCTTTATGGGAAAGAGACTGTTATCTCCAAACTCTTGCTTCTCTGTGGTTCTCGTAGCTCATTGAGTGATGCAGAGGGGACAGAGTGCCTGAATCTCAGGCAGGTTTTAGAAAGGCCATCACTGATCTGGTTCCTGATTTCCTCTGGGGGGCCACTTCCCGAGCCCTGCCTCTGCAGTGCTGAGTCTGAGGGGATTCTCAAAGCCTGACCCTTCATCCCTTGAGTCTCCCTGCAGGATGGGGCCTTTGGGTCAACACCTTCCCAGGCTGCTTCTGTTCCCAAAGAGTCAGACATTCATTCAAAAATAGAAGCCTTTCTTGGGGCTGGGGTAGAGAAGTGAACAAAGACATGCTCCCTGCTTTGGGGGCTCTTAGTCTGGTGGGGGGAACAAGAGAGGACAGAGAGAGAAGTGGTCCTAGGGAGCACCAAGAACAGGGCGCCTGACCTCACCCATGGGCTGGAAGGGATTCTTTTGGGTATAAGTAAGGAGGCTGGACAACCAGGTACCAGAAATGGGGGCTTCAGGACCCAGGAAAAATCAGGCACAGGACCTGTCTGCTGAGGCCACTGCTGAACACAGGGCGCCACATCTGGCCGTGCTTGTGCCCAGGTACCACCCTGACCCTGCAGCTCCTACTGTCCTTGACGTTGGACACCGTCCCTGACTGTCACTGTCCTGATTCAGTTTAGGGTGGGTGTGTGCGCTGGTTGAGACTGGGCCAAGGAGGGAGGGAGGCTGGGAGAGTGAGAGGCTGCTTCTCTGCTTCTAGAGAGGATGGTGGTCTCTGCCTCTTATCCAGCCTTTACGGTGAGGGATGCCCCAGAGATGGGTAGGGGGTAGCCAAAATGACCAATGTCATTCCATGGCGCCCAGAGTGACTCAGCATAACCGCACCCCCGTGTGGGCTCTGGACGCCCCCAAGCACAGCAAGGAGAAATCTGGCAAACTGCATTCTCTTGCAGCTTTAGCATGGAGCCTCACCCACTGTTATGATTTCAACATCCCCAAGACACTGATGCCACCTCAGTCTGCATCTCCAGCCCCATCTCCATGAGTGGACTCCAACCTGGGACTCCACCCTCCTATTGTGGACAAATCCCCCACCTGGGGATGCCCTACAGCCATCTCCACCTCATCCCGCGGGGAATACAATCAGCATGGCCACTAGCCCTTCATCCGTGCCTTCAGGAATGGCCCTGTTCCCCTCCTCCACCAGCAGTGGTCCAGGCAGGATGGTGAGACGCATCGCTCCCTATCCCTTATCTTAAAAAAAAAAATTAATTCATTAATTCAGTTTTGACTGCCTTGGGTCTTCATTGCCATGTTCAGGCTTCCAGCTGTGGTGAGCGGGGTCTGTTCTCTAGCTGTGGTGCTCGGGCTTCTCACTGCTGTGGCTTCTCTTTCTGTGGAGCATGGGCTCTAGGGCACAGGTTTCAGGAGTTGTGGCCCATGGGCTTAGTTGCTCTGAGGCATATGGAATCTTTCCAGACCAGGGATGGAAGCTGTGTCCCTGGCATTACAAGATGGATTCTTAACCATTGGACCCCCAGGGAAGTCCCTCCTCCTACCTTTAAAAGGGTCGCACCGTGTGTGTGTTTAAGGCCAGAAGAAGGGAGAAGGGCCAGTGACGTCGGAAGCAGTGCCAAGGCTGAGATTCAGCAAGTACCTCCTGGTAGGACCCATCCCCTGGTTGTTATGATGTTGAAACACCTCTGACCAGCTGGGAAAGAGCTGCTGACCTCAGTGTTCCTCTTCTGCCCTTGAGGACACTCAACCATTTCCTTACTACTTGGTAATGATAGGGTTAATTCCAGGCTTGGCTGGGGCTCAAAGACTCTGCTCCCAAGTGGCATTCTGATCAGTCGGTGACTGAATCCTGTATATTACCCCTGGGTGGCTCTTGGATGAAGAAAGGAAAGGTTATTTTCTCAGAAATCTCCTCCAGACCTCTTTGTCTTGTGAGTCAGTTTAGCCCCTAAGGCCACACAAGCTGCAAGGTGAGTCTGGGAAGGCTCACCTTTAGTTTGCAAGCTCTCTAATAGAGGAAGTCAGGGAAAAGGAGGTTTGAGTGAGCTGACACTATCTGCCTTCTTTCCTTGACAGACTGATCACTTTTTATCTGGCAAACCTGGCCCCCCACCCCCAGTTATTCATCCCTAAGTGCAGCATGTAGGATCTAGTTCCACGAACAGGGATGGAACCCAGCCCCCCTGCACTGGGAGCAGAGCCTTAGTCACTGGACCACCAGGGAAGTCCCGAGCCTTTCATTCCTTACTCTTCTTTTGTCCCCTGCCACCTTGTGACCAGTGGAGACCACACAGGAGACACCAAATGGGGATTGAAGTTTCATTGAATCATTCCTGGAGAACAGGGCCTCCTGTCTCATTTGGAGATCCCACCACAAGATCCCAAAGCAGCTGAGCTCAGCCAGGAATTCCCCAGACCTGAGCATCCCAGGTCTGGGGAACACTGTCCCACAGGTGTCTCAGCTGAAGGATCACCATGGAATATTCCTGGTGATCCAAAGCAGCTTTTGAATCCTGGTGTTCCCAGAGGCCCCAGGGTGGGAATGTACCTTTTCCCACATGCTTCTGAATTTTCTGGGGCTTCCCAGGTTGTGCTAGTGGTAAAGAACCCTCCTGCCAATGCAGGAGACAAGAGAGATGAGGGTTTGATCCCTGGCTCGGGAAGCTCCCCCAGAGAAGGGAATGGCAACCCACTCCAGTATTCTTGCCTGGAGAATCCCATGGACAGAGGAGCCTGGCGGGCTACAGTAGATTGGGTCTCAAAGAGTCAGACACGACTGAAGTGACTTAGTACACCTGCACTGAATGTTCTAGGATTTGATCAATGTGAGTTATTTCTGCAGAGACTGCAGAAACCTTCCTTTCTGCCCCTCCTGTGTCTACAGCAGAGGGTCAGGCTTCCAGAGTCTATTTCCACCCAAGTTTCCGTCCCACTGACATTCCCACCTCTGGCAGCAATTGGAATCACAATTACACAAATGCTCAGGTCCCACTTTGGGTGACTCTGATGAATCCATCTGGGATGGGCGGCAGGAAGCACATCAGTGTCTTAGTAAAGTTCTCAGATGCGTGGAGCAGCTGGAATTGAGAACTGGGGCTCTTCTGTGGACTTAGGAAGGATTTTAAACATCAAAACCACCTTGGTCCTTTCTTTTCCTTGTTTGCATAGACTTACACTCTTTGCTGTGTTATAGAGCCTTCCTTTTTTAAAAATTATGCTCTTTATTATGGACCCCCAGTTAAAGTAGGTCAAGTGATGGATGGAGTTTGGGTCTGAGTTCCAGTCATGGTGGACCCATGGACTCCTCAAGAGCTTACCTCCCCGGCTCCTGAATGTACAGTTGGAGGAGATGTTCTTGGGGACAGGTGGACTCCTCACCTAGCCCCTCCGGGTTCTGAAGAAAGATGTGAGGATGGAGGGTGAAGTAGGAGTCTCTGGAGCGTCCTCTCCACCCCCTGGAATGAATAGTAAACCAGATCAGTGTGAATCCCTGGGCAGTTTTTTTTTTTTTAATTGTTTTTGCCAACTGGGCAGTTTTCAAGATCAAAGGCTTGAGGGTTACAGAGGAAGTGATTCTTTGTGCACCCCATTTACCTCGTTTGTCGCTCTGCACAGAAGTTGGGTGGATCTTGGGGAATCTCTGGGCGAACTTCATCAGGTGGTGACTCCAAATACAGGTGCTTTTCCAGGTAGAGTTTTCAGAGAGCAAAGCAGCTTGCACCTGGTCCCTGGAAGCAGCACTCGACCTGCCAGATGCTTTGTTTCTCTCTACGGATTTCCAAGGCCCCCCGTGGCAGTTTGCTCTTACTTGTCCTCTTCCCACGCTTGCCTCAGGGTCAGATCAACTCTCCTGCTTTTTTTCTTCTTCTTTTTTTTTAAAGATAATTTTATTTATTTATTGGCTGTGCTAAGTCTTCGTTGTTGCGCAGACTTCTCTCTGGTTGTGGCGGCTTTCATTGTGGTGGCTTCTCTTGTTGCAGAGCACAGACTCTTCGCCACGTGGGCTTCAGTAGTTGAAGCATGAGGGCTCGGGAGTTGTAGCTCCCGGGCTCTAGGGCACAGGCTCAATAGCTGGGGCACACGAATTTAGTTGCTCCGTGGCATGTGGGATCTTCCTGGACCAGGGATCGAACCTGTGTCTCCTGCATTGGCAGGTGGATTCTTTTCCGCTGAGCCACCAGGGAAGCCCCCAACCCTTGTGCTGTCTGCTGTAGTGTGGTCAGCAGAGACCTCCATCTCTGACAGCCCAAAGAACATGACCCTGGTCTGCTACCTGGAGGCTGGCTGGTGTGCTGCTTGGGCCTGGGGAGCGAGGGCTTCTTCGATGCATGAGTAAGACATATGCAGGTGAGAAGGAAGAGACCGACCTCATAAAAACTCAAGGATCAGCTGCCACAGTGAGGTTTCTGGGGGCCCAGGGATCAGGATATCCTTCCAAGGTGAAAGACAAGTCGCCGCACCTTGCACTGCTCATCGCAAAAAGGATAGAGATTTGCTTTCTTTCTTTTCTTTTTTAGTATGCTATTTATTTATTTTTAATGGAAGGATAATTGCTTTACAATATTCTGTTGGTTTCCGCCTACAGAATTCACATGAATTACCCATAGGTATACCTATGTCCTCGTCTTGAACCTCCCTCCCGCCTCCCAGCCCATCCTACCCCACTGGGTTGGAGATTTTCTTCGTTGCTCTGAGTGTGTGTGAGGAGCGGGATGCTGCTGGCAAACCTCGGCAGGAGAGCCAAATGCAGGCCCCCAGGATTTGGGAGCAAACCCAAGCATCCCCTGCTGGCCAGGGGCTGAACACTGGGCATTAAGTGGCCATGTGCTGGGCTTCTGTCTCAGGCCAGGTGCCTCTGAAACAGACTTTGGGGCAGAGACTTGTGAGCAGGAGGTTTATTGGGGAGTTCTCTAAGGAATAACCCCTGGGGACTTTCCTGGTGGCCCAGGGGCTAAGACTGTGTGCTGTCAATGCAGAGGGCCCGGGGTTTGATCCCTGGTTGGGACACTAAGCTCCCACATACCACAGCTAAGAGTTAGCATGCCACAACTGAAAAAGATTGTGCTACAACCAAGACCCGGGGCAGCCAAGTTAAAGAGATATTTAAATAGATATTAAAATGAAAAAGAAAGAAGCCCTGTATGGCAGTGAGGAAGGTGAAATTGGGCAGAGGGAAACGCTGGCCTTTTCCTACTGTTCGTGGAGTTCATGGGGCCAGTCCCTTCTCCAGTCAATCCTAAAGGAAATCAACCCTGAATATTCATTAGAAGGACTGATGCTAAAGCTGAAGCTCCAGTACCTTGGCCACTTGCTGTGAAGAGCTGACTCACTGGAGAAGACCCTGATGCTGGGAAAGATTGAGGGCAGGAGGAGAAGACGATGGCAAAGGATGAGATGGTTGGATGACACCACTGACTCAATGAACATGAGTTTGAAGAAACTCCAGGAGATGGTGAAGGACAGAGAAGCCTGGTGTGCTGCAGTCCATGGGGTCACAAAGGGTCAGACATGGCTGACTGATTAACCAGCAACAAGAGGTTGAACTACAATGAAGCAGCAACAGAAGGCTCAGCCAGTCCCAGGGCAGCTCTGGAACTGGGTTGGCCTTTCAGCGAGGTCCCACATTGAGGTAGGGGAGCTGGGCCATCGTCCCCTCCACTGGCCTGGCCATCAGCTTCAGGCCTCCTCCAGGGTGGAGTCATGTCCTTGGGTGGAGGCCAGTCCTGGACTGGCTTAGCTGTGAGCTATTAATTAGTAAGCACTGTCCCTGTGGCTGGGAAACAGGAATCAGTGGGAGGTAGGGGCCTTGCTGAAGCGCTCAGCATCTTCTAGAGCATCCAAGTGGAAACTGGGTGTCCTCGGACCCACTGAACCAAGAGGTAGCCCTTGTGGCAGGACCAGTTCCCACGTGGAGAATGTGCTCCACATGAGGATACCGCATGAGCACGTGACCCGCCTGCTTCACTATGTCCCCGGATTCAGTCTCCCCTGACCTGCACCTGTGGCCTTATGAACATTTGATTGAGGAGAAAATATTTGTGAACCTGGTTCACAGATCTGTGTGCTGCGTGGTCAGTCATGTCCGACTGTTTGCGACCCCGTGGACTGTAGCCCACTGGGCTCTTCTGTCCATGGAATTTTCCTGGCAAGAATACTGGAGTGGGTTGCCATTCCCTCCTCCAGGGGATCTTCTCAACTCAGGGATCAAACCCATGTCTCCCTTGCAATGCACTGCAGGCAGATTCTTTACTGCTGAGCCACCGGGGAAGCTTGATGATTCTGCCTCATGTTCTGACATCAACTGGAGGTGGATGCCTGCGGCACTGTGGCCCTGTCCAGGGTTGCCCTGAAGAACATGGTGAAAGGAAATCCTTCTGGGTGGCAGACATTCAAGCAAAACACTGAATCTTCCACTTTTTTTTGGACTGATGGGAAGCCGGAACTCTGAACCTAGAGTAGCTCATGGGCAGCTGCTAATGGTTTAACTCCAGGAGGCCATATCCAGCCAGTGTCTGATTTTGCAAATCAAGTTTTTTTGGAGCACAGCCACACCCATGTGTTTGCTTTCTGTCTCTGCTGCTTGTTTCATGTCATTACGACACAGCTGAGTAGTAGTAACAGAGAACTTGTGGCCCACAAAGCCTGGAATGTTTATAACTTGGTGGAAAAAGTCTGCTAACCCCTGATCCAGTGGAATGACCAGGGCTTTGGAGAGAATAGGAAGATGCGTGATGAAGAGTTGATGACGAGGGACTTCCCTGGTGGTCCAGTGGTTAAGAATCCGCCTTCCAATGCGGGAGACACCGGGTCTTTCCCGAGTCGGGGTACGAAGATCCCACATGCCATGGGCAACCGAGCCTGTGTGGCACAACCAGAGAGCCCACGTGCTGCAAGAAGACCCAGCGTAGCCAAAACCAGGGAGGTCTGGGTAAGAAATCAGTGCTGGGAGTTCTCAGGCTGGGCAAACTACCCTGACAGCTCCCAAAGGGAGCCCCCTGCTGCAGACGAGGCTCTCAGGAGTGGACGGAATGACATGGGAGAGAAGGAAAGGGTTTCTCCGTGGATGTCCAGGGGTCTTTTCCCCCTAGTCAGTGCCTGCTCACACAGAGCCTGTTCATGGGGCTATGGTGTTTTCTCTGGAAGGGACACACGATCTGGAGATGGATTTGCCTTCATTGGCCATCCTGCTTCTGCCAGCACCAACACTGTGGACTCTGCGGGTGCTTCATTTACTGCCGTGGTACAGGATTACTCATGAAACAGGAAACAAAGTACATGAAACAAGGAATTTGTTTCATGGCAAAAGAAGGGTGGCGATGACCTTATGCTTGTGGGGGCTCTCTGGCCTTACCAAATACGTCACCACCCAGAAGCCGCTGCCTGGTGGGACCGTGGGATGGTCTCTGAAGACTCACTTAGCTGTCACCCTGAAAGGATGGAGCTCTTCCTTACAGGATGCTGTATCTGTAAGGTCAGATCAGGACCCACTTAGGGGGCTATTTTTTCCATGGCTGGAATACACGGGTCCAGGAATCAAGGGATAGAGTGAAAATAGTTTTCCTCATCATCCCTAATATCCCACTCAGGGTTTTTTTTTTTCCTTCTCCTCCCAGCAACTCTGAATTCTGCTGGTTTGGAGTCTTTAGTTCCCAAGGACGGACTGCTTCTTTCAGGGGATATAATTAGTGAACTGAGTTGGCCCCCCTGGGCTCCTCTCCTGCTAACCAACAGACAAAGGGGGCTAGTTACTCTGCTCCTGGGGTTAGTGAGCCTGATCACCAGGGGGAAACTGGGTTCCTGCTCTGTAATGCACATTTCTCCTTTTCCTGATTTTATCATTATTTGACAACCTGGAGGTTAATTTTGATGCTTTCAAACTGTGGCTCTGGAAAAGAGTTTTGAGAGTCCCTTGGACAGCAAGGAGATCAAACCAGTCAATCCTAAAGGAAATCAACCCTATATATTCACTGAAAGGACTGATGCTGAAGCTGAAGCTCTAACTTTGGCCACCTATGCAAAGAGCCAACTCATTGAAAAAGACTCTGATGCTGGGAATGAATGAAGGTGGGACGAGAAGGGGGCAACAGAGGAGGAGGGTTGGATGGCATCATCAACTCAATGGACATGAGTTTGAGCAAACTCCAGGAGGTAGTGAAGGACAGGGAAGCCTGGTGTGATGCAGCCCATGGGGTTGCAAAGCGTAGGACACAACTTAGTGACTGAGCAGCAATAACAACAAGGTGAATTTTCTAATTTATGTAGCAGAATTTTCAGATGGGGTTGCAACCAAATTAACAAGAAATTAGCAAGTCCTGGAGGAGAAATTAGCAAGTCCTGGAGATTGAGGGTGTGCTTGCCTTTGGTGATGAACATGGTGTCTGTTAGGACTTTTTTCCTCCTGTTTTGGGGAGAGGATGAGCTTGCATGAAGGATCATTTCACCTTGTTATGTTACCAGAGAGATTTTCTTTGTTGTTGTATGGAAGTTCAAATGTGAACAGGGAGTGTATATGGGTGCCGAATAGGCAAAGGGTAGACGTCACTCATCATCAAGTTAGGGCCTTTCAGCTTCATATCTACCCTTCACTACCCGTCTATGATGTGATGCCAGGCCTGGGACTCTGGTTCCGCTAGGGATGTTGGAGGGTGTGACTATGAGGCTGGAGGAGGAAGGGTCTTGCTCCCTCCTGTCCCTGTGAGCATTGCCCCCACAAACCCTTCACTCCAGCAACAACTGTTCCTCCTGCAATAGAGCTGGGCCCAGTCGTGATTTTTCCAGCATGTTAACTCCGCCTACATAGCAGGGGTCTGTGAAGTAAAAGTTTAACTCAGCAGAAGATGGGGAGAGGGCTGTTCCAAGCCTGCCTGAGCCAGAGAGAGAACTGCTCTTGACCAGCTCCTGGGGGCTAATCCTTGGGCCCTCAGACTATCCTTTCTGATAGAGTATCTTTGTTCATCTGGGGTCTCAGGCCTGCTAGCTCGTTTCTGCCAGAAATGGTTTGGTGGCTGTTTCTGTTCACCTGGGGCCCTAGCCACACTGTATCAGTCTGGGTTCTAGGGAGGCTATGCACTAGTGGTTAATTTCAGCCATGTGGGTGCTGCCTGCCTGCAGGACTGACCCCCAGTATAGCTCTCAGAGCTCAGTGAGCTTCCTGCTTGGCAATACTTCAGATGTTGTCCCAGGTTGTCACTGGGAGCATTCAACACTGTCCTTTCTCCAATTTGTGCCCCAGTAAATTCTCCACTGGGAGAGGACAGCTGGAATCTCCCACCTGGTTTCTCTTTGGTCTTGCCCTATGTGCCTATTTCCTTTGCTGATTTCCATCCTTCCCCTCTTGCCCCCAAACGCTAGCAATCTGTACTCACACTTCTGCATTCTTTTTCTAAGGATACCCCCAGCCCCATATTGAGTGAGGTTCAGGCTGCAAACTCCAGCTCCCTCAAGCCCCTCCCCGGCCTTTGGAAGGGGCTGCTCAAGGGAGGGGACTGTTGACATCAGGATGAATCCTGCTCTTTCCCATGGCCAAAGTCCCTAGAGCTTGCACAACTGAAATTCCAGTTGTGTTGAGTGAGCTGGCTTAGAAATTGAACGAAAAGGGAAAACAGACAAATATGCAAATGGAAATCCACTTTATTCGAACAGCCTCCTGGGGTCTGTCTCTCCAGAAAACTTTGTCCCTAGAGGTCAGCTACCACTCACTCAAGCCTGAGCTCTGTCTTAGCCCAGGGTTCTGTCTGTGCTTGCAGAGTTCTTGGATAAGTCTCAGCCTGTCCTAAGATGAAACTCTTTCCCCATATGTGTTTTTTTTTTCCTCCTGAATCCTTCCTAATTCCACCTGACATTATCTGCCCTGGCACACCTTTCCATATCAGCAGTGACTGTAATAAATTCCAGTCACATTCTGTGCAGACTCAAGGCCTATGGATGACCAGAGCGTGGTCCCTTCCACGTGAAACACCGCGTGGGGCACCAGAATCTCAGTCTCTGTGAGTCACTGTGCAGAGAGGGAGAGGTCGCATCACTCCCTCTCTGAGAACAGACCCAGGGACCCAAGTGAGTCTCACAGCTTTTTGGTATAAGCTTGGTAGCTTCTGGACTGTGGAGTCACAAGTCTCGCCAGCCCCTCTGAATCAAGCCTTGTCTTTACAGGCAGGCGGTGCAGGCCAATTTCCTGGCGCTCAGGCAGATTCAAGGGTGGTGGGAGCAGACCCCCATCTTTCAGTGTGTGATTCTGGCCCTGGGGAACCAGGCTGTACAGCCTGACTCCCTGAGAAGCCAGGTCAAGGTGTCTCTCTAAGACTTTGTGAGCGGGGAGCGGAGTCTCACCTGTCGGGGGTTCCACTACCCACTGGGCTCTCCCTCTCTCACCCTGTAACTTTGTACACTCTAGCCCTTCAGCCTAGAGGGCCCTTCCTCCAGGCCTTGGCCTATTAAACTTCTGTTGACCCTTCAAGCAGAGACCTCACTTTGCTGACAAAGGTCTGTCTAGTTAAAGCTGTGGTTTTTCCAGTAGTTATCTATGGATGTGAGAGCTGGACCATAAAGAAAGCTGGATGCCAAAGAATTGATGCTTTTGAACTGTGGTGCTGGAGAATACTCTTGAGAGTCCTTTGGACTGCAAGGAGATCAAATTAGTCAGTCCTAAAGAAAATCAACCCTGAATATTTATTGGAAAGACTGTTGTTGAAGCTGAAGTGCCAATGCTTTGGCCACTTGATGTGAAGAGTCGATTTGTTGGAAAAGACTCTGATGCTGGGAAAGACTGAAGGCCAGAAGCAAAGGGGCGATGGAGGAAGACATGGTTGGATGGCACCACTGACTCAATGGATATGAGTTTGAGCAAACTTTGGGAGATATTGGAGGACAGAGGAGCCTGGAGGGCTATAGTCCATGGGGTTGTAAAGAATCGGATGTGACTTAGAGACTGAACAACAACGACGACACTCCAAGAGTCTACCTGTATACCACTTCCTCCAGGAAGCCTTCCCCACTTCCTCCAGGAAGCCTTCCCCACTTCCAGGATGGTTGAGTGTCCCTCTCTCTATTCTTATATACCCTTCCCATTTCCCTGGCTCATTCTATGTATTCAGTTATTTTATTTTCTTTTACAGTCTTTTCCAGTTTATATTCTCTAGCTGTAGTTTATACATTCTCATTAAGCCGCCTCGAATCCCATCTGGAACAAGGCTGCATGAGGCCAGATATGCCTGCTCTCTGACCACTGAGTTTGATATAAATCGTCCATAGCTTGTGTTCTCTGACTGACAGATCTCATGATTAGCTCTGCAAGTACCCCCATATCATGTCCTTGACCTCTGCAAGCTTGTGGGGAGAGGAGGACCAACTGCCTAAGAAATGTGAGCCTTTTTCAAGTTGCTGCCACGAAACATCTGTCCAGGAAAGCACCCTTCCTGGAGAGTGTGCAGTGATTCTGAAATGAAATTGACACCTTAGCTTGGCTCACAGGTATAGCTCACCTGGGAACTGGCAGAAAGGAAGCTCTGGTGGTGGGAGGGTGGGTAGTGCGGGGTTAGGGTGAGGTGAAGGAAGGGCCGAGAGCAGGGGAATTCAAGGAGGCGCGCATGTGAAGAGCTGACTGTTTGGAAAAGGCCCTGATGCTGGGAAAGAGGAGAAGGGGATGACAGAAGATTAGATGGTTAGATGACATCATCGACTCAATAGTCACAAGCTTGAGCAAACTCCAGGAGACAGTGAAGGACAAGGAAGCCTGGCGCGCCGCCGTCCATGGGGCTGTAGAGAGTCAGACTAAATGAGGCACAAACGAACACGTTCAGAGCCCTGCCTCACAAGAGGCCCCTTCCCTCTGTGTGGCCTCACCCCAGACAAAGGCCCTCAGCTTTTTGCCCAGGCTCTGCCGTCTTAGGATGATGGTGAGAATGTCTGCTTCCTTCAGGGTAGCTGCTGTCAGCACATGTCACTGGCGTGGAACATTCCCTGAGTCTGAGTAATCTGCTTTTGAGTCACATCCCATATGGACACTCTAAGCCAATCCAGTTCCTTTTACAGCTTTCCCTCCTTGGTGGCAAGTCTTCCCCGCTTTGCATTGTTGGTTTCTTACCAAATTGCTACAAGCCACAGTTTCATTCACATACACACACACACACCCTCTGCAAAACAAATACAAATAGATGGGTTGGATAAATTGGAACCCTTTCATTCATTTGACAAATATCTATTGGGTGTGTTCTCAAGGGAATTTCCCCCTCTACCCACCCCCACCGCCGAAGCTTATATTTCAGTGAAGGAGACAGACTGAATACAAGGTTAAGAGGTAAACTGTATTATAGGTGAGACAACAGTAAGCGATGAAGATAAAGCCCCATTAGAGAAGGTGGTGGAGGTGCTGGGCTGCGTGATGCTGAGAGGAAGGGGAGGGATGGAGGAGGCATGTGGGCTGAGCCACACAGACTACGGGGTGGGGGGGGCCGGGACACATTGCAGGGTGAGGGCAGGGTCTCTGCGGAGCTGGGGAGGGAGGTGGCAGGCACGGGGCAGGGGCAGCAGGAGGCTGGCGTGGCTGGAATAGTAGAGATTAGGGGACAGAAAGCTGTGTGGGCCTTGGATTTCCAGGAGGATTTTGGCTTTTTAAAAAATTTTAATCGAACTATAGCTGATTTCCAGGGTTCTGTTAATTTCAGGTGTACAGCAAATTATACACATATATCCACTCTTTTTTTTTTTAAAATTCTTTCCCATAGAGGCCATTAGAGAGCATTAAGTAGAGCTCCCTGTGCTACACGGGAGGTTCTTATTAGCCATCTATTTTACATGCCGTAGTGTGCACGTGTCAGTCCCGGTCTCGACTCGTCCCCCATTTCCTGGTCACCATAAGTTTGGTTTTGACATCTGCGACTCTACTTCTGTTTTGTAAATAGTTCATTTGTAACCTTTTTAAAAAATATTCCACATATAAGCGGTATCATATGATGTTTGTCTTTCTGTCTGACTTACCTCGCTCCGTATGAAAGAGGACTTTGGCTTTGACTCTGGGTGTGATGCTGGCCCTGGGGAGAGTTTAGAGCACAGGCGGGACGTGATCTGACTTGTGTTTTAACAGGATCTCTGGATGCTGTGAGGCGCACAGGCCATAGCTAGGCATTCGGAGGGCCCTAGAGTCCTCTGGCGAGAGGGGACGTGGCTAGGACACAAGGATGGGGTGGGGGACAGATTTTGATGGCGCTTGGATGTGGGGTGCAGGATAAGGGGGAAAAAGTGAAGTTTGTTTACTGAGGCAAAATTCATACTGTATAAAATTAAATGGGGCTTCCCTGGTGGCTCGATAGCAAAGAATCCGCCTGCCAATGCAGGAGACTCTGGTTCAGTCCTGGGGTTAGGAAGATCCCCTGGAGAAGGAGATGGCAACCCACTCCCCTATTCTTGCCTGGAGAATCCCATGGACAGAGGAGCCTGGCAGGCTACAGTCCATGGGGTCGCAAAGAGTAGGACATGACTGAGCGACTAAAGAACAACAACGGGATTAACCCTTTTCCAGTGTACGACTCAGCGGCCTTGAGTACATTCGCAGTGCTGTGCAGTCATCGCCAGATCTCCTTCCAAATCATCTTCCTTATCCCAGAAGGAAAACCCGGTATGCATTAAGCAATCACTCCCCCCGCTCCCTCCCCTCACCTCCTGACAACCGCTAATCTGCTTTCTGTCTCTGTGGATTTACCTGTTCTGGCTGTTTCTTATTCATGGAATTAATAGGCTGGCCTTTGTGTCTGGCTTATGTCATTCAGCATAATGTCTCCCAGGTTCATCTGTGCTCTAGCCTATGTCATAATTCCCTTCCCTTTCCCCCTCCTGTTTCTGGCATATGGGATCTTAGTTCCCAGACCAGGAATCGAACCGATGCCCCCCTGCATTGGAAGCACAGACTCTCAACCACTGGACTGCCAGAGAAGTTCCTACAGTTTCCTTCCTTTTTAAAGCTGAGTAATAGACCATTGTATGGTTACACCACATTTTGTCTATCCATTCATCTATTGGTGGACATCTGAGTTGCTTCCACATTTTGGCTCCTGTGCACAGCGCTTCTATGAACCCTTATGGACAAATTTTTGTTAGAACACTGTTTTCAGTTCTTTTGGGTATATTCCTAGATGTGGAATTGCTGGGTCATATGTTAAGTCTTTGTTGAACTTTTTGAGGAACTGCCAAACTTTTTCCACCATGGCGGTACCCTTTTGCAATCCTGTCAGCAGTGTATGAAGGTTCCACGTTCTCTGCATCCTTGCCAGCATTTGTTATGGTCTGTGGCCTGTTTACATTGTAGCCACCCTAGTGGCCGTGAAGGGGTATCTCATTGTGGACTTGACTTGCATTTCCCTTATGACTAATGATGCTTGAGCACCTTTTCTTCTGCTTTTTGGCCATAGTGGAGCTAAAGTGAGGGTCTGAGTAACCAGAAGGTCGATAAGTGAGACTGTGAAGGTGGTGGGAGGGGAGCGCAGTTTGACAGGTTAAACTTTATGTACCTGCTTGAGCCCCAGTGGAGCCGTGGGACTGGCAGCTGGCTGTGAGTCAGGAGTGCAGGGGGAGGCCTGGGCTGAGGTGTAAACTGGGATGTGTTCAGCATTTGGTGGCCTTGAAGCCACAAGATGCAGCAGGGGCACCCGCAGCAGAGGCTGGGCCACGAGGAAGGAGGAAAACCAGTTGAGCAGCAACCTGGAGGCCCAGTGGAGGGGGGCCTTTCAGGATGAGAGAGGGAGCGGCAAGGAGCTGGAGGTGCGATACTACCCGGCTGGCTATTGACTTGCTAAGTGGGATCGATCAAGCGACCTTGAAGAGCCACTGGGTTTCTGAGCCCACCTGGAGCGGGGTTAGGAGAGGGTGGGAAGAGGCAGAGACCATGCTTCCGAGGGGCTTTGAGGGAAGGGAGGAGAGAAATAGATGGCACTTGAAGAGGGAGCGAGATCAAGAGGAATCTAAAATGTAAGGCAGGAGGGTGAGCGGCTGACGAGAATGCTTGAACAGAGAGGACAGACATGGATGCCAAAGGAAGAGGGGAAGACTTACCGGAAGGATGTCCTTGAGCCCGAGAGAGGGGACACGCTCTGGCGTGCACTGGAAGACAGAAAGATCCTCCGAGGACCGGAAGAGAAGGTTCGAGGGTGTGCAGGTGGGAGCTGAGGACGTTTTCAGTGGAAAAGGAAGCAAGGGGGCAGGCTGAGAGGAAGGGAGGGAAGGGTGAAGTAGCCACTGGTGGAGAGGGAGTTTGCTCCCACCAGGGCAGTAGAGCTGGGCAGCACCAATGGCCCACTTGAAATGATCCCAGGAATCCAGATTTAGAAAAGACGCTTTTGTCTTCAGCGAGCATAACCTGCAGAGATGCAGCTCTGCTCCCTGGAAAGTTAATTGTTTACATTTGCAATCAGAACCCTTTAGATGCCATAGAAAAGCGACTGCACACCTCTATTCTAGAAGCTTTTAAGTTACCTCCACTTAACTCAAGGTTTCTAACCTGGAGTCCACGGGCTCACTGAGGTCTTGGACATACATTCAAGATTCACGAGTTCTTACTTATTAATTTATTGAAATATAGTTGATTAGCATTGTGCTAGTTTCTGTTGTACAGCAAAGTGATTCACTTAAACACATTTATGCATTCTTTTTTTAATCCTCTTTTCTATTATGATTTATCATAGAATTTTGAATATAGTTCTCTGGGCTGAGCAATGGAGAATTGACGCTTTTGAACTGTGGTGTTGGAGAAGACTCTTGAGAGTCCTTTGGACAGCAAAGAGATCAAACCAATTAATCCTAAAGGAAATCAGGCCTGAATATTCATTAGAAGAACTGATGCTGAAGCTGAAACACCAATCCTTTAGCTACCTGAAGCGAAGAACTGACTCACTGGAAAAGACCCTGATGCTGGGAAAGATTGAAGGCAGGAGGAGAAGGGAACGACAGAGGATGAGATGGTGGGATGGCATTACTGACTCGATGGACATGAGTTTGAGTAGCTCCTGGAGTTGATGATGGACAGGGAAGCCTGGAGTGCTACAGTCCATGGGGTCACAAAGAGTTGGACACAACTGAGTGACTGAACTGAATTGAACTCTGTGCTCTATAGGAAGACCTGTTATTTATCCATTCCATACATAAAAGCTTACATCTGCTAACCCCAAGCTCCCACTCCATCCATCCCCCAAACCCCTCCCCCTTGGCAACCACCAGTCTGTTCTTTATGTCTGAGATTCATGAGTTTTTTAAAACAAGGATTCTTAATTCAGGGTTTCAGGTTAGCAATAACTTAAACACCCGATCCTGGTTCACCTGCGTGACCACATGTGAAGGCACACGGCCATGTGGTTTCATGATCACTGTGTGTGTTTGTGACCATATTGGAGTATTCAATGTCACAGCTGACAGAAACAGAAAAGAGTCAGAGAAATACGGGGCGGATGGACTCAGGCAGAGGTTCCAGTGGAGATCCATGGTGAGCCGTTCAGCTGAACCTGCTGTGCTCCTGCTGAGCAATGGGGATTTTGTTTCAGCAAAATAACATCATCCCTTGTGTTAATTTAGTGCTGTTTGAATTTTACTGGTCATTGGTTTTGTTTGTGTTTAATTTGTATATTCACTGTGGCTTACAGTTCTGTAAGAACAGTAAACATAGCTGTTTTTGTTTGTATAAAAAGAATTTGTTCAACAAATGGCTCTGGGAAAACTGGAGAGCCGCATTCAGAAGAATGAAGTTGGACCCACACTTTAGCCCGTAGACAACAGTGAACTCAAAATGGTGCCGAGACCTCAACTTAATGGCTAAAACTATAGAACTCTTGGAAGGAAGCATAGGGGAAATGCTTCAGGGCACTTGATTTGGCAATGATTCATGGATATGACACCAAAAGCACAGGCAAAATGAAAGAAAACTAGATAAACTGGACATCAAAGTTAAAACCTTTTGTGCATCGAATGACACTATCAACAAAGTGAAAAGTCAGCTCATCAAATGGGAGAAAATATTTGCAAACCATATATCTAATAAGAGGCTAATTGTTGTTCAGTCACTAAGTCGTGTCTGACTCTGCGACCCCATGGACTGCAGCACGCCAGGCTTCATGGTCCTTCACTCTCTCCCAGAATTTGCTCAAACTCATGTCCATTGAGTCGGTGATGCCATCCAACCATCTCATCCTCTGTCATCCCCTTCTCCTGCCTTCAATCTTTCCCAGGATCAGGGTCTTTTCCAGTGAGTCGGTTCTTTGCATCAGGTGCCCAAAGTATTGGAGCTTCAGCTTCAACATCGGCCCTTCCAATGAATATCCAGGGTTGATTTTCTTTAGGATTGACTGGTTTGATCTCTTTGCTGTCCAGGGAACTCTCAAGAGTCTTCTCCAGCACCACAATTCAAAAGTCTCAATTCTAGATAGTAAGGGGTTAATATCTAGTATGTAAAAAGAATTCCTACAACTGAACAACAAAGAAACAAACAAACCAGTCAAAAAATGGGCAAGGACTTGAGCAGACATTTCTCCAAAGACAATGTACAAATGGCTAATAAGCAAATGAAAAGATGCTCAGTATCCCTAATCACTGGAAAGTGTGAATCAAAACTACAATGAGATACCACTTCACACCCGTTAGCATCCCATTACTAAAAAAAAAAAAAATAGAAAAAGAAGGTAGCATCTGTTGTCAAGGATGTGGAGAAATTGAAATCTTGTGCACTGCTGATGTGAATGTAAAATGATGCAGCCACTGTGGAAAATGGTTTAGTGGTTCCTGAAAAATTTCAACACAGAATTACCATGTGATGCAAGAATTCCACTGCTGGGTATATACCCGAAAGATTTGAAAACAGGGTCTCAGAGGGCTACTTATGCATGGTGTTTGATTACTCACAAAAGCCAAAAGGTGAAAGCAACCCAGTGGCCATCAACAGATGAATGGATAAACAGTGTGGTCTATTCACATGATGGAATTTTATTCAGCCTTAAAAAGAAAGGAAATTCTGAAACATACTACAGCAAGGCCAAACTTTGAAGAACTAAGTGAAATAATTCCAATAATGCTAAGTGACATGAGACAGTCACACAGAAAGACAAATGCTGTGTGAGTCCACTTGTGTCAGGTCCTTGACATTAGGTCCCTGAATCTAACTGCTCTCCCTAAGAGCAGTCAGGTTCATAGAGATGGGAAGTAGAAAGGTGGGTGTCAGAGGATGGGGGGAGGGGAAAATGGGGAGTTAGTGTCTAACACGTGCAAAGTATCAACTTGGGAAAACAGGAAATCTTTGAAGGTGAATGGTGGTGATGGTTATATACCAACGTGAGCATACGTAACGCCACTGACCCATGTCGTCATTGTTCGGATGCTCATTTCTGTCTGATTCTTTGCGGCCCCATGGACTGCAGCACACCCGGCTTCCCTATCTTTCGCCATCTCTCGGAGTTTGTGCAAACTCATGTCCATTGAGTCAGTGATGCCATCCAACTTTGTCCTCTGGCGTCCCTTTCTCCTGCCTTCAATTTTTCTCAGCATCAAGGTCTTTTCCATTGAGTCAGCTTTTCACATCAGGTGGCCAAAATACACACTGAACTATACACTTCAAAATATTTGAAATGGTAAATATAATGTTATGTCTGTTTTACCATAATAAAAAAAAATAAAAATTAAATCCATCCTGGGAGGGGAAGGCTTCCAAAATCCCAGGGTTGTCTGGTCTTGGCCGGGTCTCCAGACTGAGCATGCGTCCCCTGCTGCTCCTCCCAGCTCGCCTGTGCCCACGGGTCACCTCACCTAGGGGGACACCCCCGGAGGGAAGAGGGTGCCTCTGCCCGGCTCCTTGGGTCAGAAGGAGACAGGACTCAGAAGATCACGGAGCCTGGCAGAGGAGGGGGAGCAGGGGTCCCCACGCTCTAGTCTCTGTGACTCTTGGGCCCTCATGTATAGGCTGCACCAGTCTCCTCTCCTCCGGGGGCTGCCCCCAGGGACCTCTCGCCTGGGGCCTGCACCTGCCAGCTTTTCTGGCTGTACCTTGCCTGGCAAGCTAGGTTCAGGAGGATGAGAGAATTCTCCAGCCTGGCTTTCTCAGCAACAAAGCCGACGCTGACAGCTGACCTGGTCCTGTACATATGTCCTAGTCCGTTCAGGACCCTTGACCTAGGCGGCCAGTCCCGAGAGAGCCCTGCCCAAGCCCAGGAGAGGCAGTGCAGGGTGAGTCACGCTGGCCTCTGGCGGAGAAGAGCAGGGGGCAGCCTGCTGAGGGGGGGATGGTTTTCCTGAGCTCTCGGTGCCCCTCCTCCCAGTGCCCTGCTCTTTAGATGATTCCCCTTCACCTGGGACATCCCCCCATGAAAATCTGTAGTCACCCTTTAAAATCTGGTTCTTTCTGCTTTACACACAACACCAAGGTCAACATCAGCATCAGGAACTACTGTCCACAGACTCCGTACTACATGCCAGTTTGGATCCTTACTGACAAGCCTGCGAATTTAGCAAATTACTCACCTATCTGGACCTCAGTCCCCTCTTCTGTAAAATGGGCATGTAAATACTGCTCCTGCAGAGTGGTTGAGTTGGGTCATGTCTGGGAATCTGCCTGCAACGTAGGAGACCTAGGTTCGATCCCTGGGTGGGGAAGATCTCCTGGAGTAGGAAGTGGCAACCCACTTCAGTATTCTTGCCTGGGGAATACCATGGACAGAGGAGCCTGGCGGGCTACAGTCCACGGGGTCGCAGAGTCAGACACAACGGAGTGACTAACACGCTGGCACCGTTTGGCCTTCAGAATCTGTCGTTTCTTTCCTTGATTCTGCCTCATTGCCTGGCCTGTCCATTCAGCTGGAATTTGCTCCTTTGGGTCTGCTGTGGACTCAGCAGCCATATCATCAGGCTCGTTAGGTTGTAGGTTAAGATGTTTAATTTGGCTCTGAGGAGGCTAGCGGGCTGTCCTCAGGGTCAGGTTCCCAAGCCTCAGAGGGTGGACTCATGGACTCCTGATGACGTCTTTTGGTCCCCAGAGACATTCTTCTCTAGCTATGTAGGAGGTTTCCATGTTCCAGACTGTGAGGGTGCCAGAGAGCAGAGTCGCCCAAGTTTCAGGAAGCTTTCGAGTGACTGTGTGACACTTAGATCTGAGAGGGACCAGGCCGCTGCTCTGAGCTGCTCAGACAGCATCGGGATGAGCCCTGGGAGCCACGTGGAGCCCTGGGAGTCACATTTTGAGAAAGAATGATCGGCCAGAGAGCATTCTGAGCCAGGAAAGGAGGCTCCGAAAACAGCGACCCACAAGGCCAATCCCGTGTGACTACATCATTCATCAGCTTTTGCTGGGTTTGAGTGATCAGCAACCACCAAAAGAGTGGTTATGATGCCAAAAACTCAGCCTGTTTGTACCGGTGCTAAACTGAATCTCGAAGACAGAGTTCTGAGTGAAGTAGAAAAGAATGACTTTATTGCTTTGACAGGCAAAGGGGGACACAGTGGGCTTATGACCTCAAAAACTGTGTGTCTCCACACAGGGGATTTGGTGAGGATTTTTATAGCTCTGGTTCAAAGGGCAAGGTTGATGATAAGGATCAGGGTGTGTGTATTCCTTTAATCTGACCTCAGGTGGTTTCCTGAGCAGCTTCTGTGATTCTTGAGGTTATCAAACTCTGTTCTTCTTGCTGGAATAAAGAATGCTTCATCAAATAATTCAGTTCAGTTCAGTTCAGTTACTCAGTGTCACGTCTGCTTTTTGGAGACCCTGTGGACTGCAGCATACCAGGCTTCCGTATCCTGGAGCTTGCTCAAACTCATGTTCATCAAGTTGATGATGCCATCTTATTCTCTGTTGTCCCTTTCTCCTCTTGCTTTCAATCTTTCCCAGCATCAGAGTCTTTTCTAATGAGTCAGCTCTTTGCATCAGGTAGTCAAAGAACTGGAGCTTCAGCTTCAACACCAAGCCTTCTAATGAATATTCAGGACTGATTTTCTTTAGGATTGACTGGTTTGATCTCTTTGCAGTCCAAGGGACCCTCAAGAGTCTTCTCCAACACCACAGTTCAAAAGCATCCATTCCTAGGCGTTCAGCTTCCTTTATGGTCCAACTGTCACATCCATCATGACTATTGGAAAAACCATAGCTTTGACTATATGGACATTTGTCAGCAAAGTAATGTCTCTGCTTTTTAATATGCTGTCAAGGTTTGTCACAGCTTTTCTTCCAAGGAGCAAGCATCTTTTAATTTCCTGGCTGCAGTCACCACCTGCAGTGATTTTTGAGCCCAAGAAAATAAAGTAGTTAACATCAAATAGTTAACACCTAACATTTGTTGGGGGTTTTAGTTCTGCAGAAGAACTCAAAGATATTGTTATGTGTATCCCTTGTGGTGGAACCAAGACCCGGTCCCAAGGCTGTGCTGTTGGTTCTGTTGCATGTGAGGTCTTAGTTCCCTGATCAGGGATGGAACCCCTGCTCCCAGCATTGGAAGTGAGGATTCCTAGCCACTGGACTGCCAGGGAGTCCCCTGCACAATTGTTTCTCGGCTGCTCCTCCTTTGTCCCTGCGTCCCCTCTCTTCCCTGATTAGTGACTGTTGGAACCTGCCTTTTGGATCTCAGGGAAGGTCATGGAGGCTGAAGTCTATCCCCTACAAACAAGAAACAAGGGACATAGAAAGGGTCTGGAGCCCAGGAGCCCCACAGCATCCTGCTCAGTTTCAGCTGTAACAGCAAAAGTTCGCTCTTGCTCGTAGGCGTTCTCTAGCTGCGGCGGGCAGGGACTCCTCTCTAGCTGCGGTGCGCGGGCTTCTCACTGCGGTGGCATCTCTTGTTGCAGAGCACAGGCTCTAGAGCGCGTGGGCTTCCATAGCTGAGGCTCGTGGGCTCGTGAGCAGGCTCAGTAGTTGTGGCAGCCAAGCTTAGTTGCTTCGAGGCATGTGGAATCTTCCTGGTCCAGGGATTGAACCCGAAGTCCCCCGTTTTCTCTTTATATGCTTATCCTGTTTTATTTTTCTTCATGATACTTTTCACCACCTGACATTATCTTATACATTTACTTGTTTATTATCTGATGGACTCTAAGCATCAAATTTCTTCAGTCCCTTAGGACTGGACACATAGGTTGGGGCCCCAGAATATAGCCAAGGCTGGCTTTTGTATGGAAAGATGGAGAAAGGAAATGAATGTGGCGGAAGTTTTACGGGTGGGTGTGGGGGTGTGTGTGTGTTTAGGAGGCGGTTACTGCAGGGAACGAAGGCAGCGGTTTCAAAGCAGACAGACCAGGTTAGAAATCTGACCCTGCAAAATGTGACCCAAGCTGGTGAAAGGCTATTTATAGCTTTTATTCATTTCAGTCAATGTGAATATTCATACATCTCACTCTGGAAATATTAATATGTCTGATTACAGGGCACTGCCCAGGCTCCCCTGGGGTGTTTCATAATACACAGGGTATGCCTCCTATTGCACTTCTAAAATTTGAAGAAATCTGATTTCTGCAATCCTTCTGGCCTCAGGGCTTTTGGAGCAAGATCTGTGGATCTATAAAAACACTAACCTCCCAGGGTTACTGTAGGAGAACATGAGAAAATAGGTACCGAGTGCCAAGCACAGGGAAAGATCATACAAGGAGCTGGGCGGGTTTAGTGGTGATAGAAGGACGAGAAAGATCTGTTTTCGGAAGAGGCTCTGAGGTTAATGGCTCCTGAGCAAAGAGTTGTGTCTCGAAGGATGGACGCTGTCCTTTGGAAGCCAAGGAGAAAAGACCTGGAACATTCTTGGAGTTGCCAGTCCCTTCCCAGTTGCAGCTCCAAGTCCTGTTAGATCTCTGACCATTGAAAGGTTTAGCCTGAGGTGAGGCTGTAACTTAGAGTCTGAGTAGGTCGGATGATGCTTTCCTTTGAACGGAAGCTAATCAGTTTGAATGTATTCATTTCTCTTGGGTATACTTAGAAAAATCATTGCTGGATTATATGGTAACTCTGTGAGCTTCCCAGGTGGAGCTAGTGGTAAATAACATGCCTGCTAATGCAGGAAACATAAGAAATGAGATCCCTGGGTAGGGAAGATCCCCTGGAGAAGGGAAAGGCTACCTGCTCCAGAATTCTGGCCTGGAGAATTCCATGGACTATGCAGTCCATGGGGTTGCAAAGAGTTGGACACGACTGAGCGGCTTTCACATATATACATACATGGTAACTCTATGAGCTTCCCAGGTGGCACTAGTGGTAAATAACATGCCTGCTAATGCAGGAGACACAAGAAATGTGATCCCTGGGTGGGGAAGATCCCCTGGAGGATGGCATGGCAACCTACTCCAGTTTTCTTACCTGGAGAATCCTATGGACAGAGGAGCCTGGCAGGCTACAGCCCGTAGGCTTGCAAAGAATCAGACATGATTGTAGTGACTTGGCACACACACATGGTACGGTAGTTCTATGTTTAACCTTTTGAGAAACTTCCAGACTTTCTTTTTAGCTGCATCATTTTACATATCTACCAGCGGAGTACAAAGGTTCCAATTTCTCCACGTCTTTGCCAACACTGTTATTGTTATTATTTTTATAAGTCCTCCTAGTGGGAGTGAAGTAATATCTCATGGTGATTTTAGTAGCATTTCCCTAATGGCTAATAATGTTGAGAATATTTTTTCACGTTTGCTGGCCATTTGTATGTAGTCTTTGGAGAAATGTACTTGAGCCCCTTTGCCCATTTTTTAATTAGGTTACTTGTCTTTTTATTATTAAGTTGTAAGAGTTCTTCATATATCCTGGCCAACCCTTCATGGAATATATGATCTGCAAGCATTTTCTTCTATTATGTGGACAGTCTTTTTACTTCATAGATGGCATTCTCTGAAGCACAAAAGATTTTAATTTTGATTATGTCTAATGTACCTGTTTTTTTTTCTTTTGTAGCTTGTAATTTTGTGTCATATCAAAAAATCATTGCCTAACCTGGGGTCATGAAGATTTATGTCTATGTTTTCTTCCTCTTCTTTTTAAAAAATGTTGTCAGAGGGCTTTACCACTGGTGGCTCAGTGGTAAAGAATCCTCCTGCCAATGCAGGAGACATGGATTCGGTCCCTAACCCAGGAAGATCCCACATGCTGTGGAGCAAGCAACTAAGCCTGTGTACCACAATTATTGAGCCCGTGCTCTAGAGCCCAAAAGCCACAACTGCTGAAGTCCACACGCTCGAGAGCCTGCACACCGCAACAAGAGAAGCTGCTGCAATGAGAAGCCCATGCACGGTAACGAGCGAGTAGCCCCCCACTCGCTGCAACTAGGGGAGAGCCTAAGCAGCAATGAAGACTGAGCACAGACAAAAATAAGTAAATAAAATTATTTTTAAAATGTTATAAGAGACTATATGTTTTCTTCTAAGTGTTTAATAGTTTTAGTGCTCACATTTAGGTCTTCGATCCATTTTGAGTAAACTTTTGTATATGATGTAATTCTTTTGCATGTGGATATCCAGTGGTTCCAGCCCCACTCATTGAAATGATGGGTTTTTTTTTCTTACTGAATTGTACTGGCATCCTTGTTGAAAATCAATTGGCTGTAAACGCGAGGATTTATTTCTGGACTCTCAATTCTATTCCATTGCTCTTATGTCTATCCTTATGCCAGTACACCGTCCTGATTACTGTTACTTTACAGTGAGTTTTGACATTGGGAAGTGTGAGTTCTCTAATTTTTTTCTTCTTTCTGAGAGTTGTTTTGGCTAATCTGGGTCCCTTAAGTTTCCATAGGAATTTTAAAATCAATTTATTGATTTTTGCAAATATACAGGCTGGGATTTGATAGAGATTGCATTGAATCTGTAGGTCAACAAGAGAGTATTGTCATTTTAGCAGTGTTAAATCTTCAAATCCATGAACATGGGTGTCTTTCTGTTTACTTAGGTCTTAAATTTCTTTCAATAATATTTTGTAGTTTTCAGAGTATATGTTTTATGCTTCCTTTCCTAAATGTATTATGAAGTATTTTATTCTGCTTGATGCTATTGTAAATTGTTGTGTAAGTTTCACTTTTGAATTGTTATTTGAGAATGAGTAGAAGTACTATTGATTTTTGTTGGTGATCATGTATTCTGCAACTTTGCTAAACTTGTTTACTGGTTCTAATAGCTTTTTAGTGGATTTCTTAGGATTTTTTGTATACAAGGCCATGTCATCATCAAATAGATATAGTTTTCTTTCTTTGCAGTATAAATATCTTTCATTTAATTTTCTTGCCAACTGTGTGGCTAGAACTCCAGTAACATTGAATGGAAATGGTGAGAGCAGACATCCTTGTCTTGTTTCTGATCTTATGAAAAGCTTCCAATCTCTCAATAGCAAGTATGATGTTCACTGAAAGACTTTCCTAGATACCTTTCGTTCAGTTGTGAGAATTCCCTTTTACTTCTAATTTGTTGAATTAACAAAAATGTCTATTTATTTTTGACTGTGTTGGGTTTTTGTGGCCGCACTGGCTGTTCTTTCTCCAGTTGTGGTGCGCAGGCTTCTCATTGCCATGGCTTTTCTCATTACCGAGCACAGGCTCTAGGGCGTGTGGACTTCAGTAGCTGCTGCTTGCTCCCCGGCTCTAGACCACAGGCTCAGTAGCTGTGGCGCGAGGGCTTAGCTACTCTGTAGCATGTGGGGTCTTCCCGGACCAGGGATCGAATCCGTGTTCCCTTCATCGGCAGGTGGATTCTTTACCACTGACCGACCAGAGAAGTCTGAGGATAGTTTTCCGATTCACTGTCTTTACTTGTTATAGGTGTATTTAGGTTTTCTATTTCTTCTTGAGTTAGTTTTGGTAGTGTGTGTCTTTGTCGGAATTTGTCTATGCCATCTGAGATTTCATTGCCACTTGCTGGCTTTCTCTTGTTTCAGCGAGGGGGAACTACTCTTCCTTCTAGAGCACAGGCTCTAGGGTGCATAGGCTTCAGTAGTTTCAGCCCGTGGGCTCCGTAGTTGTGGTGTGAGGGCCCTAGAGCTCAGGCTTAGCAGCTGTGGCACACGGGCTGTTACCCCATGGCATGTGGGATCCTCATAGACCAGGGATGGAACCTGTGTCTCCTGTATCAGCAGGTGGATGCTTATCCACTGGGCCACCAGGGAAGTCCATACCCCTCTTTTTACAGAGGAAGAGGCATCACCCAGCCTGAGGGAGGACTGGCCCCCTCTAGTGAGTTCCCATTGAGTGTCTCCCCCAGCCCCACGCCCTCCTGGTCATGTGTGTTGGGAAGGGCGTGCACACGTGGGCCTGCACGTGCCAAGTGTTTGACCTTCTTCCCTGATGCCGCGTGTGACCTGCAGGATCCATGTGATGCCCGTGTCACTCCCTGCCCCCCACCCCCCGCAATGGGGACAGAACGCTGGGGACAGGCCCTGCTGGGGGGACCCCGCTGTTCCTTAGGAGGTAAAACCTGCCATCCGGCTGAGCAGAGCCTCCTTGAACAATAGGAGGGGCGAAGGCAGGAGCCGAAACTCTGGCTCTGCGAAAGGGGACTTTGAAAGGCTGCATGTGTTCCCGACGAGGCCTGGGCAGCCGAGCTTTTACTGTGACAAACGATTTCACTGAGAGGCTGTGCTGTCAGGAGCAGCGGGGATAAAAGGCTCCCTCTCAATGGCTCCCCTTTAAACTTGCCTTTTTATTCTGAGCTATTTCCAACATACACACAAGTGGAAAGCATAGTACAATAAAGCCCCATATGCCCATCCCCAGCTAGAGCAGCTCATTAGCAAGCTTTTGCCACATTTACTTCATCTGCTTACTCCTCTCTCTTTCTTTCTGTTGAAGTACTTAAAATAAAATCTCAATCATAATGTGACTTCACTTTTATATATTTTTCTAACACACATAGACACATACATTCTTATATAACCACGAAACCAAGATCATACCTAACAAAAGGAACAATAACTCCTTGGGATCATTCAATACCCAGTCTATAATCAAATTTCCCTGCTTGCCTCAAAAGTTGTCTGTTTGGATTCTGGATCCAGAAGAGCCCTGTATGCAGGGTTTTGTCTTTTTGGTTTTTTAAAAAAGATGCAGTATTTATTTACTTTTGGCTGTGCTGGGTCTTCATCGCTGTTCAGACTTTTCCCAAGTTGTGGTGAGTGGACTTCTCATTGCAGTGGTTTCTCTTGTGTAACATGGGCTGAAGTGTGTGCGGGCTTCAGAAGTTGTGACTCCTGGGCTCTACAGCACAGGCTCAATAGTTGTGGTGCAGGGGCTTAGTTGCTGCACAGCATTCCAGAGCGGGATCTTCCTGGATCAGGGATCGAACCTGTGTCTCTTGCATTGGCAGGCATATTCTTTACCACGGATCCACTTGTGAAGCCCCTAAGGTTCTTCAAGTCTTTCCATTCTAGGGCTGGTTCCCTCCCTTCTCTCTTTCAATTTAATGGTGTTGACTTATTGCAGAAGCCTAGTCAACAAATCAATCCATGAGGATTGTTCCACGTCCCAAATCCCCCTTTCCCCCCTCACGGTGTTGCTACCTCTTTACCCCTGCACTTCCGGGAAATAAGGTCTCAATTAGAACTGGGCTCAACCAACACTTCATGGTGGGGCTGGGGCTTCCATTGCCCCACATCAGGAGGCACGCACATCAGCCTGTCCCTTTCAGTGATGCTAAAAATGATTTGTGGGTTCCGAGGGGGACAGTCTGTCCCCTCCATGGTAAAGCTCCTCCTCTAGCAGCTAGTCTCCAGTGATGCTCCCCCACCCAGCTAACTCCCAGTGTTCACCTTTTTTTTTTTAAATTTTATAAGAATATCTATTTTTTTTATTGTTTTTGCCATACAATGTCATGATATCACCATGGGTTTACATATGCTCCCCCTCCAGAACCCCCCTCCCTCCTCCCTCCCCCCCGGGAAATCTCGCTGCACCAGCCCCGAGCATCAATCCTGGGCTGGCGATTGATTAGACATATGATAATTAACTTGTTTCAATGCCCTTCTCCCATATCATCCCACCCTTACCCTCATCCACATAGTCCACGAGTCTATTCTATACATCTGCGTTCCTTTTGCTGTCTCGCATGTTGGGTTCTCGTTACCGTCTTTCTAAATTCCATACCAGTGTTCACATCTTTTTGCAGTCCTCAAATCTGGCTGGCTCTAAGCCTTGTCATCGACCTTAGGAAGAGGTGAGAGTGACACTGTGATTTCTGAGGAAGTCTTGGGGCTTCCCCCTTGGTCTTTCAGAACCTCACTCTGGGGGCAGCCAGCTGCCATGCAAGAAGCTTGGTTGCCTTGAGTCTGCCATGCTGGGAGGAAGTCCAAGCTAGCCACATGGACAAGAGGGATGCCCTACCAGTCCCCACTGTTTTTGTCTCTGGAACCGTGTACAAGCCTTTGTGTCCTTGTCTTTTGAAGTAGAATACTGTCTCAAGGGTTAATGACTGGAAAATGTGAAGACATAGAAACAAAGAACAGCTGTGGGTCTGGGGAACTGGTAACAGCTTTAGACTATAAATCTGCCGTATAGCACAGTCACCAAATTCACAGTCCCTGAAAGACACAGATACAGGCCTGACACACATACCTAAGTTGTTTTTATAGGAAGCAGACCCCCTCCAGATGACAACCGCTCACCACAAGAACACAGACCTTAGACTGGTTGAAACCAGAAAGTTGATGATGCTTGAAACTTCACCCCGATGCCAACCAATCTGAAAACTGCCCATGAACTGATCACACCCTGCTCCTTGAACACTGTAAAACTCCTCACTGCCTCCTCCATGCGGGCACAGTTTCTGAGGTGATAGCCTGCTGTGTTCCCTCTTTGCCTGGCAAAGCAATAAAGCTACTCTTTCTCTCTCCTCCACTCTCGTTTCCGTATTTCTTTTTGGCATTGGCTCAGAGGGCCAATATTTTGGCAGCATTATCTTAGCTGAGGCATCAGACCATCAGATGGATGGAGATGATGACTAGATGACTCCAGTTCCGGCCTCTATCTGACCCCAGATGTCTGAGAGACCCTGAGTAAGTCCCACCCAGCTGATCTGGGTCCACTCTGACCGTGAGACAGCCTATGGGATGACTGTGGTCAGCCACAGTGCTTTGGGTGACTTGTTATTGACTGGATCACCCACTAACTTATCCTCAGAATGTTTCGACTATTGGTGATTGTTGCCTGAATCCAGTATTTTATTGGAAGTTATGAAATGGTGCTTTTCTAATTCTACCATTTGTCCCAGATTTAATTGCAGGAATTCTTTCCCTCGGCAACTAGGGTTCCTTGGTGACCCTGAAGTATGGAGCCTACATGGAAGACAGGGAAATTGTCGGGTTCTTTTTTCTTGATTGGTGGAAAGTCACCTTTTTTTTTTACAGCAGCCACTTAGCCCTTTTTGAATTCATGACCCAGATCAAGGCTGCAGAGGGGGAAGAAGAAGCTGAGGGAAGGTAGGGGACTCGGTTTCCAAGGAAACCACAAGGTAACCATCAGGTCCTTTGAGGATTATTATTTCTTTGTCCTGCTAAAAGCCAGATGCTGTCACCATCGAAGCCAGCTCAGACACTTGCTATGCATCAAAATGGATCCCCAAGAGAGGAGACAAGGCTTGGAGAGCCTTTAGGGGGCTGTTCCCTCCCCTGGGTTCTGGCTGCCTCTCATAAACCCTCCCTTCCTTCTCAAAGCACCTTCCTTACCCCAGATCTCCTCAGGCCATGGGGAGGGCCTAGTTTAGGGTGAGGGGTACATGGAAAGTTGTCTTCCCTGGGGCTCGGGGGACAAGGGTGTCTCTGCTCAGAGTCCACCCTGGGACTTCATCTGCAAGGATTCGAGACTGAGGGCCTAGCCTGGTCCAGGAGTGGAGGGATGGAAATTCCCTCTGGTGGAATCCACCAGAAAAAAAAGAAAGAGCAATGACGTGGTGTCTAGTGACCGGTGGTCACTGGTGGTGAGGTGGTCTCTTTGCAAGAGCTACCGAGAGTCACAATGTCGCCCGCGCTTCCCTCGTGGACTCAGGGCTGTGCTGTGCTTGCTCAGTGGGTTCAGGCACGTCCGACTCTCGGCGAGCCTATGGACTGAAGCTCGCCAGGCTTAGCTGCAGGCACGTAATCTCACAAACTCTCCCAAGAACTCCCTGAAGGGCGCGCTGTCTTCGCCCTCCTTTACCGAAGTAGGAATGGAAGCCCCGCAAGGTAGGGTCACTGGTCCAAGGTCACTCAAAGCGCGCCCTGCTGCCTACCTGTAGAGTTGGTCCCAGACCGTCTGCCCTCGTCAAGGTCCCCTCTGCTGGGAGCTGGTCTGGTGATGGGCGTTCCTATTCATCTCTAACCACGTGTATCTGGATTCTTCAGTTGATCATTAATGTGTATAAAGGGTCCGCTTGTGACACAACCCCGGGAGGTGCCCAAGTTCTGATCCGGCTCAGCGTGTGTGGGGTGGGAGGGGAGGAGGGCTGCCACGGTGGACCCAGCCTGAGCGCCCTCACAGAAGTAAGTGCTGAGTGATGGGGCCTGGCCTGCGTCCTCGACAGCTTCCTCAGTACGGGGCAGACTTCACGGGCTCTACAATAGTACCCGAGAGCATCCAGCTTGATGGCTCTGTGGAGGAAATGTCCCCAAACACGGTGTCCTCATCACCAGAAGCAGTGACCACTGAAGTGGTGTTGTGAGCGCCAACGGGCTCCTGAGGCCGTGGGAGGGGACATTCTCAACCACAGTGGTGGCACCGTCCCGGCTCTCAGGTGAGGAGGGAGGGATCCTGCCCCCACGTGGCCAGGTTCACTTTAGGACAACGTGGTCTCCCCCCTCGGTGGGGATCCTGGGCCTGCCGCCGGCCGTCTCTCCTTGGGCTGCCTATGCTGGCTTCCTGGAAGTTTCTGCTGCTTCCATGACCTTCCAAGTCCTTGTCCCCTGTTGCAAATGGAAGACTTCTGGCACCCAAACCTCTGCCCTCTTGCTGGTTCTCCTCTTCTGGGAAGCACCCTCTGTGGTGTGGGCGCTCTGGAGCTGTTTTCAATTGTCTTCACATCCCTGCAAATGAGGCCTTCTTGGGAGGGGCTGGGAGCACTGGGAGCCCCCTGGCTGGTGCTGGTGGGTGAGGGGCTTCAGAGGGTCGTGTGGGAGGCGGTAGGTGCGAAGCGTCTCCTCCTTGAGGCTGGAGACGGTACGGCCCAGGGATTATGGGCTCAGGCACCGGCCTGCCCCATGTATGGCCTTAGGTGGGGCAGCTGCCTCTTGCTCTGTCATCTGTCAAGTGGGCACAAGGATTCCTCCCTCAGAGGGGCTTGGGTACCCGAGGAGGAAGACCCACCTCCGCCTACGCCAATTGAGGACTGAGGTCTGGACCTTGTTGGAGAGGCACTGCCCTGGCAGAGAAGTTACTGTGGTGCCACACTAGTGGGACTCGCTGGAAATCCACCCTCAGAATTTGCTGGAACTATGATCTCTGGTGGCTCAGAGAGTGAAGAATCTACCTGCAATGCAGGCGATCTGGGTCCAGGCTCTCTGTGGACACCACAGCCACCCCCTTTCTTGGGTTCTGGGAGTCAGGGCCTCTGGGAGCCCACTCTTCAGAGGACCTAGGGGTGCTCCCTTTCCCAGTTTCTGCCCACACCTCTCCAGGACTCCCAGATAATCTCCCTATGTTTAGATTTTTACAGAAAGAAACTGTTTGCAGGTGACTTCAGCTTTGGTCCAATCAGTTGTCCCCCAGAGGTAAGAGAGCTAATGCCGGTTTCCTCTCTGGACTGGGGAGCCAGAAATACAGAATGAAACCCCGCTGACCTCCACTTAGAGACCCTGCCCTCAAGGAGGGGAGTTTAGGGGCTGCTCTCCTCTTCTTCAGGGACTCTTCCTGTTCCTAGCCTCCTACTGGTCATAACACGCCAGGGGCAGGGAATTGCTAGTCACCTCCCATGAACCTGGAACAATTCTGGGTGCTTTTGCCTGAGATATTTTATCTCATTCCCTGCAATAGACTTGAGAGGGAGCGACCATCTCACACCCATTTTCCAGTTGAGGAAGCTGAGGCTTGGGGCACCTGCTCATTCAAGGTGGCATGGTCTATTTATTAAACTGAGCCGGATTTACTATCCTTTCTTGGCTTCCCTGGTGGCTCAGACAGTAAAGAATCTGCCTGCAATGCAGGAGACTCAGGATTTGATCTCTGGGTTGGAAAGATCCCCTGGAGAAGGAAATGGCAACCCATTCCAGTATCCTTGCCTGGAGAATTCCATGGACAGAGGAGCCTGGCAGGCTACAGTCCATGGGATCTCAAACAGGCGGACGTGACTGAGCAACTAACACTTTCACTTTCACTTCTTGGAACCCACAGCCCTCTCCTCCCCTGACAAGAAAGCCTTAGCATTGCTGATTAATTAAGACCTTAGATTATAGTTTGCCTGGTCACAAAGGCGATACCTACCTAAATACAGAGATTTTGGAAAAGACAGAGAAAAAGAAAGCGTCCCCTTATCCAGAGATAAAACATGTATCTTCTCAGGCCAGTGGTTCTCAAGCTGGAGAGTGTACTAGCATCACTAGCAGGGCTTGTAAAGATGCAGATGGCCTGCGCCCACCCCAGAGTGTTTGCTTCAGGAGGTCTGGGGGGAGGGGCCAAGAACCTGCATTTTTCATGAGTTCCCAGGTGATCCTGCCCATTCCGAGGATCCCACTTTGAGAACCACTGCTCCATCTCAGGCTCCCCCAGCCTCGGCACTATTGACATCTCTGTTGTGGGCCTGTTCTGTGCACTGAGAGATGTTCAGCCATCCCTGGGCCCCCCGCCCCCAGAATGACAACCCACATATCAAATGTCCCCTGGGGGATGAAATCGCCCCTAGTGAGAACCCCTGCTCTGTTCTTGTTTCTTATGTCCATTTATATTCACACAGACACTCCTGCAACACGCGCGCACATACACACATTCTCACAGACACACATATATTTCCCTTCCCTCAAGAATGTCAAACTTGAAATACGGTTTTGTAACTTGCTCTTTTTCACCTAACAACACATTGCCAATTAACTCAGCAATTAGCTCTGTTGGCAGCAAAAAGAAACAGGTTTCTGCACAGATGATGTGGGAAGGATCATTTCCAGCCCATCAGACACTCTGGGCCAGGAAGCGGGTGCTGGAGGGGGCTTCAGGTCTGCAGTCTCAGCCCCCGGCGGGTGCCAGGCCTTCCAGCTTGGGGGGCCGTATTAGGGCTGGGCTGTCAACGACTCATCGAGCCATCTGTCTAACAGGCTTCCCAACTGCACGGACACAGCATAAAAGAAAAATGAGCTGCCTGACAACATGGTCATAAATCATGACAGAGGTGGTTGGGATACCAGCCTCTAACCTTTCTCCACCAACAGTGGATTCGGAGATGGTCCAGAAGACCCAGAACCTGCAGACTGAGAGTGAAGGGGTCCCAGTTGCCTCCTCTGGCCTGGACGTCACCAGGTTGATTGCACTGAGCAATGGCTGTCTCTGTTGTCCAGCAGGCAGCCTGCCTCCATGTAGCCATGATGAGGATCCATGCCATAATTCCTGGAACTTTCATGGGATATTGGCTTTTGCTGTCCTTGGTTATCCCTGAGGTCTCTGGTCTGCTTGTCTCATGGCTTAATTGTCCTGTGAACCAGAAATCAGCCACTGCCCACCACCACCCTGGGTGGGGCCTGCTGGAAGCTGCAAGATGCTGGCAGGGTGGGAGTGTTGGGAAAGGAATTCTGGGAAGGTGAGAGGTGTCCATCACAGTGGCCTCTCCCAACATCTGCTCTTCCCTCTTCCGGCTCCCACTGTGCAGCTGCCAAAAGGTTTGGGTGGAGGTGATCTTGCTCCCATGCCAGGGTCTAAACCAATCCATGTGATCCCATCCTCTGTCCATAAGGATTTTCCAGGAAGGATGCATCAGTTAGGACTGGCTTGCAAGAGTCTACTGTGAGCATCTCTTCTCAATTATGTTGTTGAGTTGGTAGCTTGCAATCAACTGTGGTGAGAGCATTTACACAGCAGCAGTTAGCCAAAGCTACAGATCAGAGCTGCACCAAACCTTGCCCCCAAGAGCGGCTAAGCAGCACCCCACTGATCCACCAACTGGGATCCAGGAGCCAGGCAGCCCTAGCTGCAGCTGGTGGCCACTCCAGGACCCTCAGAAGGGCTGATGGTAGGATGAAGCTAGTGCCTTGGAAGACAGAGCAGAAAAATGGAAAGAGCATGCTTTTTAAAAATTTAATTAAAAAATTTAATTTCTGGCTGTGCCTTGCAGCATGTGGAATCTTAGTTCCCTGACCAGGGATTGAACTGATGCCCACTGCAGTGGAAGTACAGAGTCTTAACCACTGGACTGCCAGGGAAGTGCTAAAAAGGGTGTGCTTTTAGCTCACCTGAGCACACTTTGCCTCTGGACTTCTGGGTTACATTTCCCCATTTTCTTGAGGGCATCCTAACTGATACTGCTTGGGGTGGGGTATTACCAGGGCAGGACCTTCAGCCCCCAGGCCACTCACTCTGAAGCAATGAGAGTTCATTTTTGTTAAAGAGCAGAACTGTCCAGCATGTGAGTGCTGCTGGATGGTTCTCCCTTGTCCTCCTGCCTCCTGAAGGGACTTCTGTCCTGGCTGGGTCACCTTCTCTGCTCTTGTCCTTTAAGATGAAGCTTGTCTCTGCCATGTCAGTTCCTGGACCCCTTGATGCAAAACTGGGAGGGTGGGAAAGAGACTCCAGGAGATGATGGGGGATGCTCTGGTGGATTTGGGAGATTTGGGGTGGTAGGGAGAGGAGAGGAGGGAGAGAAGGGAGGCCTGGAACATGGACAGGCCGTGAGAGAACAAGAGAGGAGATTTCACAATGTGTCATTTTCTGAGGTTATTTTGATGGCTTCAGGAATACAAGTCTGGCCCTGCACAGAGAATGGACTGGACTGGACTGAACACTGTGTCTTGTCTGACCTTTGGCTCCACTCATGCCCCCTGCTCGATCTGGGCAGAGGTAGGACTGGATGAGTCTGGGTGGCACCTTGGCTTGCTCTCCTGGGATTTGTTTAGAAAAATGGTGATAAATACCCAGGTATTTAGAGAGCAAAGCTTTCACAGCTATGGAAACCAAAGTGTTTCTTTCTTTTTTTTTTTTGCTCTGGGAAATCTCCCAACTCTATTCATGTACATTAGCTTCTTTTGTACTAAAGAATATGGAACAAAGCAAAATGGAGTGACCTGGGGGAAAATGGAGGAAAACCCCAGTCTTAGGAGCATTTCTGGAAGGAGTGGAGAACCTGTTTTCAGTACAGTATCTCTGGGTATACACCAGTCAGCGTGTGGACAAAGCTGAAGCCTTGTCCAATCAGTCTTCACGCAGCTGGTTTCTGGTCTTAAAAAACAACAAGAAAACCAAACCCTTTGCAGCCTGGCTCCTTGCTTATTATGCTGCAGAATCAGTTTTCTCAGAAGTCAAGGTCCCCCTCCTATTGCTTGATGTGGGGTCTATGCTGGGATGTCCTCTTCTTAGCCCCTCAGCAGCGTCTGCAGCATCCTGCCCCCTGGAGACAAGGCTTCTCTTGGCTTCTGAACACTTGTCTCTCTTCTGAGGGCCTGGGACCTCACTTCTTCCCCTGGGAGTCCCCTCCATCTGCCCTTGGTTGTCTTCCACAGGCGCCTCTTCACCACTTCACCTTCTCTATGGTTCCAGCTGTCCCTGCTGTCTACAGAGGGCTGATAGCCCTGGGGAGTTGTGAGCTCTCAACAAAAAAAACAGTCCCCTTGTTACAAAGACAGATTGTGACTCACTGCAGGGCTGGTAGAGACTCAATGACCTGGCAGAGCAGGGATCTCAAACTCTGGTGCCAGAAAGGGCTGAGCAGGTACTTAGAGGAGTGACCTGGGCCCCGTGGGAGGCATGAGGGAGTGGAAGGGGCTGTGGTGAACTGGATGAGGGGGCCTGTGGAGGGGACAGGCAAACCGCTTAGCTCTAGCTGGCTGTTGTCTTGTGGGAGTGAGGAAGCTCAGCATCCCCAGCAGGACCTTGCAGAGACAGTGATGAAAATAAACGAGAGGCTGACAGAGCAGGCTATCAATATACAGAACTACCTTCTCTGGGAAGCTTCCAGATTCTTATTCCACATTGATATCACCCTCCTCTGAATGGCGGTAACAGCTGTTATGGCCTCATATGGTCCTGATCACATAGTCCTTGAGTGACGGGATGTTTTGGTCAGCTAGTGCCATGTAACAAAATAAATCATCCTCAAACTCACTGGCTTTGAACAATGGCTTATTTTCATAACTTCTTGGATTGATTGGCTTGGCCAATCCAGCTGGGCTATGCTGCTTGGGGCAGGGTCAGCTCTGTCAGCCCCACGTGCCTCTCATCCTTCTTGGGCTAGTGGGCCAGTCGGGCATGCATCTCTATGACAGATGCACCAGAGGGTGAGCGGGATACCTGAGGCCTCTCGGGACCCAGCCGACTGTCACTTCTGTCCTTGGCACGGACAACCTCAAAGCCAAGGAGCAGAAAAGTGCCCTCACCCACAACCAGGCCATAGCAAAGGTGGGGGTTGGTGCCAACGCTTCAGTCTACCTTATGGAATGGGCACCGCCTGGTTTGGGTCAGCATCTCATCACAGTGACTAACTCTGTGGGGCACGAACCTTCCTGAGAGATCCCAGGACCCTGCTGGGAGCCATCGCTGAGAAAGGGGGACAAGCAACCCAAGCAAATGGTTAGATCTGGCTTTGCTGCGGGGGGGGGGGGCACATCTGGTGCTATGGTGCAGGCAGAAGGCGCCTACTCTATGTTCAATCAAGGAACATAAGTTCAAACGCCCTGTCTTCTGTCCAGGAGTGAAGGAAGTAGATTTTCCCTTGGGTGGAGGTGGAAAGGAGACTGGAGCAGGGATCTGGGGGGCCCTTTCTAAGGACTTGCTGGTTCCTTGTCTGTCTGAAGCAGGAGTGAGGCCTGGGCTCACTTTGGCCCTCATCTCAGCTGCGTCTGCTTGGTAGAAGCAAGGTCATAGGCAGAACTGAGCTGCCAGGGAGGCTGGAAAATGCATTTCACCTTCGAGCCATCAGCAAGGAGCTCTAGGAGGGGTTGGAATGCTGGGACTTTTCTGGTTGCTCGACTGTTGCTGTTTTCTTTTTTTTACTTTCATTGGCTTGGACAACTTCGTTTTTATTTCTGCTCTCCCCCACCCCTTCTGCTCCCAATTTAGAAGTTTCACTGAGCTCCTGGATTCTACTAGTGGTTAACTTTCCATCCTAAATAACCTTGTTTGAACCTGGAATTCCCTTTTGCCACATCCAAGCTCAGTATTAAAAATACCTTACTCACTAATGTTCTACTTGCTCACTCTGCCCACACCCCCCAAAAAGAAGTTTCTGGGACACTTCACTCTCCCTCTCTTGCCCCCTTGTCACTGCCACAACCTCCATGCCTGCATTTGGTCATTTAGAAATTTTAGTTCCAGTCTCAGGCTATTTGTTATTTATTAAGATTTCTCTTATAGTTTGTTCCCTGGCTTTCAAAAAATCCTTCCTGAACAATTATATTCTATTTCTCAGGCACAGCACCATCCCCTGAAATGTGACAGTAAGCAAGCTTTGGGCTCACTGCCGTTTTTTGCATTCTCTGTCTTCTACTCTTTCAAGACTTCTTTGATTTCCAACTTGTCAGAGAGCTTCCTGGTCTGTCTCCCTCCTCGGTGGTGAAGGAGGCTTTCTTTTCCTGGTCTGCCGCCTCCTCTCACCGGTTTGTGGATGGATCCCTCCCCACTTACTTCGAGGGACCATAGGAGAAGCCTGCCTCTGTCTGTCAGGAACCTTTCAGTCTGGAAGCCCCGAAGGCTTTGTCTTTATCTGTGGAGTTCAGACATCTCACCGGGCTGCGTCTAAGTGCGTGTTTTTTATGCATCCCTCCTGCCTGCAGCCGTTTCAAATCTCAAGATTTGTGTCTCTCTTCCACTCGACTATTTCTTCAATTACCACATCTCCTTTTGCCATTTTTCTCCTTCTAGAAACCCTGTTACTCGCACTTTAGGATCCCGGCTCTGATGATTCTATTTGTATGTTTGCTTCTTTGCGTCTTGGCTCTGTACTGGGAGCGAGCCTTGCCATCTCATCTTCTAGAATATAGCTTCTGCTCTCAGAGGATCTTTCCTTTTTTCACTTCCTCTATTAATTTTTAATTCTGGAAATCGCGTGTGTGCATGTGTGTCTGTTTTGAGATCTTGACTGTCTCCTTTCTGTGTACTGCATGCATCTCCCCGGTGGTTCTCATCCGTATCATTAAGGCCCCTTCTGAAGCCCCCTCCAGTGGGGCTGCCCGCTCGAAGCAGCAAGGGGCGTCTGGTCGGTAGACGGAGGGCTGGTGGGACCCTTCACCGAGCCGTGCTGTGGGAGGGCACGGAATATTCTCAGGCCTCCACAGAAGGAGCAGAAAGCCAGAGGCAGAAGTTGCACAGATCCCGAGGTGGGCGTGACCCCTAACCCCCATTTCAGTCCTGGGCAAGGAGGTTAAGGCAGAAGGACCCTGAGTCCATGAGGAGTACTAGAAAGAGAGCTTTCCTGAGAGAGGAGGACTAAGGCCCTATCCAGGAGTACCCTTTATGTGGGAGGAAGGGCCAAACGGATATGTGATGACCGGAGAGGGACTGTGGCTAGCACACTGCTTGGTGCTCCCATACATGGCTTGCTTTCTTCAGCGCACAAACTACTGTGATTTTCTTTTTAAATAGCATTGATTTATTTATTTGGGCGTGTGGGTCTTTGTTGCAGCACACAGCCTCCTTATTGAGGCATTCGGGCTCAGCAGTTGTCCTGCAGCACGTGGGGTCTGAGTTCCCCGACCAGGGATCGGATCCATGTCCCCAGCATTGGAAGATGAATTCTTACCCGCTGGACGGTCGGGGAAGTCCTTGTTTCTGATTTTCAAGTCATGTTTAGAAAGGCATACTATAATCCAAGAGTATAAAACTGTTCACCTGTATGTTAAATTTTAAAATTTCAACTTATTCTTTCATGTAAATATTTATATTTAAATATTTTATGTTCAAAGGATGTTCCCAGCATCCCTTGCAGCTGAGTGGGTCCTAGTGACCATGTGACCTGTTCTAGCCAATGGAATGTGAGCAGGAGTCATGGGCGGAGTGATCTGGGAGCATAGCTTCAGGATGGCGGAATCACACCATGGAAGGATCTTAGGTGTTTGAATCACTCCACAGGGCAGAACTGCACGGGTGGAAGAGTACCCACCTAGGAAGCCCCATGGTGGACATTGCATGAGCAAGAAATAGGCTTCGGCTGTGTCAGCTATAGGGATGTGGAGCATGCTTGTTATAGCAGCTAGCCTGTGCTAACTCGAAAATCTTTTCTGGAAGTGTCTTGCTAGAGCTCATTGACCTTAACTGGATCGCCCGCTCTCTTCTCTGAGTTGTCTGCAGGTGGGGTTGATAGCCGTACAACATCAGGGTTTTGTGAGCAAGGAAGAAGGCGGGAATTGATTTGGAATCAGTGACCACCAGTGGCTGCTACGTTAGTCAGGCTACTAAACAGCTTTCTATATATGTATGATCTAGTTGCAGTTTTTTGTCAATTGCCTCTTTGTGTTACTTTGCCTCTTTTTTTTTTTTAATCAAGGTTTTCATCTTTTATATAACGATGTGTAGTCTTCTGATGTATCAGGGATTGTAGTGCCCATCTGTCATTATTCTTGTCCTCCTGACATCCGAGTCCTTTTCCTCCCTTGGGAATATCCCCTAATTTTTGCAGTGAAAACTCTAAATGTCAGGAGCTCGTCTTCCAGCCCCCACCTTGGAGCGAGGATGCAGGCCTGTGATTAAGACTCTGCCACTCAAATCTCTCCTCTCAGAAATGCAATTGGACTGGTGATGGGAAGGAGTGGAACTGTGCAGATTTAATTCTGCAAAGGATGGAAACAATGGCAGCTGACCTGTGGCCCTGCTGGTGCCCAGCATGGGAGGGGACAGAATGCTAATTCCTGTCTGGGAGGACAGCCCTCCTAGGGAGTCTGTACAGGACTCAATATCCATCCCTTTTCTGCTTAAATCAGCTAAAGTCAGTTTCTGTTGCATAGAACAACAACCGAACCTAACCATGATGTTATTAACCCTTTGTCCACAGCATCTGTTGCAAATCTTTTTTTCTCATTGTGGTGAATCTTGCAACCTTAAACACACAATAGCTTTTCCCAGAAAGACATTTTAGATTCTTATGCAAATAGGCCAACCATTTGCATAGTTGTTTTTGATTTTCTTTTTAAATAGCATTGATTTATTTATTTGGGCGTGTGGGTCTTTGTTGCAGTACACAGCCTCCTTATTGAGGCATTCGGGCTCAGCAGTTGTCCTGCAGCACGTGGGGTCTGAGTTCCCCGACCAGGGATCGGATTCATGTCCCCAGCATTGGAAGATGAATTCTTACCTGCTGGACCGTCGGGGAAGTCCTTGTTTCTGATTTTCAAGTCATGTTTAGAAAGGCATACTATAATCCAAGAGTATAAAACTGTTCACCTGTATGTTAAATTTTAAAATTTCAACTTATTCTTTCATGTAAATATTTATATTTAAATATTTTATGTTCAAATGTATACATACTTAAAGTCAAACACTATCACTGGACTTTGAAACAAATTATTTCTCAGCTTCATTTCTCTGATTCCTGCAACCTCGTCTCCAGAGGCGGTCAGTTTTTTAATAGATGTTTCCTCTTTTTTTAAGTCACCACATCTCAATGAAGTGGTTTTACTTTAATTCCTGGTTTTCAGTTTTAGGTATATCGCTCTGCTTGCTACCATGGAAAACGAGGTCTCTCCAAGTGGAGAGAAAGAAAGACTTTCCAAGTCTGTTATCTGTCACTGCCCAGGCCTTTTCAATCCCATAGGCCCGCTCTGTTTTCTGTTTTGTTGCAAATTGTATACTGAAGAAGCTAGTAGTTTGTCCTATGGTTTCCTGCAGCCTGGATTTTGCTGGTCGCATGTCCCTGGCGTTGTTAAACATGTTCCTCTGTCCCCTGTGTTTCCTGTAATTTTGTGGTTGAATCTAGAGCGGGGATGGGGGTGGTAGCAAACCTTTTCTGTTAAAAGCCAGATAGTAAATGTTTTAGGCTTTGTGCACCTCCTGGGTTCTGTTGCAGTTCCTCAAACCTCTATTGTACCATGAAAGCAGTGTAGACAATACGCAAACAAACGGGCAGGGATGTGGCAAACTGCACGTGGGGCCCCAGCTCACAGACCCTTGACCTAAGGCTCGGTCAGGTCCAGGTTTGGTTCAGCACATCTTTGGCGCTACTGTGTTAAGGAGGCGATTCATGTCCCATTGTTTTCAACTCCCCCCCCCTTTTTTAAAAAATTGTGATAAAATACACATAACGTAACCAGTGTTCTTGCCTGGAGAATCCCAGGGACAGGGGAGCCTGGTAGGCTGCCGTCTGTGGGGTCGCACAGAGTCGGGCATGACTGAAGTGACTTAGCAGCAGCAGCAGTGCACGTAATGTAACACTTGTCATTTTAACCATTTTAAGTGTACGGTTAGGTGGTTACTGGACACACTGACATTGTTGTGTAGCCATTACTATCATCCATCCCACAAGCCTTTTTATCTTGTAAGACGGGAACTGTGCCTATTAGACACTCACTCACCACTCCCCTCTCCCCCAGCCCCTGGCAACCATCATGATACTTTCTGTCTTTATGATCCAATTACTTTTCTTAAAAAAGCTTCTTCGAATAGTAGTTGATTTATAATGTTGTGTTAATTTCAGGTATACTGCAAAGTAATTCAGTTATATCTGTCTATATCTATTTTTTCCGGTTCTTGTCCTTTATGGTTTCCATTATGGTTTCATTTCAGGGCTTCCCTGATAGCTTAGTTGGCAAAGAATCTGCCTGCAATACAGGAGACCCTGGTTTGCTTCCTGGGTCGAAAGATCCCCTGGAGAAGGGAAAGGCTACCCACTCCAGTATTCTAGCCTGAAGAATTATAGTCCATGGGGTCGCAAAGTGTCGGACACAACTGAGCGACTTTCACAAGATATGCTTCCCAGATGGCACTAGTGGTAAAGAACCTGTCTGCCAATGCAGGAGACCTAAGAGATGCAGGTTCGATCCCTGGGTCGAGAAGATCTCATGGAGGAGGGCATGGCAACCCACTCCAGTATTCTTGCCGGGAGAACCCCATGAATAGAAGAGCCTGGTGGGCTATAGTCCATAGGGTGGCAAAGAGTTGGACACGACTGAGCAGCTAACACAAACACACAAGATATTGAAAATAATCTTGATGCTGTATAGTAAGTCCTTGTTGTTTATCTGTCCCACTGCTTTTTAACTTGAAAAATACAAAATGAGGTCAAACTGAAAGTGGACTGTTCACCCATGATCCCACCACATTTTTGGGGAAGTGTGTAAACTGAGAAGTGAAAGCCGTCTTCTGCCCCTCGTATACCACTCTCCACCCCCGGAGCCTCTACTAACAGCTGGGTAGTTTCCTCCAGACCCTTTAATGTACTTAGAAAAACATGTATCTTGTAACTGTGGAGACCGCCTCCTTTCTGCCCACAGGGGTGTCTGGAGGGGAAGGTTGGAGGACCCACCTTCCAGCTCCACTTTTGCGTGTCCTTTCGCTCACTGCTGAGGGCGTGGATCAGTGCCCCTCAGTCCAGTGTGCAGCGGGGACAGCCTCTCCCGTTTCTGAATTTTCCTTTCCTCTTTTCGTGGAATAATGCAAACACAACTCACATAGATTTTAAGTTTCTCTTTCTTGGCATGTTCAGGAAGTTTCCCCCAGGAGTCAAGGGGCGGGGCAGAGGCTGCAGTTCATGGCCCCGGGTGGGTTCATCTGCTCCCTTGTGTGGGCAGAGGTGGCTTGGGGCAGGGCTCCTGGCGCTCCGGTGGACGTGCCTCGGTTCCTCCCTTTACCCGTCCTCCCCCTTTCCAGCCTGTGCATCCAGGGTCGGCCAGGTGGAGCTAGTGGTAAAGAACCCTTGCCAATGCAGGAGACAAAAGAGATGCGGGTTCGATCCCTGGGTCAGGAAGATCCCCTGGAGATGGAAATGGCAACCCACTCCAGTATTCTTTGCCTGGAGAATCCTTATGGGCAGAGGAGCCTGGCGGGCTACAGTCCATAGGGTCAGACCCGACTGAGCATCCCAGGGACCCTGTCTCACAAGTCCCTTCGGCCACCTGCAGGCACTACCTCCCCTGCCGTCCACTAGGTGGCGGTCTCCTCCTCTGCGTTCCTCCTGGCGGTGGGCGGAGGGGCAGGGCTCTGGTCCCCGTTGCTGCTAGTTGGGGGGGGGGGGGGGGGGGTGAGCCCAGATGCAGACGATAAGGGATGGGGAGTGGCGAGCTGGGGTCAGATGCAGCTCACACACTAAGATAACGGGGTGTTAACGTCAGACTTTCTGGCTCCATTTAAGGTAACAGGCCACCAAGTCGCCCGTTCTTGCAGAGTTGGTCATGGATAACTGGCTCTAGGACTCCTGGATAAGCACTGGCTGTCCAGCTTCTCAAAGAGGTCAGAGAGGCTGTGAGAGGAGTGGGAGTCTGAGGGGATTTTCTTCTAAACAGAATAGTGTGGCCAGTGGTGTCTCCACCCACCCTAGCTCGAGGTGCTGTGGAGAGGCACCCGCAGAGCCGCTTGGCGGGGTTGCTCTGTGCCCCCTGTAGCTTGGCTGGGCAACTGACTTCCACAGGAGACCATGAAATGGCGATGCCTACCTAGTGAGTCAGCCTGAGGCAGAAGAGAGGGCTGTCCTTCTGGTAGATGCTGTGGTGTTCTGACCAGACTTCGTCTCCTGGGCTGGTGCGCCCGCCCCCTTCCCTGGAGAAGTGTCCTCAGCTGACGGAGCCACAGAGCCTGGAAGGTTAGGGGATGCCCAGAGCCAATGGTTAACTGCTTTAGAGCGTGAGAGGCTGTCCCCTCACCTCTGGACGAGGGTGAACCTGTGGTACAATTTGTACATCAGGCCCACCAAGGCTGGCCTTAGCCTTCCCTCTTCCCCATCCTGTTTCCCTCATTCCCAGACAGGCTGGTCCTGACAAGCTCCCTCTAGGAAATTCCTGCTTATGAAACCTGGTCTCTGGCTCTGCTTCCCGTTCCTGAAGGCAGGTAGTACCGGAGTGGCCCTCGGAGGCTGACTCCAAGGATGAGGTGCTGCGTTGGATGCCTTGCTGGCCCGTCGTGATGAGGCCCCATCACTGGTGGAGGGTGGAGAGCTGACGGTCCCAGCCACTCAGCTTGGCCACACTTCGGACAGGACTCAGGTGGACAGGGACACCCTGTTTTGGGCAGTATCCCTGTGTTTGGGAGACAGTGGGGCAGAGAGTAACCATGTGGACTGTGGGGTGGGGAGCCTGTCGCTTTGAAGGAAATAACCCAACAGTTCAGGACACTGATCACCCATTTAAAGCAAAATCAGGAGGATTCTTTGGCAGCATTCAAGAAAACCTTCTTTTCTTCAGCCCGAGGGCAGCTGGGGAAAGAAAGATGTGGGACTCAACTGTAACAGAATTTCAGAGAAAACTGAGTCCCAGCCTAGGGAGGTCTCCTCTCTGAAGCTAGGGCTCCCAGGGAAAGTGGTCCCTGAGGCTTGCGATGAAGCTATCAGGGAGACACTTTTGAGAACGGGCCCAACCACAGTGCAGCTCTGAGGGAGCCAGAGCCCCAAAGTTGCCCTTTAGCAGAGTCCCTCCCTGGGAAGAAGATGCCAGGCCCTGCCGCCCCTGCTGTGTGTGGTCCCTGACCTTGAGCTGCCAGGGGAGGACATGGCCTTGGCTCCAGCACCGTGGCCCCACGTGGAGTCTGAGTGTATTACCTTGTGGTCGCTTCTCTCTCTCTCTTTTTAAATTATTTATTTGGCTGTACTGGGTCTTAGTTGCAGCATGCAGGCTCTTAGCTGTGGCATGTGGGATCTAGTTCCCTGACCAGGGATCAAACCTGGGCCTCCTGTGTCCAGGGAGCGCTTTGTCTTAGCTACAAGAGCACCGGGAAAGTCCTGTGGCTTCTCTCCTGAAGGGAGAACTGAGTGGCACATGTCCCAGGCTGCCACAGTGGGTCACTGAGATTGTTGGAGGGCTGTTGGATATAGGGGCCAAATTGACACTGACCCCCACAAATTCGAGGGCCTTACTGTTCTAGCAGAGGAAAAATGCATAGGGATCAGTGATAAATAGAGGCCTGGCCTAGGTTCATCTCACAATGAGCCTATCATATTCAGAGACCCCCGGGTGGTCATTTTCCCATTCTTCCTGAACTTGTGAATGAAATACAGCGCTTGGCAGTTGGCAGAACCTTCGTGTCAGTCCCTTGAGCTGCCGAGCCTGAGCAGCTGTATTAGGAAAGACCACGTGGCAGCCCCTGATACAGCCTTCTTGATCCTCCTTTCCCCACCCCATCCAGGCTAAGGTAGTAAATCCAAATCAGCATTGCTTTTCTGGAGGAATGACAGAGACTAGAGCCATCTTCAGAGACTTAAAGGATGCAGGAGTAGGGGTCTTTATCACACCCCTCTTGAATTCACCACTGGCCCCTGCAGAAACCAGATGTGTCATGGCAGACGACAGTGGACGACCAGAGACTCAGCCAAGCAGTGGTCCCCAGCGCAGCTTCTGTGAAGGACTGTGTCTTTGCCAGAGCTGGTTAGTATCATCCTGGGTTATGCAATGCAGCTACTGATTCGGCCAACACGTGCATCTTGGCTTTTCCCCAGGGCTGTATTCATGCTCCTGCTGTCTACACGATATAATCCCGAGGGACCGGCCTGTCTGGACAGCCACTGCGGTCCATTTCAAAGGCACTGACCTGTCTGGATGGCCACCGTGGTCCAGTCCAGCAGCAGCAGCAGCAGTATGTTCATCAGACCCAAGGAGTGAGAAGGGGTAGGTATGCGCAAGCCTTAAAAAGTGTGTGCTCTGGAGGCTGGAGGGAGGTAAACCAAGACTCAGGACCCTGCCCACTGAGGAAGTGGCCTGCATGCAGGGACATCTCCTCCCAAGCAAGCGTCAGCTTATTGTACCTGGTACCTCCCACCGGTAGGAAGGGAGCAGTCCTGTCTGGGGACAGCGTTGCTGGTGGGTACTCGTGCATGGTCAGCGCTGCTTTGGTGCATTGTTTAGGTGACACGGAAGGCTGTTGGTTTGGAGCTGCAATGAAGTGTGCATCCATGGGGGACAGGTGACCCCCCAGACCCCACGGGACTAGGGGTGTCTGTGGTAGGAAAGTCACTCTGTGGGGCTCCCCAGGAGCTGGAGCAAGGCTGGGCTGCCTCCAGCAGGGCAGGGCTCCTAGCGTGCCATCAGCCCTGCAGAAACTGAGCACCTGACCAGGAGACATCCAGTGGCCAACTGGTCACTGGTGAGACTGTTGAGACCACGTGGCCTCAACTTGTCATCACGGGCTAATGAATCACTCACCAGATGACCAAGCCAGGCCTCACTAAGGTCTCAGGGTGCGTGAACAGGTGGCCCAGTTTTCCATGCCAGCTCCTATCTGGCAGGGCCCTCCCAGGGACTAGCTGAGAGGAGGGGAGGGGAGGTGGGTTGGCATATGGGTCAGCTTGGTATGGTGGTGTGAGCCGAGGCGGGCAGCTGCTGTGTTCAGACCCGGCGGGGGGTCCCCAGCTCCCAAGAGGTGGAGTTTCAGGTGGTGGGTGCACTGGCCTGATCACTGTGCCTTCCGCAGGGCCTTCCCTCCGGGGCCAGAGCGGGCCGTGTTCAGCTGGAGCCAGGACCCCTGCTCTGCCATTTTCCCTCCCCTGTCACCTCCCAGCTTCTGGTATAGCATTGCACACTGCTATACCACGCGTCCTCCAGTCCAGTCTTAGTGGGGACGAGGCTTTCTTCTGAGTATCAGAAAGACTTTGGAGTTGGATAGAGGTGGTGGTTGCGTGGCATTGTGGGTTGCTAAGAGCCATGGAAGGCATGCTTTAGAACTATTAGTTTTATGATACCGGAATTTCACCTTAGCCTATGGCCATACCACCTTGTACTCGCCCGATCTCATCTGATCTCGGAAGCTAAGCAAGGTCAGGCCTGGTTAGTACTTGGATGGGAATTTCACCTTAATTAAAAAATGGTGTCTGGAAACTAAGAACCTCCTCTCCCATGCCACACGCACAGACAGACACCCATACGCACACACACACACACAGAACCCTACCCCCACCGCCTGCAAGCTTCCAGAGGGCCGAGCCTCAACCTTAAATGATGGATGTGTTGTTGTTCAGTCACTCAGTCATGTCCGACTCTTTGCAACCCCGTGGACTGCAGCACGCCAGGCTTCCCTGTCCTTCACCATCTCCCGGATGGTTGCTCAAACTCATGTCCATTGAGTCAGTGATGCCATCCAACCATCTTGTCCTCTGCCATCCCCTTCTCCTTCTGCCTTCAATCTTTCCCAGCATCAGGGTCTTTTCTGCTGAGTTAGCTCTTCATCACATCACGTGGTCAGAGTATTGGAGCTTCAGCTTCGGTGAACTATTACCTGGTCTTGGGTGTGGTAATTGCTCCTCCAAGACTGTTCTAGGCCCTCAGTGGTAAAGAATCTGTGTGCCAATACACGAGATGCTGGAGAGGCGAGATCGATCCTTGGGTAGGGAAGATCCCCTTTAAAAGGGAATGGCAACCCGCTCTAGTATTCTTGCCTGGAAAATTCCATGGGCAGGGGAGCCTGGTGGGCTACAGTCCGTGGGGTCACAAAGAGACGATATGACTGGGCACCACGCACGTGTCCACTGTCATGTCTACTGTTAGCGGTAGGTTTCTCATAGCAGTGGGGGATGACGTATTCTTTAAGGTGCAAGGCTGTAGCCCAGGTCCTGCTCTTCCTCCACGGGCTACCTGGGGTATTGATTTCCTTCCTGAAATCCTCTGTGCCTCTGAAAGCCACCACTTCATTACTCACCCCAGCTCAGTGATTCATCTCTTTTTAGCCACCTGGTTTATTTACAAAGCTTTCCCCCTCTCATGGACAAGCTCTCGGCTCTGGGGATGGGGCTGAGAGAGTCTGAAGGTGAGAGAGGGGCGTTTCGGGACACGTCATCACTGCTGAGGCCTCAGGCGCCCCCTTCTCCCTGAGCCTCCCCCCGCCCCACTCTCCATCTCATGGCGCCCCTTCACCATCACACACCCCTGCTTCACTGAGTGTAGTTTTTCTGCCACACTTACAGCTTGAAAGTATTTTATGTCCATGCGTGTTTACTTTTGTGTTTGTTTGCATATTTATCGTCTGTTTCTCCCACTGGAAGTCGGCCCCCATATTTACTGAGCAAATGAGCAGTTCTCTCTAGGTCAATATGCTATCTGCCTCTTACCTTAAAAACAGTGATAAAATAGACACGGCGTAAGATTTCCCATTTTGACCATTTTTAAGTGTACAGTTCAGGGGCACTAAGTACATTACAGTGTTGTGTAACCATCACCACCATCTTCATTGTCCCAGACTGAAACTCTGTCCCCGTTAAACAGGAAATCCCCGGCCGCCTCCTCCCCCGACCCCACACCCACCATCCTGCTGTCTGTGCCCACGACCTTGACTACTCAGGGACCTCGGAGAAGTGGAATCGTACTGCACTTGTCTTTCTGTGATTGGCTCTTTCCCTTAGCATAATGTCTCAGGTTCATCTGTGTTGTAGCAAGTGTCAGAATGTCCTTTCTTTTTGAGGCCAAATAGTATGCCATTGTGTTTGTGACCGTACTTCACCCCTTGTTTCTAATGAGGGAGTGGTATAGTTTCATTTACTTAAAAATTCGGTATTGAGAGACATTTAGATTTCCTTTACAATTTTTCTATTTACTAACCATTCAGAAAAACTTGCCCTTTAAATACTTTTTAATATACTCATGCTATTAATTTCTGTAGGATACATTTCTCAAAGTGGGATGGCTGGGTCACAGGGGATAAGCATTTCAAATGTTTGTAGGTTTCACCAAATTGTTCTCCCAAGCCTGTCCTTCCCCCAACTGGAAGTTTCCATCTTCTAAGATTTTCGCCAATCTGGTGGATAAAATGTGATTCTCTCATTGTTTTAATTTGCATTTCCTTATGCATTATTGAGGTAAAACATATTTTAATGCCTCTGGATCACTTCTGTTTTTTATTTTTGTAGACTTCCTATTTCTATCCTTGGTTCATCTTCCCAATTTAGTCTTATCTTTATTCTTTCTAGAATATTCCTATGTATTCCAGCCATGATCCTTTAGTGTGATTCAAATATCTTTTCCTAATCGTTAGTTTGCTTTTTCACTTTGTTTATGGTGTCATTTGTTGAACAGAAATACTACATTCTAATATTGTCACATTTATCAATCTTTTTCTTTTTAATATGCTTTTTGCAACTTGTTTAAGAAGTTCTTCACCCATGAAGAAGTCATAAAACAGATTCTCCTATATATGCTTCTTAGGAATTTTTAAAAACTCTGCTTTTCATCTTTTCCTATTTGGAACCCCAATGTACCTGGTTTACTTTTTTGTTTTGGTGTTATATTAAGTTTGGTTCTCTAGGAGCCAACCTGAAAGATTTCAGTGCAAGCAATGGGAAGGGGAAGGGAGGACGCCAAGGAAGGACATGCTGATGAACAAACACATCCTGGGACCCTGGGGAGATGGTGCAGAACCTGCCTCACAGTTGTCCTGCTTGAGGGGCAAGGAAGTATGGTGTTTACCCTTTAACTCTGCCCATCACCACCAGAGCATCATTCCTGGGCACTAACTCAGCCTGCCCTTCCAGCTTGCTGTTCTTGCAGACTGTGTGGAAGTCCCTGGGTCTCAGAGGTGTTTGCAGGTGGATACCTTTCTACGTCTGCATCAAGAGTGTGAAGGGCAGGACACCTCTGTGGCCATGGCAATGTGAGGCTGGAACCGATGTTTGTTTCATTTCAAGTGGACGACCAGGACAATTTATTAAATAGTCCATCCATTTTCTTATTGTTTTTATTATATCAAATTTCTGGGTTCACTGTTTGGATGTATTTATATATCCCTGAGTTCTTATCTCATTGTTTTAATTATCATAGCTTTATAAATCTTGATACCTGGTAGGGGAAATCCTTTTCCTTACCTCTACTTGTCCTTCCAGATTATTTTGGCTATTCTTCATCTCTTACTATTCCATTTGCATGTTAGGATTAGTTGTCAAGTTCCCTGAAAAGGCCTATTCAGAATTTGATTGAAATTACATTCACTTTGTAGATTAATTTAGGAAGAAATGTGTTGCTGCTGATGTTGTCTTTCTATCCATGAACATGTGACTTATCTTTATTTGATCATGTTTCTTGTGTTCTGCAGTGATACTTTATAGTTTCCCTCATAAAGGTCTCTCTTTAACTGCAATTCCTACTGGCTTTTGCCATTGTGAATGATGCCTTCTTATATTACATTTTCTAATTGGTTATTGTTGGGCCTAAGATATTTCTGGGCTTCTCTGGTGGCTTAGATGGTAAAAAAAAAAAAACTGCCTGCAGTGTGGAGACCTGGGTTCAATCCCTGGGCTGGGAAGACCCCCTCGAGAAGGAAATGGCTACCCACTCCAGTATTCTTGCCTGGAGAATTCCATGGACAAAGATATTATTGATCCCTTATAATGATCTTGTATCAGGCAATCCTGCTGGAACTTGATTACTTCTCAAACTTTGTAGACGCTCTGGAGTCTCTATATAGACAATCATATGAAATCTACATATAATCTACAATGTTTTGGCTTTTTGTTTCCTATTATTATACTGTTTACTTCTTTTTCTTGTCTTACTGGATTTGCTAGCATCTTCAATACAGTGTTGAAAGAGGAGTGATTGGTGGCATTCTTATTTTATTCCTGAATTGTAATGGTAATGCTTTTAATATTTTCACATTAAGTAAGATAATTTGCTATGAGTTCTTAGTAGATGAAAGTGAAAGTCGTTCAGTCATGTCCAACTCTTTGTGACCCCATAGACTGTATGTAGTCCATGGAATTCTCCAGGAAAGAGTACTGGAGTGGGTAGCCATTCCCTTCTACAGGGGATCTTCCCAACTCAGGGATCGAACCCAGGTCTCCTGCACTGCAGGCAGATTCTTTACCAGCTGAGCCACCAGGGGAGCCCCTGATGTTTGTTGTTACAATAAATAATATCTGTCCTTCTTATGGAATTTATGGTCACTTGAGAAATAAGGCACAAAAGGAAAGCACCAAATTATTAATATCATCTTTATTATTGATGAGTTTGATATAGAATGAAACTTACATATGGGGGCAAAGATATTACTAGGACTGAACCCTGGAGGGAGGCAGACTCAGTGGGTTTCCATGCTCAACTTACTCTGTGGTCAAGAAGAGTAGTGAACACTCCTTTTTTTTTAAGCTTTATTGTTTTTGGCTGTGCTGGATCTTCGCTGCTGTGCAGGCTTTTCTCTAGTTGCAGCGACCAGGAGCCGCTTTCCGGTAGTGGTGCAAGGGCTTCTCATTGCGGTGGCTTCTCTTGTTGCGGAGCATCAGCTTTGGGGTGCATGGGCTCAGGAGTTGAGGTGCCCAGGCTCTAGAGCGCAGGCTCAATCATTGTGGTCCACCAGCTTAGTTGCTCCTCGGCTTGTGGGATCTTCCCATTCCAGGGATCAAATCCATGTTCCCTGCGTTGGCAAATGGATTCTTTACCACTGAGCCACTCTGTGAACACACTCTTGACTGGAGGGGGAGACAGAAAGAAAGACATTCAGAGGGAGACAGAGAGTGAGAGAGAAGAGGGAAGAGGCAGGTTCACACATGCTTAGTGACTGTGTCCACGAGGAGACCCACTCCGGCCCTCCAGGAAGTACGAGGTCAACTGAGAGGGCTGCCATCTTCCTCCTTCAGAAGTAGGGAAGAAGTAAGGAATAAACAGTCCCCCTGACGCTAATTGTCTCCAATATTTAAAAGCGCCTATTTCATTAGGTTGTCTTTTATACTATTTTAATGTCATCCCTCCTAATTTCCTTGTTTTTTTTTCTTTAGTATTTTTTTAGCTTCTTGAGTTGAGTGCTTTTAATAATTGTTTTCAATCTTCACTGTTTCTTAAAAATATAATACAGTTAAAAGTATAAACTTAAAACGAAGCATTGCTGCACTTTAACTGCATCCCACAAGCTTTGAAAAGTGTTACTTCTGTCGACATGTAGTTCTCAATATTTTGTCATTTACTTCTAGGTTCCTTTCTAGTTTATAGTTATTTAAGGCTTATTTATTATTTTGAAATGAGTGAGATTTTAAAAAGATTTAAAATCTTTTTAAATACAGTTTAACTACCTTGTACTCAAAGATTGTTCTCTATAAGATACAGATTCTTTGACATTTCTTAAGACTTCCTCTGTGACCTTGTAAATGGTCAATTTTCACATATGTTCAGTGTGTGCTTAAAAAGAATAAATACTATCTATTGGGTCTAAATATATAAAGTAGATCAAGCCTGTGTATTATGTTGTTCAGACATTATAAAGTATTACATTTTTTATCTGGCTAATCTATTAGTTTTTGATAGGTGAGTATCAAAGTCTTCCTCATGCCTGTGACTTTATAATTCCTTATTATAAATGAGTTAGTTTTTGCTTTGTGAACGTTGAAGTTATATTGTTAGGTGCATGCACATTCATGATTTGGATGATAGTACACTTTGTCATTATGTTATATTTTTATTTATGTATGCCTAATAATTCTTTCTGCCATAAATTCTTATTTTCTTATTGCCAGGCCAGCTTTCCTTGGTTAGTATTTATCTAGAGTGGCAGAGGTTTCTAGTTGCCATCTAGTACTAATTTTCCCATTCTTTTTTAGTAGCAGACCCAAATCTTGTTTTTGGTGAAAATGCACCTGGCTAAAGACTTTACTAAACAGCCTTTCTTGCAGTAGGTGTGGCCCTTGAGATGCTGACAGAACAGAAAGGCTGCTTGAAGGCAGTCAGTCTGGCAGGGATGACACCCTTTTGTTCTGTTTTCCTTTCCCCTTGAGGCTACCTGGACTGCTGACTGGATGGCTGGAACTCTGGCAGCTATCTTGGAATATGAAATTGCCTTGAGGGTTGCACCCAGTACCGGAATAGTAGAACAGAAAGAGGGCTTAATGCTGCGTCCCTGTTGACAGTGGGACTCTTGTACTGTTTCTGGATGGCCTTCATCTGCACCTTTTTATGTGAGAGAGAAATGTACTTTTATTGCATTTAAGTCACTGCTGTTTTGACTTTTCATGTATAGCCAAAACTAATTCTAGCATATGTCAGATATATAGTTTGTGTATGTGCCTTCATTTTCAATTTTTGTTGTTCTACTTTATTTATTTTTATTTTATTGCTTATTTTCAATGTTGATTTATTTTAGGTGTATCAGTTCACATATTTTGGATATAAATGCTTTGTTTACTCATACATACATTGAACATCAGAATAAAAATGCAAATTGTGAATATTTTCTGAGTAATTTTGTGAGTAGCTAGCATTGTGTCTGGGACATAGTAGATACTCACTAAATGGTTCTTGACTGATGAGTGTGCTACAGAGGTTTTCTCCTATCTGCCACTTACCTTTTAACTATAGTTATGATGTCTTTTGCTGCATTGAAATTAAAATTGCAATGTAATCAAATATGAGAGCCTTTTCTTTTTTGACTTCTGGGTTTATGTGCTCTGTTTAGAAAGAGGCCCTACCCACCCCACACCTATAAATACACCTTCTTAGGTTTCATGTAACTTATGTATATGTGTGTGTGTGTATGTGCATGAATGTTGAATTGATTAGGAATTTTTGTATGTGTGGTGTGAAGTGGACATCCAACCTTATTTCTTTCCAAATGGATAATCACACCAAAATTTTCACTGAATGATAAATCCTGTTATCAGCTAATTGGAATTTTACTATAAATTAAACCAGCTGGCTAAACCAGCTGGAGTTGTTTGGAAGACTCAGTAAGCATATCACACAGATAAGTTCCCTGCTCAGCAACTCTTGGAGTGTGCTATAAAATTCACCCATGTGAGAAACAACTTACTCGGCTGCCAACTTTCCTACCTGATTCCTGAGAGCCTGCACTGCGATGACTGCCCTTTAGTGACCGTCTGCATGGGTCATAGCATCCTCTGTCTGTGTCCACTCCCAGAGATCCACCCATGTACCCCTTTCCCAGATGTCCCTGATACCAGTGACCCGCTTTTGTTCTTTCCCTGCCTCTTCGGCTGTGGCATAATGAGAAATATATGTTTGTTCTTTATTCCTAGTTCCTGACACTGTGCTGTGCTTATTCGCTCAATCATGTTCGACTCTTTGCAACCCCATGGACTTGAGCCTGTCAGGCTCCTCTGTCCATGGGGAATCTCCAGGCAGGAATACTGGAGGGAGTTGCCATTCCTTGCTCCAGGGGAATCTTCCCACCCCAGAGACTGAACCCAGGTCTCCCACATTGCAGGTGGATTCTTTACAGACTGAGCCACCATGGAGGCCCAGTTCCTGACACAGAGCCCCTGAATCCCTTGGAGTTTCCTGGGTGATAAGAGCATCCTTTGTTCTAAACAGGCAACTCTTGCTGGACCCCTGGGTCACTTCAGCATGGAGGCTGGTCACTAGGTGGACCAAGCCTCAGTTAGAAAGTTGGAACTTTCTGGACTTCCCTGGTGGCCCAGTGGCTAAGAATCTAGGCTCCCAAAGCAGGGGGCCCAGGTTCGATCCCTCGTCAAGGAACTAGATCCCATATGCTGCAATGAAGGGTTCACATGCTGCAATTAAAAGCACACACGCCGCAACCAAAGAGTCCACAAGCCCACCATAAAGGTGCAAGTCCTGCGGCTGCAGCTAGGACCTGGCGTAGCTAGATAAAATAAATGAATAAAAAATTTGAAGTGCAGACTTTCATCCCTCACCCTCCATGACCTCTGGGAGGAGAGATGAATGTGTGCATGCTCAGTTGTGGATGACTCTTTGCGACCCCATGGACTGCAGCCCCCCAGGCGCCTCTGTCCCATCCCAGGCAAGAATACTGGAGCGGGTTGCCGTTTCCTCCTTTAGGGAATCTTCCTGACCCAGGGATCGAACCCTCATCTCTTGCGTCTCTTGCATCTCTTATATCGGCAGGCAGATTCTTTACCACCAAGCCACTTGGGAAGCCCTTAGAGAGGCAGGAGATTGAGTTAATAATTGATCATGCCCATATGGTGACACCTCCACTAAAATCCTCTAAGCGACAGGGTTTGGGGAGCTTCCAGGTTGATGAACACAAGGTGCCAGGAGGGTGACTGCCTTGGAGAGGGCACGGAAGCTTGTGCGTACACACACACCATTTCTTCCATTCGGCTCTCCCTGACTTTATGTCCTTTATCATAAAGTAGTAGTGGTAAATAAAGTGACTTTCTGAATTCTGTGAGTTCTTCTAGCAAACTGTCAAATCTGAGAAGGAACCTGTGGGAACCTTCAACTTATAACCAATCCAGAAGAAATGGAGGAGACGTAAGGGACGAGTTTGACCCCTGGGTCAGGAAGAGCCCCTGGAGAAGGAAATAGCAACCCACTCCAGTAATGAGTTGGACATGACTGAAGTGACTTATATACGCCATCAGAAATGGGGGTGAACTGGCAACGGGAGTCTGAGGGGACAGTCTTGTGGGATCTGATGCTAACTCCAGGTAGTGTCAGGATTGCACTGAATGGCTGGACACCTGGCTGGCGTCAGAGAACTGGCTGATGTCTTAGTTTGCGCTGAGGTAACAAAGGACCACAGACTGGGTGGCTTATAAACAATAGAGCTTGGTCTCTTGTCTGTCAGGAGCCTGAAGAGCTGAGATCAAGGCGTTGGCCTGGGCTGGGTTCTGGTGAGAGCCCTCTTCCGGTTGCAGTCTGGAACCATCGTACCCTCACCCGGTCTCTTCTTACCAGGGCAAGACCCCACTCATGAGAGCTCTTCCTCGTGACTTAATGACCTCTGAAAGGCCCCACCTCCAAGTAATAACACCATCACACTGGGATTAGGGTTTCAACATATGAATACAGAGAGACATACTCAGTCCACTGCAGCTAGCGTAAGAAGAAAAAGTCCCACACATTTGATGTCAGGAAGATAAAAATCTCTGCCTCTCCAGGAAAATCATGAGGTCAGTGTAGATCTATTCTTCCGGCTGTCTCTCCTTCCAGGCACAGTGGACGATCGTATTCTCCAAAATATCCTTTTGCCCAGTGGGAAGACTTCCCTTCAGGGCTTCTCTGACGGGGGCTTCTCTGCTCTATCAGCCCATAAACCAGGCTCAGGGTTTTCCTTTCTCAGTCAACTGATGGGCAAAATGCCAGCATATGTTTTCAAACACCTCCAGTGGGAGTGGAGGGTATCCCGTCCCTGCATGAGAACCACTGACAGGTTTTATCCTTAGCAGGACTGCACAGGTCACTTTGTCATATGGTGCTGAGTATATAAAATACGCTAACAAAATTGATTGCTATCGATAGCAGTACAGAGCTCCCTTTGCATCTATAGGGAACAAGCATGCACAGAGTTGGGACAAATTCTCCATCTTTAGGTCTTGATCCATGCCCTCAGTTTCCTAAGTATCTGCAAGCTGACTCATTATATCTTATATCAGGGAATTTAATCTCAATGTCAAGAGGGGTAGGGCTTCCCAGGTGGTATGGTGGTAAAGAATCCACCTGCCAATGCAGAGATGCAGGACATGCGAGTTCGATACCTGGGTCAGGAAGATCCCCTGGAGGAGGAAATGGCAATCCACGCCAGTATTCTTGCCTGGAAAATCCCATGAACAGTGGAGCCTGGAGGGCTACAGTCCACGGGATCTCAAAGAGCTGGACATGACTTAGTGATTGAGCACCCATGTGCATCAGGAGAGGTGGCCCTTGATCTAGACTGGCCCTGGCATGATGGAAGGTAGAAGTGAGTCTCCTTATATGTGAGTGGATTTTATGCAATTTGGTGTCATGGCTGCAGGAACAAGCGGAATCTGGTTCTGTGCTTTTGTACCTGTCTTGTGCTCTTGGGCACTGTGCCTTTGCACTTGCCTTTATGCCTCTGTATCTTGTGCTTCCCATCGGAAATTGCCTGGAATAGCATCTGTTATGGATGAACTGTGTCCTACCTCCGAAAGCTGTATTGGGTCCTAACCCCTAGGAAAGTGAAAGTTGCTCAGTCGTGTCCAACTCTTTGAGACCCCATGGACTATACAGTCCATGGAATTCTCCAGACCAGAATACTGGAGTGGGTCACCGTTCCCTTCTCCAGGGGATCTTCCCAACCCAGCGATTGAATCCAGGTCTCCCATATTGTAGGCGGGTTCTTTACCAGCTGAACCACCAGGGAATGTGACCTTATTTGAAAATAAGGTCTTTGCAGAGGTAGTCAAGTTAAGAAGAAGTCGTTAGTACAGGCCCTAGTCAAATAGGACTGTGTCCTTATAAAGAAGGGAAATTTGGACACAGAGACAGACATAAACGGAGAGCATCATATGGGGATGAAGGCAGAGATGGGAATGATGCATCTGGAGTTAAGACATAGCAAAGGAGGCTAGCAAACCACCAGAAACTAGGGGAGAGGCATGAAACAGATTCTTCCTTACAGCCCTCAGAAGATCCAACACTGCCAACACCTTGATTTTGGACTTTCAGTCCCTAGATCTATGAGATGATATAATTCTGTTATTTTAAGCTCCCCAGTTAATGGCATTTGTTATGACAACCCTAATAAACTAACAAAGCAGCTATCATGACTAATTCTCTGTAAGTCCTTTCCTGGGACCCATCTTTCACCCTGAAATCTCCTCCCTGGTTCCTTCGGAATGACACTGCATCCCATGTTTGGATTTTTCCTTTCGGTGGTGGACAGCAAGCCACGCTCACACCAAATGGCAATCAGTTTTGGGTCAAGCCTGAATGTGGGCCAGAGGCTGCCGGGGACCTGGCCTATGGCTCCCCAGACTGGTCCATGCTCCTGCTGGCCACTTCTGGCCCTTACTTTGCCTTTTTTGTGATCCCTAGGTCAGTGCAGGTGGTCAAGCTAAGGACTGATGGTCAATAGCAAATGGTTGGGCACAGGGCACTCAACACTCTTCTGTCTTATGCTAAGTGTCGACTCTCAGAACCATGCTGTTCCAACCTCAGGCATGTGTCTCCAAAGGTGCTGGGTCTTGTTCAGATTAGAGAGCGTAGCATTACCAAGGAATACATATACATATATATATATATATATATATTTTTAATCAAGGCCTAAAGATTTTCCTGGATCACATATTCATATAAGCCATATGAAAATAATATTCATTTTTTGAGAAAATGTAAAGGTTTTATTTAATAGATTAATTAAAAAATAACTAAGTTGAGGAATAAATTGTGTTTTTCCTGAGCTAAGAGGACCAAGAGGAAATGGAGAGAGGTTGAAGCCTTCCAAATTCTGATATACCCCCATCAGTTCAGTTGCTCAGTCATTCCGACTCTTTGTGACCCTATGGACTGCAGCACCCCAGGCTCCCCTGTCCATCACCAACTCTCAGAGTTCACTCAAACTCATGTCCATCGAGTCAGTGATGCCATATATATATATATATATATATATATATATATATATATATATATATACACACACCCATAGTATCACTCTAAATCTTAGTTCAAAATAGACTTGTTGGGAGAGAGGTGGGAATAGAGGGGTTGCTTTTTTCACCCATATATATGACCTTTATTGTATTGTCATGATTTTACTAAAAATACATTCATATTATAAAAATATCAAGCATTACAGAAAAATATAAAGAACAAAGTAAAAATCATGTGAAATCCTACCCCCTTGGTGCTACCACCATTGATGTTTTGTAGTGTATCCTTTCATACATTTTTCTGTGGATCACTCTCATATTTTGCATATGATGGATCATATTAAACATATTGGTTTTTATTGTTGACCCCTCTGTGTTTTAATTTTTTCATAGTTTTTCCCCCATACCCCTTTCTTCTCCTATCCCAGGTACTTAATAGTAAAACTTTCCTTCCATATTCTTCAGTTCAGTTCAGTTGCTCAGTCATGTCCGACTCTTTGCGACCCCATGAACCGCAGCACGCCAGGCCTCCCTGTCCATCACCAACTCACGGAGTCTACCCAAACTCATGTCCATTGAGTCGGTGATGCCATCCAGCCATCTCATCCTCTGCCATCCCCTTCTCCTCCTGCCCCCAGTCCTTCCCAGCATCAGGGTCTTTTCCAATGAGTCAACTCTTCACATCAGGTGGCCAAAGTATTGGAGTTTCAGCTTCAACATCAGGCCTTCCAATGAACACCCAGGACTGATCTCCTTTAGGATGAACTGGTTGGATCTCCTTGCAGTCCAAGGGACTCTCAAGAGTCTTCTCCAACATCACAGTTCAAAAGCATCAATTCTTCGGCACTCAGCTTTCTTTATAGTCCAACTCTCACATCCTTACATGACGACTGGAAAAGCTATAGCCTTGACTAGACAGACCTTTGTTGGCAAAGTAATGTCTTTGCTTTTTAATATGCTATCTAGGTTGGTCATGACTTTCCTTCCAAGGAGTAAATGTCTTTTAATTCCATATTCATATTCATGCACAAAGTCGCTATGTATAGACCACAGGGAGGTTTTCGACAGAATTAGTGATTAACATCTTGATATTGGAACCACATCATATGTACTTCGCTGCATTTTGCTTGCCTCACTTCATGCATCACAGAAATCCTCCAAGCCATCTGTATATACTGCTTGCTCTTTCATTGCTGCACAGAAACCCACGATGAGGTTCTACTCCTCTTCATTCACCCTGTGCGCTGGACTTTCAGCATGTCCCAGGTATTTTCACTGGTCATACTCCCGTCCACATATCCCTGTATGGTGCTACCTTGATTTCCAGGGGATAGATTTCCCTTGCACAGAAGGGGACGCATATTAAAGTTTTAATATATCCTGCTGAATTACCTTCCAAAAAGATTATATCCCTTTACAACCCCCACCAGCAGTTTGTAAGAGGATCCTTTGCCCCACACCTACCCCAGGTCTACATGGAATCCTCTTAATTTTCATCAAAACCACTCTTGTTATTACATATGCAAATCATCCATATAATCTTGAGACTTAAAAGGAAGAACATAGAAAAGCTCAAGGGGAATTCCCTGGTGGCCCAGTGGTTAGAATTCCATGCTTCTACTGCAGGGGGCATGCGTTCAAGCCCTGGTTGGGGAGCTAAGATCCTGCATGCCATGTGGTGCAGCCACACACACACAAAAGTTTAAGAAAAGTACATCCCTAAATCATAATCACCTGTCCATTGCTAGCATCTTGATGTATTTTCTATTTTTTTAAATATATATATATATTCAGGCAGATACAGGTAAAGTCTTACAAAACAGAACATATGGTTCTGTTGTCAGGTAGTTTTTCCCTGATAGCAATCTATTTATCACCATCTATATCACCATCTTTTAAAGCTGATAATTTTTCTCCTAGTGCTTTTTTTTTTTTTGTACTGTGTGGTTTTTAACAGATGCAAATTATCCTGTCCTATGAGTTTTCCCCCTCATTTTCTGCTGGAATTTTTTTTCCTACCATAAACAATTCTGGGATGAACATCTTTTTTCCATTATGTCAGTTCATTTGTTTGCTTCTCTCCTAGAGGTGGAATTATTGAGCCTAAGGCCATGCATATTTTCAGGGTTTTGGAACCAATCAGTCTCTGAAAGACCCACACTGGCTTTGCAAGTTTCAAGTGAGAGGCAGATGCTTTGGGAGTGTCTGGCCCCAGCCTTGGACATGGCGTTCATCAGCACATACCTTCCAGTCTTCTGGGTGCTCGGTGCTTTGTGACTTACAAAGGGATTTTGTGTCCATGGCCTCAACACCGACCATGTGAGGTGGAGAGAGCAGGAACCCATCCCTGTGGTAGATCCGAAACCTAAGGTCAAATGACCCAGGCAGGGAGTGTGCTAGTTGGCTCGGGCTGCCGTAACAAGGTACCACAGACCAGATGGCTTAAACAACAGACGTTTACTTCCTCACAGTTCTGGAGGCTAGCAGTGCAAGATCAGGCTGCCAGCAAGGCGGCTTTCTCCTGAGTCCTCTTTCTTGGCGTATACATGACCATCTTCTGGCTGTGCCCTCACACGGTCTTCTGTGAGTGGGCATCCCTGGGGTCCAAATTTTCTTCTTATAAGGACATTAGGTACCTTGGACTAGGGCCCACCCCAGGGGCCTCATTTTACTTACTTTACTTTTTAAAGGCCCTGTCTTCAGATACAGTCACATTCTGAGGTACTGGGGGTTAGGGCTTAGACATAAAAATTCAGAGGTGGGTCACAATTCAGCTCACAGAAGCGAGTGAACTGTCCCTCTCCCCAGAGAGCCAGGCCTCTGTCAGAGGCTGGGGGACTGAGTGTAAGCGCAGTGATCCATGGAGTCCACACCGGGAACCCTCCAGGTGCTGGCGAGTCACAAATACAGGCTGTGCGTCTGTTAAACTGTCTTGGGAGAAGTGACAGACATCACCAGGGAATTCTCTCCTTCAGAGTCCTCACTCCTTCAGGAGGGAGGAGAAATTCTCCTTGGATCATTTTACCAGCCTTGATGCAAGGAATCTTCCAGTTCATAGATTCTGACCAGTTTTCCAGAGTGACTCCAATAAGTGGACTCTCGAGGTCCTTTGACTGCAAATTTTCATTCATTAGCTTTAGGAGGAAGCAACACAGGGAACAAACCCTCGCATTTTAGATGAGAGCCTGGAGATTTTGGAAAGTTTGGCTTCCTAAGCGGTAGCTGAACGAGCTGTATCTACAAAATGAGGATGTCCCTGTGGTCTGGGCCATAAACGAAAGGCATTATGAACATTCATAATAAAAACAAAATGAAGCAAGAAAAGAAATAGACACAGAATCTGTACCATTGATATCTGTAAAGGAGAGTCAGTACAGATTGAAACAGAAAAAGGTGAAAGTGTTAGCTGCTCAGTCATGTCCGACCTTTGCTATGCCCACCAGGCTCCTCTGTCCATGGCATTCTTCAGGCCACAGTACTGGGGTGGGTTAGCCATTTCCTTCTCCAGGGGATCTTCCCGAACCAGGGATCAAACTCAGATCTCTTGCATTGTAGGCAGATTCTTTAGCACCTGAGCCACCAGGGAACTGTGGAATTCAAATCCATTTTCATTTGCTCTGGGCTCTAATCATTTCATTGAAAGACATCTGACTTAGAATTTGTGTACAGGGCTGATGCTGCGGACCCTAATGAGCTAGGCTGTCGGCAATGCTTCTTGCTGTGGGTGTTAGTCATCCAGCCATCGCCAGGGTCAGTGAGCTGCCTTAAATGTTTCTCAGGGAAATCTGAGCCCAAATGGGTATTTGGAAGGATCTACCAGTGGGCTGATTGCCTCGGGCCAACAAGATCTGGAGTTAAAAATGCACAGAAATCCAGCACAAACGAATGAGAAAAGAAGCCAGCGACACACTGACCACTGAGATAAGAAAAAGCGTGGTGTGAGGTGGGCATTTCCCAGGAGTCACAGCAGCTCTGTGGCTGGCGAGATCTGAATTAGAATCAAGGGCTCTTGTTTAAGCCTTGGCATCTTAGATTATACCAGTCGATGAACTGAATCCAAATGTGGAGAGTATCCCTCAACACAGGCTGAAAAGGAGAGCCTGGGAGGTTCTGGGTTGGACAGCAAAGGAACATTGCAGAGCTGGACTTTGCACTTGGCAGACCTGCTTCAGACTTTTGAGAACTTGGAGTTCTCCTACGTTGAGCTTGGAGTTCTTCTACTCCCAGGCCCAGCAAGGCCTTGGAGTCTTCAAAAATGAAACATGAGGCTGTAGTTGACTGTTTTGGTGATTGAGTCAGCTGGTAGGCATCAGAAAGCATCTTTATTTTTGCCCATCCCTGCCTTACTCCATTTGTTTAGTGGGTGTATTAGTTTCCTGTGTGTGTGCATGCTCATTTGCATGTGACTCTTTGGGACCCCAGGGACTGTAGCCCACCAGGCTCCTCTGTCCATGGAATTTTCCAGGCCAGAATACTGGAATGGGTTGCTGTTTCCTTCCTCAGTGGATCTTCCTGACCCAGGGATGGAACTCATGTCTCTTGCATCTTCTGCATTGGCAGGCGGATTCTTTACCACTGAGCCACTGGGAAGACCATTAGTATCCTGGTTTTTGTTGTTAAATTGCTAAGTCATGTCTGACTCTTTGCGACCCATGGACTGCAGTGCTATCTACCAGAGTTTGCTCAAACTCATGTCCATTGAGTCGGTGATGCCATCCAACCATCTCATTCTCTGCCACCCCCTTCTCCTACTGCCCTTAATCTTTCCTGGAACCAGGGTCTTTTCCAATGAGTCAGTTCTTTGCATCAGGTGGCCAAAGTACTGGAGTTTCAGCTTCAGCAACAGTCTTTCCAATGAGTATGCAGGGTTGATTTCCATTAGGATTGACTGATTTGATCTCCTTGCTGTCCAAGGGACTCTCAAGAGTCTGCTCCAACACCACACCTTGTTCAAAGGCATCAATTCTTTGGGGCTCAGCCTTCTTTATGGTCTGGTAACTACTCCCCAACACCCCGACTCCCCCCATAGCCACACCTCATTCAGATTCAGATTCCGACTCCGACATAGTTAACAAGCCTGTCCTACCCAGGAGTGGGAAGGGGAGGCGGGGAAGGAGTGGTTACCAGACCAAGGACTTATCTCCCACTGGAGACTTGGGTCCTGCCCCTTCCGCTGCCCCTGGGGAATGGACTGGGGTCCTGGACAGAGCAGCAAGGACCACCAGGGCAGGAGGAGTTGTGCAGGAGAAGGGCCTGGGGGACTGGGACTTTGAGGCAGGACGCCTACACTTAAAGGGGCCTGGATTTGGTCTAATGCTCTTTGAAATTCTTAATAATTTGGAACTGGGGCCCTGCATTTTCATTTTGCCTGGATCCCACAAATTATGTAGCTGATCCTGCTTTGAGGAATTCGCTGAGGTTGGTGTTGGGGGCTGTTTAGAAGTAGCCCTGGGCAAGGGGGCCTTGGGTGCATGGGGGATGGGGTTTAGCTGGTATATTCTTTGCTCTGGTTCAGGAAACCATACCCCCCACATGATTGGGACCAAGCTCCCTGGTGTCTCTGTAGAACACGGATGAGCACAGGCCCCAGTGGTGGACTTTGATCTCTTTTTATTGCGTTTCTCATTAGAGGGAAAAATCGAAGAGTGAAGACCTAGGAGTGAAGATGGGGGGGGTGCAGATTTCTCCACTACCCCACCTGAGTTCTCTTGGGCTGGTCTGATAATTAAATTGACATAAGACAGAGCAGCAGGAGGGAAAAGGAAAAACAATTCTTACTTAAGAAGGTCTCATAGAAATGGGACCCCTGAAGTGACCAATGTATATTGTTTATATATCACTTTATTTAAAATCATTTTATTTATTTATTGTTTATTTAAAACATTATCTAATTTATTTATCTGGCTGTGCTGGGTCTTAGCTGCAGCATGAGGGGTCTTCGATCTTTATCGCGGTTTGTGCAATCTTCCAGTTTCAGCACGTGGGATCTAGTACCCTGACCAGGGATTGAACCTGGGCCCTTGCATTAGGAGCACAGCGTCTTAGCCACTGGGCCACCAGGGAAGTCCCTATATATCATTTTTATACAAACAGTTACTTGTAAAGATTTAACACAGCGAAAGAACTTGTGCTTGGGGTAGCAGGATAACGACGTAACAATGTCTGGCTATATAGCTTTCTTAGCTTGACTTTCCTAACTCTGGTGATAAGGAGGCGTTCTATCCTGGCATAGGGCAGGTACCTTCACATGGGAGATTTATTTCTCGGTTTCAGGGGGAAAGGAGTTGGGGAGGGTCAGAGTGGTTTTTTTATATCATTCTTCCCCACTGGCTATTTCTCAAGTAACTTTAATTCAAAATAATCAATAAGCCATTGTGGCACGTCTGGAGGCAGGCTGCTCTAAGCCCCATGAAGACAAAAGGAAAATCAAGCTCTTGGTGTTCTATCATGGCTTTGCCAAGGTTGATGTGAGCCTGAGGCAGGCCTGCTCCTAAGTGAGCTCTGTGAGAAGCCTGTACTGAGGGTCCCAGCCCAGGAAACACCGCCCCCCACCACCCCCCACAGCAAAGCTACAAAATGCTCAGTGTTCCAAAAAGGTGATGGCTGACGGAGCTTGAAGACACCCACCCCCAGCAAGTGCACATACAGCTGAGCCTAATTATTCACAGATTCAGTATTTGAAAATCTGCCTACTTGCAAAGATTGATTTGTAGCCTGCTCTGTTTAAAGTGGGGCTTCCCAGGTGGCGCTAGTGGGAGGAATCTGCCTGCCAATTCAGGAGACATAAGAGATGTGGGTTCAGTCCCTGAATGGGGAAGATCCCCTGGATGAGCGCACGGAAACTTACTCCAGTACTCTTGCCTGGAGAATCCCATGGACAGAGGACCCTAGTGGGCCCCAGTCCACCCGGCACGACTAAAGCGACTGAGCAGCAGCAGCATACTTAAAATGGATAACCAACAAGGACCTACTAAACAGCACATGGAACTCTGCTCAATGCTGTGTGGCCACCTGGATGGGAGAGGGGTTTCCAGGAGAACGGATATATGTGTATGTATGGGTTAGTCTCTTCATTGTTCATCTGAAACTATCAAAACATTGTTAATTGGTAACGTGTGTGTATGTGTGTGTGTGCGCGAGAGCTCAGTTGCTCAGTCAGTTCCGTTCAGTTGCTCAGTCATGTCCGACTCTTTGCGACCCCATGGACTGCAGCACGCCAGGCTTCCCTGTCCATCACCAACTCCTGGAGTTTACTCAAACTCATGTCCATTGAGTCAGTGATGCCATCTAACAATCTCATCCTCTCTCATCCCCTTCTCCTCCTGCCTTCAATCTTTCCCAGCATCAGGATCTTTTCCAGTGAGTCAGTTCTTCGCATGAGGTAGCCAAAGTATTGGAGTTTCAGCTTCAACATCAGTCCTTCCGATGAAAATTCAGGACTGATTTCCTGTAGGATGGACTGGTTGGATCTCCTTGCAGTCCAAGGGACTCTCAGTTGTTCAGTTGTGTCCAATTCTTTGTGATCCTATGGACTGTAGCCCGCTAGGCGTCTATGTCCATGGGAATTCTCAGGCAAGATTACTGGAGTGGGTAGTCATTTCCTTCACCAGGGTATCTTCCCAACCCAGGGATAGAACCTGTATCTCCTGCATTGGCAGGCAGATTCTCTACCCCTGAGCCAGTCGGGAAGACCCATTAATTGGCTATACTCCAATACAAAATAAACAGTTAAAAACATAAAATGTATAACAATAGATTTTTTCCCCTGTAGCCCCAAATCAGTATTTGCTGTGCTTTTGAGGTCATGCAAAAAAGCAGTGTGAACTTCTGAGCTGCCTGAAGTTCAAGTTCCCAGCTGCGGCCCAACAGGGCGACTTCTGCCTTCTGGCTTCATTCCTCACACTGTAAACAGATATCCTTTTCAAAGTCTACTTACTGTTGAGTTTTTGCACCTTTATGCTTTTTCTCAGTGATGTTATTGTTTAAAATGACTCCTGAGGTAGCGCTGAAAGGCTATCTGCTGTTTCCATGCACGAGAAGACTGGGATGTGAATTGGGGAGAAAATATTTGTGTTAGGGAAGCTTCAAGCATATGCTGTTGGGCTGTGAGCTCAATATTGAGCCAACAATGTATATTAAATAAGGTGTTTTCAAACAAAAACATACATAAAACAAGGTTATGTTAGTGGTGGGTTGACAAAATGTGGGGACCAGAGGCTGGCAGGAGATCCTACCCTTGTATTTCCCCTACAGGCAATGGTTGGTTGTTTTTTTTTAAATTGGAATCTTTAAAAAATTTTTAATTATTTATTTTTGGCTGTGCTGGGTCTTTGTTGCCACTTGCAGGCTTTCTCTAGTTGTGATAAGGGGAGCTTCTCTTGTTGCGAAGCACCGGCTCTAGCTTCAGTAGTTATGGCTCACAGACTTAGTTGCTCACGGCATGTGGGATCTTCCTGGACCAGGGATCGAACCGCTGTCCCCTGTATTGGCAGGTGGATTCCTAACCACTGGACCCCCAGGGAAGCCCAGTGGTTGGGTTTTGATAATTCAGTGCTTGTGCTGATTTTATAGAACAAACATGTGCGTGCGTGTCACTTCAGTTGTGTCTGACTCTTTGTGACCCTGTGGACTATAGCCTACCAGGTTCCTCTGTCATGGGATTCTCCAGGCTGGATTGCCATGCCCTCCTCCAGGGTATCTTCCCAACCCAGGGATCGAACCGCGTCTCTTATGTAGCCTGCATTGGCAGGTAGGTTCTTTACCCCTAGCGCCACCTCAGTTCAGTTCAGTTCAGTTCAGTCGCTCAGTCGTGTCCGACCCTGCAACCCCATGGACCGCAGCATGCCAGGCCTCCCTGTCCATCGTGGATTCCCGGAGTCTACCCAAACTCATGTCCATCGAGTTGGTGATGCCATCTAACCATCTCATTCTCTGTCGTCCCCTTCTCCTCCTGCCTTCAATCTTTCCCAGCATCGGGGTCTTTTCAAATGAGTCAGCTCTTCCCATCAGGTGGCCGAAATATTAAGCCCTTTATAGATGGCAACTGCCTTGAAAGGCAAGTCAACTGTAATCTGAAACTCCTAAGAAGTTTAGGAATGTGTTTCTTTGTCTTGTGGAAAATAGATAGGAGCTCCACTTTGTCGATGAGGCCACAGGCTCAGAGAGGTTGAGCAGCCCACCCAGGGACACACAGCTGGCTGGTTACAGACTGAGCTGAGGCTTGATCCCAGGTTTTTCAGGTTCTAAGGCCCGCGTTACCTTTTTCAACTGTTCCCACAGACACATCCTCAGAATGGAGGAGTAATGCACACCCCTGGGAACACAGAGAAGGAGCTGAAAACAGCCCTCCCAAGTGCAAAATTGCTTCACAGTCTCTTGTTTTACCTGGAAAATTCTTAGGCATTGTTCACGCTACTCCAGAAACTCTCTGTTTCGTTTTATGATAACAATGTAAAATGACAACTTGAAAGGTTTCACCCCAGCGAACTAGACACACGCACTCGGCTGTCACACGCTTTCCTCCAGGGCAGGGACTTGACGAGTTGTGTCACCTCTGGGTCCCCTGGGTCCAGAGAGTAGAGGATAAATGAACAAAGACAGAGAATGACTCACTCCTGGATGCCAAGGTGGGGCGGGGTGGTGGTTGGGGTGGGGGAGGCATTGTGGCAAACTCACTTCTTCCGTGGCCGCGAGCTCAGGAAAAGCCCAGCTTTGGCCACTTGCCTAGAATCCCGGAGCCTGTCTCCAGGACCTGCAAGCGCCTCTGCCACGATTCACCACTTGGGGGCGCCCCACACAAGCCGGATCCACGTTCCCGCTGGATTTGTTTCCATGGAGGTCTGCTCTCTCCTGTGGTCCATCATGGTTGCCATGGATACTTGTGGCCACCTGCCAGAGCAGGGTCTCAGGGCTGACGGGCTTTGCAGGATTTAGGCCTTCAGTTCAGCTTCAGCCGTTTATTCCGTTAATAAACTGCCCCGGAAGGAACCAGTGGATATCAAGGCGGAAGAATGGACGAGTTCTTTCCTGGCTCAACCTCCGTGAGATGGCCCGCAGCCTCCTGGTGTCCCCTGAGGTTGGCCACACTTCCTCGGGGTTTCTGGGATGCGCCCCAGGGTATCTCCCAAACTAGAGGGACCAAATCCTTCGCAGTGACTCAGAGCGAGCCTGCAACCCTACAGGCTTTAGGATCAAGGAGAAGTCTCCATTGCCCTCCTCCTTCCCTGGTACCTCAACTTGGCACGTTGATGCTGGGGTCTTACTTCACCTTCACACTGACCAGTATTGGACACTGGGACATCTGATACATACTTCCAGAGAGCAGCGTGTTTTCAAAAATGATGGTTATATTTCTGCTTAATGACCAAGGCACTTGACGGGTGTTCCATTCTTTGATCATCTCCTGGAAGCTACCCACATGCGCATGCACACACACACACACACACACACACACACACACACACCTGCCCACATGCACAATCATGCACACATCTTACACACTCATAAAATCCCGGACCTCAGCCCCTGATTACTCTGGTCTGTTTTGTGTTCTACAACCATCTATTTACACAGCTGTGTAGTAACCTGTGTAAATTTAGTAATTTGTGGCTCTGAGGGAATCCTGCAAGGGATCTTGTTGAACAATACACTTTCAGGATTCTGAGTGACTCAGGTCACCAAGTCCAGGATTCAGCAGGAACCTGAGTCCTGCTGAATCCAATCCTCTGGGAGCCTTCCTGGAGAGGGACCATCAGTGCCCTCTGGCATGCCCTTGCCACCACCATCTGTGTGATCTGACTTGATTGGACCACCCTGCACTCTTGTGCACCCCCCACCCTACAGCCACTACCATTTTTAAGGAACTACCTTAAGATCACATCGCCTTGTTCAGTGGCTTCTCCGTACCCCAAGGATGGAGGTCAATATACAGACCGTCCTCAAGTCCTGCAACCAGTGGCCTGCCCACTCCTCCCTCCAGCAACAGCATCTCACCTTTGTTAATTTCCTCTCCTGGCTTCTTTCTTTCTTTTGGCTATGCCACAAGGCTTGCAGGATCTTAGTTCCCTGATCAGGGATCAAACCCAGGCTCCTGGGAGTGAAAGCCCAGTGGACTGGCAGGGAATTCCTCTTCTCCCTTGGTTTCTTTTCAGTATTTTTTTTTTCTTTCCTAACGCATCATGATGCATATAAGATATTAATTCTTTCACTCATCATCCTACTTTAATAGTATAAGCATTTAAAGTAATAAACTTCCTTCTGGGTGTCTTTTTTTGAGGATTCATAGAGATTTTGAGATGAAATGTCCTCTTTTTCTTTGTTTTCAAGAGAGTATGTCACTGGTGTTTTATTTCTTCTTTGAGCTAAGTGTAAGCTAGGAACATGTCTCAATTTCGAAGTCATGAGTTTTTTGAGTCATCTCTGTATGAACTTTTCCTAATCATTTTGAATCATATTTAGGAGATGTGGTCTTAAACCTCTACTTTTAAAATATTCTCAACTTGTCCTATGGACATGTCCTGTCACACTACTCAGGTGATAGAAACTTCTAGGTTTATCTTTCTCTCTTAAAAAAACAAAAAGATGTATGCATTTATTTCTGGCGGTGTGGGCTTTCTCTAACTGTGGCGAGTGGGAGCTACTCCTCATTGTGGTACACGTGCTTCTCACTGTGGTGGCTGCCTCTGTTGTGGAGCACAGGCTCCTGGGCCTCAGCAGTCGTGGCTCAGGGGCTCAGCTGCTCCCTGGCACGTGGGATCTTCCTGGACCAGGGATTGAACCTGTGTCCGTTGCACTGGCAGGCTGATTCTTAACCACCAAACCACCAGGGAAGTCCTACCTTTCTCCTAAAGTGTTAGTCACTCAGTTGTGTCCGACGCTTTGTGACTCCATGGACTATAGCATGCCAGGCTCCTCTGTCCATGTGATTCTTCAGGCAAGGATACTGGAGTGGGTAGCCCTTCCCCTCCCCAGGGGTCTTCCTGACCCAGAGATCAAACCTGCATTGCAGGCAGGTTACTGTCTGAGCCATCATCAAAGCTCATACTTTTCTTAAATGAAGAGTTTTATTGTATTTATCATATTTATTGAAGTTTTCTGCTACACTTGCATATATGTATATACAAGCGTATGTATATATATTGATTACTATATGGGTATGTATATGTATACATATATATATCTCTCAAGTTCTACCATTTCTGATAGTTTTTGTTTATATTTAGCTGCTATGTTGTTTTCTGGACTCAGGTTTATAACAATTTCATTTTCTTCATGATCACTATCATTACATAGTGGCTTTCTTTTTTCTAGTTAGTGCTTTTATGTTTTTTAATTTAAAAAATTTTAATTTTGGCTGCACTGAGTCTTTTTGCAGCACAGTAGTGGCTCGAGGACTTGACTTCTCTTTTGTTTTTAACCTTTCTTTTGTAACCCCTAAAATTAGACATTATTATTGCTTCATAGTACATGGATCTGCCCACATAATTACCAATTTCTTTGCTCATAATTCTTTTTATTGTTTTTGTTTTAAAAATATTATTTATTTATTTGGCTGCATCAGGTCTTGGTTGTGGCACACAGGATCTCTGTTGCAGTGCCTGGGCTTTTGGCGAAGGGAAGGGGAGTAGGGCTCTCTTTTTACTTACTGCTCGCCATCTCCCTAGCAGCGGTATATGGGCTTAGTTGCCCCATAGCGTCTGGAGTCTTAGTTCTCTGACCAAGTATTGAACCCATGTCCCTGCATTGGAAGGTGGATTCTCAACTACTGGACCACCTGGGAAGTCCCTCACCATTCCTTCATATTTGTTAATGCTAAAAGTAATTTTAATTTTGAAGTGATTTCGTCCTTATAGAAAATTATAAGAATAGGACCGAATAGTACAAATAGCTCCCCCGGCAACCATTCAAGAACGCGTCGCCAAGCCGATGCCCCACCATCTCAGATAGTTCAGTGTGTTCCCTACAGACAGGAACATTCTCCTGCAGTCTGTGGCGGCTCCTCAGTCTTTCCTCGATGTCCATGACCTTGACACTTTCAGAGTGGAGGTCAGCTACTTTGCAGGATGTCCCTCCGGTTGGGTTTGTTTGGTTCCTTTTGATTAGACTCAGGTTATGCATTTTTGGCTGCACTGTCACAGACGTTGTGTTACGGTTTCCTCTTTGTGTGGGATCAGAGAGAACACAACTTTAATTTGCCCCATGACTGGTGATGTGACATTGTGACTTTGATCACTTGACTAAGGTGGTATCAGCCAGATGTCTCCACTGTGAGCGTTCTCCTTTTTGTAATTATAAATGTTTTGCGAGGAAGAACTCCCAGACTCTTTTACCCATTGGGTTTTAGCATCTATTGATACCTCTAGGCTAAATCGTTAATAACTCTGGGGGCTGTCAAATGACAATTTTTCTAACCCCATCATCCCTTCTGCACTTATTAGTTGGCATTTTGCTTTTTAGAGATACTTTATCTTTATGTATTTATTTTTGGCTGTGGTGGATCTTCGTTGCTGCCGGTGGGCTTTCTCTAGTTGTGGCAAGCAGGGGTTTCTCTTCCTTGCAGTGCGCCAGCTCTAGGCACACGGGCTTCTGTAATTGCTGCTCACAGGCACGAGAGCCCAGGCTCAGTAGCTGTGGCGCATGCGGCTTAGTTGCTCCACGGCATGCGGAATCTTCCTGGACCAGGGGTTGATCCCGTGTCCCTGGCAGTGGCAGGCGGATTCTTATCCACTGCGCCACCAGGCAAGTCCATTAGTTGGCATTGTTTTTCCTTCTTCTCATTTATTTGTTCATTCATTTTTAGCTGTATGCTTTTCTGGTTCTTTCCATAGATTCCAATCTGTTACTTTTATTATTTATTTCAGTGTTCAGTTCTCTCAGGGCCAGTGGGAGCCCCTCAGAGCTGGCTCCCCTGCCCTTTGGATTTATCCCCATCAATTTCTGAGCACATCCTTATTTTCTGACACAAAAGATGTTATAGGCTCATCCTGTACTTTTCCTGCCTCTATCTTGAAATTGGCCATTTTCCCAAGAAGCCCTGGTTCCTATTAGGGGAGAAACTGAGCTCCGGGTGCTGGGCGGGCTGACTACTATTGCTGCTAGACCTCATCGGTGGATAAAACTAGGGCAGATAAGCGTGTGTACACACATTTATATCTATACCCACTTCATATCTGTCCATAAGCGCTGAAAACCACGAGTTCACGTCTCTAACACACAGGGTTCCTGCCAGTTTTTTTCCCTTTCAATGTTTGTAACTCCTTCTCTGACAGTGAGAAACTGGACTGCTGTTACTCCGTATTTTACGCATCTGATCACTCTCTTCTCGGTAACCTATCTCCACTGTGTTGCCCCATGCCCCTCAGAGGTGACATGTGCGGACAGACACGGGTGTGCTGTTTTGGTGACTTTAACACTGTTACTTCTGCTTCTGACATGAGCTCCCAAACTGGTGACCAAATCTCAGTAAAAATCAGAACACAACACAGCACAGTTTTCCTGTATTTTACATGACAGTTGCAGTACTGAAAAATCAAGTGTTTAGTTAAAAAAATTCCACATAAAATGATGTTAGGTTTTAGGTGCTCAATAATTATAAACTGTCCTATAGTAAAAATTAATTTTGGAATTATAATTCTGTAACATTGAAAAACCACAAAATATTTATAATGATTTAAAATGTTTGAAAATCCAGTCCAGGGACCTTTGAAAGTCTTGCAGCATTGAGGGGGTGATTCTTGCCCATCGCAGGCCTCCACCCAGTCACTGTGATGCATACAAATGCCTCCATGAGCTCCCCACCAGCTGTGTTTCCAGTTTTGCAGGTTGAGAACTGGGTTTAGAGCATGACACCATGCTGGGTACCAGCTCTTGGGCTGACAATATAGGTGGTACCAGCTCTTCTGAGTGCCTTTGGGCCTTGCCACCACTGTGGGGCTTTTATAAAGCTGTGGCTTGGATTATGGGGCAAAGTGGGTCACAGCCTTGGTAAGAACAGTGCTCATCGGGCTTCTCTGCAGACAGAACCCCTGGCTTTGGCAGCTCTGGCAGCTAGGGAATCCCAGCCTCTGTGTCACCAAGTCTAAGCTTATACTGCTCACCACTCGACAGGCCAATAAATGGAGAGACGGGTTGTTGGGGCCAAGAAGAGTGATTTTATTTGGAAAGCCAGCAGACCGAGAAGATGGTGTACTACTGTCCCAAAGAACCATCTTCTCTGAGTTAGAATTCAGGCTTCTTTTATACTAAAAGGAGAGGGGATGGGACTTCCCTAGTAGTCCATTGTCTAAGACTCTGTACTTCCAATGCACCGAGCCCAGGTTCAATCCCTGGTCAGGGAACTAGATCCCACAAGCCTCAACTAAGGGTTCACATGCCGCACTGAAGACCTTGCATGCTACAATGAAGATCAAAGACCCCACATGCTGCAACTAACACCCATCAAAGCCAAATAAATACATACGTGTTTTGTTTTACAGGAGAGAGGGGAATAAAGTCCTGGTTTCAGCCAGACTCTGGAGGGATTGTGTTAATTTCTTCCTTCCAACAGCCACTCACAGGAAGGCCTGGTCAGGATGTTTCCTGTGAGCTAAACAAAGCTATTTTAGCCTAAACTGGTTCCGTGGGAGGCAGAGATCTTAGAGATGGGCCATTATGTATAATTTAAGCTTATAGGCAATATCCTTTTGGTTATTAACTTGTAACAGAATGCAAAGATTCTTCTCTATTACAGGTGTAAGGCCAGAGTTCTGCTCAGCTCTCTAGGGAAGGATGTGGAACAGAGAAAGCCTGGGAAGGGCCTGATTAAAGGAGGAAAAGGCACTCCCTCACCTTTCTCAGTGGGAGAAGATACCCGTGGCCCTTTGTTTATAAAACACATCCAGAGCCGTGCCTGCCATGGTTCAGAGTGTGCGGTGGGGCAGTCAGAGTCCTGCCCCGTAAAGTGGGCAGCCTAGGTGTGTGTGTCGGGGGTGGGGAGACAGACAATAAACAAGAAAACAAGTAAGCATATGCACATCAACTATTATAGTGATACCGGAAAAGCTTTATCAAAAGTCCAAGTTGGGGGCTTCCCTGGCAGTCCAGTGGTTAAGATTTCACCTTCTAATCCAGAAGGTGTGGATCCTCAGGGCCAAAAATCCAGAACATAAAACACAAGCAATATTGTGATAAATTCAAAAAAAACCCAAAAAAAAAAAAAAAGGTACAAGTTCTTGTCCAACTCATCCAAAAAGAATCTAGGTGAGGAACACAAAGGGGGATTAAAAAAAAACACACGGAGGCTGAAGACCAAAGAGAACAAAGAAGCAGTTTATTGTGGCAAGAGTGAAAGGACACACTCAGAGAAGTGCGTGGGCATTCTCACGAGTGAGGGCTGCCCCCGCAGGCTTTTTTTAAATCTTATTTTTAGCCCTTTGAATGGGTTGGGGCCTTTTTGATTAGGGGTGGAATATTCATTGAGAGGAAGGTATGGCCTGGATTGTACCAGGCTGCATCAGTTCCCCAGTCTTCTGCATTTGTCTCCTGTAGCCGCAGTATGTGCACCCTAAGAGCTGTTTTCCCCTTAAGTTTCCCCTTGCTAGTTGAGCACCACACAAAGAAGGGCATACAAGGTCCTCAGCAACCTGTGCATTTCTATTGCACATCCTCCATGGTTTTCATGGTCAAGAGTTTCTTGTTCAGATGCTACAAGGTATCTGTTTCAGATGCCATTCCTCCATGTGTCATGGCTTCATTAAGAGCAAAACAAGAAGGAGGCTTTGCCTTCTGCCTAATGCCTTATTTGGGGCAGACAGCAGTGAGCAGCAACTTGAAGCAAGGTCTTAGTGCCGTGATGGGGGATTGAACTCTGGTGGTGGGGGAGACAGCGCTGAATCCTAACCACTAGACCACAGGGCCAGTGGCTGGAGTTGGGGCCCTGGCTCTTGTCTGACATGGAAAAAAAGAAAAAAGGAATTTGACAAAGAGACAGAAGGTATTTCTATCTCGAAGTATTAATAAGAGAGAGCAGGGTACCTGTGTCCTCAATCGTGTCTGGTTCTTTGGGACACCACAGCCATGAACTAGAGTGGGTTGCCATTTCCTCCTCCTCCAGGGGATCTTTCCCACCCAGGGAATGAGCCCACATCTTCTGCATGAATCGAGGATTCTTTACCACTGGGCCACCTGGGATTAAGAAGAAGTTGGTTGTAAATGTCTAGCCTGGAGCCCATCTATCTTTTGCCTCAGGCCCAGCCCTGTCTTTCCTGCCTCCATGGGAAAGAACAGGTTCCTGAGAAAACAAAACAGAAGGAATCAGGGGCCACTTCGAGCTGAGGAGGGAAGGCTGGGGGAGGTGGCTGCAGGAAGATCTGTTCTCTCCTCGGGGTTACTTCTCAGGGCAGGGCCAAGGGCACAGAGGGGCCCGAGCTGCCCTTGTCCCTGAGGCTGTGGGTCTCCTGCCAACACCAGCAGTGATGTACTGGCTGGGAGCCGAAAAGTACTGAAAGTCTTTGCCCAAAGAGGAAAGCGTGGGACGATGATAGGAATAGGCTGGCGATCTAGGCAGGAGAACCTCAGAACAGAGATGTTAGGAAGTACAGGTTGATTAATTATCAAAGGTATTTTGCCATTTCAGCAGAATACAGCATTCTTGGAGGGAAATTCCCTATGGTCTTTGTTCTGGTGACAAATCACGGTGGAGATGCACCAGAGAAGATACAAAGAACTTCCCAGTGTTTAAGTTAGACCCAGATATAGAGACCTCATTCAAAGAAACACCCGGCCCCACCAACTCTGACCACCTCCCCTCGCCGGGGTAACACCCCTCTCTCCCGGTTTCTCCCCAGCCTCTCCTCACAGCAACCTAGGGATGACTCGCAAGCCGGTGCCCAGGACTCAGCCCTCTGATTGGCTGACTCGGGTCACGTGGTCCTTGACGCCTGCTCCCACAGACTGAGGACCCCAAATGGCGCCCATAACGTGCCTGGGGCGGGAGAAGGGAAGCGGCGTCTCCAGGAGCCTAGGGGACCCACGTCACTCTAATGCCCCAAAGGGCCCCAGGTTGTAGATTCTCCAGAGAACTGGAGGGAAGATGTCCATGGACAATGTCCGTTTTGTTCCCTCCTTACAACTCTAGAGCTTTCTTTATTGTAAAACGTCCCTTTTCCAAGCTTTTAAAACTTTTGTAATGTATGACTTTAAAAACAGGTTTTAAAATGTCCATTAGAGAAACTGGGAAATATACAAAAAGGAAAAAAGTTAATTATGCATGTCTTTCCGTTTTATTCTGTTTATGGCATAGATTATAGACTCTGCAATCATATCTCTTACCACTGCCCATGACTTCATCGTCTCATCCGTGTATCCTTGGTCTTCATCAACCTCATCCCCCGTCCCAAGACCTCTGCATTACTCTCTCCTCTGCCTCGAATGCATTTCCCAGACACCTGCATGCCTGACTTCTTCACCTCTAAGTCTTCGCTCACATACCACTGTTTTGCTGATGTCAGCCCTGACCATCCTATGTAAAACTGCATTCTGATCACCCTAATCCCCCTTGCACCGCTCTGCTTTGTCTTTCTTCTGTAGTGCCTCTCACCCTCCACATACTAGGTCATTTCTTTATTATATCTGTTGTTACTGCCTGTCTCCCCTGCTAGACTGTAAGCTCCAGAAGGGCAGCGACCTTTACTGTTTTTTTCTGGAGGCATCCTCAGCATCTACAATAGTGCCTGTCACATAGCAGGCACTTGATGGATTTTTCCTGGTTGAATTGAATGAATGATGACTGGCTAGTGCTTTTTGAAGATTTACTCTGGGCTAGGCATTGCGCCAAGTACCTTACCTTCTTTCAACGACTCTTGAAGAAAGTTTTAATAAACCCATTTTACAAAACGAGTAACCCTAGGCACAGAGAGGCTAAGCAACTTGCCTGTAATCGCACAGCTAGTAAATGTCAGTGCCAGGGCAATTTATTTCTGCCCTGGCTGGTGTGTGTGTATATGTGTGCTGGAGCCTGCATAGACACTCCTGGCTGCTCCAAGAGGAGAGTGATGGGTTTCCTCAGGCGGTGATATGATTTGGGTGGAGAAGGTAGGGGGACAAGAGAGATCTCAGGGAGAGCAGCTAGGAGGCTACTGTACTCGTTTAGCTGAGAGCTGATAGTTCCCTGCATTAGGGGGCAGCCAGGGAGATGGGGAGAAGTGTCAGAGGTGGACAGCAGGATTTGGCAACAGATCGAATGAGGGGTGTTTAGATGGGGTGCGCATAGATGCAGATTGGGCCATGGGGCCATGGGGCCCATGACTGAGGAAGGATTACCAGGAGAAGTTGGAAGGAGGCGAGGGAAGCAGAATAAGGAAGATGAAGCCAAAAAAGGTGCAATCACGGGGATATTCAGTTAAAGTGGCTCTAGGAGCTGGAGAAAATGGCAGGCCCTGCCCAGGAAGGAAGCCCGCAGTGGCTGGGGCTGGGGCACACAACAAGGCCAGAGAGTCAGAGGGCATCCGGTGAGCAGGGGCAGCTGCAAGAGGGGAGAGGAAAAGGAGGACTGGAGGATGGCACCAAGGTTACCTGCATCCAAGTAGATGCTGCTGGCATCACTGAGATGGGGGAAGACCCGGGGAGGATCCAGGATAGGACCAGTTAAGTTTGAGAGTCCTGTTAGGCAGGCCAGTGCCAACGTCAACTGTCAAAGTTGGTGTGAGTTTGGAGTCTGGGTTGGAGGTACACACCTAGGAGCCATCAGGGCATGGCTGGCCTCTGAAGCCATGGTCCATCCACAGGTGACTGGTCAGATCAATGACGGTGCATCTTTTACTTAAGGACTCCACTGATCTCTCCGCTCTTCCCCTTGTTTTGATCTGGCTGCATGCCTTCTCCCAGAATGCCCCATGCCCCATCCTGCCTCAGGACCTTGGCATATGCTGCTCGTCTGCTGGGAACATTTTGCCTCTGCTCCTCACTTAAACCCTTGGCTTGGGCACGGCTTTCTCTGGGGTAGCTGACCTCCGCAGCCACATCAAATCCTCCTGTATATGCCACCCTGCGAACTTCACACTCTGTGGGAACAGCGGCTGCGGTTGTCAGTTTACACTTCTGTGTGTGTGTGTGTGTGTGTGTGTGTGTGTGATTCTTTGGTGGGTTTTGTTTGCCATTAACCCCTCTCCCCTTTTCCTCTGTGCCTGATGGGGAAACGAGCTCCCACAGACCCACTCTGACTGATCTGTGCCTGCCTTGTGCATTGGTTCCCAAAGCTCCCAAATGGGGTCCTTCTGTCTGCAGCCTGCCATTGTCCATCTTCATCTCTTGCTAAGATAGTCTCTGCCCCGAGCAGGCTGCGTGACTTTCTTCCCAGATGCTGCTGTGTGACCCAGTTAGCGGGCCTCCCTGTCCCCGCTGCTGAGTGCTGGCGCCAGCATCTATATCTTGGGAGCCCTTCCAAGTGCCTCTCCCTCCCCCGTCTTCCCAGCCCTCCTGCCTGGAAGTACCGTATTTCTCCTCTGTATTCCCTCCGTGCTCTGTGTACAGGCTCCACGAGCCGAGCCCTCAGCACATCCCGTCCTTCTAGAATACTTTTTGGCAGATCTAACATGTGTCCTTTGTCCTCTGAGAGCAGCGGCCAGGCCTGATCCACTTCACTCTCCCCTGGAACAGAGGCCAGCCCTGACTGACGTGTGCAGGCCAGAGTGGGGCAGTGAACTCTAGCTTTACTGTGTGCGTGTCCCCGGAGCTCAAAATGTGGTAACATGTCCTTATCTGGTGTCTAGATGTCTTTATGAAAGAAAAGGGATAAAATCTCAGCCACGACCCTAGATCAGATGGGCCACCCTGACCTTTAAGAAGAAATCTTGTAACTCACTATGCTGTCATTTTGCTTTTGTTTAATCGAGCGAGTGTAGTCTGAAGATTTCTATAATCTCAAAAAATATCCCACCTACGTGTAAAAAGGTCAACCAAAAGGATCACATACATTTATGTATGTAAAAGACGTCTTGACACTGTGGGTTTTTTAAACTGGGTGAAATAAACATGATATTGAAGTCACCTTTTTAACCATTCAGGGGCATTAAATACCTTCATATAGCTGTGCAGCCATCACGGCCACCCACCTCCAGAACTCTTCTCATTTTCCCCAACAGAAACTCAGTACTCAGTAAACAATAGCTCCCACTTTCCCCTTCTCAGCCCCTGATAACCACCATTCTACTTCCTGCTTCTGTGAATTTGACTCTAGGGACCTCATATGAATGGAATCGTATAGGCTGTCCTTTTGTGACTGGCTTATCACTTGGGATAATGCCTTTAAGGTTCATCAGTGTTATAGCCTGACAGCATTCCCTTCCTTTTTAAGGCCAAATGATAGTCCTCTGCATGTTTATAACGCTGTATTGACTATCTTTTCATGTATCCTATATTCTTGGTACTCTGGCATCTGGGGTCTTGATCCTGGAAAGTTTGCCTCTTCCATGGCACACTGATTCCTGGAACTAGAGAACAACACCCGTGTGAGTGCACCTTCATGCGCAAACCACCAGGCCAGGATCCACAACCCCAACTACCTCCTTCATCAAACTCTTACACCAAGTCAACATTCTCCCTGCCCTAAACCACCCCACGGCCTGGTGCTGGATAACTCAGGACCACCTTTACAGCCCAGATCCTACTGAAATTATTCAAACTATCCAACCTTAAGCTGATTCAAGGGACTCCCTCCCTCCCAATTCCTCTCACAGACACCCCAATGAAGTTTCAGGGCCATGCTCTTCCTTTTCTTTTCTCTTATGCCTTCTGACTGACCCTGGTGCTTCCCCACATGGCCTTTAAGGAGTTTCATGCCTCCAATTTCTACGATCTGTGAGTATAAAGCTCTTCCTTCATGACAATCATTTCTGAGTCTGAGTGTCTTACTATACCTGATTAAAACAAATCCAAGGCATGTTTTCACAAAATTACATTTTGTTTATCCATCCATCCATCCATTGGTGGACATCTGGGGACATTTGAGTTGTTTCTGTCTTCTGGCTGTTGTTGCTCTTTTAATTAAACATTTCAAGTATGCAGAAAGAAGTAGCAAGAATAAGATAATGAACATCCCCAGACAGCCACTTGACCGAAGACACTGTACAGGGACATGGCGTGTGTCCCTGCCTGCCATCTCTCTCCTCCGGGGTGGTTCTTTCTCCTCCATTAGTATTATCCATCCCAGCAGGGGTGCAACTTCTCCACAGGAAGGAGTATATGATATTGTCTTGTACATTGTTTGAATTTTGTAGAAACAGCATTATACAATATATGCAGCAATGCACTTTTCCCACTCAGCATGATCTGTCTGAGATTTCCCCCATGTTGGAGGATGCTGCTCTAATTTGCTCATTTTACCTGGCTGCTCACTATCCCATTGTTTAAATTTACATTAACTTCCATATTAATCTCCTGTTGATGGGCATTCCAAATGTTTCCTAGTTGACTAAAGTGTGAACATCCGTTTGTGTGTGTGTGTGTCCATCTCAAAGGACAGACCCAGATGGGGAACTTAGGACAAAGGTATGTGCATCTTTCCTTTATCAGGTCTGGCCAAACTGTTCTCCAAACCGAGGTACCAGTTTGCACCCTGAGCAGCAAATGTGAGGGTTCTTGTTGAGACAGAGAACCTGACTCCTAGCCCTCAAATTCACCCCCAAACCAGATGCTCCCTTGGCCCACAGCTGCCCTCTCAGAAACAAGCATCCTCTTTGGCTGGTCTTGGTGTTAGTGGGAGAGTGGTTTCCCAAAGCTTCTTTCAGTCATGGAGGCCTCTCTCAGCCAGGATGCTTTTGGAGAGAACCTGTTATTTCTGGTGCAGGAAGTCCCACGTATATAACAGCAGCAGAGGAAGCCTGCATGCATGCATGCTAAGTCACTTCAGTTGTGTCCGACTCTTTGTGACCCTATGGAAAAGAGCCCACCAGGCTCCTCTGTCCTGGCTGACAGCAAATTGACCCTGCCTGTGGTGGCATCCTCAGGACCAGCATGATGCCCTGGCTGTCCCCTCTGGGAATATGCATGCCAGCCCCTACCTGCCCCTGGGAGCAAGGCTGGCTCCAACCTGGGGGTGGTGTCCTGCTCATCCCAGGAGAGAAAGGCTAAGTCAATTTGCTGGCAGTCGGTGTGGCAGATTTATAGGCATCAAACAAAAGACTATTTGCTTAATAATATGCTTGTTGTGAAGTGTCTTTGTGCTCATGCGTTCTGACAAGGCAAAGTGTTTTGGCAGAGAGGAGGCAAATTCCTTTGAAATTAGGATATTCAAAGTAACTACTCAGCTCAGGCTTTTGATATTGCTTTAAGAAATCTGTTTTGCCCATAAAATCATGGCTCTGCTGTTTTCGCCATTCTGTTGACATTTATTCCAATTTTCCCATAGCAGCTTCTTCCACTTTTCCTTCTGTAATTCAAAATCAGAATCTTTTAAGTCCTTGGGAAATTGTTTTTGCAATATTCTAAATGGAAAATACTTGCAAATGTGTACTTTTTAGAACCAGTGTAAATTTTAAATCCAGGACGAAAGTAACCTTTTATGTGCAATCTTGTCCATACTGTAAATCACAAAGTGTACAAGTCTCTGTTCTTTGAGCAGGTCTCAGTTGCCCTGTGTTTTCATGAGATTGGAATTGCTGATTATGTGGGTTGAAGGGCTCCAAAGCTGTTCTCTGGGCTGTAGAGGCTTGAAACATTTGCTAGAAGGTCCAGCACCACCCCAGGCCTCCACAGCTGTGGGCACAAGTGGTGCCTGGAGGGTGGCTGATGTCATGGGTCTGGTAAAACCTGTGATGGGCTGTGGCGCCACTTTTGTTGAGGGTCGCAGCCAGCTGCAGCATTCTCTCAATGTGCATCCCCCCAATATTCCTGGGCAGCTCACTGGGCTTACCCCCAGGCAGCTACCAGCTGGCTTCTGCTGAGCACCAGCACCAGTTTGCACTCCAGCACAGCGGTCCCAGGACACAGTACACAGCGGTCCCTTCCTTTGCCCCGATCTCCTGGCTTCTGCCCTCCCAGTGTTCCAGGAGGCAGGTTGGGGGGAAGGCGCCCCCTCTGTGGTCTGCAGAAGGGGTTAGACGCTGCCACTGAGCCCTCTGAGCCCAGGACATTTCAGGAACTATTCAGGATTCCCCTTTAAGACCCAGAAGTGAGTGCCCCGACTGGGCAGGGACCTGGGCTGAGCAGTGAACAAGTGGCTGTGATTCTGGGCACCCTGCTGTGGTGCCCTCCACCTGTTAACCGGTCAGCCCTTCTTCCCGGTCCCTACTCCCTTTTTGTCAAGGAAATCGACCTCTAGGGCAGCCTCTCCATTTGCCAGAAATGTCTCCGTCCCAGCTTGAGCTCACTGTCCTTGGAGTGCAGTTTCCTTGAGGGAGGCAATGTCTATGGCCTGGTTAACCATATCCCTGAATGTTGAATATCTCAGACCCTTCCACGAGCATCATTCCACAGGGATGCGTACGCAGGGCTGCGGGTGGGGGGTGAGGTGGATGGAGTAGGGGGGGGATGGGCAGGTATGGAGGTCCCCCGACGGAGGTAGAAGGTAGGGACAAGAACACCGATTGTCTCCAAACTCCCCCTGGCCCTCTTAGGCTCGCAGGATTGAACCCTCCTGGCAGTGAAAGCATCAAGTCCTAGCCACTGGACCACCGGGGAATTCCCACCTGCCTCTCCCGCCCTATGTCTCCAGCCAAGAGTGAGTGGTCCTACTGGCCAACCTTAAAGACCCTTTAAGCTCTTTAAAAACTACTTGGAGATGGAATCAAGTTTATTTATGGGGCTTTCCTGGCCACCCAGTGGTTAAGGCTCCTGCTGTACATGGGTTCCACTGCTGGTCTGGGAATTAAGATTCCACAGCCCTGTGGCATGGCAAAAAAAGAAAAAGAAGTTAACTACTAAAATATAAATATAGGAAGACTTGAAAACAATGAGAAAATTCTTCTTAAGAAGTTTGTCTATTTAACAGTGGTTAACAGACAGATTCCACAAACTTCTAAGACCCCTCTTTCTTCGGTGATCTCATTTGAAATGCTCATTCATTTTCTGCCTTTGTTAATAAATGCATTTATGGTTCTGAAGTTCCCTAAAGTAAGGCTTTAGCTACATCCCACACATGTTTTCTACTATTCAGTTCTATTTATTTTTAAATTTCCATTATGATTTCTCAATTGACTCAAGAATGATGTAGAGGAATAGGGTCAAAACAGTTTCTTTTCTTTTCTTTTTTGGTTGGGAGATAGGCAGTGCAGTCAAAGTTTCAAAATCCAAAAAGCCTAAAAGGTCTATAAGAAAAGCTACCCCCTTTTTCCCGTTCCCCTCAGCCAGATACCCATAAGCGACTAATATTAGTCATTAACCGAGTTTGTCTCAGGTATAGCTCAAAGCGTGTGTGGATGAGCATATAAACCTATATTCCTTTCCCCCTTCTTAGACAAATCCTATGCCTTTAGTTCTGAAACGTGCTTTAGTTTGTCTTTAATGATATATATTAAGGATTGTTCCACATCAGTATGTAAGAGCTTGTTCATTCGTTTTCACAGCTGTGTAGTATTCCATCATTTAACCATATACCATTTTCTAAACCCAGTTTAGTTCCCTATTGATGTACATTTCTGTTGTCTATGGCTTTTCAAATTGATAAACTGTTGCCTTAAAAAAAATCTCTTTTCACAGAGATTATTTCACACAGGTAAGTCTATCACTAGAAGTGGAACTGCTAGGTCAAGTGTATGTGCATCTACATTTTCATAGTTATTGCCAAATGCTTTTCTTTGAGGCTGTTCCAATTTATATACCCAGAAGCATAGCATGAGGTTCTATTTACCTCTTAGCTTTGCCAACAGTATGCTACCAAATTTTTGTTCCTTTGATCTATGAGTAAATAATGGTGTATTTTTGCTTTAACCTGAGTTTCTCTTATTTTGAGTAAAGTAGAGCAACTTTTATATGTTCTAAAGTTATTCACATGGATCTTGGTTTTTAAATGCTATTCTCCATCAAAAGAAATTAGCACTCCTTGGATAAAGGGCTGATTCCCTGGGGGCAGGGAAATGCAAGACAAGCCTGGAGCATCTTGTAGTGTCAGAATTAAAGAATTGCTTAACCAACAAACAAAAATCCAAACAACCTACAATAATAGGAGACTGTCAAAGAGTTGCAGGAGCTAACTGAAAAAGCTCCCAGTGGCCAAATCTGGAACTATTTAAGCAGCAAGCTAAATGCAGTACTGGACTACATTTGCAACTTTTCTGTACATCTAAAATTATTCCTAGATAAAATGCTTAACTTTGAAAAGTTATTGAATTCCTTTTTCTAATGAAGAGTTTAGTTATCTCCTCTGTCAATTTTTTTTTGGTTGTAAATCTTTTTGTTTATTTGTAAGAGTTCTTTATATGTTAGGATTTGGCTGTAATGTGAATTATACATATATTCTCCAGTTTGACTTTCTTTTTAAATTTTTTAACAGCTATTTTTTCTCACCCAGAAATGTTTTAATTTATATAGCCAAATTTATTCATTTTGGGGGGTATATTTCATGGCTTTTAAGTTTGTGTTATAGCTGGGAATTCTTCCCCCTTCCAATATTATAAAATAATTCTCCCATAATTTATTCAAGTGCTTTTTCCTCAAGAAGTGTTTTGTTTTTCTATATTTCCAACATTATATGATACAAACTTTTGATTTCTAAAACTGTATCAGAGCAGTCAGGAGACAGAAACCACTCTAGTTATTTGAACGGGGAGAACTTAATATTAAGAATTCTTAACTAGACATCCAATTGTTTCCAGGTAACAGACAAGGTAAAGAGTGAACTTAAGGTATTGGGTGATTAGCAACCACAGGAAGCAGCTAACCCTCCCAGGGCTGAAGGAACACAGAGTAGAGACTGGAATTATTAAGCTCAAAAGAAGGTCCCTCCCTCAGCAGCTCAGAGGAGGGCCCCTCCTCTAGACCTGGGACCCACGCCTCTGAGGAGAGTTGTTGGCTACACTAGTGTCTCAGAGGGCTAAAGCGAGAGCGCGATGAAGTTGGTTTGCAAGAGCTAGAAGAACTGTGTTATCCTAAAACAAACAGCCAGTTACTTTACCAGCATAATAAGTTTTGGGGGGAACAGCAAAGCACTGCAACTCACAACATACAACCTATTTCGAACGACAGGAATGTCTAGGAACAAACGAGAGGAAATGTTCTTTTATAGAGAAGAGGGAGCTGGGCGGGGCTATTATAAACAAAGAGTCCATTGGAGGAAACTGGGAGCTCAGAGTGTAGTGGCTTTTCATTGGCTGAGTGTGACAGTCTCTCATTGGTTGGGCTGTTGCCCGGCAAAAAGAAATTCTTCCTTTCTCCTGATGGGTGGAAAGCAGCAACCTTCTTCCCGCTGGGTCTGGGACTGAGGTCAAGTGGCAGGGTATGAGAGCTACCCCTTCTGACCACCTGACTCTGTGTCAAATGAAGTTTCTGATTATTAATTTTCACAACTGCAGACTGGATCCCACTGCTGCTGTAGGTGGGAACTGCTGCTGCTGACCTGAAGTTTTACTGGGATCAAGTTCACAGAACAGGAAGCAAACAGGAAGTATTTAGTCCTCTCTTCTTCCTCTAGCTTTGCAGTGTCTTACTAGTGCCCCCTCTGGGTAGAACCTAACATGAACCCTGCTGACAGAGTAGAAGCCTCAGCAGAGTTCCGCCCTGGGATCACAAAGCCAAATAGAGAAGGTTGATTTGGAGCTGAAATAACAATTTCATAACTGACCTGTTTGCTTCAGCGGCTTTGCACGCTTCAGTCCATCCTCTTCCATGTTACAGTGGGGCAGCAAACTACAGTGGATACATAAAAGTGCCTTAGCTTTGTTTTCTAATCTCTCGAAAGGAGTCAACGTTGGTGTAGGCTTACCCACACTGCGTGTTTACTCATTGACTTGCTTACCATTTCTTCTTCCATCTCAGACGTTTTCATATAGGATTATTTTCCTTCTTCCTGAAGTACTTCCTTTAGAACCTCCTTTGGTTGGCATCTGTTGCTGGTAAGCTTTCAATTACGATCTGTTCGTAAAATCCTTATTTCACATTAATGGCACTTGGAAAGCATTATTACACTGTCTTCTGGCTTCTGCCGTAGCTGGTGATAAGTATGCTTTCAACCTACTTGTCATTCTTTTTATTGATTATCTATCTTTTCAAATAACTTGATATATAAGTGAAAAGACAATAAGGTATATTCAAAAGGACATTGATTTGGGAAGAAACAAATGGCAGTCAAAATCTTGCCTCATCTCTGAGACCTTAGGCAAGTTTCTTAACCTCTGAGTCCCATGACTTCATGTTAAGAAGGAATCTGTACTCTGCATTGTGGTTATGGATATCAGAGAAGCTGCATACATGCCCTGGACAAATAGAGACACTCCGCTGACATGGTGATGGTCATTTCCAAGGATTCCATCTCTTTTCACATTTCTATGATACTTAAAGGTTAAATTGGAGTCTGTCAATAATGATGTTGTTTAGTGTTTATTTTGAACTATCAAAGCACAATTCCAAGTATGGCTCATTTTATTATTTTCTGTAATATAGTGATATAATTTTTTGTGATTAACTTAACAAGGAAACTTACAAGCCTCTGTTAACATCACAGCACCAATTACAGCACCTCAAACTCAGAATGTTTTCATGTCAAAATGGGACAAAAAGAAGAAAGGATGTTTTGGATCCGTCTTTGGGCAAGAGACTGGAAACTGTCCTCTGTTACTACCTACACAGCACCACAGGGTCCTGTTCACGTATACAGCTGTGGTCAGAACAACAACAAGAAGACACCTATTTTTGAGCTTGAGTGCTTTGTGAACAGTTTTTTTCATCACAAACTTTGATTTAGAAATTTTCCTAAAATTGTGGTCATATTTGTATGTGCATTGGACACCTTGACATTCAAAACAAGCAGTTTCCCTTTGAATTGAAAGTAGGATATTCATCTGGGGAATTATTTACTTTAGGCAGAGTTGGCTGCTTGCTCGTCTAGGCCTTTCCATAGCTCAGTTATCCACTCATCTGTGTTCCTCTGCAAAGAACCCCTCTCACCTTCACCCTCACCACTCAAAAGTTGTGCTCATTTTGAAATCACACCTTTCTCATCTGTTTTAATGTACTGACGTTGTACAAGGCAGAAAAGACAAGATATATTGAGAAATAAATTGTGTGAGAGGATTAAGGAGTCCTAAACTATTAACCTATGAAGGTTAGTAATGAGAATGTCTCCCTACTCCTTAAAAGCATGGATGCAAAGGGACAGTGTTCTTGATTGGAAAAGAAACCATCACTTTCCACCTAGTTACTCAACAAGAAAGTAATTTAATCCTTTGCCTGAACCTTGTTTGCCCAATAGGACACTATGGGCAGATGTTAATATTTTCTGATACCTCTTCTCTTTCTGTTCTCTGGTTGTCTTTGTGGATGACGTCAACCTGCTTGCTCTGGGGGCATATGGGGCTCAGCCTACTGCTGACTTATTTTAGGTGGTGGTTCGGTCACTGGAGCAGGAATGACCTAAAAGATTGTTCTGTGATTAAACTAATGGACATTCAAAATATGTGTGCTCTGGGACCCTCAGGGACATTTTCTGAGTTTGTGATGATTAAAACTAAAAATCACCCTGGCTATGTTGGTAACTGGAGAAAGAAAGAGAAACCAGCAGGACAATATGGGTCATGATGTTTTGTGTGTTTCTAAGTGTATACACTGCCACCTGAAGGGGTTCACCACAGGGATGGACACTGCAAAGTGGGCGGCCTGGGTTCAGGCCATTCTCCTACCAATTCTTTCAGATTCTTTCCTCCCACCTTCTGGGTCTTTGCTCCCCATTTCCCATCCTGCATCCTGAGAACCCCAGTCCCCTGTCTCAGTCCTTAACTTCCAATTGTATGAACTGTCCCTTGACCCCTGACAGTCAAGTCCTCTCCCAGTGGGTCTCTGCTGTTGAGAGCAATTTAAATAGGAGCAGTTCAAAGAATTGACCCTTAAAGATCCTTTACATTTTCCAAGAGAAATTTATAAGCTCGAAGGAATCTCTATGCATGGAAACTTTTTTATGTGAGAATGTCGAAAATGGCTTGTAATTGGACATCTTCAACTGTTCCCCTCCCGACCTCAAGTTGGTCATTCTATTTTTTTAAAAATTCCTTCTTTTGATGTATCACTTCTTCAGGGTATTTGAATCTTAATCTGGTATTTGCCTCCTAATCCCTGACCTTTCTATGACCTGTGACACAGACTTTGAGTCAGCACTGCTGTCAGCACTCTCTGGGCCACTTTAAAAACTTTTTCTTCTTTAAAAAGACAAATAAATAAAACACTATATCGCTCCAGCTCTCAGACTTCAGTTTTACTCTATCTCTGTCATCTGTACGTACCTGTTTACTTTTCCCCATCCCTTCAGGTCATGTACAGATGTGAGAGTTGGACCATAAAGAAGGCGAAGTGGTGAAGGCTAAGTGCTGATGTTTTCAAACTATGGTGTTGGAGAAGACTCTTGAGAGTTCCTTGGACTGCAAGGAGATCAAACCAGTCATTGCTAAAGGAAATCAACCCTGAATATTCACTGGAAGGACTGACACTGAAGCTGAAGTTCCAATACTTTGGCCACCTGATACGAAGAGTCAACTCACTGGAAAAGACCATGATGCTGGGAACTATGGAAGGCAAGAGGAGAAGGGGGAAACAGAGGATGAGATGATTGGATGGCATAATCAACTCAATGGACATGAGTTTGAGCAAACTCTGGTAGATAGCAAAGGACAGGAAAGCCTGGCGTGTTGCAGTCTGTGGGGTTGCAAAGAGTCAGACATGACTTAGCAACCAAACAACAACAATCAGGCCCTGGAAAGGCTGAATCCATGAACTCACAACCTGGAAGTCCAAGCGGAGGGTCACTGGAACTTCAAATCTATAGGTAGTTGGTCAGGAGCACAGGTAAAAACCAGGGTCTGTGACTTGCATCTGAAATGGGGGAAGAGAAAGTGTCTCATGGGACCGAGTGAGCCTTTTATCTGTGGGATCTCATGCTGCTCCAGGTAGACAGGATTGAGTTGAGTGGCAATACACCCAGCAGGTTTCTGGAGAACTGCTTGATGATGTGGAGGAAACCTACGGATCCCCTTAAATTGAAATTGGATTCAGAATTCCTTTACATACAATCCAGTCTGGAAAATGTCCCTCGTGCACTTGAGGAAAACATGTATGCCATTGTTGGTGGGTGGGGTGTTCTGTATATGTCCATAAGTCTGGTTGGTTCATTGTGTTAAATCCTCTGTTTCCTTACTTACCTTCCATCTGGTTGTTGTAGCCATTATTGAGAGTGGGATATTGATGTCTCCAATTATTGCTGTAGAATTGTCTACTTCTGCCTTCAGTTCTATCAGTTTTTGCTTCACCCATGTTGATGGTCTGGTATTAAGTGTGTGAGTGTTCATTCTTGCAGGGGTTAGGGTCATGTTAATATGGGATGAAAACCCACTGTGATGGGGGGGCATGCCCACTGCACCCTTCAACCACCAAACAGAGTCTACTTGATCTGTGCTTTACCTTTATTGATTGCTTTCCATTTATAAATGTTTAGTCCCCTCTAGATTTCTGGGGTTTATTTTTTTCTCTTCTTTAATTCATGTGCAATTTATTTTCATGTGTGAGGTCAGGCATGGATCCAACTTTCCTTCCCATATTGTAGCCACTTGTCCTGGAACTATTGCTAAGGACACTCCTCCTCTTCCACTCATATTCAGAGTGACTATGATGCACTCTGTTATTTCTGGGAGGCTGTTTTGTTCACTGAACTGCTTCAGTTCAGTGTTCACTGTATCTACTTCAGGTACAGAATCAGTATGAGTGTGCATGGTTGTAAGTAGAAAACTCAATCTGAAATGGGTCTTGGGCTCAAATTGAGGTGTCAATAGGACTAGTTCTTCCTGGAGGCTCCTGGAGAGAGTATTCCTTGCCTCTTCCAGCTTCTAGAGGCTGCACCTCTATGTCAGCAGCATAGCATCTTCAAATCCCTCTCTGCTTCTGTCTTCATGTCAATTGATTACATCAGGCCCACCAGGAATAATCCAGGATAATCTCCCCATCTCAAGATCCTTAATTTAGTCACATCTGCAAAATCTCTTGCCCATAAGGTATCATTTACAGATCCCAGGGATTACAAGCAAGTATCACTACTTGTTGTCTCAGGGGAGGGGCAGCAGCTGAGTCTCCTTGTGGGAAGTAAGGGGCGGGCCAGGAAGGGTTCTGGGGGCAGGGCAGAGCTGGGAACTTTCCAGAAAGGCTCTCTAGACTCAGGGCATAGCTGTCAGCTCAGCTCTGTTGTGATCTGAGTCTGGAGGGTCCTCAGCCTGTGATCCAAGCCCAAGCCTGCTCTGTTTGCCCCACAACAGGCCAATAATGGGAGATGAGTTGTTGAGTCAACGAATAATGACTTGAATCAGAAAGCTAGCAGACCAAGAAGATGGCAGACCAGTGTCTCAAAGAACCATCTTGTCCTAGTCCAAATCCGGGCTTCTTTTACTTAGAGGAACTGGAAGGGGAGTGCTGACCAATGGCTGAGCAGGGCAGCTATAGACTGCACCTGCCCCGCCCCTATTATAAGCCTGTTTCCTGTCGTCAGGCCTTTCCCCTCCGTCTGCTCCCCCTGGCACCTCTCCATCCCAGCTGCCTCTTGGCTGGTCTCCCACCTCCATCTGGCCCAAGCATTGCAGCCAGAGTAAGCTTTCCAAGGTGGAATTCTGAGTGAGTTGCTCAGCTGAAAATCCTGCTGACAGCTCTGGGTTACCTTTTAGGATGAAGTCCCACATCCCCAGCCTTGCAGTCTCACCCTTCAGGACCTGGTGCTGATTCCAGGCCGATTCTTGCCTCTTCACTTTCATCAGTGTGGTTCCTTCTGCCTGAGGTCCTTTGTCTTATCCTTCACCTGCCGGCTCCTGTTCATTCTTCCCTGGTGGCTCAGCTGCTAAAGAATCTGCCTGCAAGGTGGGACACCTGGGTTCGATCGCTGGGTTAGGAAGATCCCCTGGAGAAGGGAAAGGCTACCCACTCCAGCGTTCTGGCCTGGAGAATTCCATGGACTGTATAGTCCTTGGGGTCACAGAGTCAGACACAACTGAATGACTTTCAGTTTCACTTTTCATTCATCCTTCGGAACCCAGCTTGACTGTCACCTCCTGGGAATACTTGGGGATTGGCCAGGATCCTGTGGAGGCCACAGAAATGGATTCAGTCTGGTCCACACAAACGGGAGAGGTGGTCCCCAAAGGGCTGATGCTGTCACAGGGAAAAGGACACTGGACACTTGGGGACACCGCCCAAGTCTGTGCTGCCCTCTCTGGTCACCAGAGTGGACCTGGAGCTCCTGTGGGCATGTACACCAGTCCTGGCACTGACCACATCACATCCTTGGTGGCTAGTTTCTTGTCTGCCTCCCCATCCCTGGGAGCTCCTCTTGAAGACCTGGCCTGGCTCAGCTGGGCCCTCTGGATTGGCACAGTGTCCAACACATAGCTGCCCCCAGATTGTGGATGTGGCAGGGGTTTGAGGGGGCAGTTAGAAACTCAGAAACACAATGAACTGAGAGGTCTGGGAGCTGCGAGGGGGGCCTGAGGCCAAGGCAGATGGTAAACAGGCTGGGAAACCGTCCTTTCTGCTCAGGGTTTTCTTTCTCGAGAACAGGGGAAACTGGTGGTGCATTCTTTGGGAAAGCGACAATGTCTAGGAAAAATAGGCAGATGCTCACACTCTGTTCAGCAGGTCCACCCTGTAGACACAACCAAAATGAGTGTGCATCCCACTGAGCTCTTACATGAGGCCCCAGAGCAGCTTCGTTCACAAGAGACCCAAACTGGAAAGAACCCTAATGTCCCTCTCGGTGAAATGGGCTGTTTGTGGACTATTCACAAAATGGGAAGTTCATGTTAGAATTGACCCCTCCTACACCAGTTGGGGGTTGAGAACCCTCATCCAGCTAAGAAAGAAACACCAAATCTGTTTGGGGAACACTTTTAAACCAGGGGAATTTAGAATAGAATTTAGATGATTAAGCAAATAAAAACGATAGCATTTATCTTTTCATGTTGAGATCAGAAATCTGTATCTTTGGCATATTTAGAACTTAGAAAGTTTAAGCAAATTGGGCAGATTTGAGTGTTAACATCAGACTTGTGATTCTAATTTTAAATGTGCTCTTGAGTCATTGGTTTCGACCTGTGATTGTAAAGCTGATATTTTACAAAGTGGTAAACAGTTTTTGAATATTTAAAAATTGCCATAATTATAAGTTTAATATACCCGATTGATAAGGATCACTTAAGGACTTGGGAAGATTTGTTAGTCAGATAATTGAAAAACTTAGAAAACAGAATATAATACACTTTGATTGCAGCTTAAAATGTTTAAAGGAGTTTAATTAACTAAGTAGGTAAATGCTGCAAACATTAATCAAAGTTTGCCTTAAAAATGATTGTTAAAATTGGATGGATCTATTCATAGAATAAGATTTATAAATTGCATTTAAAAGTTCAGTAAAGAATTGGGGCTTAAAAACCAAAGTATTTCTGAAAGTCTTTTCTCTGCCCAGAAGCTTCCTTCAAACATGCCAGAAAAATCCATGGGTTGGGACCAGAAGGAGGCTGGAGGGGTGGTGACTCAGCAGCCACCTGCCCAGCCAACATCCTGGACCAATGGGGCAATAGGTCTGGCAGGTGGTGCCTATGAGGAGGTGATGTGAGCCCTGGATCCAGGCTCCCGCCTTCCTCTCTCCATCCCCAACTCAGAGACACTACCCCAAAGTGGCCTCTAGGATCTGCAGAGACCTGGGAGTCACTAGACGTCCCAGGCCCTGTGCCTCACAGCCTCTGTGAGAAATGAGCCTGGACACCCCCGACACCCTCCGGTCTTCAGAGCCTCTTGTCTATTTGGCGTTGCCCTCTGTGGTGGGCAGAATACGTGTGTCTGTGTGTTAGTCGCTCAGTCCTGTCTGACTCTTTGTGACCCCATAGACTGTAGCCTGCCAGGATCCCCTGTCCATGGAATTCTCCAGGCAAGCATACTGGAGTGAGTTGCCATTCCCTACTCCAGGGGATCTTCCCAACCCAGGGATCAAACCCAGGTCTCCTGCATGGCAGGCAGATTCTTTACTGTCTGAGCCACCAGAATAATGCCACTCCCAAAGATATCCAGGTCTTAAACTCTGGAATCTGCAAATATTACCTTAAATGACAAAAGAGACTTTGCAGGTGTGATGGAATTAAGGTTTCTGTGTTTAAGGAATGTTATCCTGGATTATCTCGGTGGGCCCTAAATGTGATCACAAATGTCCTTGTAAAAGAGAGGCAGAGAGAGACTTGCTGAGAAGAGGTGGTGACAGAGTACTGAAGCGCAAGGCATCGAGCTCTGGAAGCTAGAGAGGGCGAGGAGGAAGATTTTCCCATGAGCCTCTGGAGGGAGCAAGTCCCTGTCGTCCCCCTGATTTCAGCCCAGGAAGACACGGACTGTGACCTTGGGACTCCAGGCTGTCAGAGAAGCAGAGCGTGGTTTTAAGCCACCATGTTGGTGGTCACTGTCCCAGCAGCAGGAGGAAACAGGTTCACCGGCACCGAGCATGTTCTTGACCTTGGCTCCCTGTGATGCTGCCGCTCTGCTCCGGGCCCCACGGCCCTTGCTGACCCCTGGGACCGAGTGGGGGGCCTGGGGAGATTTCCGTCCTTCCTTTTCCCCCAGTGAGCTGCTGACATCTCGGTGTTCATGGAGGACATCTTGGCATCTGTTCTAGTCACTGGTTCAGAGTTCCCTTCCCTGACCGTGGTATTGTCAGAGGGAGTGGCTAGAGTGGGAACGAGCTCGGATCCTCTCTGCGGCCTGCAGGCGGCGCACCCTGGGGCCTGGCTGTGGGTCCCTTTCTTCATCCGCGGTCCCTAACGCAGCCTCCCCTGCAGCTTTCCTCGCTGAGGTGGAGTGGACTGCACACTGGGGCTGAACCACAGTGGTGGCCATTTTTGCCTGTCACCACCGTGAGCCTCGAACCGCCGGGCACCCTAGGCTACGGCATGCCAGACTGGCACCTCGCGCACCTCACCGTCTCCACCCGCGTCCGGCACTCCTGGCAGGTGTGCAGGGATACCTGCTATTAGATCAGGGGAGACAAGCCAAGCATGTCACAGCTAACCCCGAAGGCCACACCAATTCACATTGCAGTTAAGCTGAAATTCACAGGCAACACAGTGTGATCCAGAGATCTCCAAAGGGCGCTGACCTGCTTCTCGGGGAGGCGCGAGACAATCAATCTGTTGGGGTAAGGAAAGAAATGTCAGAACTCCCGTTTGTATCTATTTTTAGCTCATTCTTTTAAATTTCCACTTCTTTAATATCTTTTATATTAGCTTTAATGTATTAGAAGTTTAACTATACATCTATAACTGAATAACATGAAATGCAGCTTTCTTGGTGATTCAGTGGTAAAGAACCTACCTGCCAATGCAGGAGATGTGGGTTTGATCCCTGGGTTTGGAAGATCCCCTGGAGAAGGAAATGGCAACCCACTCCAGTTTTCTTGCATGGAAAATCCCACAGACAAAGGAGCCTAGCGGGCTATAGTCCATGGGGTTGCAAAAGAGTTGGACACAGCTGAGTGACTAAACAAAAAAGCAAAAAATATGAAATGATGAGACTAATGCTTTAAACTTTTTACTTAATTAAGATGATAAGTAAAGAACATTTTTAAACCACTAATCTAACTGTCAAGCATATATTATCTACCATAGGCAAAGAACTGTGCTAGATGCTGGGGGGGATTTTTTTAAAAGAGAGTACATAGGATATGGTTTCTAGCAGAGAGGTTAGAAGTGCTGCTCTGAAGGACAGCTGAGGTATAGTATTTGTAACTCACACCACAGACATGGGTTAATTTCCCTAAAATATAAAGAGCATTTACAAATCAATAAGAAAACAACTAACAGTCTAATCGGGGGAAGGGAGGGACTGGGCAGAGGATATTCACAGAAATTAACTATAAATGGCCATTGAACACGTGAAATATGCTCACTCATCCTAAGTGGGACACATGTCAAAAGAACCCTGAAATACCAGTTTTCCTGCATCATGTTTTCCAAAATCCACAATGGGAGAGCAGGCGCCAGGGATGGCAAGGGAGGCAGGTCATCTGTTACGACAGCGGCAGCTTCAGGATTACAAACACACACGCTTCCAAGCCGGCCACTCATCTCCCGGGAATTTACCTACCAATACACATACCTGTGGCAAATAAATTACATACATCCATACAGGGGATATCACTTGGGCTTGAAGAATTAGGAAGCTCTATATGTTCAGATGGGCTTCCTGGTGGCTCAGTGGTAAAGAATCCATCTGCCAATGCAGGAGATGCAGGTTCAAACCTTGGGTCGGGAAGATTCCTGGAAAAGGAAATGGTGACCCACTCCAGCATTATTGCCAGGAAAATCCCATAGACAGAGGAACCTGGTGGGCTACATACAGTCCATGGGGTTGCAAAGAGTTGGACGTGAGTTAGTGACTGAGCATGCACGCACCCACCCAAAACAGGTCACTCTCCTGCATAGGTAGGAAAGCAAGCTGGAAAAGGAGCCACAGAGCCCTACTCCAAGTCTTCACAGGGGCCATGTTAAGCTCTCCAGCCTCAGTTTCCTTGCTGGGAACAAACACTGCCCAGCCATTAAACCCCTGGGCTTGCCGGACGCCAGGTTAACACAGGCCCAGTAGTTCACTGTCAGTTGTTGGGGAATTTCCAGCACCAGGCTCTGTGCTCTGGGCTTCACATAGATGATCTCTCGGAAACCTCACAACAGCCCTGTGAGTGGGCTGCTTTCTGCATCTGTTTCCAGGTGCTGAAAGTGAGACTTAGTAAAGAGGTTAAATAATTGCGTGTCACATGATGACAATGCAAGTTTCCGCCTAGCTTTCTCTCTTTCCAAGTGAAGTGAAAGTGAAAGTTGCCCAGTCTTGTCCAACTCTTTGCAATCCCATGGACTATAGAGTCCATGGAATTCTCCACACAAATCAAAATAACTGACCAAAGGAAAGCCTGAAGAAATGCCCCATAGAAGTGATTCAAACTACCAGGAGGGTGCGACTCTCTCCCTGAGTCTGCCTCTATGTCGATCCACAAGTACCATACTCTTTTCCTCCTAACAAACTTGTTTCACTACTTTCTGTCTTTGTGGGACTTCTTCTCTGCAAAGGTGAAGGGCCAGGGCCCTTGTCACTGACCACTGGTCTAGTGGCTAGGATTCAGTGCTCAGCGACCTCAGCCTCTGACCAGGGAACTGAAATCTGGCTTCAAGCTGCTACAGGCTGAGGCCACTCAAGATTGAAAGGAAGGAATGGATGAGCGTAGAGTCCATCCCAGCGCTCTGTCTGCTTTCAGGGAGGAGGACCATGCGGGGACCCCAGGGCCACCACCCAGGGAGGGCATAGACCTGGGGGCCTGTGAGCCCTCCCCTCTGTCTCACATCATCTGCTCCCCATCACAGGTCCTTCATAGGGGAGCGTCAGGGTGCCAGGACTGGAGGTTGTCAGTATGGGGAAGCTGGAGGCAGGCTTATTTGCCACCCCCGCCACACACTCCCCACCCCCCTACCCCCGCCACACCCCACACCCCCACACCCCCCAACCCATCCCTGCCTCCCTTTAGAAGGGAGCATCCTATGTGATCAGGGAGACGGTTTAGCTTTCTCTGGTAGCTCCTAAGTTAGAAAGCAGAGAACACGAAGGTCACTGGTAGTTACTGAGCGAGTTCTGTCCGTTTGGGGTTGATGCAGAAAAAGCTGAAGTTTTGCAGGTTTGCTGCGGCTGGCGCTGGGTGCTATTTTTATACGTGGTCTGCCCTTGGTGGGTTTGTACACTAGTCTCTCACGATCCGCCGTGCCCTGGGCTTGCCTGGTGCCCGGCTCCTCCCTTTCCGTGGGGTTGGTGGTAGCTGGGGCGCCCTGAGGCTCTCTGCATCCGCTCCCCGCGGCCCTGCAGGCTGTGGGGATCCACAGGCCCGGCTCCCAGCGCCGCCCCGCGAAGGGCAACAGGCCGCCTGCAAACCTGCTGCCTCCGGACCTGCTCCGGGCGGAGCCGGCGCGCTCGTCACTACCTGAGCGCCCGGGTGAGTGCGCAAGGCAGGCAGGGCGCCCTCGCCCTAACCCTGAACCGCTGCCCCAGCAGCTGGCTAACTGGTAGCGGTTCAGGTTCACGTCTGTTGTTCCTGCTTGGTAGGAAAGGACGGATTGTGATGCCAAGGGTAGAGCCCGGTTGATCCGCCGGGAGCTGCGAGGACTCCCGAGGGGGTCTGGGCGCCAGAGGTCGGCTCCATGCTGGCCACGGTCACGAGGTGACCGTGACGGCGGGGCGAACGGGCATACCCCGTGGACGCTCGGTGACTTCATATCTTGGGGTGTCCAGCGTGTCCCGGGAGGCAGCGCAGCTGTTTAGGCAGGCCCTCCACCCGGGCCCGAGCGCACGTGCTCCTCCTGCCCAAAGGAGCAGCCGCCAGAGGGCGCAAGGTAGACAAACCCAGCCCCGAGCGGGCGCCCCACCTGTGCCCGGCCGCCCACCCGGGGCGTTGGCCGTGCTGATTGGAAATCGCCGCGGCCCATCGCTCCCTCCACGGTGGGGGCGCACGCTCCGCGGGGCAGGGGTCATTCTAGTCGTCCCAGCGTGGGTAAATACGTCTTTCCCGGGGTAAGAAGTTGCTTCCCTGGTCGCTTCCCTTTCTGCCCCCCTGATAGGCGGACGGGAGAATCTTCTTAACCCTTGCTGAAGCTTTATTCTTAAAAACAGAGAGACAGCTCAGAGCCCTCGGCTGGCAAAGGGGTCCAGCTAGAACCTCATCCTGTTTGTTTTGTTGCCACAGGATGTGTTTTTTACAGTTTCCTTCTATTGATGACAAGTGATAGTGGTTTTCCAGTTATGGTAGTTGACAAACATCCCGCAGAAGATAAATTATTTAGAAGTCTGTTGACAGAAAGAAAAGCATGAATAAATAATCCTACAAGGGGACTGAGGATGTGACAGAAGTCAGGAAGACATGTAAATTACTCAAGTTGGAAAAAACAGGGCTCTGAAGCAAGATGGTGATCACCTGCTGGATCAGAAACTTATTACTGTGTCTTTTTCTTGGGCTTTTTTGATGACTTGAAACGGGGTCTCAAGGATTTAGGAAACCTGGATCAAGTATTTATTTATTAAACATGTGCAAGGCTTTTCTGTGAGGCTATGCACTGTTCTGCGTGCTTTACTAGTATATCTCATTTCATCCTCACAGCTTATGAGATCAGTACTACTGTCTCATTTCACATGAAGAAACTGTGATGCGGTGAGGTTAACCGCACAAAGGTCAGAGCTGGGATTAGAACCCAGTATGGTTGGCTCTGGGCTTCCCGGTGGGCACTAGCGGTAAAGAACCCGTCTGCCAATGCAGAAGACACAGGAGACACGAGTTTGATCCCTGGTTGGGAAGATCCCCTGGAGGAGGACGTGGCAAGCCACTCCAATATTCTTGCCTGGGAAATCCCATGGACAGAGGAGCCTGGTGGGCTACAGTCCACAAGGTCTTAAAGAGGTGAACACGACTGAAGCGACTGAGCACGTGCACACGCAAAGCGCTGGCTCTAGAGTCTGGGCTGTGAACTCTGGTGGGGTCCAGGCTTCCGAGCCCTCACATGCAGCAGCTCCGTGTCAGCGTGACAGCTTGGTTCCCAGGTTTTCAAAGGCGTTTCTGGGCAGAGGATGCTCTGCAAAAAGGCAGGCCCGTTGCCAGGCCTCTTGGGGCTGCACCGTCCTTTACTGCAGAGGTGCACTAGGGCCGGGCATCAAGGGGCCCCCTGTGTTTTGGAGACTGGGGAAGACCTGAAGGATTTCAGGTGGAAACCCTCTCTTTAGGTGACAGTCTCTGCTCCCTCGGCTGGTGTCCGCCAGTCGGGGAAAGCTGGCAGCACTAAGATTGGTCATTGTCCTTGCTGGTTACTGAGCACTGGTAACGGCAGGCTTTCCTCCAGGTTCGGGGGCGGGCTGGAGGATGCTCCGACTTCCCTCTGCAGGGGAGTGGACCAGGTGCCCACTGGCCTGGCCTAAGTCCTGAAGGTCTCAGGAGGCGCTTTCCCTCCCTCCCACACATCCTTTACTGTGTCCTCCCCGTATGGGCGGTCTAGTGTCTTTTCTCCTTGAAACTTCTTTCGTTGCCAGGTACCATCCAAGACATGGAGGATGGTAAGTGGGACCCCAGGCGGAAACGAAGGGCAGGTTCTGGTGACAAACTCATGGGGCAGGGGCTCCCTGCAGTCACAGAGAAAGCCCAGAGGTGCTGGAGGTCCCGAGGACCAGGAAATCCTGTCCTCGGTCTCAGGACAGGCTCTGGGGGTCTAGCTCTCCCCTGGGCTGCGGGTCGTGGTCTGCCGCGGGAGAGCTGCAGTCAGAGACCCAAGACCACCGTGGCGGGCCTCGGGTCATCTGCGCGTCGTGGGACCTGCCTGTCCCTGGGCTAGCCCAAAGTCTCAGTGCCTGGGCTGCCTGCCCCCTGACCTCAAGCCCAGCTGCTTGGGAGCCACGTTTGCCTTTTGTATTCATCATTCCAGAAGCAGGAAGTAGCACCCTCCAAAAGAAGAAGAGAGTGATCAAGTCAATCAGGGTAAGTCCTTCTCCTGGGGCCTCATGAGCTCCAGATTCAAGCCTCCCCACTTCTGGAGACCCTGTCCAGATGTGGCATTTCCCCACCACCTCCGATCCTGCATCCCAAGGACTGGCCCTCAGGGGAGAACTTGACCTCAAGCCCCTTCTCCTGGCTGCCTGTGCCCGGATGCCCTGACTCTCTTTGTGTTTCTGCTGAGAGTCCGAGAGCAGCCCATCCCTTGCCAGGATTCCAGATGAGTAGAACAGCCCCTCCCCGACTCCCTCCATCAGTCAGGGCCCTCCTGGCCCACAGATTGGCCCTGGCCCTTGGCCTTGGGGCTGAGAAACTGTGATGTGCTGAAAAGAAATCAGGACCTGGATGTGCAGAGCTCTCTAATAAGATGTGAAGCGTCCAGAGTGCCAGGGCTGTGCCTCCGGGCACCAGTGCCACTGCCATCCTTGTCAGCATCACCCAGACAGGATGTGACAAGCCCAGGACCCCGGGAAGCCAGCCCGCCGCCCTTCCATGAGCAAAGCGGACAGGGAAGCCCTGGCCCTGGAGAGGAGGTTGTGGTGCTGGCTACAATGAAGCTGGGCCGGAAACCTCCTTGGAGCGACTCCCACTCACCGTCAGGACCCCAGGACCCCACAGGAGGACCAGCCACTCCCCAGGGTGCGTAAGGGCTGTGGCAGAGCAAGTCCTGATTGCTGTTCTCATTTTTTTTCCCATAAAAGTAAAAACCCTCTTTGGATTTCTTTCCATTAATGAAAACATATGCTAATGAAGCTCTTTGCAAAAGTGAACTGGCGTAAAGTGAACTTTTAAAGGGGGGGAATACCTGTAACTGGCTGAGTGCTCAGATCCTCAATAAAGATTTTCGATGGAAACGTTAGGTAGTTAGAATAGGAAACAGGAGTCCAAAATGGCGGTGGCTAAAAGACGAGGAAGGGAAAAGCCCGCGAAAATAGAACAAGGAAGGTCAAAGGAAGGTCCGAGGACCTGAGTGAGGACTTCATGTAGAACAAACAGCACTGCTGACTAGCCCAATTTGCATAGGATAGGCCCAGGGGGAGGAAAAAACATATAAAATGAGGAGCCAAAGCGCGCTCTCTCTCTCTCTCCTGCGCGCTGGGGCGCTCTTCTCTTAGCGTCTTTGGGTCGGCATGCCCTCACGCTTCGAGGATGGATCCTCCTGCTTTTATAAAATGGAGCTGTAACACTGAGCTGTAACATTGATTTGTCTAAGAGCTATAACACAGTCTGATCGAGACCCGAGAGCTGTGACCCGCTGAGGGCTTTAATGTCCGTCACTCCAAATCTTTGTTGTGACGAGACGGAACCGAGGAGCATACACTCGCCTGACATCTACACTCGAGTGACAGAAATAATAAATGACGGCCAAGGTCAGCTATATGTTGCAAGAGTCATATAGTCACGGTGGGAACTTAATGTATAAACCAATCTCTATTCTTGAAATTTAGACATTTTACCAAGTGTGTATCCTTTTTCCTTTATTTCTGCTCAGCAGTCTAAACCATTCAACTCAGAGACATTTTCTTCTCATTTGCTAATATCTCAAATCCTATATTAAGTGTTTCCTCCAACATCTATTAGCTGTTGAAAACCCTAACTTCCATGACTTGTAACTTTTGTTTGTAGTTTTCATCTTTTTGCCCCTTTGCACTGTATTCTGGGAAATTCCCTGAGCAGGATCTCCCCAGTCACTACATCCACTTCACTGTTCAACCAGTTCATTGACAGTTTCAGAATTTGTCAGTCATGTTTGCAATTTCCAAAATGCTGAAAATGCTTCCTTTTCACAGCAGTCTGGTTTTAGAAAACAGATGTCCTCAAATTTCTCTGAAAATATAAACTATAGTTCCTTTAGATTTTCCTTATATTTACTGCATTGCTTCACTTACCTCCTGAGCTGGTTCTTCTTTTTTTTTTAATTTAATCTTTTTAAAAAATTCTTATTTATTTATTAATTTTTCTTTACATTATCGTGTTGGTTTTGCCATACAATGACATGAATCCGCCATGGATATACATGTGTTCCCCTTCCAGAGCTGGTTCTTCTGTTGGTTGATCCGACGTCTCTCTTTCAGTTAAGTGTTGTCTCTGGGTTGTTCATTCATGTTTGAAGAAGAAGATGCTCTGGACAAGATTGTTGGTTACTGAAACATCCTTCCTCAGGCCCAGTGGGAATTCCTGCTACCTAGCCATGAGTGAGATCTCCGACCATCAGAGCCTTGGCCGTGGTCCTTTTGGGGTGGGGCCAGCAGTCAAGGCCCAGAGCTGCATGGAGTGAGTAGACATGAATTTTTGAGTACAGGGCTCCACAATGATGTGGGACCCTTACATTGTTGGGGCGCTGTCCTTGTTCTCTCGACCTAGCACCCGTTTCTGAATCCCTTTTATGTGTCTTTGAGGCTTTGGCCCCGGGAAACACTGGAGTCTGTGGCTAAGGGGAGGTAGGGAGGTGCGCTTGTATGACTAACTCTGCTGATACTCCTATTGATTACCCAACCCCTCCTCCCCTCCCCCAGCCTCCACGTAGCACCATTCTGCTCCTAAAAACTCCCCCCTTTCCTCCTGTGTGTGTGGGGGGTCTCCTTGTCTGTTGCTCCCTGGTCTTTATATCTTACATATAATCCTTTCCTCCTTTGCCTTTTGCCAGCTCTCTCAATCCGCCTGAATTTGGGGAAAGGGAGATAAACGAGTTTTCTGCAGGTTATCTTGAACCCTATGCCCACCTACATCACCCGGGAAACCAGATACAGAGCTCAGAAGACCTGTGTGAAGCAGGGCCGCGGGCCACCCCCATCCCCTGGGGCAGAGCACCCAGCGGGTTCTTTAATGGCAGGCTCTGTAGCTGGGGAGGCCATGACTGTGTGAGGTTCCTTGGAGGCTGGGTTGCCCAGACTCTCTCTTCTCATCCTCCCATCAGCCTCAGGACCTTGGCACATGCTGGTCTCCTTCCTCCCTGTCCCTCACCATCTCCCAGAGTTTGCCCAAGATCATGTTCATTGCATCGGTGATACCGTCCAGCCATCTCATCCTCTGATGCTCTCTTCTCCTCCTGCCCTCAATCTTTCCCAGCATCAGGGGCTTTTCCAATGAGTTGTCTGTTCACATCAGATGACCAAAATATTGGAACTTCAGCTTCAGGATCAGTCCTTCTAGTGAATATTCAGGTTGATCTCCCTTAAGATTGGTTTGATCTCCTTGCTGTCCAAGGGATTTTCAGAGTCTTCTCCAGCACCACAGTTCGAAGGCATCAATTCTTTGGCTTTTTGCTTTCTTTATGGTCTATCTCTCACAACTGTACTTGATCACTGGGAAGACCATGGCCTTGACTATATGGACCTTTGTCGGCAGAGTAATGTCTCTGCTTTTCAACACACTGTCTAGGGTTTGTCATCTCTTTCTTGCCAAGAAGCAATCATCTTCTGATTTCATGGCTGCAGTTACTGTCCTCAGTGATTTTGGAGCCCAAGAAGAGGAAATCTGTCAGTACTTCCACCTTTTCCCCTTCTATTTGCCATGCAGTAATGAGGGTGGATGCCATGATGTTAGTTTTTTTTTTTTTTAATATTTAGTCTTAAGCTGGCTCTTTCATTCTCCTCCTTCATCCTCATCAAGGGCAAGAGAAAATGACCAAACTATTTTTAATGGCATATCACGTTGATACCAAAACCTAACAAAGATTGTAGAAAGGAAAGAAGAAAAGAAGGAAGAAAAGGAAGGAGGGAGGGAGGGGACCACAGTCCAATCACACATGTGAAGATTCGTGGAGAACTCTGAATCATTAATGAGCAGAATCTAGTTACACATTGAAGGAATAGCACCCTTTGTCTCAGCAGGTTCACTTCTGGAATGAGAGGACAATTCAGCATTCTTTGAAAAACTCATTCATATAATTCATGAAATTTATTAACATTATTCATCATATTCTTTGATTTAACAAGAAGTCATACTGTCAACTCCATAGGTGTTGAAAAGATGCGTGACAAACTCAACAATCCTTGATTTAATTAAGAAGGCAAACCATGAAAAAAACTTCTTCATCACTATGGAGTAGAAGGGGCTTTTCTGATTATGACATGAAAATTCAAAAGTCAAAAAAGAAAAGATTGAAAATTCAATTACAAAAAAAGCTTTCCATGCAGAAGGATCAATAACAATAGCATGGTGACAAAGTCCAAAGAAATCGGGAAAAATAGTCTTAACTTTTATCATCAGTTCAATTCAGTCGCTCAGTTGTGTTCAACTCTTTGCAACCCCATGGACTGAAGCACACCAGGCCTCCCTGTCCATCACCAACTCCCGGAGTCCACCCAAACTCATGTTCATTGAGTCGGTGATGCCATCCAACCAGCTCATCCTCTGTTGTCCCCTTCTCCTCCTGCGTTCAGTCTTTCCCAGCATCAGGGTCTTTTCCAATGAGTCAGTTCTTTGCGTCAGGTAGCCAAAGTATTGGCGTTTCAGCTTCAACATCAGTCCTTCCAATGAACATTCAGAACTGATCTTTAGGATGGACTGGTTGGATCTCCTTGCAGTCCAAGGGACTCTCAAGAGTCTTCTCCAGTAGCACAGCTCAAAAGCATCAATTCTTCAGTGCTCAGCTTTCTTTATAGTCCAACTCTCGCATCCATACATGACTACTAGAAAAACCATAACCTCAACTAGATGGACCTTTGTTGGCAAAGTAATGTCTCTGCTTTTTAATATGCTGTCTAGGTTGGTCATAACTTTCCTTCCAAGGAGTAAGCATCTTTTAATTTCATGTCTGCAGTTACCATCTGCAGTAATTTTGGAGCCTCCCAAAATAAAGTCTGACACTTGTTTCCCCATCTATTTGCCATGAAGTGATGGAACTGGATGCCATGATCTTAGTTTTCTGAATGTTGAGCTTTAAGCCAACTTTTTCACTCTCCTCTTTCACTTTCAGCAAGAGGCTCTTTAGTTCTTCGCTTTCTGCCATAAGGGTGGTGTCATCTGCATATCTGAGGTTATTGATATTTCTCCCAGCAATCTTGATTCCAGCTTGTGCTTCTTCCAGCTCAGCGTTTCTCATGATGTACTCTTCATATAAGTTAAATAAGCAGGGTGACAATATACAGCCTTGACGTACTCCTTAGTCAAAGATAAAACCTAAAGTATAAGGAGCTTGTAGAAATTATAAGGAAGCCACAGACTGTAATAAAAAAGCAGACCAAGGATATGAAAAAATAGTTCATGGAAAAAGAAATACAAATACATCTTAAATATTTTAAAAGATGTTCAACCTCACTCATAAGAAAAGAAAGATAAAACCACACTGAATGATTACATGTTGCCCAAAATATTGGCAAAACCCTACAAGTGTGCTCATGGTGTAGTGTGTTACTCCTCCCTGTTAGCTCAGCTGGTAAAGAAGTCACCTGCAATGCAAGAGAACCTGGTTCGATTCCTGGGTCTGGAGGTTCCCCTGGAGAAGGGCTAGGCTACCCACTCCAGTATTCCTGGGCTTCCCTTGTGGCTCAGCTGGTAAAGAACCCGCCTGCAATGAGGGAGACTTGGGTTCGACCCCTAGGTTGGGAAGATCCCCTGGAGAATGGAACGGCTATGCACTCCAGTGTTCTGGCCTGGAGAACTCCGTGGACTGAATGATCCTTGGGGTCACAAAGAGTCGGACACAACTACGTGACCTTCACCTGCAGTGCAGCGTGTTAGGAAGCTGGAGGCAGTGTGCATGAGGGTGTCCCCAGGGAGGCCACTGGGGCTGCCTCCCAAAGCCACCAGCTACTGACACAGCAATTTCATAATCCCACTACTAGAATTTTATTCTACAGATACAGTAGCATTCAAAAGAGTTCATTTCAACATGTTTTGTGATATTAAAATACTAGTTGAAATCCAACTGTCCATCAACAGGAAACCAGTTAGATTATGGAAATTCATGTAGTGGAATACTATGTAACTGTGAAAGTGAAGCAGGATATTCTCAGATGCATAAGGGATACCACGGTGAGGATATAAACACAAAGTACAGAATTACCTTCTGCAAAAAGGGAAGAAAATAAGAAAACACAGTTGCCCTTGCTTATGTTTTAGGAAGAAAATCTGAAAGGATTCATAGGAAACTAAATAGTTACTGGAGGATAGGGGGTGGCAAGTGGGAACACTATGGAAAGAGGCAGATGGGAGAGAGAGCCTTTTCATTGTGTATCTTTTTTTGCATTTTCTATTTTGAACTATGTGAATGTCAAGCAGGGAGGAAAGGAGGCAGGGCACAACCTTTAAAAGAGTGACATAGCGGATGAGGACAAAAACTTGTTAAAATCAACAGATCCAAGATGCTGGAAGATTTGACTTCCAGTGGACTTTGAGCCTTATTATGCGCTCCAGTCCTCTTGCCTGGAAAATTCCATGGATGGAAGAGCCTGGTAGGCTACAGTCCATGGGGTCGCAAAGTGTCAGACACGACTGAGCGACTTTGCTTCACTCTCTTCACTCACTTCATAGTTTATCACTGGAGAAGGAAATGGCAACGCACTCCAGTCTTCTTGCCTGGAGAATCCCATGGACAGAGGATCCTGGCGGGCCATGGTCTATGGGGTCGCAGAGTTGGACCCGACTGAGTGACCGAGCACGCATGCACTCACTGTAATATATTAGCATGTGCTTAATGGCATACCTGCAGGTGCCATGGCAGTCCCGAGGCTAACCACAAAAGGCCCCAAAGTGGGCAGTGGCCCAGATTCCTGGAAGTCTCTGCCCCTTCCCCCAAATAGTTGGAATAATTCTCCTACTCATTAGCCTGTGAAATTACCCAGCCAATAGAAACTAAGCACCTCCTATTTGGGGGCGTCTCTCCTTCTGAGATGGCCCACACTGGCTGTGCAGTGTGTTTCTCCTGTAGCTGCTGTGACTTTCCAAGATGACCCCTGCCCTGAGGCCACTCTTTCCTTTGGAACCAGATCACGTTCTGTCTATGGAATGTGTATCTCTCTAAATAAATCCAGTGTCTTACATATCACTTTTTCTCTTGCCCAATTGTTTCTGCAATGAGCATCATTAAGTCCTGACACCAGGGGTTCGATCTCAGTAAAAGACAGTGAGTTCAAATCCCGGTCTGAATCTTGGCTGAGTCTCTGAGTCCTGACCCATGGGTTCAAGTCTCAATTGGAGTTGTGAAGTTTCAGTTTGACTGTCTATTCAACAGTTTTAAAATGTGATGCATATATTTGAAGATGCTCTAAAAATTCTTTTTTCTGGAAGAATATACATTGTTGGTGGCTGACTTTCTACTTCCTGGGCACGTGAGGGTGGTAGGGGGAAATGGACTTTTATCATTTTATGTACTTCTGGACCATTGGGTCGTTTGCCGTGTACACATACAGCTTCCCAAAGACAGCTAATTATTAATGTTGATGTATTTCTGAAAACATAGACAAAAGCATTGCAGTGAATGGGGAAGTGGGAGTGCTGGGGTCAGAGTGTCAGAGAAGGGGCTTTCATTCAGTTCCCCTTTTGTCTGTGACAAAGCCCTACCCCTGCCCTGCTGTGTGAGCCCAGGAAAGACCCTCACCTCCATACCCCAGGTTCTTCCAGGAGTGCAGGGAGGGGCCAGATCCAGGGAGCCCAGGTGGATCTGAATGCTGTGGTTTCAACTGGAAAAGAAGCAAAGGAATAAGAAGGGATCAAGTGTGGTGCCGGTGATGATGGTGGTCGCTAATACCCACCATCAGGACGCTCACGAATTCGTCTAATCTCACTAGAAGCAGAAGCCCTCCACCTTAGAGATTTCTAAGGTCATTTGGCAGCCAGGTTTGACCTTGACTTCAATTGATGGAGCTCTTGGCTAGAAAAGTCAACCCTAAGGGCAATTCTGGTTCTACGAGACCCAGGAGTTCACTTTACATGGATTAATTTAATGAGAGGCTCTGGAGGGCTTGGCGGCTACAGTCTGAGGCTGCTTGCATCTCACCCCAAAGCCACGGTCTTCTCTCCTGGGCTTGGGAACTCCTGGGGGGTGGGCACCTAGGTGAGAATGAGGGAGAAACTGGGCATGCCGCAGTCCCGGGCGTGACCACCAGGTGGCGCCGCTGCCGCACCCAGCCCTGCCCCCAGTAGCCCCAGAAAAACAGAAAAGACAAATTAAAAATTCCTTGGCCTGGAAGCGGCAAGTCAGTTGGAGATTCCGGGAGCCTTCTGGCAAATCCAGGAGGTTTGACCTTCTGTTGTAAGCAAAGCCTAGGGGCGTCCATAACAGGCAAAGGGCAGGGAGGAAGAGAATATTTTTTAAACCATATGGAGGGAGAAGGCAGAAGGAGGAAAGAATTCTCTCGCGGACCCTGGGATTTCAGCAGCCACCTCTGCCCAGCCACTGTCCGAGCAAGCCTGGGTCCGAGTGCAGCAGACTATAGCTAGGGCTATAAAGAAGGCTACACTTTTTAATTAATTAATTTATTATTTTTGGCTGCACTGGGTCTTTGTTGTTGCAAGCAATCTTTCTCTAGTTGCGGCGAGCAGGGGCTGCTCTCTAGTTGTCCTGCCCAGGCTTCCCATTGCAGTGGCTTCTTCTGTTGCAGAGCTCTGAAGCATGGGCTTCAGTGGTTGTCCTGCACAGGCTTAGTTGCTCCCCGGCTTCCGGACCACAGGGAAGCCCCTGGGCCCACTGGGGATCTGCATTTTCACCAGCACTCCTGTGCTTTCTGATCTCTGCTAAGGTTGGAAGTATCAAAAGGGCAACACTTCCTTTTCCCAGATCAGAAAATGGGGGGCCAGGGAGGGGAGGTCACTGCTCAAGGTCACAGCCTTCCCCTGTGAGGATAGTGTTTGTAGGAACCCAAGCATGAACTACGGTTCTTTCATGCAAAATTCAGATTCAGTCCGGGGCAGTTCTAGAGGGGGCTGCTCCCAATCAGCCCCTCTGTCCTGGCCTCCTGGGCTTTAGTTTGAGCTGCCTCTCTCCCCACGTCTCTCCACTTGCTATTTTAAAATTCGTAATGAGTTCCTGCCTGACAGGCAGCGGCCTAGACTTTGAAATCCAGGCCCAGAGCCCTGACTCCCAGTGTGCTGGCTGGGAGCCATCTTGGCTGAGTTCCCCAAACCCTCTGGGGAGCTTCTGGGAAGCTGAGGGTCCAGACGCCCACCCACACCTCACCCACCCACACTTCCAGCAAGCTTCAGACTTCTCTCCAGAACTGACTCAGCCAATTCTCGCATCCTGGGAGTGACTGGCCCTAATTCTGACCCAAATTCTGAATTCCAGCCTTTAGCTAGCATTTGGTCCATGATAGGCTAGAGGCCAACCAGCAGCTGGCTAGGGGTATCAGAGAGAGCGTGAGTTGTGGTGTCTGGTTGGAATCCTGTCTGTGCTGTGTGACCTTGGGCAAGCTGCCTGCCCTCTCTGAGCCTCGGTTTCCCTGTCTGGGGTAATCAGCACTGCTTCTCTCCTGGGCTGCTATGAGGCATGAATGAGAGCCTGTAGGCAGCGTGGTCAGCATAGAGCTGAGCACACAGCGAGTCCTAGGTGCCAGAAGCAGCTGTTACTAGGAGACACATCCAGGGTGGGGTGCTGGGGCAGGGCCTCCCCACCACCTCACCCCCAGGCTGGCATCAGACACTGGGTCGGGGAGGCTTGACTTTACTCACTTCCCCAGTCTGCACACCTGCTCAGCTCCAAGGCCCAGGAGGGCTTTCTCAGGGATGCCAGGAAATGGTAGTCATGGTTTCCACCCTGGGGGAGCTTACAATCTAATAAAGGCAACCTGGAACCTCGAAATAGAAACTTCCCGAAATAGTGCGTCTGCGAGCTGGTCTCCCCGGCGGTCTGGTAGGAGGCGCGTGGTAGGGAGGGAAAGAGCCCAGGCCTGGGTCCTCTGCACACGGACCCCCACCTCCCCCAGCCTCCCTGCAACCTCAGGGCTCTGGGGTCCAGCTGGTGGGGGCGGGGGGAAGGTGCCGCTCAGTCCACACTCTGTGCTTCAGCAAAATGAACTGAGATGGTCCAGGAGGGGTGAAAGTTGGGCCAACAGTTTCCTGATTCAAAGGGACACATGCAGAGCGTTCTGAAAGTTCGGACTGAAGGATGCCGGGGACTTTCCCTGTGGTACAGTGGCTAGGAATCTGCCTGCCAATGCTGGGGACACAGCTTCGATCCCTGGCCTGGGAAGATTCCACCAAGACTGTGTGTCACAGCGACTGAAGCCCGTCAGCCCGAGAGCCCATACCTCACGCCACAACTGCTGAACCCGAGTGCTGCAACTACGGAAGCCCACGCACCTGGAGCCTGTGCTCCGCAGCAGAAGCCACGGCAAGGAGAAGCCCATGCACCACAGTGAAGAGTAGCCCCACTCGCTGCAGCTAGAGAAAGCCCGCACAAAGCAACGAGATCCAGAGCAAGTGGAAAAAAGAGTTAGATTGAAGGATGCCATCACGTGGCCCGCGGGGAGATGCCAGAGCCTTTCTGAGTAGCTGAGCCCACCTTTCTCCCTGGAATTCCTCACTGGGATTTAACTTTAACCCTGGGCAATGAAGCCACAGCCTGGTTGATGTTTCTTCTGCAGCTGTAATTCAGTAACATCACAGCACTGACTCATTTTTTGTTAATTTTCTTGACCTTTCACTCTAGGTGTTGGATGCCCCAGATGCCCCAGTGAGTTTTGGCCCCACTCCAGACCAGAGGGGCATCTGAGCCCTAATTTCTAGTTTCTAGAAATAGGGGGAGGAGGAGGGGTTTCTTCCAAGTCTCTCTGGCATCTTAGGACACACTGAACTGGCTGTTGGACAGCTGGCCCGCCCCCGTGGCGCCAAGTGGCGAGCGGAGTTAGAAGGTCTGGCGATCCTGCACCTGCCTGTGGTTCTGGGCAGCAGGCCGGGTGCTCACCAGCTCCCTGGTTCCCAGAAGACCCGCCCTGGGGGCTGCAGCTCTGTCCATGGCGTTCACTGAGCTCTTGGAGCAGGCAGGCGGTGTGGGCCTCTTCCAGGCCCTCCAGATCCTCACCTTCCTCCTCTTCTCTGTCTGGTTGCCCTTCCAGTTAATTGTGGAGAACTTCTCAGCCGCCATCCCAGGCCACCGCTGCTGGGCCCACCTGCTGGACAATGGCTCCGGGGCCCCCACCAACTTCAGCCCCGAGGTCCTCCTGGCCGTCTCCATCCCACCGGGCCCCAACAGTGGGCCCCACCAGTGTCTCCGCTTCCACCACCCACAGTGGCAGCTCCTGGAGCCCAATGCCACGGCCGCCAACTGGAGCGAGACCGACACGGAGTCGTGCGTGGACGGCTGGGTCTATGACCGCAGCGCATTCACCTCCACCATCGTGACTGAGGTGAGGGTCCTCCCACCACCAAGCCCCCCACTTCTTCCCACTTCCCAGCCTCCCAATGACTGGGAGGAGTAGAACACCTCCATCAGCGCTGGTAAATGATATGTGCTCCCTCGACACTTAATTACTGATGGCTTGGGAGGGCCAGGATTCTCATCTGGGGCTAGGGTTACAGGAGGCTTCGGGGAGCTTACATTCTGCAGGAGAATTCAGAATCAGCCAGCCTTTAAGCCAGGAATAACAGCAGAGTGAGTCCATACCTCGGGCCCTTGAAGCAGCTGCCACTGCTCTGATGCCTTCCCCGTCGTCACCATTTCACAGCACTCTCTTGAGGTGGGTCTTATGATTGGCCCATTTAACAAGTGACAAAACAGAAGCCCACAGAGGTTAAGTGACTTGCCCCAGGACACACAGCTAAAGTGCACTCTAATTCAACCCAGGGAGCCAGGTGTGGACCATCTCCCTCACTTTCTGTCCTGCCTCGAGGCTCAAGGCCCCTGCGTCATCAGCGAGCACGAGGGAGAAAGCAGCTCCCGCAAGTAGGGAAAGGAGAGCAGGCAGATGACACTTGGATTATAAGCAAAGGAATCAATCACATGAAGGTTGGGGCAGAGCCGGGTCAGGACAGAGGTAGAGAGAGAGTGGGTGTTGAGATAGCAGTACCTGGCACAGAGGGTAAGGGGTCGGGAGATGGACGGGGTGCGTGTGGAAGGAGGCTGGCTTTTCCTTAAGTGCAAAAAAAAGTCACCAGAGGCTTTGGAACAAGGAAGCACTGTGATCTGATTTGCATTTTCAAGAGGTGACTTTGCAGAGTGGAGAAGGCCCTGCAATGTGTGTGTGTGTTTGGGGGTGGTGGGGGGGAGCGCTCTTCCTGCAGTGGTTCAGACAGCAGAGGTGGAAACAGAGGTGGAGCCGTGGGCAAGGCAGGCAGGCCTTGGTGAAGGGAAGGGCTGACATGGGGGGAGGTGGTGGGAGACGTTCAGGCAATGGCTTCCTGGCCCCCAGCAGATGGCAGGAAAAATTCACAGTGATACATGCTCAGCCTCTGTGCTCATCTTCACTGTCCTGTAAGAGAGGCAGCCATACAGCCCCGTTCCTGGAGAAGACGGGCTCAGCCAGGTGCGGGGACACACCTGGGGTCACCAGCCTGTCAGTCATCAGCTGACTCGGAATTTGAGCCTTGCGGTTGAACCATCACCCCTCACTGTCCACTAGGAGTGGCCTGCCCCACCGTTAGACCCAGAACCATGTCCCATGTGTCCTGCCCTGCTGATCATAAGTGGGGTGGGGGGTGGGGGATTGAGGCCTGCTGCCCACACACCCCTTCCACCATGGTTGCCTGGATCTAGGATTCTGGGGACCCCACTGGGGGAGGCCAGATCCCCTCTGGGGGTTCTGGACCTTCCTCTGCCACCCTGACCCCACTATTCCACACCCCCTGAGCCAGGCTGACACACGCTCCTTCTCTTTCAGTGGGACCTGGTGTGTGACCACCGAGGCCTGAAGCCCCTAGGCCAGTCCATCTACATGGCTGGGGCCATGGTGGGAGGCGCCGTCTGCGGCTTCCTTTCCCACTGGTGAGTAGCTCCTCTCCTCCCCTCCAGCTCCTTCAAAACAGAAGGAGCATTGTGAGGACAGAGGTAAGGAAACATGCAGTGAACATTGGTGCTCCTTAGGAGAGAGTCTCCCCCATCTGGGGTCTGAGTCCCAAGTTCCCAGGGGGCTGAGAACCCACCGTCTGAACCTCAATGCTGGGCTGAGCTGAGAAATCACCCTGAACACTCACTCTCCTCTTCAGCTATTGCACCGCACTTTACTGAGCACCTACTGTGTGCCAAACACTGCACAGTCCCTGCCCTCGGGGAGCTGATGGCTTTCTGGAGAGAGACAGACCCCTCTTTCTTTTAACCAGGGCTTCCCTGGTGGCTCAGCAGTAAGGAATCCACCTGCCAAGACAGGAGACACAGGTTCGAACCCTGGGTCAGAAAGATCCCTTGGAGGAGGAAATGGCAACCCACTCCAGTCTTCGTGCCAGGAAGATCCCATGGACAGAAGAGCCTGAGGGGCTACAGTCCATGGGGTTGCAAAAGAGTTGGACACGACTGAGCGACTAAACAGCAGCGTGAAGTGTAATGAAAGAGAACCATCCCTCTCGCCCCTCCCTCAGTGCTCCCTCCCCTCTCCTCCACCCCCCTCCTGAGGTGGAGCACCTAGGACCCTCTCTGGGAACCTTCCTTAGTCCGTGTTCAGGTCCTGCCCCGGGCGCCGCTGTCCAGTGCTGAAAACGCCCACGTTGCACCCCGTCAGCTTGTAAACCCAACTGCAGATCTGGAGTCTCCACTTGCATGCACCTCACGGTTACCACAGCCCCCGCTGAATCCCTGAACCCCCACCCCCACCCAGCCCAAGCCCTGCCCACCAGACTCCATCCTGGAGGACAGCCCCCCTAGGAGCCAGCCCTGTGCGCCCTCCCTCAGCCTCCGCAGTCACCAGGCTCCTTCTCCAAAGCTCAGCCCCCAGCCCAGGGCCCTGTCTTGTATGCCGGCCCCTTGCCCAAACCACCACCCTCTCTGGCCTGGGCCGGCCACAGCCTCCACTGGGGTCTCCGGCCTCCACTGGCCCTTCCGTTCTGCTGCAGTGCTCAGAGGGACTCGGCACAGGCTTGTGTGTGGATCTTGTCACTGCCCAGCCTGAGGTCCCCTGGGGCCCCACGCCGAGGACAGTCCCCATCCACCCTGCCACCCCTGCTCAGCCCCTCGTTTCTCCCCGGTGGCCTCTCCAGCCCCTCCTGGAGCAGCCCTGCTCCCGCCCAGCCCACAGGACCCACCGCAGCGGGCAGCCTCACCTCACCTAGAGGTTTCCGCCCATGGCCCCTCTGTGCCCAGCGTGCAGGCCTCATCCAGCTCCAGGCCGCTCCTTGCAGAGGCCTTCCCAGCTTCAGGCCCACAGGTCCCACAGCCCTGGCGGCGCTCCGCTCACAGCTCCTGGCTCTCTCCGCCAGTGCCCAGCGCTTGTTAGCTTGTTGACGGTGTATGTCCCCACAAGACTTCAGCTCCAAGGAGGCAGGGGCCTTGGGACCCTATCCTCAGTGCCCAGCACACAGCGCACTGCTCATAATGTGCTGAAGGCACGAATGGCATCCCCGCTATGCCCGGCAGCTTGGGCTCTGGGGCATCCTGAGCCCCAGCTTCTTAGAAGGTGGGTGTGCTATTTCTCTGTACCTTGGTTTCCTCCTGTCAGTGGGGACCCTGCCACCTGCCCGTGGGGCTGCGATGATAAAGTGAGTTAATCACATGCAGAGCCCGGGCCGGCCCGGGACAGTGGCGGCTCTTCGTGGGCCTCATGTTACATTATCCTGAGCATGGCGGGGAGCCCGAGCACCAGAGAAGGAGGCGCTCCAGTTCACACTCTCCCAGGACCAGCCACCCGAAGCCACCACTCCTTCCGCAGGGGCTGCCCACACCAGGAGCCATATTGCAATCCATCTGTGGCTGCCTGGGGAGCCTGGGGTCAGCGCCAGGCCTCAGCCTCCCGGTCTCACCCCAGGATCTGGGGCGCGTGTCCCTGCTTCTGGGCACTGCCCAGCCGGGCGAGGCTGAGGTTGGTCTGCATCTCTCCAGTCTGACGGACTCGTGTGTGCATGCTCAGTTGCTTCAGTCGTGTCCGACTCTTTGTGACCCTATGCACCGTAGCCCACCAGGCTCCTCTGTCCATGGGATTCTCCAGGCAAGAATCCTGGAGTGGGTTGCCATTTCCTCCTCCAGGGGATCTTCCCAACCCTGGGATCGAACCAGTGTCTCCTGCCTTGGCAGGAGGATTCTTCACCACTGAGCCGTCAGGGAAAGCCCCTGACTGACACAGACTTCAGTTCAACGCCTGCAGTGGTTCAGGATGAACTGACCTCGGGGTGGCAGCAGCACCATGAGCGTGCGGGTTCTGGTGTGTCACCGCGGCCCGCCCAAGGCCATGGGTCCCGAGCCTCCTGCTGTGCTGCCCCCTTCTTCAGCATCTCATCATGAATGCCTGCATTTTACAGACAGAGAAACTGTGGCCCGCAGACACTGAGCCAGCTGCCCAAGGTCACCTGGGAAGGGCGGAGCTGGGATCAGACCGAGGCCTCCGATGCCAAAGTCTATTCTGGACCGTGAGGCTGCACTGCGTTTTATAACAAACGCACTCTGAACATGTTCCCTGGGGATCCGAGGAGGTGCTGCCTGTCTGTGCCTGGGGGAGGCTCCAGCAGGAGCCCCTTCAGCCTTCCGGCAGCAAGCCTTTGCCTCTGTGCCCAAGTCCGCAGGGCCCCTCTCCAGGTGCCCACCATGCTTGTCTCCCCAAAACAGGTTTGGGCGGAAGCCAGTTCTCAGCTGGTCCTGCCTGCTGGTGGCTGTGGCCAGCATCACTACCATCATTGCCCCCAGTTTCCCCGTCTACTGTGGCCTCCGATTTCTGAGCGCTCTGGGGTTGTCTGGCATCATCCTGACCTCCACAATGCTCAGTGAGTTCCTCGATTGCCGGCTCCAGCCACGGCTTGGGGATGGGGTGTGGTGGGGAAGAGGGGGCCTTACCTGCATGTCTGCTCCACCTTTCAGTGGTGGAGTGGACCACAACCAGCATGAGGGCCATCACCATGGCGATCCTGGGGTCCACCTACAGCATCGGCCAGATAGCCATAGGCGGCCTGGCCTTCGCCCTGCGGGACTGGCGAACCCTCCAGCTGGCCGTGTCGGTGCCTTTTTTCGTCATCTTCCCGATATCCTGGTCAGTACAGTGTGGGGCCTTTTCCCTTGGGGAGGAACGGGAGGGGGATCCAAGAGGGTGCCGTCACCCCTACCTCTCTGGCTGGCCATGGCTCCCAAGATGCTGAGACCATGGAAGAGAGTGATGTGAGCAGACCCTACTGGGGAGAGACGTCGTGGGGGCTCAGAGTTCCAGGGTGGGCATTTCAGCCAGGGGTCAGAGGTTCCCTCCAGCCCACCCCACTGGCCCAAGGCTGAGGGCTGCATCCTTCGCTCACATTGGCACCAGCTCCCCCATACCCACCAGCCTCACTCCACATCGCTTGCCCAGCTTGCAGGCATCCAAGTCAGGCATCGGATGTGGAAAGATATTATCATTACTATTTCTGATGCTTCAAAAATCTCTGAGGTCTGAAAAAGATCTGCTCGGGTGAGGACTAGAAGAAGAGATACAGTGAAATAAACACAAATTCCTGTCCTCATAAGTTTTCTTGTGCCCATGGGCCAGAGCCAGGCTGGTCTGCTGTGGGCAGGTAGAGAAGGGTAAGGACGCGTTCATTCATTCTCAAATGTTTATTGTGCTCCTGCTCCATGCTAGACTTGGCTTTAGGCACTGGGGATCCATTGGAAAATAAAATAGACCATAAGTCCCTGACAATGTGGAGATTTATTGTACCAATAGGACCAGGAAGAAAGGAGGAAGACCACTCCATAGTTACACTGATTAAGCAACTCTGGTTGCACTGACTGGGTGCATCCCAGGTGCTCTTTGTAATACCAGATGTGCACCAACACTGCTTTCTTAAAATACGTCATTTAAACCATGTTATTGTTTATTTTTATTTTTGCGGGGAGGATATTAGATCCCAGACCAAGGACTGAACCCCCGACCCCCTGCAGTGGAAAAGCAGAGTCTTAACCACTGGGCCGCAATGGAGGTCCATTAACACTTCTTCTAATGAGGAAGGAAGATGTTATTACTGCTCCTTTCAGATGAGGGACTGAGGCCCACAAAGGTTCAGTGACATGCCCAAGGCCACACCACTGTTTTGTGCCAGAGGCAGGATTTGTATCCCAGGCAGGCTGGCTTCGCTAACCATGACAAACTGCCTCCAGAAATTCTTCTTAGCTTCCCCGCGAACCCAGCTGAGCTCCCATGGGCCTGGAGAACTCTGGACCCTTTCACCAGGGAGGTGCTCCTCCCTGTCCATCTGCCCCTAAGGCTGGAAAGAAGCTGACTACTTTTATAAAACCACTCGGTTCTGGCTGGGGATGTTTTAATGTGGTTTGTATTTTTTTTTTTTTTAATTCAGCATGATGAAAGCTTTCTGTCACAGAAATGGCCCTAGAATCACCCCATGTCCAGGCAGCCTGTGCACTGACTCAATGTGGGGCTTAGGCGGGCAGGCTCCTGGCAGCAGGGAAGCCAGATGGGGTGGCAGGGAGTGGGGGCTGGTGGAGAAGGCGGCCAGGCGTTGGGACTCATCCTTATTCTATGACCATCAGGGACTTCCCAGCCTGGCATTGGCAGGGCAGAGGGAGAAGCAGCTGCCTTGTCCCCACCCTGTTGTAGCCGGAGGGTCTGCTGCCCACCACCTCCTCCCCACCTGACCTGGGCACCAGTCTGAGCAAAGAAAGCAAAGACGCAGTCAAGCACCTGCTTCTTTCACAGGTGGCTGCCAGAATCCGCCCGATGGCTGATTATCGTAGGCAAACCAGATCAGGCGCTTCGGGAACTCAGAAAGGTGGCCAGGATAAACGGCCACAAGGAAGCCCAAAGGACACTGACCATAGAGGTGAGAGGCTGTTGTTTGTGACCCAGGGTGTGAGGCGTGACCCAGGAAAGGACATCTACTGAGGTTTTATCTAAATCATCACTAACATCACCCCTATCTGCTCCAGCACCACCTCCATCAACAGACTCATAACATCAAAACACCATCATCAGCATCACTAGCGTCACCTTCGCGATCTCTCTCATCACTGGCATCATCATTACCATTATCACCGTAATCATCACCATCAGACCTACCATCACCGTCCCCACCACCACCACCATCACCATGACTACCACCTCCATCACCACCGTCATCAGTATCACCATGACCATCTCCACTGTCATCATCACCACCCTCATAACCATAGTCAACACCACCTCCACCATCACCACAGCCATCACTACCACCACCTCCATCACATCACAGTTACCACCACCATTACCACCTCTGCCACACCCACGATCACCACCACTACCACCATTTCTACACAAATGCCACTGTCATCACCACCACCACCAATAACACCACTAGTATCAATACCATTACACTCTCCGCACACCCAGCATCACTATCACCACCGCCAACATCACCTCTACCAGCAGTACCATCACAGTCAACTTCATCTTTATTATCATCCGCACCACCAACAGCATCATTGAGCTCACCATCCATATCCACACCACCATGTCACCATCACCTTCATCCCTAGCCCCAACTCCACCGCAGCCACCACCGACAACACAGCCACAATTAGCAACAATACAACCATCACCACCAACAACCACACACCCACATCACCACCTTAACCCACATATATTGCTCACTTACTTCATAAGGCTCTTCAGTGTATTTGGAGAAATGGGATGTGCTTGTCTGAAGGTAGCTGTTTTAAGGAAGTAGGTGTGGCAGGATATGCGGACAGAGACTAGAGGACTCAGAGTTCCCTGAGGACAGAAGGATCAGGAACGGCTTCCAGGAGGAGGTGAGCTAGAGTTGGCCGGAACTGAGCTGAGCAGGGGGCAGGCAGGGCCCAGGATGCAGGTGGAGACTGGATGGGCACTTGGGATGCAGTAAGGAGCCAATGTGACTGGGGCAGCTGTGCCCTGATGTCAGCCAAGAGGAATGGAGAGGGACGGTAGGGCCTCCTGGGGCAGCTGCAGCCTGCAGCTTAGTGGCCAGAGATGGGACACAAGACCACGCCTTGGCTCTGAGAAAGGAACTGGGTCTGCAAAAGAGAGCTCAGGCCGGGGCCACAGAGAAGCCTTTCTGCCCTCAGCGCCCCCCACCCCAGGGCTCTCCATCTCCAGGGGCCAAGGCCAGGCTCTCCCCATCCCTCTCCCACCATTTCCGGCTTGGGGGTGGGCGCAGGGCCATGGCCCAGCATTCACTGCCCTGTTGCCCCTGGAGGTACTGATGTCCAGCATGCAGGAGGAGGTGGCCTCTGCAAAGTCCCGCCAGTCAGTGCTGGACCTGTTCTGCCTGCCCGTGCTCCGCTGGAGAACCTGCAACCTGTTTGTGGTGAAGTATGCCGGCCCACGTGCCCCTCCTGGCGACAGGGCTCGGGGTGGGGGTGGTATTCAGGGTGAAAACAGCCCCTCCAGCCTCATGGGGTACATTCCTGGCTGGGACAGGCAGCTCCCCCAGGGGGAAGGAGCCTGACAGGCAGGGGAGACAGAGTACGTACAGATGTGGTCAGGAGGCTGGCTTGTGCAGGAAGTCAGCCAGAGAGCAGGGCTGGGATATGGTCCTGGGCAGGGGGCCGGGTCAGGCCGAAGCCCAGGGCAGGGGCAGAGCCTTGATGTCCCCAGAGCCAAGGGACCAGCAGGAGCTGGAAAGTCAGCACCGGACTCACCCTGACAGCTGGACTCCTGGGGTGTGGAAGGGACCACGTTCCCACCACACACGGCCTGCTCTGAGCCATCCCGTGAGACTAGTTCATTCATATCCCACTTTACAGTGGGAAAGAGGGGCCAGGAAAGACACGTGCCTGAGATGACAGAGCGGGCATCTGAACCACGGCTGAGCTCCCTGCTAGACCCTCCCGCCCCACAGTGAACGTGGACTCCCCACCCAAGGAGGCCCCATCCCCCAGGGCTGCCTTTGTTGTTGTTTGCGTTGTTCAGTCACTCAGCCGAGTCTGACTCTGTGACCCCGTGGACTGCAGCACGCCAGGCCTCCCTGTCCTTCACCATCTCTCGGGGTTTGCTCAAACCCACGTCCATCAAGTCTATGATGCCATCCAACCAGCTCATCTTCTGTTGCCCCCTTCTCCTCCTGCCCTCAATCTTTCCTAGCATCAGGGTCTTTTCCACCTGGGACCAGGCAAAGACTCCTTAAGACAAAGTCAGTTTAAGCGACTTCCTGAAGAGGAAGTGAGGGTCAGGTTTGATTGGGACTCGATCTGGAAATAAAACTCAAGTTTAGGAACACATTGATTTTATGCGATATTTTAGCACATATGGGTTATAATGGCAACTGTGTGCTGCATCTTAGAGCAAAGAAGGCATCAAATGCCTCTCTCTTTCTCTTTTTTGCTTTTCTTTTTCTGATAATAAATTAGAAGGAGTGCCCGGAGCCAGTGAGTGTCCAGGGCCATTCTTTCAAAAACCATCAAGGCTTCCTCAGTTCTCCCAGGGGCTGCTCTGTGCCCTTTGTTGTTCAAATCACAGACTGTGAGGCGGCCACCCTCCTGGGTTTTCTTGGCTTTGACTGTTCACCCAGTTATTACTGAGTAAGACTCTAGGTGCTCCTGCCGGCAAGTCAGCCCAGTTTTTCTCCCAGTCGCATTCACAAACTTCAGGAAGCCCCTTGTTTCTGCAGGAATTGCAGCTTTGCTCTGCCGCTGTGAGCCTGGTGGCGTCTGAATGAAGCCTCCTGGGGGCAGCAGGCAGGTGCTGCTGGAAGGGAGGGCTGGGGACTGTCCAGGTGAAGCGGGGGGTGGGGTGGATTGGAAAAGTGGTCAAGAATCATTTACCTGCATGTGGAGCCAGATTCAATCTCTAAGGGGCAGAAATTCAGCTACTGGGGTGGCTCAGCGGTAAAGAATCTGCTTGCCAATGCAGATATGTGGGTTCCATCCCTCGGCCAAGAAGATCCCCTGGAGAAGGCAGCCTACTGCAGGATTCTTGCCTGGAGAATCCCACGGGCAGAGAAGCCTGGCGGAGAGTTGGACACAACTTAGCAACTACACAATAACGAAGCTCAGCTACTGAGGAGCCGTTGTGCGGGACATCCTCCGGGTGGCAGACTCTGAGATGGAGGTCTGGGAGCATGAAGTTCATGGAGAGAGCTCCAGGGGTCACCTCCTGTGGAGGGGAGTTGGGGCTGGGAGGGCAGGAAGCAGCAGGGGCAGCTTCTGTCACAGCCGGGCCCCAGCCTGGGGGCCTGGGAGCTGGGGCGGCCTTTCTGAGTCGTCCCTCTGGCCGGCGTAGACCAGCCATGGGATGCTCTGCCCAGCTGGGGTGTAGCACTCCCAAGAGCTGCGGAAGCAAGACTTTCTATCCTGAAGTGGGCATCCCAGCGTCTTCCACTGAGACCCCTTTCTGTTATTAACCCCATGTTTCGAGACAAAGAAGCTGGCAGCCAGTGAGAGGCAGACAGAGACTTGCCCAGGTTCCCAGCCAGTAGAGCAGGTTCCCAGCTGCGACTGGAAATAGGAGACAGAGCCAGAGGCACTGAGTGTGTGTCGGTCGCTCAGTCGTGTCCGACTCTCTGTGACCCCATAGACCGTAGCCCACCAAGGTCCTCTGTCCATGGCGATTCTCCAGGCCAGAATACCGGAGTGGGTTGCCACTCCCTTCTCTAGGGGTTCTTCCTGACCCAGGGATCAAACCCAGGTCTCCCGCATCACAGGCAGATTCTTTACCATCTGAGCTACCAGGGAAATCCACTAGAACCTGACAAAGGGGCAGATCAGCTTGACTCACAGCCCCGTCTGCCTAGAGAGGGTCACGTCTTCCTGCTGGTTGGTTGGTGGACAAGGAGGTTGAGAGGTGATGCCCAGCCCACCGTGGCTAACATCAAAGCCCACACTTGGAATGGATGGGCTACTGTCCTCCTCACCCTTTCCTGGGACAGCCTGACCAAGGGGAGATGATCCTTCAGGCTGTCCAGGGGCCGGGCTGATGGTTACTTCTGGCACAGACTCCATGTGGGCAGATGCTGCCAGGGTCCTCCACAGGGCAAGGACCTGACTCTGGACACTGCCCAGGCATGCCCGCTCCTATGCGGGACATGGACTCTGGACTTCCCCCAGGGGTGCCCGCTCCTCCTGGGGCAGGGACCTGACTCTGGACGCCCCCCACAGCTTCTTCCTCACCGTCTCCTACTACGGGATAGTCCTCGACCTGCAGAACCTGGGGAGCGACATCTTCCTCCTCCAGGTCCTCTTCGGAGCCGTGGACCTCCTGGCCCGGGCCATCACCACCTTCCTGCTCAGGTTCTTTGGCCGCCGCACGACCTTGGCCGGCTCCCTGGTTGGGGCCGGCCTCGCCATCCTGGCCAACGCACTGGTCCCTCAAGGTGCGGCCAGGGCAGCACGGGGTGGAGGGTGGGGTGGGTGGGAAGGCTGAGGCACTGAGGGGCTGCCGGCCTCCTCCTCACCCACCCTGGCTCTGCCCAAGACCCTGACTGCCATAGCTCCACCCGCCCCTCACCCATTTCCCCGTGATGCTGGGGTTCAGAGAGGTGAAGCCCTGTGCCCGAGATCCCGCAGTGGCAAGGGATGGAGCCAGGCCTGGACTGGACTTGAAGCCGGAGGCCAAGTCTGCGGTGGGGGACGGGTCTGGGAGGCTGAGAGGGGCCCCAGGTGAGGAGGAGAGTGGTGTTTCCTTGTGTTAGAGAAGCCAGATGTGCTTCACAGAGCTCTGGGGAGGTGGGGAGTGTGTCCAGCTTGCTCCTTTCCCACAGGCACTGCAAGGTCCCAGAACCCTCTTTGGGTCTCGATTTATTGTTCAAGGTGGGGTGACTGGGGGAGGGGCAGGGGTCCCCCAGTGGCCGCCAAGCCAGGAGGGATGGGGGTTAGTGTGAGAATGGAGGCGCAGTTGTCAGCCCAAACTCTGAGGGAGACCTGCACCCTGAGAAAAGCTTCTGAGACACGCTCTTGACAGTTTCTAAGACTCTTCCTACAAGGATGTCTGATGGGAAGGGGAGCTGGGCCCAGGCCCACCGTGGGAGCCCGACCTCACCTCGGCTTCTTGCTGAGGCTCCCTGTAGAAGGAGGGTCCCCACAGGCAGGCTGAGGCGCTGCAGGCGAGCTTCTGGGTTGCTGGGTCGCCCGGGGGCACTGCTGTGGGCCTGGGCCCGGCCTGACTCTCTCTTTCAAGAGAAGAGTCACCCTCAGGGCCCCAGGAGCCCTGTCGCGGCTCCTCCTTGAGTGCCACCCACTCATGCTCACCCACTCCAGACCTGGCTGGCTTCTGGCCCTGCACCCTGCCCACCCTCCACCGTGACATCCCTTGCTACAATCCTTGGCTGCCCCCCGACCCAGGGCAGCCTGGCCCTGGGGCACACTGCCTGGGCCTTACCTGCTCTCAGCTCAAGGAAGCCTCTCTGCTCCAGGCTCCGGGGGACCCTCCTGGCAGACCCCAATTCACCCTTTGCTCTGCCTAGATCTGCAAACCCTGCGTGTGGTCTTCGCTGTGCTGGGAAAGGGGTGTTTTGGCCTCAGCTTAACCTGCATCATGATTTACAAGCCGGAACTCTTCCCAACTTCACTGCGGTAGGCTGGGCTGCAGCTGTGGAAGGCACATCCTCGCGAGGGCCCGTGAGGAGGTCAGGGAGGGGCTTGGCACCCAGGGACACACAGAGGAGGGCTAGAGGACCAGGCGCTGACCTGGAACTGAGCAGATGCCCCGGAGTCCTTCCCCCAAAGGCCCCGTCTCAACCAGGGCCTCCACACAGCCCCTCCCCAGGAGTCCATGCTTGGAGGCAGCCCCATGGAGGGCCCCCTGGAGGCCTCCAGACCAGAAGCCACTTTGAGCCACAGAGCCCGCTGCTCAGGTGAAATCTTATAAGAGCCCTGGTGAGGAGACCAAGAGCTGCCCGGGGTGGGGGGGTACCCCACTTGCATCCCACTGTCCCTTCCCTGTCCCCAAGGAGCCCCAGGTGGTCAAGAGTTAGACAACCCCCACATTGTACAGTTGGGTAAACTGAGGTTCAGGGTGGCCAAGGACCTACTCAGTTGAAGAGCAGGGGTGGACCTCAGCCCCCACAGGCCTGGCCCAACCTTACTCACGGTGCTTGCTCACTCACTCACTCACTCACTTGTTCACTCTTTTTTTAATATTATTGATACTTCATAGAAAGCCTATAGAAATCACATTTATTGATATTGTTGATACTTTATGGGAAGCCTGTACTAGGAGCTCAGCGGCCTAGCAGGACCCCTGAGACAAGCCTCCAAAATACTCAAGACCAGGGAGAATGGCCTGGGCCCTAGAGAGTTCCTGTGAAGGACTCCAGATGTTCCCAGAAAGCAGAAACCCCCTTGGATGGGAAAATCCAGGTGGGCTCCATGGAGGAGGTGGTGTTAGAAGAGGCCTCTAGGAGGGTGACTCCTTCAGCCCAGCTTTCCCTCCCCTGGCATTCTCTGGCCCAGCCAAAGTGCCCTTCCTCTAGTAAAGCCTCCCCCCAGCCCCCACCAAAATAGCTGTGACAAGGGTCCTGGCCCTCTCCTCCACTCACAGGATAATAGCAGAAGGCTTGCTGCACTCAGCAGCTCGGCTGGGGTCTGTGATGGGCCCGCTGATCAGGATGACCCACCAGGTCCTGCCTCTGTTGCCCCCGCTCTCCTACGGTGTCATCCCCATTGCTGCCGGCCTCATCGTCCTCTTCCTCCCGGAGACCCGGGGACTTCCACTCCCTGACACCATCCAGGATCTGGAGAGACAGTGAGTGACCCTCGGCCACCCCAGGAGTCATGCAGCTGGGCGGGGCTCAGCTGGGCGGCCGGTCCACCCTAGCCAGGGAACAGGAGAGTTCAAGGGTCGGGAGACATCCTGGGCAGAGAGGGGCAGGAACAGGGCTGGGTGGTCACTGCGATGACTCCCGCAACTTGAGCTTGTCCAGTTCCCCGATGTCACACTGAAGGCAGTGTGTTTCTGAAACTGTTTAATCTTGACAACAACCCTGCCAGGAAGATACTACTGCTCTCCTTGTTTACAAGAGGCTCAGAGAGAGGAAGTGATTTATTTGAGGCCTCACAGGTCGAAGGTGATTGTACCTTAGGCAGGAAAACGTAATGGTCCAGAGCCCAGTTCTGCAGCCAGACTGCGCAAGACGGAACCCCTGGCTACTCGGGCAAGTGCCACCCCTCTCTTATCAAACTGACACAGAAGAGAGAGCCTCAACTCTCCTCCTTGAGGCTTCCTGCAAAGAAGCCCAGGCCCAGACAGAGTCAGGTGCCGAGAACAGGAATGAAGGGACGCTACTCAACTTCCTTTTATTGCCAGAATCACCTCTAGGTTTCCGCTTCGTCCTTGGTAAAAACGGGTGTTTAAAAAAAAAAAAAAGAACCAAAACAGTGTACTCAGAGAGCTGTATTTGCGTTTAAGTGGGTAATTATACGAAAGCCCGCAGCTCATGCTCAGTAAGTGCGGCTGCTGTGTCTGGGGTGATGGGGTTCGTGGGGAGCCCTCTTCACTGAACAGGAGCCAAATCATGATAGTAGTAATAATAACAGCAGAGGCTTAGTGAGCCCTTATTGCTTTAATACAGCACCTGATTTGATCAACGCAATAAGCCTACGAGGTGCTGTTCTGTCCAGTTTCACCATCAAGGAAATGGGGACGCAGAGAGGTTATGCAACTTGCCTAAGGACACCCAGCCAAGAGGCAGAGAAGCCAAGACCTAATTTATTCTTTCACTTGATTCATTTTTGTTGTGTATCTGCTGCATTTCAGGCACTGTCCCATGCTTTGGGCAACAGCTGTAAATAAAACCCTAATCTCATAGAGCTTACATTTCCGTAAGACTTGACCCCCATCTCTGCCCTCCAAGCCGCGGACCTGGAGCCATCGCCACACACCACCCCTCTCCCTTTTTGTTATTCTAGGAAGTCAGCAGCAGCCAGGAGCGGCCAGCAAGAGGTGGTCATTACAGAAAGTACCTGGTTCTAGAAATTCAGCCTGCAGGAGTCCCACGGGCCAAAGTTCCCCTCCGGAGGAAATCGCCTCTTCTGTGATCAGAGAGCAGAAGCGATCTGGGCAGCCTCAAGGGTTCGGCATGGCTGACCGAGCAGCAAGGCTGTCTGCTGAGGCTGAAAGCAGTATCACCCCTTACTTCCGCCCCCCCTGCCCCGCCAGACTTCCCACCCACCTCAGCCCTGCAGGAGCCCCCTGCCGACAGACACACCCGGCCTGGATGTCCCAGGTTCTCTTCATTAACACCACGGGTCCTCTCCCTTCCCCGCCAGGTTCTAGTCTTCACACCTTCACTCGGCCACTCCATTCTCACTTCTCAGAACCTGCTGCGGGTTTCCCACCTCCCAGCTTCCAAAGTAGATCGTAGGGCAGGATCCAGACTGACCGGGGTTCCAGCCTTTCCCTTGCTACTCACACGGCCACATCAGTTAAATGAGGCTCAGGGAACTTGCCTCCCCAAGGTTAGTGGATCATAGCACAGACCAGAATCCAATAGAAGCTGCTACCAGAGCTGTCAGGAACAGGCATTCCGATGTGCCCTGCCCTGGGCACCAGCAGAGCAGGCACAGGGACCTGAAACCCAGCCCAGGCTGCCCAGGCCCAGCCACTTACTAACAGAGGCTGGCTTCACTCCGGGCAAGCAGCTGTTCAGTCCCCTTCTGTTAACCCCGCTGGTGAGGGAGGCCTCCTGCCCTTTGGTCCCGTCATTATACGGAAGGGCGAACCTAACACTGCACAGATGGAGGGATGCATACTCGCAGCCCTGGGAGGTCAACACTGGGTATGTGCCACACCGGGTCACAAGGGTTGTGCGCAGGGACAGAGAGACTTACTTCGGTGCAGAGGCAGGGTTGGGGGATGCCTGGTTCCACAGAAGCATGGGACTGGCTCATTTGAGTCGTTCCCCAGATTGGCAAGGAACTGATCCCCACTGCTGAGGGGTGACGGGAGCTGTGCTGGCCTCTCCCCAACCCCTGTAAGTGTTGCTGGCGGGGGGACCTTACCTGCAGGAGTGGAGTGGGACCTGAGTTAAGCCCTTGAATCCCTCCAGGTTCCACCAGATGTCAAGGCAACGCAGACCATCAGGCCTTAATTGTAGGCCTTGTGCTGCAGGGCCACCCTTCTGTGTGTCTGTCTTGAGGAGTCACCGTGTCCTCATTTATGAAGACCCTCCCTATACAAGCAACAGCTCAGGCTGTTAAAACAGTGGGATCATCAAGGCTGCTCACCTCTTTTAGAGGTGAGGAACCTAAAGCCCAGAGAGGCAGAGTGACATGCCCAGAGTCACACAGCTGAATCCCGGCTTGACTCCAGTCCAGGGCTCTTTTCACAACACCAGGCTCCTCGTCCTCAGCTGCGCCTCTCCATGCTCTGATATCTACAGCAGCACTGTTATAAAGTCCCACCTCTCCCTGGAGATCCAGACCCTTTAGATGACTGTCCACTCTTCTGGGACAACTCAGAGAAACCTCAGGCCCCAGGCTCCCCATCCCAGGCATCCCATTTCCCCTCTTTCACAGCTGATGCACCTCAGACCTGAGTCAGATCAAATTCCCTGTTTGCTTAAATCCCTCTGGTGGCTCGTAATAAAGATCGTACTTCCCCCGCCAACAGGCCCCAGCCTTACTTCGCATGTAATACATTTTAAAGGAGTCAAATCACACAAAGTGTGTTCTCGGATCATCATGGAATTAAACTAGAAATCGGTGGCAGAGACATCTAGAAAACTCATTCAAACTGAAAAACCCACTTCCGAGTAACCTATGGGTCAAAGAAGAAATCTCAAAGGGAGTTAGAAAATACTTTGAGCTGGATGAAAAACAATTTTAAATGATGTATCAGAATTTGTGGGATGAAGCTAAAGCAGTGATTAGAGGAAAATTTATATCATCAAGCAATTACATTAGAAAGGAAGAAATTCTCAAATCCAATACCTCAGCTTAAGAAACTAGAAGAACTAATTAAACCTAAAGTAGCTGAAAGAGAGGGAATAATAGACAGCAGACATCAGAGAAATAGAAAATGATCTAGAAAATGATCAAGAAAATCATTGAAACCTGAAGCTGATTTTTTTATATACATAAAATTTGTAAATTTCTAGCCATACTGATCAGAAAAAAAAGAGAGAAAAGACACACATTGAGAAAAGACATACAATATCAAGAATGAAAGAGGAAACATCACTACAGATCCAACAGATATTAAAATGATAAAGGACTATTATGAGGAATATTTTGCCAATAAATTTGACCACAGATAAAATAGAATAGAAACCACTAGAGCTCACTCAAGAAAAAATAGATAGCATCATTAGTCCTGCAACTATTAAAGAAATCGAAACCTTCCCCCAGAGAAAATTCCAGGCCTAGATGGCTCTGCTGGTTAACTCTGCCAAGAATTTAAATGGGAAATAATATCAATTCTATGCAAAAGCTTCCATAAAACTGAAAACTATAAAACTTCCCGACTCATTCTATGAGTCCAGCATTGCCCTGATATCAAAGTCAGAAAAAGACATTATAAGAATATAAAAACATAAGTCAATATCTCTTACAAACATAGGAACAAAAATTCATAATAAATATTTTAAAAATTGAATCCAACAGTATATTAGTTTAACATTCAAGAATCAAGATTAACAAACTAAATTATTAACAAAGTATAAAAGAAAAACCCATATGATCATCTCAGTAGAGGGCTTCCCCGGTAGCTAAATTGGTAAAGAATCTGCCTGCAACGTGGAAGACCTGGGTTTGATTCTTGGGTTGAGCCATCAGGCAAGCCCTAAGCATGATGCTACCTCTAGGTTTTTCATAGATGCCCTTTATCAGGTTGAGGAAGTTCCCTTGTATTCCTAGTTTGCTGAATGCTGTTTCTCAGGAATGAATGTTAAGTTTTGTCTAATGGATATTCTATTATCTATTGAGACAAAAGTGAAAGTGAAAGTCACTCAGTTGTTTCCAACCCTTTGCAACCCCATGGGCTGTAGCAGATGGCTTGCCTGCAATGCAGGAGACCCAGGTTCCATCCCTGGGTTGGGAAGATCCCCTGGAGAAGGGCATGGCAGCCCACTCCAGTGTACTTGCCTGGACAATTCCATGGACAGAGGAGGCTGGTGGGCTACAGTCCACGGGATCACAAAGAGTCGGACATGACTGAGAGACTAACACATCATACTTAATGGTGAAAGACTGAAAACTTTTCAGTTACTCTGGTAGGAAGGGGCCATGCAAGGTTTTGAGTGGAGAGCTGATGGGATCTGACCTGATTTGGAAAGATGCTCTGGCTGGGAGCGTGGAACAAATGACAGGTGGGGGACTGGGGCAGAGAGACCCATTCAGGGCTGCGATGTCCGATGTCGGGCAGGAGGTGACTGGCTTGGCCGGGTGTCTGTGGTACCTGGTACCCCGCAGGGAGAAGTTGACAGTGGGTTGATTTGTAAGAAAAATGTTCAATGTCGGCTCCATTGTTTAAAACACAGCATTTGGGCTAAAGGTGTCTGGAGGAGCCAAGCCACTCTCCTACCAGCCTCGATGCTCAGCTCTGTCATAGACTGGACACGAGGCTTGCCCCTCCTAGGCCAGGCCATCCTGACCACCAGCTGGGGGTGGGGCCCCTCCCACTCTTCCTTATTGCCCCCACGCCCTCTTGATTTCCTTCCTCACCCCTTGATCTGTTTCCACAAAATTGGTGGTTGGGAGGCCTGTTGAGAAGCACTCCGGCAGGCTGGGGTACTTCTGCCCTGTTTGCATCATGTCCCCAGAACCTTGCTCCAGGGCCCGACTCAAGATATCTTCCCAATAATTGTTTGCTGGGTGAGTGAATGACAGAAGGAGCAAGTGAATGAATGAATGGGAGAGAAGAGAGTAAGGGGGCCTGAGAGAGCACCCCCCTCTCCAGTGGTATTTCCAATCCATTTGTCTCCACTTGCCAAAAGCTCAACCCTTCCTGGGGTCTGTGGGGATAGCCTTGAGCACCCCAACAGGTTAGAGTGGGGGCCTCCCACCCAGCCACAAACACTCCCTTTCCCTCCCCCTTCTCCACGCACAGATGTTAGACCTCGCTACCTGCCCACACCCCTCCCTCCCCGCCTGACCTTACTAAGGAAAATGGAGAATGAAAAGCAGACACTCTCTGGGCAGGAGCAGCAGGGACTGACATCCTGGGGCAATGGCAGCCCCTGTGTGGAGGAGACAGGTCTGCAGCAAGAATGAAGCAAGAGAGAGGGACAGAGGAGGGACACAGCCCCCACAGCCCCAGTGCACCCCTCCCCCTGATCTCATGCAAGCTGGGGACAGTGCATCTCCACCCAAGGCCTGGTAATGCTGCGCTGGGGACCTGGGCCTGGCACAGAGGGTGGGAGCAGGGGACCCACAGGAGCCACGTGCAATCCTTCAGGCTCGGGGGGGTGGCAGGGTGCCTGGTGAGGCCGCATGTCTGCCTAGGTTCTTGAGGGGGTGCTAGTGGAGCACAGTTAGACGGGGCACGTACAGTCCCCCACCACTGAGAGCTGACTTTTCATGGGCACTGCTGTCTTGGCTTAGGAAACTCCCTTGGCGAGGTCACCTGGGCCAATGTGAGACCTGAACACACCACCAGTCTTTGCAAGAGAAACAGCAGCAAAAGAGAGGCTGGAATGATCCTGGGACAGGAGAAAGTCGAGGATGGAGGGTAGGGCAGAGGCTGCCCGGGGAACCCAGAGGCCAGAGGCGTCCAGCAAGCAAGGCTTTCCAGTTCTACCCGGGCAGGATGTTCTCATGGCTCCCTTGTCTCCTGAAGCCTCTAAGACTTGGGCAAATGATGCATATGTGTGTGTGTGCGCATGTGTAAATAAAGGCTAGGGGCTGACATTCAGTTTCTAGGTGCAGATTCAGCCAGGACAGGACCACAGGAAATCACAAGCCTGTAGCTGAGACTCCAGCAGGATGGGAAGTAACCCAGGAGCCTGGAAGCCACCCCCTGCTTACCTTCCCCACAAAACACTCCTAAGCTTTGCTCAAATTGCATGGATGGGGAGACAGTTCAAAGGCCAAGGCCCCCTGATATCTGTATTACAGGTGTTCTTCCTCGAAAAATGAGAGTTTTTCGTTAAAAGGCCAAGCACCATCAATCATCTGTGAAAAGATGAATTGCACTTCGACTTGGATTTGCACCAGCCTCACTCCGGGGTGTACAGTCGGGTGCTTGTCCTTCAGACAACATCTATCCTTGCCTGACCTGACCCTGGACTTTCTCAAGTGGGTCTGGGGATTCCTCTGTGTCCCCCACAGTCATTACGGTAAAAAAAAGGATGACGATGATGATATTAATAAAATTTTTAGTCCTCACAAGGGGCTTCCCAGGTGGTGCAGTGGTAAAGAGTCTGCCTACCAATGCAGGAGATGCAGGTTCAATAACCGAGTCAAGGAGATCCCCTGGAGATGGAAATGGCAACCCACTCCAGTATTCTTACCTGGGAAATCCCGTGGACAGAAGAGCCTGGCGGGCTACAGTCCACGGGGTTGCAGACAGTCAGACACGACTGAGCGCACACGTATACACACAGACCTCACAAGAGCTTTATGAGGTTAGAACTGTTATTGTCCCCATTTTGCAGAGGAGGAAACTGAGGCTTAATGTCCTTCCTAAAGCCACACAGATTGGGCAGTGCAGGGATTCAAATCCAGACAGCCTCTCCTGAGTCTGTGTGAGTAACCATCGAGCCACAGGGCCTCTCATTTGGGAAGAGTTTGTGGGTTTGTTAAACCGTGGCTGGCGCTGGGTACTGTGAACCCAGGCCATGCGTGTCTCAACCACAGAAGCGGAAAGGAAAGCTTCTGATCACACAGGCTGTTTGCACACTGTCGGCCAAATCCTGCTGCGGTGTTTTCCGGTGAAATGAGAGGGATTCTGCCAAAGTCCACGTCATACTTTCCCTTTACACTCCCACCCAGCTTTTCCATGCATCCACCTAAAATTACTCCTCATAACAATAGGCTGCAACTCACAAAATCAAAAAAGAGACAGCACTCTGCCAGAGGACCAGGCAGCTAAACCAGCATACGACTTAGTAAAGATGCTGAAATCCTAAAGGCCAAGAATCAGGGGGACCAGCCACAGGGTCCCGGCCCCCAGAACAAGGGGCCCCATGGCACGGGTTCCAGGGAAAGGGTGCAGGGGCTGGAGGAGGGAGCAGCGTTCCCATCCAGCCTTGTTAAAGTGTGCCAGGTGGTCACTGCCAGCTGTGGGCGAGACCCTCCGCAGAGCAGGGCAAAGTTCAGCCTGTTTGAGCAGCTCGCGTTCTGACAAGCCTTATTCTGATGGCTGGTTAACATCTCTCCGTTGAATTTTAACATGAAATATCTTTTTGACGCAGCAAGGAGAGTGCAGTCCCTTTGGTGCAGGCAGGCCAGGCTTGCAGGAGCCGCCAGGCACATGAAAGGGAAGGAACGGAGCCGTGGCTGCCCAGCGCTCTCCTTGACCTACTTAGAGCCGATTTGTTCAATGGGCCAGAGGAACCCAGCCGGTGGGGGGGGGGGGGGCCCGGGGGGGCCGAAACAAAGGGGGCTGTGGCCAGGGCTTTGGCAGCCTGCACGAGGGGGCCAATTAAAGCCATGATACGCTTACCCCCAAACCTCGGCCACCTGCCTGAGATGGTGCTGAGCCTGCCACCCGCGACCGCCCCCCTCGCCACTGCTCAGCCTCCAAGTGGGCGGTGGGTACATGCAGGTGTCCCGGCCTTGCCTGCTCCCAGGGGTCAGCAGCCTTGAAGCCAGAATAAAATGCATTTCAACGCAGCCAATGCCTGTGACTGCTCTGGAGGGATGCCAGCAACAGGAAGCAGGGTTCTGTGGCTAAGGGCCCACTGGGTACCAGGCAGGTGCCACACGCGGTGCCCCAGAGGTGGGAGCAGGTGACTCCAGAAGTTAGCTTGGCAGGGAGGCTGCTTTTCTGTCTGGTGGAACCTTTAATGGAGCATTTTGGCTACACACAGGGAAAGCTAGAATCTGGTCCAGAAGGAGAGAGGGCGAGCTGGCTGCATCGGGAGGTAAATGGATCTCTTTCCTGGGTGCTGAAGGGCTGTGAGAGCGATTGACTTGGGGCTCCTTCTACAGAGGTTCTGAGCTAGGGGAAGGGGTCCTTGGGCTCATGGATAAGAGGATGTGAGGGAAAGAGCTTCTGACCTGATGGAGCAGGAACCCTGGGAGAGAGGCAAGGGTGCTGAGGCAGGGACGCTCCCTGGAGTCCTCCTTGGCTACCCGAAAGGCTTCAGCCTATTCCAGCAGTTGGTAAACGTAAACACTGGAGCTGGGCCGACATGGACTGGAGTCCTGATTCTGCCACAGAGTAGCTACATGACCTGGACTCACCTCCCTGAGCTTCAGTTTCCACATCTGCAAAAATAGGTATAAGAAGCATGTATCTAATTAGAAGCATTGTCAAAAGGATTAAAGGAATTATTACAGGAAGAGGACTCAAGATTTGGTCAACATATATAAAGACTCAATAGAGGACTTCCCTGGTGGCTTAGTGATAAAGAACATGCCAGCCAATGCAGGAGAAAAGGGTTTGACCCCTGGTCCCAGAAGACCCCACATGCCGCAGAGCAGCTAAGCCCGGGCACCACAGGTATTGAGACTACGCTTTTCTGGAGCCTGGGGACTGCAACTACAGAGCTCCTGCACCACAGCTACTGAAACCCAGGTGCCCTAGAGCCCATGCTCTGCAACAAGAGAAGCCACCACAATCAAAAGCTCTCACATCCCAGCTACAGAGCAGCCCCTGCTCACTGCAACTCCAGAAAAGTCCGCATGAGGACCCAGCACAGGCAAAATAAAATTATTTTTTAAAAAAAGACTCAGAATATCACTTCTATGTGGAATCTAAAAAAGACAAACCTGGAGAAGCAGAGTAGAATGGTGGTTACCAGGGGCTGGGGGCATGGGAGAAATGGGAGAGGTTGGTTAAATGTGTACAAACTTCCAGTTATAGATTAACAAGTTTGCAGAGCTAAGATACAGCACGGTGATATAGCTAAAAATACTGTATCATATATGTGAATGTTGCTGAAAGAATAGGTCTTAAACTTTCTCAACACAAAAAAGACATGGTAATTATGTGATGGGATGGAGGTGGTCATCATTTTGCAGTTTACAGATGTATCAAATCAAACTGTACACCTTAAACTTATGCAATGTAATTTGTCAGATATATTTCCATAAAGCTGGTGGGAGGGGAAGCATCAGTAACCATTAGGTATCATTCTTCATCACCATCATCACCCTCACCATAAACAACACCATCACCAGCCTCACCACCATCACCCTCATTGTCTTCATTAAGCCTTGAGGCATCTCTCAGCTATTCTAGGGGAATTCTGAGTTGAGCTTGTGGCCACATTTGGGGCACATTTGGTAGCAATGAAGAGTGGGGGCCAGTGTGTTTTTCCAGAAAGGTGGTAGCTGAGACTTTCAGAACTGTCTGGAAGAACAATTTGAGAAAAGTAACACCCAGGAGACCAGCTCTTCAGAGGTTCTGGAGAAGAAGTTGGAGCTCAGGCATCACATGTGTTGGGAACAAGAGGAATTATTCTTACTTGGACCCTCTGGTTGACTGGGGAAGGTGAGAATCATGACTTCTTGTCCTGAAAAAAAGCCTTGCAAAGTGGAGGTTATGATGCTCTATTTACAGATGAGGGGGAAAAGCCCTGAGAGCGCCAATTCACACCGAGACCGTGAAGACCGCACGGCACTCCCAAGTCCTGCCCGGGCCCTGGTCTGCATGCTGGGTGCAGCTCTGGGCACTGTGAGGGACATGATGACAGAGGCTCAGCGCTTGGGATGCCTGCAGCCCGCCACCCAACTGAGGGAAGAGCTCGAGGCTCCTCCCATGGGCGGAGCTGTGGTGGAGATGGGCAGGGACAGGAGGCAGAAGCACAGTGGGAGGGGTGGGTTTGGACCGGCGGGGTGGTGGCAATGGTCCTCGGAAGAAATGGCCCACAAGGAAAGACAGGCCACGTGAAGTGTTAGGTAGTTAGAATAGGAAACAGGAGTCCAGAATGGCGGTGGCTAAAAGACAAGGAAGGGAAAAGCCTGCAAAAATAGAACAAATGAAGGTCCCAGGACCGGAGGGAGGACCTCAGGTGGGACAAACAGCGCTCCTGGCTGGCCCAGTTTACAGAGGGCAGGCCCAGGGGGAGGAAAAAATGTATAAAAAGAGGAGCCAAGGGCCATGGCGCTCTCTCCTCTTCGCGTCTTTGGGTCGGCATGCCCTCACACCTCGAGGATGTATTTTCCGCTATTTTCTAAATAAAACTGAGCTGTAACACTGAGCTGTCTAAGATGTATAACATGGTCTGTCTGAGACCTGAGAGCTATAACACGGTCTGCCTGAGAGCTGTGACATGCTGAGGGCTTTAACATCCGTCGCTTCAAATTTTTGCTGAGATGATACAGAACCAAGGAGATTACACTCCCCTGACAGAAGGAAGTGGCAAAGGGAAGGCCCTGAAGACGGGCTGGGGCAGGAGGGCTCTGGCTGGCTTGGCTTTGTTCCTGAAGCTCTCGGAAGTCATCAGTGGCTTTGAGTAAGGACGATGAGCCGGAGGCTGGCAAATACCTTCAGAGGGACCGACCCAGACTGCTCTCCCAGTCGTCTGGTCTCAAGGCAGATGAGGGAGGAGGGGAGCGCAGCGGAGCTCATACTATGTCCCGAGTTCAGGGCACGCCGGAGGCATGAGCGAACCCAGGTGGCTGTGGCTGCCGCCTCCTCCAGCCGCCTGCCCGGACGCCGCCGGAGACTTGGCTGAGTCACTGACAGTATGCACGCCTACCAGCCTTCCTCCTGCCTGGCCTGGGACCAGAGGCAGCTGCTGTCGCCACAGGACATGGAGGGGCTGGGAAGAATCACAAAAGCCCTGCTGTGCCATCCGGCCAGAAAGGTCCACAGTGCCTCCCCAGGTCCACAAAACAGAACATGTTGATGAACAGCTTGTCTGTGCCCATTTTTGGAAAGTATGCAGTCTCACTGGTCCTTTCCCCTCATAGTCACCAGGACTTGGCTCTGGAGAGAAGACCCCAAGTCTTTCGGCAACAGGACCTTCCCTTGTCCCTTTACCCCAACTGCCCAACCTCTCTTCTCCTTGACCTTCTCTCCAGCCACTGCTCAGCCCCACGGTCATGATCTAGACTCCCTTTCACAGGATCCTCGTCTTCTGGGCTCTAAAAATTGGAGACCAAGGGCTCAGCCTCAGACCTCTTCTCCCAGCCTTGGAAGGTCACTCCCTAGGTGAGCTCAGCCTGTCCTGGACTTGCAATGCCTTTCATCCCTACTGATCCCCAAAGACCAACTCACTCCACACGCCTCCACCAATAGACAGCTCAGTCTCACCACACTCAAAGTCAAAGGATTGACGGTCCCTCACGCTTATTGAAGCTCTAAGACTTCAGCCACCTGATGCAAAGAGCTGACTCACTGGGAAAGACCCTGATGCTGGGAAAGACGAAGGCAAAAGGAGAAGTGGGTGGCAGAGGATGAGATGGTTAGATAGCATCACCAACTCAATGGACATGAGTTTTAGCAAACTCCGGGAGATAGTGAAGGACAGGGGATTTTGGTGTGCTGCAGTCCATGGGATCTCAAAGAGTCAGACATGACTTAGCAACTCAGAAACAACAAACTCGCTCACCTCAGTGTTCTCCATCTCGGTAGACTGCCCCTCATTCACCCACCAGACCACAGGGTCATCCTTGCTTCCCCTCTCTCTCAGCAACCACATCCAACTCCAACCAAACCTATATATTCCAAGTCTTCCCTGACTGCCATGTCTAAAGAAGCCCCCTCAGTCTCATCCCTTATGCCACCTTGTTTCTCACTATGGCATGATCACTACTCATCACTGGATTATACTCATCTATTTCTTGGTCTGCTCCCCCTCCCCTACCATCATGGCCTCCACAGACCACAAGGGCAGAGACTTAGCTTGTTTCCTGCTTTGTCTCCACTGCCAAAAGCAGTGGTTGGTGCATAATTAGCACTTAGTAAAATCTGCCGGGTGAATGAATGAATCTCCACAATTTAAGACTAAGGCACATATGCTCCAAGAGAGCAAGGAAATTATGCCACCCATGAAACAAGAAGTGGAAGTTAGGAAACAAGAACAGGCCATTGTAGGAAGGACCAACTAGTAATTTTGAAATGAAAAGTATAAATTCTGAAATTTAAATTCCTGTGATTTGGAAAATCAGAGTCTCTGCTGAAGGGCTGAAGAGCCGAATGCATTCAATAAAAGAGAAAGTTAGTGAGATAGATGCTGGAGAGGAATATCTCCCAATAGGAGGAGGCCAATTCTGATGAATTTGGGAGTGTGTTTGTAGTGTGCACAGTAAGTATTCTGTGATTCATTCATTCAGTCAATCCATACTTAACAAGTACCTCCCCCATGCCAGGCACTGCTCTGGGTGACGTGAATAAGCAGTGAGTGAAACTGACCAGGTCCCCACTGAACTTACATTCTAGTGGTGGGAAGACAGATAACAAGGAAATCTATGAGTGGAAGGCGAAAGGTGTTGGGTGATGAGGAGTGCGATGGAGAGAAGAAAAGCAGGAACTTCTCTGTTTTCAGGAAAAGGACCTGGGGAGTGTAAAGGTGAAGGCAGTCAACATTTAAATAGAGGGGCCAGGGAGGGCCTCAGTGAGAATAAGCCTTCATATTTACTTTTGGTTGTGCTGGGTCTTCACTGCTGTGCACAAGCTTTCTCTAGTTGCGCTGAGCGGAGGCGACTCTTCGTTGCAGCACATACGCTTCTCACTGCAGGCGCTTCAGGAGCTGTACCGTGTGACCTCAGTAGTTGCAGCGTGGGGGCCCTAGAGTGCTTGGGCTTCAGTAGTTGTAGTGTAAGGGCTTAGTTGCTCTGCAGCATGTGGAATCTTCCTGGACCAGGGATCGAACTCAGGTCCCCTGCATTGGCAAGTGGACTGTCACCCACTGTACCACCAGGGAAGTCAAAAGAGAATGAGACTTCGTCACAAAGACTTGGACTAAGTGAGCCATGTGGGTCTCTGGGAGAAGAGGGCTCCTAGCAGAAGGAACAGCAAGTGCAAAGGCCCTGAGACAGAGCTGTGGAGCAACAAGGGGAGGCCGTGGGGCTGGTGTGGAAGCAGCAAGGATGGAAGAGGAGCCTACAGAGGCGGCAGAGGCTGAAAGTGACGGGACTTTGGCTTTCACTCTGTGAGCGCTGAGGAAGCACAGAAGTGACCCAGTCTGATGGAAGTCGACGAAATAAAAATTGACATCTTAAGGCAAGACAAGAAAAATATCAACATAAAATTTTTTCTCTGCCCTTTGGCTTCCTCCCTCCCCTCTGGTGTGCATCGAGCATCCATGTTACGCATTAACCAGACCTCCCCAATGGCAGACATAACTGCTCAGCCATAAAGATCCATTTTTCTCCTCTGGCACCAGCCATGTAACTCCGTAGAAGACAACATTCCTCTCTCGACTCTGTAACAAGTCACGATGATCCACCGCTCACCTCGTGTGGCCCAGAACAGACTGGTCAGACATCCTGGGGAGGTACAGTGGGCTGCACCTAATGAAAGTTCTTGGCGTAAATACTTACCTACAACCTTATTAAGGTTACTGGCTGTATTACTCATATTCTGCCTGTCTTATAAGATTACTTGCATTACCAAATGTATAACTGAGCCTCTGATAAAATTAGTGCTGATGGGCTTTCCACATGGCGCTAATAATGGTAAAGAATTCATCTGCCAATGCAGGAGATGTGGGTTCGATCCCTGGCTTGGGAAGATCCCATGGAGAAGGAAATGGCAACCGACTCCAGTATTCTTGTCTGGGTGCAGGGTTTAATAATCAGCCGCTTGCTGCTCTGGCTAAGCCATGAGAAAATCACCATGGGAAAAGAATAAAACCAAAATATAGCAATACAGCATAACCTAAATAAAAGTACATTGGCTTTATTATTTGGGGTGGCTGTACCCTGCTAAGTTAAGGAAAACCAGAGTGTGGACCTTGGAACGCCAGGTCAGAGCAAGCTCAGAATGCTCCTTGTGCACACACTATGATGCTTTCCCAAGGCATGTGCGGGTCTATGACCTCCAGCCAGATGATAGCCCTTGTACAAGAAAATAACAAAAATGTGACCGGGGACACAGGAGGCTGACTTCATCGTAGCACAGCAGGTACTTTCTGCTTGCCAAGACATTAAATAAAAGTGATGTATACCCGAGGAACAGGGCTCTTGATCCAAGGGGTCTTGAGTCCCGTCTTCAAAACTTTCATTCTGTCTCTAGTTTCTTTTTCCCAAACTGTATGTCGACCACTTTTGATCCCTACCTGCAGGCAAGTGGCGCCCAATATGGAGCTCAAAAGTGAAGGATCTCTGAGAGCGAAACTGAAGCTGAAATAACAGTGCACGGTCCTGGAGAAGAGTGGGGTGAGGCCTCTGAAAATCCCCCTTTGTGGTAAGTAATACTCTCTCAGGCATTGAAACCGGGGTTAAATATGGGAAATTCAGAAAGCTTGGAACCATACCGGCTGTATATATGCCTCTTAGAGGCAGCTTTTGAAAGCAGGGGCAACAAAAACAAGACAAGTAAGGGCCGGCTACTGGAGCTTTTGCAGGCCATTGAGCGAGGTTGCTCACGGTTCCCTTCTCTCGGTACTTTAGATTTGGGAACATGGGAGAAGGCAGGTAGTGAATTAGAGAAACCTCTTTGCAAGGCAGTGGCCTTGCCTGTATCTATCTGGTCAATTTGGACACTGATAGAATCCATTTTGGAACCTCTTGAGACCCCAGAAAGCTCCGAAGGGAGTGAAGATGAATGTGAAACCCCATCAGAGGGAGGACCCCCTGATGCAGAGAATAAGGGGGTAGAACAAAAAAGCAGGAGGTTCTTAAAGCTGTAGTTCCTTCTGTACCTTTGTTTCGGGAAAACGAATTTCCTTTACCTGCTCTTCCTCCCCCGCCTGTCTTTTTTTTTTAAATTATTTATTTTAATTGGAGGCTAATTACTTTACAAAATTGTAGTGGTTTTTGCCATACATTGATATGAATCAGCCATGGATGTATATCTGTTCCCCATCCTGAACCCCCCCTCCCACCTTCCTCCCCATCCCATCCCTCAGGGTCATCCCAATGCACCAGCCCTGAGCGCCCTGTCTCGTGCATCGAACCTGGACTGGCGATCTGTTTCACTTATGGTAATATACATGTTTCAATGCTAGTCTCTCAAATCATCCCACCCTTGCCTTCTCCCACAGAGTCCAAAAGTCTGTTCTTTACATCTGTGTCTCTTTTGCTATCTCGCATATAGGGTCATCATTCCCCTCCTGTCTTAACTGCTGGAGAGGCTCAAGCATTTCCTTCCTTACAACAGACAGCAGTTCTGTCACCCTTCCAGAAAGGTATTTGTTGGACTCGAGAGGAGGGTGACTTGGAGGCTATGATTGTGGCATTTCCAGTGATAATACAGTAACGGATAGCTCCTGGGACAGATCCTAATAATCCTAATGGGGTGTGTTGAGGCTGTACACAAACAGATTCCCTTCAAAATACTAAAGGAATTTAAGCAAGCTGTTCAGAATTATGGAGTAAGCTTCCCTAGCGGCTCAGACAGCAAAGATTCTGCCTGTATGCAGGAAACCCAGGTTCAATCCCTGGGTTGGGAAGATCCCTTGGAGAAGGAAATGGTAATCCACTCCAGTATTCTTGACTGGAAAATCCCACGGACAGAGGAGCCTGGTGGGCTGCAGTCCATGGGGCCGCAAAGAGTCAGACACGACTGAGCGACTAACACTTTCTTGGGAATTGTTCATGAACTAGCTAAAGGTTCCCATTTGATTACGGTGGCTCATGACTAAGCCAGGCAGATCTCCATCTCTTTAGATCAATTGATAATCAGTGAAAATGGGAGGAGAACTCAAGATCAAGTGCTTATGGAAGACCAGGCTATAGAACAGGTGAGGCAATACTGCATAAGAGCCTGGGAGAAAATAGAGGTTAAAGGACAGACTTTCTTTAAAAGAAGACCTCACCTCCCCAGAGAGACAGTCCCTGCTGGAACAACATCTTATCAGTCAGGCTACCCCTGTCACCAGAACCAATTTGAACATTCCCTGGTTTAATCTTTAGCTATAAAACTACGACTACAAAAAAGAGAGATGACATTTTTGACACTGAATGGCCATGATATTCTTTAGGCTCCAGAGAGAAAACTGGTTAAAATAAAATCTTTTTTGAAGTTGCAAAACCAGTTCTTCTTGCATGTACAATTAAGAAAAACTTGGCTTGTTAAAATACTTTTTTGGAGCTCCAATTCTGCCTGAAAAACAAAAACACGCCTGGGAAGAAAACCTGAAGTTAACTCTTATCATGTCTGTGGGATACACAGCCCACTCTATCTGGGACTCCAGCCCTGAACAAACTGGTAGAACTCAAACCAAGAAAAAAAAAAGAAGGGGCAAAGAGACATTTTAAATTTCAAGCAGAAAACTATGAGATCTCTGTCTGTCTATCGAAATTTACCTGAATCTCAGTGTGTGTCTGTTTTTGGATAATATGAGGTTAATTTATAAATGAGCTTTGTTTAAATTCAGGTTCATGTGAACTGAAAAATATTCAATATTAAATATCTTACATTAATGTTTCTTTGCTAATCTAATTAAGACATGTCTTAAGTCATCAACATTGTGTAATACTTCTAATGTGCCTAAGTTTAAGGTAAACTAAATTTGCCAACAACAAAAGTAACTCTTTATGTATATAAATATATATAAATGAGATGAAAACTTTTAGATAAACTCTATTAAAAATAATTATATTTTAGAAATGTTTATTTAAAATAATCTCTGAGGATTGGGGTAACTTAAATTTCTAGAGTTATATAAAATAAATGATAAAAATTTATTAAACAGCTAGGTCATTTCCAAATAAAATAAGATTTTGAAATATTAATTACTAAATACTAACTTCCTCTTACAGAGAAACTAAAGAGATTTTAGACTATTAATAAATATGTTTGGTGCCATCCTGAGATATTCTCTATTAAAAAAGAAAAAAAAAAGCAAATTTTTTAAAAAATTAAAACTGGTAATTATGTTCACCAACCTAGAAAATGCTAATATACAAGACAGTTCATGATTGTTTAAGGAAAATAAGATTTATGTTTTTAATAATAATAAAAAGATATGAAGAATAAAATTACAGTCTACTATAAAAAAGAAAGTAAATCTATATACTTATAGGTGGCTATTCTCTAAATAGATAAATGAAGTGATGACTACAGAAAATGTAAGAAAAGGTTTATGACAAGTGAAAAAAGAGTTTTGTGCATGGTACAAGTTTCTTAAGACATTAAACTGCCTTTGAAGTCTTCTTGTTACTTTGACTAAGTAAATAATTATTGTTTCACAATGAATATAAGCTGGCATTAATCTGAAATTTGGTTTTCTCTTCCTATTAAAAAAAGTTTTCTTGGAATACAGCTTTTGATAACAGACTATGTAAATTTCTTTGTCTTTAATGATTCATACTTGCTTTTAAAATCTTTTGTTAGTTTGATAAAATAAATGAGTGTTATTTCACAGTGATCTATGGAAACTATGGCACACATAGACAAAGCTCATTCTGCTCTACAAAATTTAACCCCTCATCAGGAAATGTAAAACGGATAAACAATGGCTATCAACCAAACCGTCAGGGCTATGGGAAGTCCAAGATGGCTGCTTGGCATTTCCTGGCTCCCTGACAAACCTCACTTTTATTTGATAGGATAAAGCCTTTCCTAGCTAGCAGGGTTACTATCTCGCAATGGAAAAAATAGTTAAAATGCACTTTCTGCAATCTCCAGTGATCAGGGCACCCTCTTTGCTGGACAGGTGATACAGACACTGGCAAAAACTTCACCAGCTTCTTGGAGATGGTCACATTCACTGATGTCCTTTGTTGTCAGACAAGGACCACAAAACAAAGGGATTAGTTATATGAGATTGAACAGACCGCTAAATATGATTACAATTTTCATGACTTTTTGTCTGACATATTACTGGCTTCTAATCTTTGTTTTCAGATATAAAAAAAATCTCCTCAAGTCACCGATGGCTTAAAACAATTTAGTGATTTATGCCTGTGGGTAAAATTAACACATTTTTCTTTTCACTCTGCCTCATCTCCCCTAAAATTGGAGACATTTGAGTTCTAAACAGCCTCACCAAGGTAAAAAAGAACTGTCTCCAGACATATACGAAAATCTCAGAGTATGCTGATAGCTCTAAAAAAACATCCACCCAAATGATGTCAGGCCAATGACATCTAATATGTTTCACTAAATATTAAGTTCTAGTTTTGTTAATTAAGGTCTGTATTTACTAAGACTCACTTAGATAGTTCCTTGTGGGTATGTTACATTGCTAAAAGGACATTCATTAAGTTAAATTAAAAAGGTCCTTCATGAAAAAAAGACACTCCAAGTTTGTTTCTGAAGCTTATCTCGGTAACCAGTTGAAATAAAGATCAGATGCTCCCGATCTACAGCCAGGAAATTAACAGCAAGCTACAGTCATTTAACAAACTAAGTCAGTGACTTAAAGATGTCACTGGGCCATGCGACTTAAGCTCTTACTTACGATTTTACTATTACTGTTAACTATATTGTTTTCTGGATTGCCTATTTCAAAACGTGTTGTCCCTCACATTATCAAGGGTGTGACTGAGCCACTGATAAAATGATGGTAATACAGTTCCATATGAAAGCCATTGTTATAATGGATGTAGCTCGTATATCTTCCTTTGGTAAACTCTCTCTTGCGTGCATTTGACTATTGATACATTCTCTCAATATACATAGACCACAACTCAATCCGGTGAGACTACAAAACACATACAAAGACATTTATATGCTTGTTTTCTGCTGTTATAAAACTACCAAAAACTATAAAAACTGATAACAGCCCTGCTTATACCAGTAGAGCATCCCAATCATTTCTTAGAATTTGGTCTATAAAACATTCTACTGACATTCCCTATAATCCACAAGGACAGGCCACAGTCGGCGGGGGGCTAATCAACCACTTAAACATGTGATACAAAAACAAAAGGGGGGAGATGCCGTAGGACAGCAAGCAATATTGAATAAAGCCTTATTCACTCTCAGTTTTTTCCGCTATTTCAGCACTAATTATGGAAACTGCAGCTGAGCGACATTTGCAGGCTGCATCCACAAACACACCTAAGCCTGTGATTCGGTGGCAAGATCCACCAACAAATCCTCGGCCACTGGGGAAGTTAATTCCATGGGAAAGAGGGTTTGCTTGTATCTCCCCAGAAGAAGGTCTAGAACCTGTGGTGTGTGGACTCCAGCTTGTAGAGTAAACTGAGCAGAAAAAAACAGTGATTCCAGGCAACCTGATCATGGTTATGTTTGCCTTGATAGCCATCGGAGTGAGTATACCCCTGGCTTCGGCAGAAGCGAAGATTATACCTATTGGGCCTATGTACCTAATCCTGCATTGCTAAGACCTGTTAACTAGGGTGATGGATCTATCCCTGTTTATGTTAGTGACTCCTCCTAGATCCCTGGTCCAGAAGACAAAGCGTTTGCCCATTCATAAAAAGGAAGAGGGGATCCCCTCTAATAGTACTTTGGGTTTTGATACTTGGCCTGTTTGCCTAAGTGCTGACCAGGGCTGTCTTAATCTATCAATGCAGGCTTGGCTTTCTGTAAATTCTTTGAACAGAAATCACCCTAAGGCTCAACTGCATTTACTTTCTGGATTGAGCTTTGGATATCAAGAGACTGATCAAAATAATCTAACCCAGCCAGACAGACCCTTGTATGAGAGCAGACGCATATGGGCCAACAGACAGGATCAAATGCCCTGGGATAATTGTCCCAGGATTGAAGGGGCGATCTCACTTAATGGTTCCTATGGAATTGTCTGGAATTGGTCCACTAAGGGGTATGCAATCTCTAACTGCTCACACCATAACTCATCCTGCAGTCCTTATAAGAAGTTCCGTTGGCATGCATCCATATACAATAGCACTGATATTACTACACATTCAGAATATCCCATTATCTGGCATGACAGTGCCATGTCTCCACCACAACCACAGCTCAAATTATGTAGGGCTCAAACAGAAATATGGAAGTTGGCCAAAGCTTGAAAAAATATCAAATTGGGGATGGAAATTATTCTAACTCCATGAATTATACTTTGTCATTCAATACATCGACAAATTGGACTCTACACTCAAGGTTGTGTTAGGGAGCCATATGTGATTATGACTGGCACTAAAACTATTAATCAGACAGAAAGGAACCTGACTTGCCAGGACTGCAAACTGTATACCTGTTGGAACAGTTCATTATTTAACTCTAACCATTCCTACGTGATTTTGCATAAATGTTTAGGAGTTTGGCTGCCAGTATCTCAAAATAGGCCTTGGGAACTCTCCCCTGACATGCATGCTTTGCTCACAGTACTAAATACTATTCTGAAAAGACTCAAACAATTTTTTGGGCTCCTTCAGTTCAATTCAGTCGCTCAGTCGTGTCCAACTCTTTGCGACCCCATGGACTGCAGCACACCAGGCCTCCCTGTCCATCACCAACTCCCAGAGTCTGCTCAAACTTATCTCCATTGAGTTGGTGATGCCATCCAACTATCACATCCTCTGTCATTTCTTTCTCCTCCCACCTTCAGTCTTTCCCAGCATCAGAGTCTTTTCAAATGAGTCAGTTTTTCACATGAGGTGGCCAAAGAACTGGAGCTTCAGCTTCAGCATCAGTCCTTCCAATGAATAATCAGAACTGATTTCCTTTAAGATGGACTGATTGGATCTCCTTGCTGTCCAAGGGCCTCTCAAAAGTCTTCACCAACACCACACTTCAAAAGCATCAATTCTTCAGTGCTCAGCTTTCTTTATAGTCCTGCTCTCACATCCATACGTGACTACTGGAAAAACCATAGCTTTGACTAGACGAACCTTTGTTGGCGAAGTAATGGCTCTGCTTTTTAATATGCTGTCTAGGTAGGTCATAACTTTTTTCCCAAGGAGCAAGTGTCTTTTAATTTCATGGCTACAGTCACCATCTGCAGTGATTTTGGAGCCCCCCAAAAATAAAGTCTCTCACTTTTTCCATTGTTTCCCCATCTATTTGCCATGAAATGATGGGATCAGATGCTGTGATCTTAGTTTTCTGAATGTTGAGTTTTAAGTCAACTTTTTCACTCTCTTCTTTCACTTTCAGCAAGAGGTTCTTTAGTTCTTCTTCACTTTCTGCCATAAGGGTGGTATCATCTGCATATCTGAGGTTATTGATACTTCTCCAAGCAATCTTGATTCCAGCTTGTGTTCATCCAGCCCAACATTTCTCATGATATACTCTGCATATAAGTTAAATAAGCAGGGTGACAATATACAGCCTTAATGTACACCTTTCCCAATTTGGAACCAGTCTGTTGTTCCATGTCCAGTTCTAACTGTTGCTTCTTGACCTGCATACAGATTTCTCAGGAGGCAGGTCAGGTGGTCTGGTATTCCCATTTCTTTAAGAATTTTCCACAGTTTGTTGAAAATCACACATGAACATCACCAGATGGTCAATACTGAACTCAGATTGATTATATTCTTTGCAGCCAAAGATGGAGAAGCTCTTTTCAATCAGCAAAAACAAGACCAGGAGCTGACTGTGACACAGATCATGAACTCCTTATTGTCAAATTCAGACTTAGATGGCAGAAAGTAGGGGAAACCACTAGATCATTCGGGTATGACCTACATCAAATCCCTTATGATTATACAGTGGAAGTAACAGATAGATTCAAGGCATTAGATCTGATGGAGTGCCTGAAGAACAATGGACAGAGCTTCATGACTTTATACAGGAGGCAGTGATTCAGACCATCCTCAAGAAAAAGAAATGCAAAAAGGCAAAATGGTTGTCTGAGGAGGCCTTACAAATAGCTGTGAATAGAAGAGAAGTGAAAGGCAAAGGAGAAAAGGAAAGATACACCCATTTGAATGCAGAATTCCAAAGAATAGCAAGGAGAGATAAGAAAGCCTTCCTCAGTGATCAGTGCAAAAAAATAGAGGGAAACAATAGAATGGGAAAGACTAGAGATCTCTTCAAGAAAATTAGAGATACCAAGGGTACATTTCATGCAAAGATGGGCTCAATAAAGGACAGAAATTGTATGGACCTAACAGAAGTAGAAGATATTAAGAAGAGGTAGCAAGAATACACAGAAGAGCTATATAAATGAGATCTTCATGACCCAGATAATCACGGTAGTGTGATCACTCACCTAGAACCAGACATCCTGGAATGCGAAGTCAAGTGGGCCTTAGGAAGCATCACTACAAACAAAGCTACTGGAGGTGATGGAAGTCTAGTAGAGCTGTTTCAAATCCTAAAAGATGATGCTGTGAAAGCGTTGCACTCAATATGCCAGCAAATTTGGAGAACTCAGCAATGGCTAGTTTTCATTCCAATCCCTAAGAAAGGCAATGCCAAAGAATGCTCAAACTACCGCACAATTGCACTCATCTCATACACTAGCAAAGTAATGCTCAAAATTCTCCAAGCTAGGTTTCAACAGTACATGAATTGTGAACTTCCAGATGTTCAAGCTGGATTGAGAAAAGGCAGAGGAACCAGAGATCAAATTGCCAACATCCATCGGATCATTGAAAAAGCAAGAGAGTTCCAGAAAAACATCTACTTCTGCTTTATTGACTATGCCAAGGCCTTCGACTATGTGGATCACAACAAACTGTGGAAAATTGGGTTCCTTATTGCCACCATAATGGGCATTATTGCCATCACCACCACAGCACTAGTGGCAGAAATAGCTCTCTATCAGATGGTACAAACCACCACTTCTGTGCAGGAATAGCATAAAAATGCCAGTTCTGGTTGGGGAGCCCAATCTCATATAGATGAGGAGGTTAACAACAGGTTGGTGGATTTAGAAAATACAGAGCTACTCTTAGGAGAAGAACAAAATCTTAAATTACAAATACATTAAAGTGTGACTGGAACATTACTACTTTCTGTGTAACCCTCCAGGAATATAGCCAATCTGAACACTCCTGGCACTGAGTCCTCTCAAGGGGATCAAAGGTATCAGAGGTGGTCTCACTGGAACACTAGTTATGTCTTGCTGTTTCACTATAATCTTCTCTTTAGACCTCAGATGCATGCAAAAAGCCCTCCAAGAACTAAGGAAGAGAGATGTTGCAAGATCAACATACCTTCTGCTACAAAAAACAAAAAGGGAGATATACAGGCGTTAATAGCTGCCTGTTGCTCTGGCTAAGCCCTGAGAAAATCACCATGGGAAAAGAATAAAAGCAAAATGTAGCAATATAGCATAACCCAAATAAAAGTACATCAGGTTGATCAGGTGGGGTTGTCATGCCCTGCTAAGCTAAGGGAAAACATAGTGTAGACCTTGGAACACCGGGTCAGCGCAACTTCAGAGCCCTGCCTGTGCACACACGAAGATACTTTCCCAAGGCATGTGCCGGTCTAAGACCTCCAGCCAGGTGATAGCCCTTGTACAACAAAATAACAAAGATTAGTTTAAAGTAGTCAATAAAATGGGACATGTGACCAGGGACACAGGAGGCTGACTTCATCGTAGCAGAACAGATACTTTCTGCTTGCCAAGACACTAAATAAAAGTGATGTGGCTCCAAGGAACAGGGCTCCTGATCCAAGAGGTCATAAGTCCCCTGGCCCCATCTTTAAAACTTTCATTCTGTCTCTAGCTTCTTTTTCCCAAACTGAGCGTCGACCACTTTCGATCCCTACCTGCTGTGCTGGCTGCAGCACCTGGGAAATCCCATGGACAGAGGAGCCTAGTGGGCTACAGTCCATGGGGTCACAAAAAGTCGGACAGGATGGAACACACACAGCGCACAGTGCAGAGGCCTTGAAGCAGTATACAAAACATCCAGTTCTATAAGATCAATGACAGTGTAACTAAACATGGGAAGAAGCAACAAGGCAGAACTTTTTCCTGAACCATAAGAAACTATTGAGACAGGCAGCCCAGAGGCTTTTGGCTACTGTTAACATGGCCTGGGGCTTCCCAGGCGGCCCAGTGATAAACAATCCACCTGCCAGTGCAGGAGACACAGGAGACAGGGCCTCAGTCTGTGGGTCAGGAGGATCCCCTGGAGAAGAGAATGGCAATCCACTCTAGCATTCTTGCCTGGAGAAGCCCGTGGACAGGGGAGCCTGGCCGGTCCATGGGGTTGTAAAGAGCTGGACACGACTGAGCACGCACGCACCAACAGGGCCTAATCCAGGAACGGCACACTGAGTGGCCGATCAACAAAATCCTTGCCTAACCCTGAAATGAGCATACCTAGCGTGGCTGGACAAACTGGTCACAAAACGCTTCCTAAACCTTGGTTGGAATTAAGATTGAAAGGGAAGGGATTGTAAAATAAAGAATGTTGCCCACCATCCAGTTCTGCAAGAATCAAGTCATTAGCCACTATAGTCTCTGACCTACAATAGTCCTAAAAAAAATTGAGGCCAAAGATCCAGATGAGGTACTCTATGCTCTGGAAACCTTGCAGAAAAGGCATTCTGATAGTTATCTACTTTCAAGAGAAATTTTTTATGAATTCAAATTCTTGCACCTTCTCACATTTGGAAAAGTACTAAAGGGGACTTCCCTGCTGGCCCAGTGGCTAAGACGCCACACTCCCAATTCAAGGGGCCCGGGTTCCTTCCTGGTCAAGGAATTAGATCTCACAGACGCAATGAAGACTGAAGATCCTGTGTGCTGCAACTAAGACCCATCACGGCCAAATAAATGTTTTTTAAAAGAGCTAAGTTGGGACTGTCCAGTAATTAGGACTTTGGTTTCCAATGCAGTGTGGGATCAATCCCTGGTCAGGGAGCCAAGATCCCACAAGCCTTGGGGCCAAAAACCAAATCATAAAACAGAAGCTTTTCTGGTGGCTCAGACAGTAAAGAACCCTCCTGCGATGCAGGAGAACTCTCAGCCCTGAGAGACTGTCTCCTAGGTTATAACCCTCAGTTTAACCCGTGAATAAAAATTTCCATTTCTTTCTTAGATTGACTGTTGATTAATTTTTTCATCAGCAAGTAAAACAGAATCCCTCCATGAGCCTGTGGAGAATGGATGGCAGAGGCTCAAAGGCAGAGGCAGGGAGGCCAGCGAGGAGGCCCCTGCCATAATCCAGGGAATCAGGGCTGTGGCTTGGGACACGGAGGGAGCAGTGGAGGAGGTGAGAAGCAGGCATGGCTTGAAGGTCAAGACAACAGGCCATCTTGGCAAATGGCATACGCAGTGTGACAGGGACAATTCCAGGGTCTTATCCTGAGCAACAGGAAAAGTGGAGTCTCTGATAGCTGAGACGGGCAAGCCACAAAGAAGTATGTTGAAAGGGAACTCAACTTTGGCCTCGGTAAGTGTGAGATGCTTATTAGGTCTCCTAGAAAATTAAAGAAGATAACCAAGATGACACAAAGTTTAACACTTCATGGATAGACCTAGGGATTATCACACTAAATGAAGCGTCAGACAGAGAAAGACAAAGAACGTATGATATCACTCATACGTGGAATCTAATGTTTAAGAAATTATACAAATGAGCTTATGTACAAAATGGATGAGACTCATAGATTTCGAAAACAGACTTAGGGTGACCTAAGAAGAAATGTGGGAGGGGCCAGGGATAAATTAGAAGCTTGGGGTTAACATACACACTAGTACATATAAAATAGATAGCCAACAAGGACCTTCTACACAGCACAGGGAACTCTACTCAATATTTTGTAAAAGAAAATAATCTGTAAAAAAAATGACTCTCTCTTTCTATATATATATGAAGCTGAATCACTATGCTGAAATCACTATACCTGAAACTAACACAATGTTGTAAATCAGCTATATTCCAATGAAATTTTTTAAAAACCGTGAATGAGATGAAAATGGAAAAAAAAACCAAAAAACAACCCTTTGTAACATTGATCATCTCCATTCAGAGAACTGCAAAATAGGGGAGGGGGAAGGCAAGAAGTCTAATAAGATACAGAATAAAAAATAGGATGAGAAAAGGAGAAAATATTGGATTGGCTGAGACCATATAGTCAGCCTTGTTTGGAATGAGAAGCAGCAATAGTACAGAGTCCAGCGTTGGCTTGTGTCTGGGGACCAACTGACTGCATACACTGAGTTTCCGGTCAAGCAGAGCATTTACAGGGACACAAATGTTATCTAGGCTTTCATTTGTTGGCATGGCACCCTGGGCAGGAGTGGCTCCAACTGGAGCCTAGGACATTTCAACAGGCCCCCATGTTTGAAAATGTGAAAGTATGAGTCACTCAGTCATGTGACTCTTGGCGACCTGATGGACTGTAGCCCACCAGCCTACAGTAGCCTCGCTCCATGGGATTCTCCAGGCCAGAAAACTGGAGTGGGTTGCCATTCTCTTTTCCAGGGGATCTTCCCGACCCAGGGATTGAACACGGGTCTCCTGCATTGCTGGCAGATTTTTTACCGTCTGAGCCACAAGGGAAGCCCCACAGTCTAGTATCCTAAGAAGAGGTCTTTGGAGAGGTGAATTGTCCCAATGACAGAGGAGAGAGACAGAGAAGAGGACCAAGGACTGAGCCCTGTGGCCCCAGGGGTAAGAGTGTGGGGAGAAGAGAAGGAATCAGCCAAAGAGACAGAGAAGCGGGGCAGGGGAAGAGAAGCCAGGTGCAGGTGAACGCTGGGGCTCCGGGAGGAAGGGTCGTAGGAAAGGAGAAGGCTCAGGAGCTGTGATGCTCAAAGTACAATGAAGACTGAAAATGCCACTGAACTTGCTGCAGGGACATCGTTGGAGACCATGAGGTGTCAGGGCAAACACTCAATGGGAATGAATCCAAAAAAGAAAGGGAAGAGAGAAACAGGAACTGCATGTTGACAAGCCTTTCATGGAATTGTACCCTGGACAGATGTGGAAAAAGAGGGTGGCAGTTGAAGAGAGATGAGAGGTTGAAAGGGAGGGGGCCTTTCTGAGGTTTGGAGGCAAAGGAACATATTCGTACATTGATGGAAATTGTCCAGTAGGGAGGGAAAGACAGGTGCCGAGGAGGAAGGGGAACAGGAGGAGAGGGGGCAAAAGGGCTCACAGGGAGGGACGGGCCATGGTGGAAGTGGGCACTTAGGGCACTTATGGTGGCAGGAGGGCAGGCAGACTGCGGGGGCACTGCAGCAGGTGGGCCGGTGAGAGAATCGGGTTGTTGGCCTCTGATGGCTTCTATTTTCTTAGTGAAAAAAGGAGAAGAGACATCTATTGAGAGGACAGAAGAGTGGGTGGGAGGTCTGAAGAGAGGGGAGGCTATAAAGTAGCTCCTAGAAGTAAAAACGTACTCCTGCCAAACCCAACAAAAGAAAAACAGAACAAGAGAAGGCAATAGATTCCATGGAAAACAGGAACAAGGAAACAGATTTAAAGGGAAAATATAGTGAAGAAGAAAATGTACTAAACGGGCAAACATGATCATAACCACAAGTGTGGATAAGCTAGAGCCACTAGGTAAAGGTCGAGGCTTCTTGCTTGGATTTTGCGAGATGTTAAGCTGAGTTTACATTCCAGGATTCTGAAGCAGAACGTGCTGTGCGTGCTGTACTCAGTTGCCCAGTCATGTCTGACTCTTTGCGACCCCATGAACTGTAGCCCACCAGGCTCCTCTGTCCATGGAATTTTCCAGGCAATAATACTGGAGTGGATTGCCATTTTCTGCTCCAGGGGATCTTCCCAACTCAGGGATCAAACTCGCATTGACTAAAATAGTGTGTGGAAGTATTTACACCAAGGTGTTACCAGTGGTGATCATGGTTGGTGACTTTAGGAGTGATCTTAATTTTCTTCTTACCTTTCAATATTTTCTGGATTTTTTGGAAGGTGCATACATTAATTTTATTATGAGGGGTGGGGGAAGAAGTTATTTTTTAAATCAGCTGAAGCATGTCTTCATGGACCCTTTGTTTGCTGTCGAAACCTGGGTTCCAAGAATGCTCTAAAGAAGGGTTTCTGCCCAACGTGAACCAGATGGAAACGAGGCCAGCTGGGCAATAACAGAAAGTGCAGGATGGTGTGAAAATGGGGCTCCATGGACCACTCTGAGCTCCAGGGGGAAGCAAGAGTAAGCAAGGAGAGCTGCCTAGAGGAGGAGGGTCTTATGGTACACGCAGGATGTGGCCCAGGGTGAGCTAGGAGACCGCATTTCAGGCTAGGGGCACTCACGGTCTGAGCAACGGCAGGAGCCCATGGAGCCAATACAGGGTGCTCGTGGGAGTGGGTGAGTTGGGGCACAGAGGCCAGGGAGGTGAAGAGGTTGTACCAGCGAGCTTCATGAATGAGCAGAGGGGAAGAGTGGGCAAGACAAAAAGAGGGGAGGGGGCGGGGTGGCCTCACACCCAAAGCACACGAGAACAAACGGCTGGGTCCCCATCGCTACTCCATTGCCCACTACCTACCTGCCAGACGTCACGCACGCACTTGAACACACTCGCACACAGATGTGCACACACACCCGCGCACTTGTGTGCACACACAGCACAGGCATCTGTGTACTCACGTACACATGCAAAGCACGCTAAGTCACTTCAGTCGTTTCTGACTCTTTGTGACCCCATGGGCCACAGCCTGCCAGGCTCCTCTGTCCCTGGGTTCTCCAGGCAAGAACACTGGAGTGGGTTCCTGTGCCCTCCTCCAGGGGATCTTCCTGACCCAGGGATCAAACCCACGTCTCTTCTATCTCCTGCACTGGCAGGCAGGTTCTTTATCACTAACACCACCCTGGAATGTGGCCTCTGGCTTTAACCTGGACAATCAGGTTAACCAGGAGGTCTCTCCGGGCTCAGGTCCAGTCTTTCTTGAGTCCCCCATCCAGCATGTACTGCCCCCCACCGACCTCGGCCGTGGGAGGTTGGCCAGCTCCTGCTGCGCTGCTGAGGGGTGGGGGGACCCTGGCTTTTAAGCAGGATTCGACAGGAAGGTTTTGTAGTGTGGGGATGGGCTGAAGGGACAGGAACAGGGCAGGGAGACCAGGGAGGGGACAGCTGTAGAGACACAGAGGTGGGGGAGGAGACATTAGCAGGGCCGGGCCACTGGAGGGGTTGACAGGTAGGGTGCGGGAGACGAGAAATAAGACTAGGGATTGAGGAGTGGATTTGGGGAGGGGGCAGAGATCTTGGGGTGACACTGAACGTGAGGAACCCACAGGGTGTCTGGAGACACTGAAAGACTCAGGAGAGGGTGACAGCAAAGAGGGGGGGACATTAATGACGGCAAACACATGGAAGGGAGGGGCCATGGGCAGGGGGCTGGACCACGCTGGCTGGGACGCATGGGGTTTGGGTGCCTGCTGGTGACTCGGCTGCGCGCGCGCGCGCGCACACACACACACACACACACACACACACAGAGTCCTCACAGAGCATGGATGTTGCTCCAGCCTCTGCCAGCCCCCAGGTTGAGAGGACCCTGGGCAGTGCCTCTCCTGGGTCTGCCCTCAGTGTCCCTGGCACAGGGAGGCAGGCACGAGGCAGCATGGGTGCAGAAGGGCAGAGCCGAGGCCACCCAGCCCATGCAGGGTGGGAGCTTGGGACCTCTGAATCTGTCCTTCCCTCGGAGCCGGGTTAAACTTTACCCAAGGAAGTGATTACTAAGCCTTCTTCGTCACCTGGTCGCAGTGACCCCAGCCTGGGTGGCTTCAGCCTCCTCTTTCCCCACTTCCCCAGCTCAGCTTCTCCCAGAGGTCCAGGGGCAGCTGCGTCTCTGGGGAGGTGCTGGTGGCTTCAACCCCTGGGCTGAATCTGCACGGCGGGCACCGCTGCCATGGCAGGCTGGCCAGTGCAGCAGGAGATGCTGCAGGGGGGCAGGCCCCCCGCGTCAGCCCCTCTTCCTTGGGCCAGCCTCTGTGAGGTGGGCACCTCCACCGGCGCCTCCAGGCAGGCTCCATGGCTTTCTCTGAACTCCTGGACCAAGTGGGCAGCCAGGGCTGGTTCCAGGTTCTCCAGATGGTGGCCCTGGTGGTCCCCATCACGTGGCTCACCACTCAGAATGTACTGGAGAACTTCTCGGGCGCCGTGCCCAGCCACTGCTGCTGGGTGCCCCTCCTGGACAACAGCACAGCCCAGGCCAGTATTCCCGGGGCGCTGGACTCCCAGGCCCTCCTGGCCGTCTCCATCCCACCGGGCCCCAACTGTGGGCCCCACCAGTGTCACCGCTCCCGCCACCCACAGTGGTAGCTCCTGGACCCCAAGGCCACGGCCGCCAACTGGAGCGAGACCGACACGGAGCCGTGCGTGGGCGGCTGGGTCTACGACCGCAGCGCCTTCACCTCCACCGTCATGACCAAGGTAGGAGCCTTCCCTCAGACCCTCTCCAAGTCCTGACACCCTAGAGGCCAAAGTCACAAATCACGTGGGCTGGGTTCAAAGTGGCCCAGTCCTGGGGGGCGGCGGGGGGAGTCCCACCACTGGCCTCCACATTCACAGGCACCTTCCAGTTCCTCCTTGGCCACATCACCCTACCGGGGCTGGTGGCGGGAATGAGGTTGCAGGAGCCCCAAGGGCACTCTGCAAAGAGTCACTGGGTTCCCAGAGGCAGCCTCCAGCGGATGCGGGAGACAGGAGAGGCAGCCCACCCAGCCAGCGGGAAGGGGACTCTATGGAAGGGAGGGAGGAGGTGCCAGCACAGGTAACTGCTGCAGAGGGGCCCGGGGAGAAAGCAGATGAGCCCAGAGAGGGCTTGACCCTGGACCTGGGGCAACAGGGAGCCAAGGAGGGGCTTAGGCAAGGCGTGACGACCCCCAAGGTCACCGGACCGGACACCAAGCCCCAGCTCCCTGGGCCTTCCCATCTAGCCCCTCTGCCCCCTCCCAGCCTCCTGAGCTCAGATCCCCGGCCCCCTCCTCTCCCACCAGTGGGACCTGGTGTGTGACGCTCAGGCCCTGAAGCCCATGGTGCAGTCCATCTACCTGGCGGGGCACCTGGTGGGAGCGGCTGTGTGTGACCAAGTCTCTGACAGGTGAGGTCCCCAGTCCCCTTGCTGCCCCTGCACCCCAAGACCCCGGGCCCTGACTGTCCCTGAAATGGCGGGTCTGGGGAGAAAACTCCATTTGATGTGGGTCCTTCCCCTGAGACCCTCCAGCTGTGCCACTGAGCAAGCTCAGTCTCTCTCTGGGCCTCAGCTTCACGGACTCCCCTCTGGGGCCATGAAGGGTCATTGTTCTCATCAAACATTCACTGCTAAAGCCTGCTCAGCCACAGGTTACTGCCTGGCTGACCAGCTGCTGTTTGGCTGCCCCTGCTAGCAGGGAGCTCACCCCCCTGCCCAGTGCCTCAGGGGGTGCTCCCTGTGCTCACAAGCCCTCCCTCCGTGGATGCAGAATGTGGGTCTGGACCCGGGAGTCGCCCAGTGGGCAAGCAGAGGGTGGGCTCCGGTGGTCCAGACCCCCATGGCCAGTGCCTTGGCACCCCATGGACCCGGCCGCCCTCCCTGTGAGTGGGCTGCAGGTTTGGGCGCCGGCGGGTGCTTACCTGGAACTACCTTCAGGTGGCCGTGGCAGGCACAGCGACCGCCTTCGCCCCCACCTTCTCCGTGTACTGCCTCTCCTGCTTCCTGGGGGCCTTCGCCGTGGCAGGCGCCATCCTGAACACAGTCATGCTCCGTAGGTCCCCGACCCTGGCCGGGCAGGGGAGGCTTGTGCGGGCTCCCAGGCGGACCCACTTGGTCTCCTTGCAGTGGCAGAGGGGACGTCAGCACAAGCCCGAGTCTTGGTGGTGACTCTGAACCCCCTGGGCTATAGCTTTGGCCAGGCCCTCCTGCCGCGGTGGCCTACGATGCTGCTGCAGCTGGCTGTCTCTGCGCCCTTCTTCTCCTGCTTTGTGTGCTCCTGGTGGGTGTTGCCGAGCTCCCTCCCTGCAGGAGAGCCTGGGATGCAGAAAGCCAAGGGGAGCCACAGGAGCCTGGCACGGTCCCAGCTCCCCCCACCCCCCTCCCCCGACCCAGGGCCTCTCCTTCCCCTGCTCCTCCCAGGGGTCTCCTCCTCTTTCCTTCCCATCACCTCTTAGCCCTTCCCCTCTCCTGTCCTTGCCTGCCTTGGCATGTGTGCCTTCAGGCACGTGTTGTGAACCCCTCCTTTGTTCCAGGCCTAGCAGCACCAGGCCAGGTTGGGGGTGATGGGATGCAAAGCTACAACACACATACACGCACACACACACACACACACACCACTCTGAGAACACAGTCATTCCTCAGAGTAGGAACTCACATCTCACGCAGCAGCTCTGAACAGAGGTACCTGTACCCAGCTGGCAGTCTTCGGGGTTGGCAGACTGGCCCCCATATCATGAGAGTGAAGGGCAGAGGTCAGTGAGGCAGACTCCAGGGCCCAGTGTTGATGCCAGCCGGCGAGGCCGAGCCCCGCTTGCCCTGGCAGACAGGCCCACGCAGGGGCTACGGGCACACATGTTTGTGACTCCCTACTTCATCACTCTAACAAATGGCCACTGAGCACCAGTACCCCAGGGTGGGGCCCTGGCTGTGCCTGGGTGAGAATGGTGAGAGGACAGAAATCCCATCCATCAGAGTATCACAGACCACTCAGTTTAGGGGCCCCATTTGAGGAGGGAACCCCACGGCCCCTCAGCTCCCACCAGCTTCTCTGCTTCTCTTCCAACCCAATGTCTCGTCATGAGACCCGTCTGTGCCAACCCATGCCAGTGACCCCGTCGCCCTTGCCTGGCCACATGTTGCCCGGGCCCTGCAGCTCACTAAAGGGTCCTGCTGTCCTCTCCCAGGACCCACCCTGTGCCCACAGCTCTCCCTCTCCAAATGCTGCAGGCCCCCACCCTCTCCCCGGCCTGCCTCTCCACGGCCTCCAGCCACCTGGGTGACGTCCCCATCACTACCGTCTCAGCATCACAAATGTAGCATCTCCTTACACCCGCTCCTCCCCGGGTCTCCCCAGGGCATCCCCAATGCTGACAGCAGCCCCCACCCACAGGTACTGGAGTCAGAGTCGCCCTAACACCTCCCTCTCCTTCATGGCTCCTGCACACCTCGTCCGGCAGGTCACAGGATCTTGTCAACTCCACCTCTGATGTGTGCTTGAGTCCCCCTCTCTGGCTCTGCAAACCCCCAAGGACCTCAGGGCCCCATGTGCTGCACGGGGAGCATGTCTGGCTGGGGCACCTGTGTCCAGCGGCAGGAGCCAGTGCGGTGCGGTGGGCACGGAAAGGGGTCCGAGGCCTGGATGGTGCAGGGGGTCTGGGCTTGCTGTTGAGGGGCTGGGAGACAGGTTAGTGTTAGGGGTTGGGTCCTGTCACAGGGAGGGGATGCTGGGAGGCGTGGGGCTGACTAGCACCCAGGAGGTGGTGACTGTCACCTGGCATGGGCGAATGGGCCAAAAGTGAGGCAAGGGCCATGGGCTGGTCTCCTGCAAGGGGCACTGGAGGTGACTGGCACTGGAGACTAATGGGTTCAGGTGGAGGGGGCCTAAGCCCCACCATGGGTGTGAGGATGTTTGCAGGAAGGGGCTCCAGGGGAGGGGCCAACTCAAGCAGGAAGGTGTGGCCATGGGGATGAAAGGCGGGCAGGAGGGCCCGTGACATTCAGGAGGGCTGGACAGCGGGGGACTCTGGTGGGCCTGCAGGATGGCAGTCCTGGGGCCATCAGGGGAATGTTCACTGCACACAGGCCCTCCCAGCCCTGGCTCCCAGGTGAGGCCGGGGGAAGGGCCTCAGGGTCAGGAGGGAGGCAGGAAGGAAGGACGGGGACCCCCAACCCTAGCCCAAGAGAGGGAGGAGGGGGGAGGCAGAAAGGACCTGGCCCCCACAGCCAGCGCCCTTTGCTGCTCACCACCTCCCCGCCCCTGACTTCAGCCACCCTGAGCCTGGGGCCTGGGGCTGCCAGTGAGGCCACCCCTTTGGCAGAAGGAGACAGAGGGGCAGAGAGGCTCGTGCAGGCCAGGCCCTGGGGGGGGGCGCAGGCAGAGACCTCCTGCTCTCCTCCCTCTGCCCAACCCCAGGTGGCTGGCAGAGTCGGCACGATGGCTCCTCATTATGGGCAGGCTGGAGCGGGGCCTGTGGGAGCTACAGAAGGTGGCCACCGTCAACGGGAAGAGGGCAGTAGGCAAGGCTAGGCCATCCCCCAGGGCTCGACCCTCAGACCCTCTCCTGTTCCTGAACAGGGTCCCTGGGAGACGGACAGAGGGCTCCAGACCCCCAGGATGGCGGTCGTAGGGAGGAGGACCAGGCCAATGACCCTCCCCACCCTCCATCCAGGTCTTGCGCTCAGCCACGCAGAAAGAGCTGAGTGTGAGCCAGACTCCTGGCAGCCTGGTGGCCCTGCTCCGCACTCCTGGACTGGGCCTCTAGACCTGTGTCTTCATCCTGCGCGGGTAGGTGCCCCTCTAGTGTGCACTTAACGACCCCACCCCACCCAGCCCCAACCTCCGCCTCTGGCCGACCCTCGGGCCACCAGCAGCCAGGGAGCCTGGAGTCAGGGTTCTGCTGGCATCCACCGGCTCTGCTGACTCTTCTATTGACCCCACTGGCTGAGAGGGCCTTTAAGACAGCCTGCAGCATTGACTCCCACCGTCAGGCTCCCGCAGGAGACTGCCTGGGGCCAGGGGAACTCAGGCTGGGACGTGTCAGCAGGAGAGACTGGTAAGGAGGAAACACGGCAAAGTTGCTGGGAGAGCTGCAGAGCCCGACAGGCAGAGGTGGCGACTAGAGAATTCAGTGGCAGAAAGGCACATCTACCCTGGGGCTTCCCAGGTGGTGCTGGTGGTAAAGAGCCCTCCTGCCAATGCAGGAGATGTAAGTATCGCTGAGTCGGGAAGATCCCCCAGAGGAGGGCATGGCAACCTACTCCAGGATTCTCATCCGGCGAATCCCATGGACAGGATCCTGGTGGGCTACAGTCCATAGGATCACAAGAGTCAGACTGAAGAAACTTAGCATGCACGCATGCACCCTAGTTTGGAAGGACCAGAGAGGGGGGAGAGGGGTTATCAGAGCCCAGGAGCCAGGACCACCTGGCAAAGACTGAACCCACCAGGACCACAGAGAAAGGGGCTGGTCGGTGGAAGCTGGAGCTGTGGAGGGGATGCAGCCCCTGTGGGACAAGGTACCCAGAGAGAGGGAGGGAGCAATACTTTAGCTTTGCCCCAGTCCCGCCTCCAGTCTCTCACCAGTGCCTCCCATTGGCCTAAGCTCAGGAGAAGTGGCAGTGGCAAGGGAACCTGGGAAATGTAGTCCATAGCGACCACCCCACCAATGGATACGGAGCCAGCAGGGGAGGGTAGGAAGCAGGTAGGAAAACAAACCAGCTGCCCGATCCCCAGCCTGAATTTACCTGCGCACCCCCATCCTCAGGTTTGCCCTTGGGTTCACCTTCTACGGCCTGATCCTGGAACTGCAGGCCCTAGGCAGCAACGTCTTCCTGCTCCAGGCCCTTATTGTGGTCGTAGACATCCCAGCCAAGGTTGGCACCCTGCTGCTGCTGGGCCGCCTGGGCCGCCAGCCCGCACTGGCTGTGCTCCTGGTGCTGGCAGGGCACTGCATCCTGGCCAACAGGCTGGTGCCCCACGGTGAGCAGGCGGGCCTGGGTGCACATGGCTGCGGCCAGAGGCTCCCTACCTGGGAGAGCTTAAGCCATGAAAAGAGACCTGTTTTTCCCCCATCAAGAGAGCACTGGACAAGAGCAGGGCCCACTTAGGAAAGAGGCTGCGGGGCTGTCTGGACGAACTGGTGGCGGCCCGCACTTGGCTGCATCATGAAAAATTGTGGAGACAGAATAGTAACTGTGATGGATTGCTGGGATTGGGGGGGTGTTGGCGAGGGCAGAGAAATGGAGGGGGTGGAGGAGGACTCCCAGGGTGTGGATCTGGGAGTCTGGGTGGGAGCAGACCGGGCGGGGGGCGGGGCAGGGAATGTGGTCACTTAGGATACAGTGCATGTGTGGGGTCTGGGGACACCCAGGTGGAGGTGACGAGCAGACATTTGGAAAGTCATGGGGAGAGCCCGGGACCCCCACCAACAAGCCTGACAACCCTATCTCTGTCCACAGAGATGGGCTCGGGGGAGTGGGGGCTGCCTTCACCTGCTGCGCTGCTGTCTACATCGCTGAGCTGTTCCCCACTGTGCTCAGGTGAGGCCCACAGAGGGGGGACTTCCGGGCTAGGAGGGTGCCATGGGCGTGGCCTCCCCCAGACTGGATGTTCCTGCCTAGAACTTCTCTTTCACATGACCTCGTGACCTCGGGGCTGCCCAGGTGCATCCCAGCCCAGCCTGACCCATGGTGCCTCTTGGGGCTGAGAGGGCCCGGCTAAAGTGAGAGGTCAAAGCCTCAGGCAGGCAGTACAACCCCTCACAGGTGCATCTATGCCGGCAGGATGACAGCAGGGGGCCTGTGCCAAATGCCACCTGAGCAGGAGCCATCCTGGGGCCTATGGTCCGGCTGCTGTGTGTCTATGGAGCCTCCCTGCCCCTGCTGGTGTACGGGGTGGTACCCGAGCTGAGCGGCCTGGCTGCACTGCTGCCGCTGCCCGAGACCCAGAACCTGCCACTGCCTGACACCATCCAAGACCTGCAGAGCCAGTGAGTGGACACAGCCCCGGCCATCCCCTCCTCCCTCCCAGAAGCCCCAGAACAGGGCGGGCCTGGCCACCCACCCCCATTGCCAGACAAAGGGAGAAGCAGAGGCCCAGAGAGGGATAAGATTGGCCTGGAGTCACACAGCACCTCTTTGGGAGACTAGAGACCCAGGGCTAGGTCTCCCAGCTGACAGTGTGGACTTGGCCCCCTGCCCTTCATTCCACCATTTGAGACCTGAGTGGCCCACCTACCCCCAGCTCCACCTTGAGAGAGGTCAACGGGGCAGCATTCTGTGAGGTGGACCGCTGAGGCTGTGACATCCGTACTGGACATTCTCATGGGTCCCAGGCTCTACTACTAAAGCCCGTAGATGCCTATCAGGGGTGTCACTCCCCATCCATCCCCTATCACCTGCTCAAGAGCAGGGCAGCTGTATCTCCTGAGTCCTCAGGATAGACACAGGTCAGGAGTAACTTGCACCCATGAGACACAGTCCCTCCATGTCTTTCCTGAACAGAGTGGTATGGAAGGCAACACCCGTCCAGGGACATCCTGTCCTGAAATCCACAGGGTTTTAGGCCTCCTGGGAAGCCTGCAATGGGATGACTTCTTGGCAGAAGGAGAGCAAAGGCCTTCTTTTCTGGAGGGCCTGGGGGCCGCCCCTCCAGCCAAGCCTGGCCTCTCACTGTCTGAGGAGCCGCCTCCAATGCAGACAGGGCAAAGGATGGTGTGACCGGCAGGAGTCTGCCCGGCGCTCCGTCACCCACCCCTCTCTCAAGGCCGCAGAGAGGAGCAGGGCCCGAGTCAGCCGAGTCAGCTGTGACTTGCTCACCACTCACTGCCCTCCAGGGGCTCTGCAGGAGCAACAGTGAAGGCTTGGATGCTCAGCTTCATCAGAAAGATGGCTCCAGCCCCTCCCATGCCCTCCCCACTCCAGCCACACAGCCATGTCTTCTGTCTGGATAGCCTCTGCCACCTTCTCTCCCTGACAACAACCCCCGCCTCCCCCCACACCCAGGGCCCGATGCCCTGGGTTAATTTAATGAAATCCTCACCATGGCTATGACCACACACAGGCCCCCCAGCCTACCAGCCTGTGAGTTCCCAGAGGGTGGGGTGTCCCCGTGTCCCCAGCTCCCCTACAGCAGAGGCACAGTGGTGCGAGGGAGATGAGAGAGCGAATAAAAGAATGAACAACTGCTCCTCTCCAGCTCTGTGATGTGCCCCCAGGGTCTGCCTGGAAGGGGGCCTGGGGACTCCTCGCTGGGGCCACCCTTTCCCAGGCCGTTTTTCCCGCCCTGAGTGCCAGCCAAGGGGCTGTGTTTTCCAGCCTGATGTGGCCCAGGCACCGGGCTGGACGCCTCAAGGCATCATCTCGTTGCAGCTTTTCCTGAAGCCTTTGAGGTAGATGTGGCCCCATCTTACATGCAGGAAGACCACGGCTCAGAGAAACTGACTGCTGTGACACCGAGCTAAACGGGGACAGAGTCAGTGGTCGAGCCCAGGCCCGAAGGGCTCCGGAGCCAGCTCTGGCCACTACCTACCAGCCTGTGCTCAGGCCTCACAATCTGGGTGCCTGGTGAAGCTTCTGGAGGACACGGACACCATCTGAGAACCAGCCAGAACCCCTGCACTGGCACCACTTACAGGGAAACCAGGCGCAAGGGCTCAGATGGAAAAGGATGGCCCCCGAGCTCTCCTTGCCCACACACACATGGGTGCCTGGCGGGTCTCCAGCAGCTGCACCCTCTGCTGAGCCACCCCCGACCTGTGCTCAGGTGGTCTCTGGTCCGCCTGTGTCTCTGCTTCCAGGTGCCTTGGCAGAGGGCCACACACCTCTACACACACACGTGCACACATATCAGTGATGTGTACCCATGCACACGTGGACACACACATGAGAAGGCTATCGGGAGATCAGGAAGCAGCTCCCTGGCCCCAGGAGATGGGCTCACTCCCCGGCTTGGTCTTCTCTGCCTGGGCCTCTGGAAGGTCATGACCTTTAGCTGTCTGCCTCCAGTGAAGACCCCAGGACAAAGGGGATGGGGCAGGGATCGCATTGGTAAAGATACCCAAAGATGAGGCTGTGCCACCTGCCCTGGACTTTCTGTCTTGTCCACCTGCTGCCCAACTGAGCCCCTGCTGCCTTACTTCCCCTTGCTTAGCATTCCTAGGGCCCCCAGGGTGGCCAGAAGCTTCCAGAAGGCAGACCCCAGGGCTGGAAGATGACTCCTCCTCTCCCCAGGGGTGTCCTCCAGCTCACCAAGTGCTTGGAGTCATCTGTCTGCCCATATTCAGAATGGCCTGGCTCCTGGTCCTTCCAGGTGGTCTCAGCCTGCCAAGACCCAGGGGGGCCCACCTAGTTCCCACATGGCAATCCTCACTTAACCCGTGTGTGTGTGCTCAGCCTCTTCAGTTGTGTCCAACTCTTCGCAATCCCATAACCTGTAGTCCGCCAGGCTCCTCTGTCCATGGGATTCTCCAGGCAAGAACACTGCAGTGGGTTGCCATTTCCTCCTCCAGGGGAGCTTCCTGACCCAGGGATCAAACCCGCATCTCTTACATCTCCTGCATTGGCAGGCAGGGTCTTTACCACAAGTGCCACTTGGGAAGCCTCACTTAGCAGGACCCGGACGCTGGGAGGCCCAGGGCCCTGCCCCTCTGGGGCAACGAGAGAGAAAGTGTCATCACCATGGTGGAGTGAGTGCCCTGCCAAGGGCAAAGGGGCATCCCTCAGCAGCAACTACAGGCCTGCAATCAGCTGGGCACTGCCACCTGAGTGGCAGGCCTTCACCTGGGATACACCCTTCCTCTTGATACCCATCACGGGGAGTATCAACTGCTAGGCACCTTGCTGGAGAAGAGCCAAGGGAAGTGGGTGTGGGAAAGAAGAGCCCTCAGCCACCCCCTCAGTCTCCTTCCCCGACTCCCCCCACCAGAGCAGTAGAAGCCTCAGGCAGTGGGGACAGGAAAATGCCTGAAGGCCCACTTTGGCAACTCTGCCTCCAGCCAGGCCTGCAGCTCACCCGGGACGGCGTGAGGAGGGGCAGTGCCACACAGGCTCCACACCCACTGCCAGGAGGAGGGCCACGTGCCCAAAGAGCCCCCATGCTGGCTGAGCTTACCTCACCTGGGGTGAGTTCCCTCACCTGGGGGCCTGCCTGGCCAGGGCAGATTTTCACAAAGGCATCAGCCAGGCTTCACTGCAAGCTTCTTCCCCAACCCCGTCCTTCCTTCTCCCCTCCCACCCCTAGAATCTCCTGACACATCCCTGCAAGTACCAGTGTCCAGGAGCAGGGTACCCAGAATTTCACCCATCCCCATGCTGTTCAGACTCTCCTGGGGGTTCAGCCCAGCCAGACACGAGGAGCCCAGGTCAGGCCCAGGCGTTAGGTTCAATACCAGATGCACAGGATGAAGGAGTTAAGACCAAGGTGGCTCGTCTCTCTTACAGACAAGCACACTGAGTGAGTGGCAGAGGCCAGGATTCTCTCCTCTTACTACGGAGTCCTTGGGCGGCAGGGCTCTTAGCTTCCTCACACAGAGAGCAAAACAGTCGCAGAGCCACGTGGCAATGAGTCAGACAGGAGTCCATCTTCCAAGTCCTGCACTGTCCTTCTTTCTGCCCCCCTACTCTAATAGACTATTCAAGGCTGCTCTAGTAATTCTGGAGGAAGGGTGTTCCCTTCTTGACACCAAGGAACTCCTGCCTCCTGTCTTTGTTTTCTTTGGCTAGTGGTGATGGGGGCAGGAGGACCTGAGATAAGTCTCCATTCCTTGGACAAGGAGAGCAGTAGCAGAAGACCCTGGGGCAAGGCCATCACCAGCACAGGGACAAGACGTCCTGACAAGCCTACCCCCCGTCAGGCCGCGTGCAGGCTCCCGCAGAGGGTGACAGCTGACCTCGGTGAGGCTGCCCTCCAAGACTGTGAGTGGTAGGAGACAAGCGAGGCCCAACCCTCCCTCCTGGTGACTGGTTCAGGAAAGAGAGGAGCGGTCAAGTCCATGGAAATCCACCCCCTGGGGTGGCTGGGGGAGGACTCGCTCTCCCACCCCTGTTAGGACTCGGGGTGGAGGGAGGACTCTCAAGGGCCACTGGGGCACACCCCATGGGGGGAAGGGTCCCACCACAAAAGCTTCATCCCAGAATAGAGGGATGCGGCAGGAGATGAGGTGGACCTGGATGAGGTTCTGGTGGGCATCGAGCCCAAGGACCCTGGGAGGTGTCCAGGACTAAACAAGGACCAGTCTTATGAAACTGTTGCAAGAATGCGCTGGCTGGGGGTGGAAGCTCAGGAAGCACAATAGGGCGATGAAGGGTGACGATGAGCCAAGAGTTCAAGAAGGCAGAGCCTGGAGCAGCGGGGTGAGGGGGCAAGACCCACCAAGCAGACAGCAGAGACCTGAGTGATGGAGCATGGCTGAGTCCTGTGTCCAATGGCCTGGCGCTCCACCATGGCCCCCTGGGAGATGCAGAGCCACCCACACTCTGCTCTCCCAAGGATGCATGAGTACGCGGGCCCTCATGTACAACCTCCACCTCAAGAGTCTCTGCTCCTTTTGACCAAAAGGATGAACAAATACAGATCCATCTACGCATGTCTGGAACAGTGGGCCCATTTTCTTTCCCCATGAAGAAGCAAACAGCTGGTCTGAGGTGTATGGACCCTTCTCCCACCTGCAGCCCCAGGGGCTGCCCACCCTCAGCCAGTGGCGGGCAAGGTCCAAACTCTAGAGATATAAAAGGGGAAGAGATCCTGGAGTTAGGCGGAACTGGGGGAAAATTTGGACTCAGACACTGACCCACCTTGAGACCTTGGACTAGCAGCTGAAGCTCTTCCCACCCACGAATAATATTACCTCTCCCGAGGGCTGTGTCAAGGCTGTCCCCCCCAATCCCCAAGCACACACAGCCATCACCAGAATGCAGGTCCTTCCTAGCCACTAGAGGGCAAAAGGATGCTCCCACCTCTGGGGATTTGCCCGCCCTGAGTCTGCCTGCCAATGTAGGAGATACAAGAGATTCGGGTTGGATCCCTGGGTTAGGAATATCCCCTGGAGTAGGAAACGGCAACCCATTCCAGTATTCTTGCCTGGAGAATCCCATAGACAGAGGAGCCTGGCGGGCTCCAGTCCATGGGGTCGCAGAGTCAGGCACAACTGAGCACACACACTGGCATCGAGAGAAGCTAAGGTCCGTGGCCAATGGGGCCAGAGACCAGTCATCGCTCACAGGCCTGGGGGCTGTCCTCTGCCTCTCTCCCCAACCTGCTGGGACGTGAGAGTGAGATAAAGACGAGCCGCCTCAAGGAGCTCAAAGTCATCCTCAACCCAAACCTTTGGGCGCTACTTACCGCTCTCATAGGCTCCAGTCTGGGCCCAGATCCCAGCCCAGAGCTGGACCAGTGAGTGTCCCAACAGCACCCAAGCCGAACAAACTGCACAGGACCGTTGGATTTGGAAAGTTTTTGTTTTCTTTTCCCACACATTTCCGGGGTTGGGGTGTTTTCCAAGACTCAGACACATTTGTTAACAAAGAGAGAAAAAAAACTGGGGGAGCAGGGAGCCTGTGGGCAGAGAAGTGATCCCAGAAGTCCGCGGGCTATGCCTGGCTCCCCCTCTTCCCTGCTGCCCGCGCCCAACGGGTGCCACAGGCTGCTGCTCGCGATATCTAGATTATTTGTCTTCAATATATATCTGCATTTGCCTTTCCCCTCCCACCCGCCCCCCACCCTGCTCCTCCAGCAGCTTCCCCATCAATGCACGTCGCCCGGCGGCACACAACAGAGCAGGCCTTCTCAGGCCCGAACCCCTTCCCTTGGGGGGCACCAGGCAGGCCCCTCCTCCTGGTGGGCGGGGCCAGGGCGCTCGCGACCCTCCAGGCCCCGCCCCGCCCCGCCCCTCTCTGGGCCGCTCCGCCCACCCTCCCGCCCTTCTCCCACCGACTCTGGAAACCCAAAGGGAGGAAAGGAAGGGAGAAACCAGACACACACAAAGGAGAAGTGGGGAAGGAGGGTGGGGACCGAGAGACACAGCAAGCCTGGGGTGGGGACTGAAGGGCTTGGGGAGAGAAGGAAGGCAGGAGGAACAGAGGGAGCAAGAAGAAAAAGAGGGAAATGAACAGGACGAGTAGCGGACACTGTACAAAACCCCCAGCCTTCCTTCCCGCCCAACCCCACCAAAATAAAACTACCCCCCTTAAAAAAATAAATCAACCCAGGGCTGTGAACACGTGCCCTGCCCGGAGGGCGCAGAGATGAGAGGGACAGACAGCCCCAGGACTGACGATAACTCCGCGCCAGACAGCCGGCAGGAGGAAGGGGACGAGCACGGGGTTTTCCTTTCCTTTTTCTTTTTTTTTTGCGTTTCCTCTTCGTGAGAGAAGTCTGAGGCAGCCAGGGAGTGGGTCCCCAGGGCCCCAGCAGGGAGAGGGCCGCACCCTCCTCCCGGGCTCTCCCGGGAGGGGCAGCTGGCAGTGGGGCGCGGTTCCGGGGTCTCAGACGTAATACTCCTTGTCTTTGTTCTTCTTGGCCTTGCTGGGCGTTTTGGGGGCGGCCGGGGCCTTCTCTTTCACCACCGCCCCGTTGCTCTGGGCCGAGTTACTGATGTAGTTCCGGCTCTGGTCCACTTGGTAGGAGCCCTCGTCGCGGTTGCGGTACTTGTACATGGCATAGAGGAGGATGAGGATGCAGAGCGCCGCGGCCGCCACGATGCCCACCACCATGCCCGTGGTGCTGCTGGACTCCCGGATCACCTCCACCGCGCCCGGCGGGCCCCTCTCCCCAGGCCCGGTGGGGTTGGCTGTGGGCAGATGGGGGAAGCCAGGAGCGGAGGTCACTCCGGGGCGCAGGGGAGGGGGCCTCCGCGGCTCGAAGGACGTGGGGGCCCCTGGCCCCAGGGGTGGGTTTTCCAGCAAGGGCTGCAGCGGGTCTCGGTGGTTCATTTTGCCCGCTGGCAGGTTGGGGGCCGGGGCGGAGGGGGCGAGCAGCACCCCAGGAGCGCCCGTCGCCCCATCTGTCCTGAGGTTGGGCCGGGGAGCGGGCTTGCGCGGGGACAGGAGGGTAGTGCGGTCCGTGACCAGGGGAAAGGTGGTGTAAAAGTCCTCGTCGTCCGTGGGGGGGAGGCTGGAGTCAAAGACCTCCCCGGAGGCGAAGCCCGAGGCCTCGATAGGCTCCTCACAGTCGCTGTCGTCCTGCTCCGCCTGGCAGGGGCCCCCGGCGGGGGGGCGGCGGGCCGCGGGCGGGGGCAGGGTGTCTTGGGTTGCACCCACGCCCGTGAGGAAGGGGTAGAAGGTGGGGGGTGGGGGCACGAAGGGGGATCGGGTGGCCACGGGAGGGGGGTCTAAGGAGTCCTCCGTGATTATGGGCAATATTAACTCTCCTCCTAGAACAAGAGAGAGAAGAGAAAAGACAGGGCGTCAGCGAGGGCCGGGGCGCAGGCGGCCGGCACAGAGAGAGAAATAACAGCCTCACACACCCAAATCGGTTCCAATTGGCTTTGGCGGAGACTAGAGCGGGCTGGGCCCGACCGCCAGCCGGCCGGAGCCCCGCGCTTTAAGTGGGCAGCGGCCCGGATGCTCTGGGCACCCCACGCACGGGCTCTGTGGCTCTCTGGGTTTTGGTTTTTTGTTTGTCTTAAGAAACCAAAAGGAACAGAAAGGAAAGGAAATAGAAAAGAAATGGAAAAAAACAAAACAAAAAAACTCTACTGGTTTAAGGCTTTAAAAACAGATACAAGAGCAGCATTTAAACAAACCTAACAACAATATCTTTTAGGGTTTTTTCTAGGTTTTTCTCTTTTTTTGCTTTTTTTTTTTGCTTTTGTTTTTAAAAAAGAAGATAGCATACCACGGAATTCAGGCAACTTACATCAACAAATAGGCCGTGTGATTTTAGCATGAAGAAAAAAATTACAAACAGAGCTGTGTAAGCGGGTTCTCCCGGAAAAAATAAGAAAAAACAACTTTTCCGTACAACGTTTCCTGTCTATCTGTTTGGTATCTCCCTCCCTCACTCTTCTCTCCCTGAACAACTCACTTCCTCCAGAGTACTCATCCCTCACTTGTGCCCTCTCCCCCTCATTAAACACAAGACTGAATTGTGCACAGTGAAGGCTGGCATTGAGGAACTGTTAGCAGAACTCGGGGTCAGCGTGTGGGGGAGGGAGGGAGCAGAGGGAAGGAGGGCTTGGGAAGAGGTACACATGACAGGCAGTGGTATAGGAATCGCCTCAGAGGTTAGAGGACTTGGGAGGGGGTGGTCGTGGGAAGAGGCTTTGAAGGCTAATTGCAAGTTGGCCACGCGGAGAGGAGAAATTGAACGTGGGAAGGGATGATGAGGAGGGGCAGGGAGTCACAGACACACTGGAGGAGGTCCTACCCACAGGACTGTGGGAATGGTAAAGAGAAGCCACGTGGAGTCAGGGAGGTGGGGAGACAGGGAGTGAGTGAAGGAACTGGGCGGGACACATGATTCTTGAGCTACCCTAACCCCCCAACTTTCTCTTTCTTCACCCTCCACCTCTGACCCCCACTGACTTCCCCCCTCCCCCTCCCCAGAACCCCCATGGGCCGCCAGGACCTGGCCAGGGCTTGACTGCCTCTGGCCTTCTTATTATTGTTAAAACAATAATAAAACAACGGAAAGAAGAAGAAAGCAAAAAAAGAAAAGAAAATACATACACAGCCATCTGGGAAGGATGTACTTGCTAATATAGGGCCCAGGAGAACTACTGGGGAGGGCATCTGGGGGTGGGAGCCTAGGTCTGATAGCTGGGGTCCCCTGGGCAGAAACTGCAATTCCCATCAGCCCCAAAGAGTGAGAACTACAAATCTCATTAGCCCTTGGGGGGCGGGGGGGTGGTGGTGGACCACAATTCCCATCAGCCCCTGGGTTAACAGCTACAACGCCCATCAGCCCCCTGGACAACCCCTCTCAAACCAAAACACTGCAACCCACTGGTCTGGGCAGAAGGGTGCTGAGCCCCTGGGTCTAGGGGGCTGGTGGAAGCACTCCCTCCTCTTGCAGAAGCAGCTCTGGGTCTTGTGAGGGTGGTAGGTTTCTCCTCTAGTACTCCTTCCAGCTCAGCTCAAGCCATGCCCACCATCTGACAGCTTATCTCTGATCGCTCTGCAGCATTTGATCTACACAGATCACGCCACAAGCCACCTCTCAGGATTCCACTGGCAGACCCCCCCTGTCCCATGCAGCCAGGCTGGCCGTGTGCCACCACCACATCTTGGCACCTCTTCTCCTCCTCCCCCCACACAAAGTTCTCTGGTCTCCGCCCTGCTGTTCAAACACCTCTGTTGATCCTCTGGGTCACAAGCTCCAGCAATCTGGCAGAGCCGTCCTTGGTCACTCTAGCCAGCTCAGCCAAGATCTTGCTATTGAACTCACAGCCTTGCCAAGCTCCTCAGGCTGCTTTCCCCACCAGGATCTAACCTCCCCCTGGGCAGGAGCTCACCTGCACCCCAGACTGTGAAGCCTCTGAGCATCTGGCCCTCCACAGGCTCAGCCACTCTGGAAAACTGAGCCAAGAACAGAGAAGCATGTTCTGTGGGGCTGGGACTGTCCAATACCAGTTTGTCACGGAGGAGAATGCTGAGGCCTGGAGTGGGCAGGACTTCCAGGGTCTTCCAGGTGTCAGTGTCAGTCTACTTGAATGAATGGACTACCCAGTCCCTTCTGAGGCTCTCGGAGGCCAGGGAAGGGTCATGTCTCAAAGGAGCCCCAGAAGGCCTGACTCGTCCTCCCCATGCCTGCAGGAATCTGCTAGGCTTGGCTTCAATTTTAACCTGGGAAGCCAAGACCTGTTCTATCATGAATTCCTGTGTGACTGTGGGTAAGTTTCTTTCATTTTCTGGGTTTCAGTTTCCTCATTTATAACATTAGGGTATTGGGCTCCAGGCCCAGATTCAAGCCAAGGCCTGGCTCCCAGCCTAGGGATGAACATAGTTGGTCCCCCATCCCTATCTGAACCCTACACCCACCAAGGACAGCCCAGCAACCTGGTCCCTGGGTCAAGAGCAAACTCAGCTGTTGGGTCTGAGGATGAGGCTGGTAGCCCCTCAAATGGTGGCATCTGGGCCCTATTGTGACAAGGTTCCCTTCCCTGCATGACCCCTGAACACATCTGGGGTACTCACTGCGGGCCTACACCACCTGCCCTCTTCCTGACCTTTGCCTTCTGTTCAGAGAACCTTCCCTTGCTGATATCTCATTCATCCTTGAATCTAACCAAGCACCTCCTCTTCCAGGCAGACCTCCAGATGCTCCTCTCTGCCCTGGATGCCTCTGACACCATGTCCCTATTCTGTGCTGGAGGCACAAGTTTGGACTCACTGCCAGAAAGGCCCAAGGCCCATCTGTCTCTCCCGAGTATCCAGCACTGGGCCTGGCACAGAGCAAAGGCTCACTGTGTTTTGACCAGGGAAGGAGAGGAAATTTCATCAGGCATTTCCTCTGAGCCAGGCCAAACTAGGCATCTGAACAAAAGGGCTGGAAGCCCCTCTCATGGGCCAGAGCACCTGGCTTCTGAGTATCTTTCCTCCCCAGGTAGCAGGCACTTCTGAGAGTTCAGCCTGGCAGGCCCAGCTCTCACCCACAGTCTCCTCTACCTTCCGTCTTAGACTGGGCCACCAGTTGTTCCTGAAGACTTTAAGATCAAGGTTTGTCCTAGACAGGCTTCTCCTTGACAAGCTAGCTATAGCTGGGGCTCCAACAGAATGCCAGGCCCATGACATGGGACCAGGAGACCCATGGTGGGGACACATCACAGCCCAGAGGGGGCTGATCAGGCCAATCAGGGCACAGATCTGGCTGTCTACCCTCTTGCTCACCCCCACCCGACTTGATGAGGGTATTCAGGGGCTCAGGCCTTGGATCACAGACAAGTCCTACCCATCCCGAGTCCTCCACTCCACAACCATTTGCTGCAATTTTCACTGGTTCTTTAAGTCCTTGGGGGCACACAGGCTCCCAGGCTCTCCTTGTGAAGCACCCCACTTCCCTCATCCCCGTCTCCAACCCCTCCCAGGCCTGGTCACATTGACCTCTTGCCCCTGCCCTTCAACCCCAGCCACTTCTTGCCTCCATCTCCAGGTTGTGGTCCTACATCCTCAGCTCCTCTGGAGCTTTCCCCTCAGTCCAAGGCCTTGAGGGCATCTCCTGAGGGTTTCCTGCCTTTACCCACATCCCCCACACTGCCACACCTGCCCCTTGATGCCCCCTTCTCATGGCCCTGAACACAAGCCTCCATCCCCCACACCATGTCCCCCCTGGGTCCCACAACTCCTACCCTCTCCACAAGACAACACACCATTGCAACCCACACTGCCTTCATTCTCCAGCACCCACTTAAGCCAGCCTGGGTTCTGTGGTAGTCAAGTCACACTCAAAATACGGTACCACGTTTTTCTGAGGTCATTCACCAATCCAGAAAGGGTCAGGCAAGCGTGCCGCAGTGAGGAGTTAGTGGGGCCTGGAGAAGGGGAGGAACCCTCAGAGACTCCTCACTGCAGAAGTCCAGCTGGGGGCTCCCCAGGTCGCCCTTCCCACTGGGCATCTAGGGTGTGGACTCTGGAAGACTCATGGTGCCTGGAATCCTGGGTCCAGTTCTACTCCAAGGGTGCACATAGGATGGGGTGCCCCTGGGGGTCTGATAAGGGCCTAGACAGCCTCTCTCCCCTCCTCCACTTCAGGCAAATGCAGCATTGGGGGAATATTCACAGGGGCATTTATCATAGATACCACTCACCCTCTGCTCCTCAACTGAATTACAGTGCATGGCAGTCCCCTTCCTAAAGGGAATTCCATTCTGGCCAAGGAGACCACAAGCCACTCCCAAGCACCCTCCTCCTCCAGCAAACCCTGCCTCTGGGGGCTGCTGGCCTGGCAAGCCAGACCCTTTCTGCTTTTAGGGCACAGAAGGCCCTTGACTGGAAATCTAGCCAGGAACCCTATTCCCACCCAAGCAATATCTGCCCCCCCCAAAGAAACATCTAGAACTGAGGCTGCCATTGAGACGAAGCAATCGGCTGCCTGAGGCCTCATCCGCCAACCCTGGGTGCCCTGTCCAGGCTGTGATGGTAAGAGGCCCACTAGTTCAGCATTTAATGTGGATTAGAAAAGTGGCAGCCCTGCAGTGTGGCCACAGCCCTGCAGGCGTATGGTTTGGCAGATTGTATCTTTGTGCAAAATTGGAAAAAGGCATCCTGTCTTGCTGGTGGACACAGCCCCGCTCCAGGGTCCAGGACACACGGCTTGGCAAGCAGAGCACTGGCGAGATTTCAACCCTTACTCACCTGTTCCAGCAGAGAACAATCTGCGCAACTGTGTGCAGCGGCCTGAAGGGTGCCGCCCCTCCCCACCAAAATCCCCGCCCAGCAAGGTCTGAGCCGGTGAGGTGCATCCTGTGTGCACGCATGTGCACCCACCCCTTTGAGGGTCTGTTTCTGTGCACCTGGGCACGTGTCTCTAAGCATGTGTGTGCATGTGCATGCGCACATGACCTTGACGGATCTGGGCACATGAGCCCCCATGGCAGCGAGTCTTAGCGGATGTGCGAGCATGTGAGTAAGTCTGTGCTCTGAACGTGGTCTCTACGTGGTTTGTGAGTGGGGGTCTGAGCTCATGTGTGCCCATGTGAATGCATGAATGTGTCCCTGAGAAGGTGCGAGCATGCCACTGTGGGTCTGAGCACACGTGGTGTGCCTCTGTGACCACCTCCTTCCCTCGGGCAGTGAGACGACACTTCCCAGCATCCCTTGCAGTTAGGTGAGGCCACAGGAGGGAGCAGTGGGCAGTGCCAGTACTGGCCCATAAAAGCTCCAGAGTGTGAGCCTCTGCACTTTTTCTTCTCTTTCCAGTGACCTTGCCAACCTCGTGTTGAAATGGAGGAGCCACAGACTGGAGGACCCTGGGTTCCCCGAGCACTCCTGCTGGTCACCCAGGTAGGGCTTCCCTGAGTGAGAAACTTCCCTTGAAAGACCCACTCGGATTTGGGGGTTATCTGTTACAGAAACACACATTACCTTCACTAGTACAGATACAGCCCCAAGTGGGTGTCACATTAACAGAAACCTGTGGCCCTCAGGTAACAATCCAGGGAGATGGATTTGGAGGCTGGAAAGATGCAGGACCACATAATGCAGCCACAGGACAGCTGGCGTCTTGGATTAGGACCCGCCTGAGCATGCTGAGGCTGAGGCACTAAGGGAAGTGCTCAGAAACTCAGGATGGCAGGGCCAGCTTTCACCTCCTGCGTTTAGTAATGTGTTACAAGAAAGAGACAATGTTAGATAAGAACTGGTGGGTTTGCAACAGAGATGAAGGCACCAGAGAGAGCCCAGAATATGGGGCCTGCAAATGTCAGAAGAGCAGCTGCCCCTCCAAGCCCAAATCTTAAGAGAGAAGACTGGAGATGGCTTTCGGGGACAGTGGCCCAGTGACACTTCCACCTGAATAATAGGGTTCAGCCTGGCTTCTAGGATCAGGCTAAGGATGCAGTTCCTCACCGATTGCTCCCAACACCCTCAAGATAGTCACCGCTAAATTAAGACAGAAGACAGAGAAATAAGGAAATAAAAGGCTTGAAAATGATGCCTAGGAGAGAAGTCTGAGTGTGGGTCCATTGACTGTTTGAGCCTCAAAACAACCTTTGGACCCCCAAGCATGCACAGGAAGTGGGCTGTCAAGGCTGTGGGGCCTCCAAGGATGATGCTTTCCCAACACCCATCCAGAGATGGCCATGAAGGATAAAGGACTGGGAGGGATCTGCCAGAGGGCAGCACCAGGGCTCCAGACAAAGGAGAGGAATGTTTCTCCAGACAGCAGAGCACGGTTTCAGAAGGCAACGTCCCACCACTGAGGGCAGAGCCTCGAGCTGCCTGCTGGCTGGATCTCCCCAGTACCAGGAACTACAGGCTGTTGTGTGCCCGCCATCCTTCCCTTTGGGTACAGGGTTTTATGGTGGTGGTTGTCTCTGGTGTTCTGGGCATGTGGGCAATGAGATCAATTATCATTTTAGTTAATGGGTATCCAGACCACATATGGGTACCCAGGAACTAAGTCTGAACCCTGCAGAGAGGGTCCATCTTGCAGACATCCACCCCTCTGAGAAGACTGCTCTATTCAGGGTGCGGGGAGCGGGGCTTTGGGTGTCTCCCTTGGGGAGGGGTGGGTGTGCTCAAGGGGTGGGAGAGAGTAGAATGGACCCAAAGCCCAGACTGTGGCAGATAAATGGCTATCTGGTCACCAAATCTGTTTTTGCTTCCGCCTGTGAGCACAGCAGGGCCATGCCTCCCAGCCTGCCTGGAAGCTAGGCTGTGCCACGGGACGGTGCTCTGGAGGGCAGCATCAGCAGGGCCCACGTGCCCCTCTCCCTCCCAGGCCTGGCCCATAAACCCTCCCCTTGTGCCCCTCCCCATTCATCCCCTTCCACCACAACTAGGGAAGTCACAGTGCAGCTTCCAGGTGGACAGAGATCGACTCTGAATCAGCGCTTGGAGAAGGGCTGCTCACCCATCAGGAACAGTGTTTATGTGAAGGAGAAGTCAATTTCTATGTGTTAAACCATGGTGTTGAGAGCTTGTTTGTTATGGTGAGAATCTGAAAACATCCGTGCCTCTGATTCTGAGCTAGATGGTGGGTCTGAGCAAATGGATCAGTGCCTGTGGAATTAAGCGTGTGTACGCCTCTGAGGCCCCGTGTATGTGTGCACAGGAGCAGAGCCTTGAAAGGGATGCAAACGGTGGGCTACGGGCATGAGGCAGTTCTCTGGGTCTGAGCAGTGGGGTCATGTGAAGCCGAGCACGCGTGTATGTGTGGGCCCTGCAGTCTGTGTGCTCACCTGGTGACCAGGGAGGCAGGCATCGTGCTGCGTCTGAAGATGTGTGATTGGCCAGATGGTCCACGGATATGTAGGTGTCCTCCTATGTGTAGCTGCGTGTATATCTCTGAGTGTATGAGTAAGTGTATGAGCGCTGGGAGCTCAACAGGGTCAGTGTTGACCTGACTCTGTGTGTGTGCATGTGTGTGTACACCTCTGTGGGACTGAGTATGAGTGTGCATGCCTTGAGGGGTCTGAGCACATGTGTGTGTCTGAGCTCAAGGGCCCACAAGTGAGGGTGAGCTGAGACGGGCCCTGAGGAGCTGCTCTCCTGGGTTGTGGGGGAGGGGTGCAGGTCTGTGGAGCTGAAGAAACGTGTGTCTGTGCGTGGACCCCTGGGGCTATGCACACACAGCCTGCCTGAGGATGTGCACACACACGCGTTCCGGGGTCTCATATGAGCACACACTCGGTACACGAGGACATAGCTTTGAGGATGTGTGCATCTTAGTGATCGTGAACAGATGTGCAAGTAACAAGAGGTCTGAGCCCGAGTGTGTGTGTGTGTGTGTGTGGAGCTGTGATACTCATGCGCACCTCTGTGAGCCTAAGGCAGACACGGACATCCCTGAGTTCACATGCCTGTGTGAACACACAGGCGCCTGCACCTCAGAAAGTTTGCACACATGGTGTGTGTGCCTGCTAGGAACATGCACACACACATCTGTGGACATCGGCAAGTAAGAGCTCACACGGAGAAGTCTGTGACCTGAGCACATGTGTGAGTATGTCTGTGACACAGGTGGATTTGCATACGTGTGTGTGCCTCTATGAGCTGAGTGTGGATGTGGAATTCTGCGAGTCTCAGATTTGTATACGCGTAGGCCTTAAGGGCCTGAGCACACAGGCACATGTGTCTCATGAATATCTGAACTATACAAGTGCTTCTAAGCACGTGCATGTGATTCTGAACATCTGGCCTAGCCCTCAATCGATGTGCACACACATGCTTCAGTGGGGCTGTGAGTGCACGGGCGTGCAGCTCTGAGCACCCATGGCTGCCTTGGTGGGTTGAAGACGTGCTGCATGGCACCCTCGTGCAGCTGGGCTCGTGTGTGAGTGTGAAAGCTGTGGGTCTGGGCAGGCAGACTCCTGTGAGCCTGCACCCAGGTGTGGAGCCCTAGGCACACACATGCAGGACTGGGGCTCTGAGCAAAGGTGTGCTTCTGTGAAGCTGTGCATGTGTGTGGGGGGTTGTCTGCGTGGGCCAGACTTCTGGGGCTCTGAATACAAGCACGTCTCTTTAGATCTAAGCACATGTGTGCCTCTTTTAGCCTGAGCACAAATGGTGTGTGCCCTTTAGGTTTGAACATATGTGGACCTGTGGAAGTGGACATGGATGAGCTTGCCAGTAGGTCTATAAATGTGTGTGCCAGGATGTGGGCATGTCTCTGGTCAGACACATGCGTGCATGTAGCGGGGTCCCTTTGGGGGTCTGAGCCTGTGCGTGCACTTCTGTGGGTCTCAAGGGGCGAGATCCCTACAGGCCAGGCCCATAACACAGGGTGTGGGTCAGGCCAGCTAAGACGGCGGGGGTGGTGGGTCACAGTGCCTTATAACAGGACATGGCTCCCTAAAGGCACTCCCACGGGAAAGAATCTGAACACTGCGACCATCAACACAGCGCCCTTCTTCGGCTGGGCAGCACCCTCACTAAAGTGACTGTCAGATGATGGGTTCTCCAAGCTGGGGTGCCTGGGGAGGGAGAGTGGGGTCTGGGCTCCGTGGGAGGGCCCAAGTCAATAGAACGTGAGAAACATGTCAGGGCTGACCTGAGGCTTCACACCTGGACCCCAGGGAGGAGGATCTGGCAGGTGAGAGAGGTGCAAAGAGCCTGGGGCCAGCCCCTTAGGCAGCTGCTGTTTCTAGCCAGGCTGCCTCCATCTCTGACACTGACCTTGCAGACCAAGGAGGCCTGGTGTCTGCTGAAGAAAAAGCCTCCCTGAACTGGGGGCACAAGAGGGGTTCTGGCCTGAGCCCCTCCCCCTCCAGGTGGGAGGTGTCATGGTCTAGGGACCTTGGAGTCATCTTGGCCCTTGTCTGGCTGCCCATCGAGATAAAAATCCAATTTAAGCATTTCAGAGCAGCGTGAATGTGGGGGTGCAAACATGGGCGATGCACATCTCAAGGTGGGTTCCGTGGGTTTTTTCTGGATGCTCAGCATGCCTTCTGCCTGCTTGCCCTCTTATTTTTAAAGGCTGGCCCATGAGCCTCTCCCCGTCCCCCAGCCTCCATTCCTCCTCCGCTCTCCACGGTCCCCTCACAGACTTGACCCTTTGATGGAGGGAGGGCAACTGACCTGCCCACTTCAGCTCTACCTCAGTCCCTGGTCCCAACACAGCCCAAAAGTGCCTGGCCATCTGCACACACCCTCAGCGTCACAGCCAAGCTCCTGAGATCCTGGGTGGGGTTGGGAGGCCTGAGCCTCAGTGGACAGTGCATGGCCCTGGGGTGGCCCTGTCTGTCGCCGTAGGATGGCCATCTGCAGGGCCCGGGGAAAGCAGAGACTTCTCCACTCACCCTGGCAGATCACATCCCCAAGTGTGCAAACATGTGCGGTGGGGCCAAGCAGTGCCTTTTTCTCTTGACCACACAGCCTTTTGTACCCAGAGTCCCATCCCGGGGCTCCCATGGGGCCCTGAGGCACAGCCCCTCCTGCAGGCCTGAGCTGGAAGTTCCATGTCCACCTACAGGTAACCCCTTCAGTGACTAGTCTGGGGAAAAGCAGGGTGTGAGGAGGGTGCTATGTCAAAGATGCCAGAGTCCCATAGCCTCCCAAAGCAACGGTGGGTGTGAGGGTGCATCCCTGAGCCAACATCACCAGGGAGACGGGGGACCCCCCCCCAAGGAAGAGCTTTCCATAGTGGAGGGCATCCATCCAGAAAGCACTGTCCTGGCTGTGGGTGTGAAGGCCTTTCCAGCCCAGTAACCAGAGGCTCTCTCAAGTCCCTCAGGGCCCAAGACTGCCAGAACAACCCCCTCACTCTAGCCTACTGGGGGACACAGGGAGGTCAGGCATCAGCCTCTGGGCCTGGCAGCCTGCACCCCAGAAATCCCTCACCCTTGGTCTCTGCCCCAAGGCTCCAGGGTCTTCAGGCTCTGCCCACACTCCTTCCATTGAATGGCCACATTCAGTCTCCTTCCATGCCCGCTGCAGCCCACCCTCAGCTTGAGTGGCTCTTCTGTGGCTGGCAGACCCCCCAGGTTCACCTCTAGGCCAGATTCACAGGCTCTGCCCGGGTCACACTGCCCACCTTAGCTGACCCCTTCACCCTCCCCGACCCCGACCCTGCAGACACCTGCCCCAACCTCCAGCTTCCAGTACCAACAGCCTAGCCATCACGGATTACAAAGTAATGGGTAGAAGTCTCTGCAAAACCCAACCAAGAGATGAGGCTCCCAGGGGCTCATCCAGGCCACCACCAAGGCCCACGTGCTCCTACGGGGAAATGTGGCCACATTCAGTCTCCTTCCATTCCCGCTGCCGGCCTCACATATGAGGACCTCAGCTCCTCCCAGCCGCCACCCACCTGCTCATGTGCACCCACTGTGCCGCTACACACCCGATACTTCTCAGTTGGCACCCAAGGCCCACTCCTGCTTTGCCAATTTGGTGTCTCTCTGTGGGGCTGCACCCTTCTCTCCAGCTAGAAGCATCAAGCAGAAGCCTGGAATGCCTCCTCCAGGAAGCCTTCCCTCCCAGCTCTGCTCTCCTCCCAGAGCAGCTCCCCAGGCCAAATCTCCCCAGGGACCTTATGTCTGGCTAGGGCACCTCCCACCTAACTGCCCCAGCTCAGCCAGGGAGCCCGGGATTGTCTGGCCACCTCCCTGAGACTGGGAGTGAGGAGGGTTCAGGAGCCAGCAGAGACCTCCTCTTCTAGTGACCAAGAGAACACTAGGCCTCAAGGACTGATGGGAATTGCAGTTCTGAACCCAAGAGCTGATGGGAATTGTAGTTCCTAGGCCTGCATTCCCCATCCCCATACTCCATCCCCCAAAACACCATAAGGATTCATGGGACTTGCAGTTACTCATCTTTCTAGGGTAAATTCTCCCTCTTTCCCTCCTGGCATCCCTTGGCCCTCAACCTTAGGACCCTTAGGACCCCAAGCTAAGGACCTCACTCACCAAACTACCTCTGAGGGCTGGGGCACCAAAAGGCCAAGAATTGCCTCACCAGAGGGCACTCATGGGGCCTGGTGGCAATGGCAGGAAGGGAGAGGAAGCTATCAGGAAAAGTTAAGGCCTGGCAGAGGCCTCAGGCGGGGGCTTGGGCTGGGGGCAGGGACGGTCGCCCCCCTCCCCTCAGCGTCGCAGTGGGCCCGGGGCAGGGGAGGGGGGAAAGGCACTCACCAGTACTGGGCTCACACTCCTCCAGGTCCTCGTCATCGCTGGGGCACTCGGCCGAGGCCACCAGGAGGTCATCTGTGTTCTGGGGGGCGAGAGGAGGGTGGGGGGAGAAAGGAGGATTTCAGGGTGGGTCAGCAGGCCCCACGGCCACCTCCCGAGTGGTGGGACAGGATGGGGGATGGGCCCTGGGCAGAGACACATACCCCGGTCCATACCCCAGCTCTCTCATAGCTTGCTGGGTGACCCAGGGGCCTCCACCTCCCCATGCAAAGCGAGACTGACAGCCCTGCCCTGCAGCAGCTCCCGCCGGACCTGTGACTGCAAGACCAGGGCAAGGGGGTCCAGGGGCAGCAGAAGGTGAGGCACGGGGCCCTCTGGAGGCTGGCCTGGGCAGAGCAGGACCTGGGGGTTTCTCGGTTCCAACCTTACCACCCCACCATCCTCATCTCTCTTCCAACCCCCTTCCCGGAGCCTGGGAACCAGGCTGCACACAATAATTAGGGCTGTGGTTGCCATGACAACGGGAGTCGACTTTGTCAGCATTTTCTCTCCTCCAGATTGCAAAGACAGAGAATCCCCAAGATGAGTGAGTGTAAGGGGAGGGGGATACACAGGGGCTAATAGGGAGGAAACCCAAGGAGGGAAACCCAGACTCCAAGCAGGAAGGGAATTAGAGACTTCAGGTGGAGGGAGAAGGCCAGGCCGAAGGCCAAGGATGGGAGGAGTCCAGGCTAGGTAAGGGGTGAACCAGTCCCATCCTGCTTCTTCCGCACCCCTCGATCTCAGGACTCTGCAGCCCTCACCGAAGGGCAAGGTGGGGACTGGAAGACTACTTCTCTGCCAGCCTGCAGGCTCCACCACCCAGCTGTGACCCCTAGAGCCCCACCCCTCTCTCCTGCCTAGATGGTCTGCCCATCACTGCACACTGAGACTGGATGCCCTTCTTGCCATCAGGCACTGAGCATGCCAGTGCCCAACCACGGCTAGAGCCACGCCTTTTTCCCAGGGCTCCCTGCTCCCTGGAGCAAGGCCTGGCATTCAGGTCCCCTCAATTTTCTTGGCTCTAAAGGCAAAAGGGAAGGGGGTTCAGGCTTGACTCTCTTGCCTGGACAAGGCTGTCAACCAGATCCAGGCCCCTACCACGCAGACTAGCAGGGATGAGGGGATGGGAGCTCAGAGAGCCCAGCCCTCATTTACAGAGACCGCAGGCTGGTGGTAGAAGTAGGACCTTTCCCCGTGACTGACCCAGCCCTTCCCTCACCCAGCCCTTCCCTCCTGCCAGGCCCAGAGGCCCACAGCCATGGGCGATGGGGGACAGGAGCAACTTGGGCAGAGGGAGCAGGGTCACTAAGCAAGGTCCAGTGTGCCAGGTGTGAGCCCCCACCCTGAGGCCATCAGTGACCGACAGCAACATCTAGAAAACTCAGCCGTACCCAGGGCTGCCTTAGTGAGTCACATAAGCTCAATCAGCTTTGGCCACCAGGAAAGTCAGGCCTCTCCTGTCCCAGCAGAGCCTCATCCTCAGATCAGCCCCCTCGGGTGCTCCCCTGGGTACAAGAGGAAATAAACCTGACCTGGGGAGAGCATAGCAGGCGGGGCATGCCAGAGGAGGGAGGTAGAGCACCAGGGCGCTGTCTGCACCGCCTGGCTCTGACCCACAGGCATGGAGGACTCGGAGGCCTGCTACACGGTGGCGTCTACTCAGGGTCACATGGAAAGGACTTGTGACGGGGGCGAGCTGGCAGTCCCATCGCAAGGACGCCAGCAATCAGGGAGAGGCTGCTCCGGCCTCCACCAGCCTCTGGAGAAGGGCTGCCACCGCCGGGTGAGCCGCTGACCCCTCCAGCGTTGTCGCTTCTGTGCCCTGCCCAGAGCGGTGCCATCCTGGCTCCCTCTGTCTCCCCCTCGATTCCCACACAACACCAAGTATGGCCTTCATTACTAGGCAGGGAGCAGGGGTCATTCCATCCCGCAACCCAATTTGGTCTCTCTGAGGCTTCACCTGTCTCTCCAGGTAGAAGCATCAAGCAGAGGCCTGGAATGCCTCCTCCAGGAAGCCTTCCTTCCCAGCTCTGCTCTCCTCCTATAGCAGTGCCTCTCTCATAGGTGGGGGGTGGTCTTCCCTGGTCTAGCTAGGGTACCCAACTTCCCCTCGACTCTGGGAATGGTCCCCCTAGAAAGAGTGGTCACCTCCACATCTACGACATCTCTGGTTCCCAGGGTGACAAGTGCTTCAAGAAAGGAGACCTTGCCGGCTCCATCTAAACCACGGTCCCCTTAGAACTTCCTGGGCGCTGGGGCTGCGAGGCAGGCGTCAGCCCTCCCCCACCTGAACCCCCGTCCCTCGCCCACCCGCCGGGGGCCCTCACCTGGGCGGTGCTGTCCCTCAGCGTGGGGGAGCGGCCCCGGCGCGTGGTGGTGGTGGCCATGGTGGTGGTGGTCTCCATGATGGTGGTGGCCATGTCGGCCAGCAGGGTGGTGGCCGTGGTCTCCGCGCTGAGCAGCACGGACGGCCCCTCCCCCACCAGGCGCAGGTGGCCCTCGGTCCGCACATTGGGGTCGCTCTCGGCGGCCAGCGCCAGCACCTTGAGCCCATTGTAGTAGAGGCCGGACACCTGGCCCTGGAAGGGGCGGCCCTGATCCCGGCCCCCGATCTTGATGGCAGCCTGGCTGTTGAAGATGGTCAGCTGGCGGCCTGGGGGGTGGGGAGGGGCAGGGGTGACAGACAGAGAGGGGACAGGCAGTAGGGGGAGACCAGAAAGGGAGAGGGAGAAGGGAGGGTGTCCGAGGCGGGGAAACCAGCAAGTAGGGGTTGGGTGGGAAGGGAGAAACGAGGAAGGGGCAGACACCAAAGGGAAAGTCCTCGTCAGCCACTAGCCCGGTCCAGCCAGCTGGGACCCTGGAGGGAAAGGGGTCCCAGGGCACACATGGGCCGGGAAAGGGGGCCCAGCTCCCCCCTCTCCCCGCCATGCTCATGCCTCTGGCCTTTCCATCCCCCCTCCTCTCTTGCTCTGGGGGCATTGCCCCCTTCTTTCCCTTCAGTTGGATCCCCATCTTCCCTCTCTGCTCCCCCCCAACTTCCCACACCCCGTGTCCAGCCCCAAGCCACAAAGCCCTGGCAAGCAGCAGACAGAGGAGACAAAAAGGCAGAAACGGAGGAGAGGACTGCCAGGCCACGTGGTCAGTGTGTGTCAGGGCAGGGATGGAGGTGAGGCCAGGGTGGACAGTGCGTGGGAGGAGGGCCAGCATGCGTGAGGCTAGGAGCAGCCACTTGGACCGCACTCTGCCCTCCCAGCCACCACCAGGCCCGCGGACCTCTGGCCAGGCCCCCCTCTCCCCTCAAGGCTCAGCCACTGCCTGGGGGTCACGCCCTGGAGAGCAGAGTCCTTCCTCCCCGCCAGGGTGTGCAAGCACAGAGATGGAAAATGTTAAAGGGACCTTGCTTCGCTTGCTGACAGCCAAAAAAACCACTCCAGCTCCAACCTCGCTCCTCACTCGGCAGTTACACCTCAGAATTCCCACCTGGGTGGGCTTTGGCTGTTCTGTTTGGTTTTAGTGGATCTGGGGGTCAGTTTAACCCTCTGAGTTTGTTGCTTTGGTTTGGTTTTTAGAAAAGATATTTATTATGTTTAAGTTTAGATTTAACTTTGGTTTTGATGTTGCTTATTTTGTTGGGGGAGGCAGGCACAGGAAGTACTAGGCTGCCCCCTGCTCCCCTGGACCTTCAGCTGCTAGCGCTGGGGGTTTAAGGCCTGGCTTAGCCCTTGTTAGCCTCTGGTTAGTGCCTCGTTAAAGATCTGGTTTAGAGTTAGGTGCCTATAAGCCCTGCCCTGAAACCTGGGCTGAGGACAGTCCAACTTGTGAAACCCACACTCTTGCTGGAAACACAGGTTCCCCGGGACACCCAGACCTCTGGGGCCCCCAGCCATCTGTCTGGCCTCTGGCCAATGACCGGCCACGGGTGTGTCTGCTTAGGCCCTCTGCTCAGCCTCTCCTCCTCCTCCAGCCCTCCCCCTGCCCAGCACCTCCCGCAGCCCTGGAGCAGGGCCATCATCTTCCAGAGTGGGCAGCCGGAGCCCACAGAAGCTGAGAACTAGTGAGTGGCAGCTAGACATGGGACCCAGGGAGGCCTTGAGGATCACTGTGTCCAGCTTACATGCACACATGAGAATTAGGAGAAAAACAAACGGGAGAAGGTTCACAGTGCTCAAATGAGTTTGGAAAACAAACATTTCATAATTAAGCAAGAGGTTTCTCTCGCAGGACTTCTCAGAGCCTTTATTAAAATGCATGTTCATACCCCTCTCCAAGAGAAAGAAACAGGATTCCGATTTCTCAAGCTCATTTTACCACAAATCTCTCTCTTTCTTCTTTTTTTTAACCACAGATCTCTTTATCGTGAAGCATCTCATGGGACTTATGCTTCATAGGATATGTTTTGGAACTGGAAAAATGGATTCACTCAATAAATATTTATTGAGAAACTACCACATGCTAGGTGCTGACAGTAAAGTAATCTCTCCAAGAATTCCCAGCTTTGGTTCTCCAATACTTTCCTGTTCCTCATTTCATCTCATCCTCACGGCACCCTGTGTGAGGCAGGCTAAGCAGGGATCACTGTCCCTGACTCCCTGAGGAGGGAACGGATACCTTGACCAAGGCCATACCACGCTCTGGGAAATACTAGAGAATGTGGCCCAGTCCTGCACTTTCTAGAAAAGGAACCAGAGGCCCAAAGAGAAGGTGCAACCCTCTAGGAGCAAAGCAGAACTGGGGTTCCAAACCACCAGCAGTTCTTTCTTCAGCTGGACCACAAGTCCCGCCCCCAGGGCCCTCTCCCTGGCCTGTCCAGCTCTCCCTACCCTTGGGGTCACAAGTTGTCCCAGCCTCAGCCCAAGCTTCTCCCTTGGCCTCTCTGATTCCGGGAGAGGGATGTGGGTAATGGAGAGGAAGCTACATAGGTGAGCCAACTAGGCCCCTGGGGCCCCACCCACCATGAACTCCTCAAAGGGTTAAAGTTCACCCCGCTGGAGAGAGCAGCCCAGTGTGACTGGGGGCTGTAGGTTTTAGCGATATCTGTTACAGTCCCTTTAACTTTTTGTCCTGCTACAGATTTATGGATTTATCACATCTGGTTATCAGCATGTTTAGTCCCCGCTGGCCATGTGGGGGGCTGGAAGTGACATTGGGGGTTTTAGTTGGGGCAGGCCCCAGTGGATATTTAAAAGCACAGTTATCAGCTGGTTAGGTGGAGGTTTAACAGTGCTACTTCCCCCCTAGTTTAGCCTTAGAGGTACAGAGCTCGCCCCCTCTCCAAAGGGAATGGGATGGCTTTGCCCTTGGCCCCAACTTCCCTTGATGACAAGTGGCCTTCTCCCTCCTCCCTCACACCCAGCAGTGCCTCTTAGCCAGCTGTTCTGTCTTCCTCATCAGCTCAGTGGGCACAGAAATCCTCCTGGGATGCCACCTCTCTCCTACCTCCTAGTCTCCCCCCAACCTCTACTGCATCTGAGACCTTCTGGACCCAGGTGGACCCCTTCTAGAGACTGCAGCCTCACAGACACTCTTGAAGGGTCTTTCCAGTAGGATCTGAAGCTCCCCCGACTCCTCCCTTGTTTCCTAAGATGAGCCCTGTGAGGTCTTCCTATCCCTCCTTGGGATCCTAGGACCACCACTCTCTGCCTCCCAAAGCCGACTGCTGCCCACGTGCTGTGGTCCTCAGCTGGCCCTCGACTAAACCTCTGAGCCAACAGGGCATCCCCTCCCCACCTGCACTTCACCCTGCCTTCCTGGAGGGGTTCAGCATCTCCTCAATGACCCTAGCCCCATCACAGGTTTAAGAAGAGACCAAGCTCTCCCACTTCTAGGAAAAGCCCCACCCCTGCCCCAACCACCCCTCTAGAAGCCACAGACCCTTGACCCCAGAGAGGAAAGGAGCACCCTGGCTGGACAATCGTCCTTTCACTAGGGGGCGGGCGATGGGGAAGGCTTGGATGGGGAAAGAGAGAGCTCTGCACCTTTAAGATAGTGTTTTTAAAGTTAATTAATTAATTAATTAATTCTGGTTAATTACCTTTGTCGAGCAGCCACTCATCAACTACTCGACCAAGCCGGTAGGGGATTCTCTGTCTAGCAATCGCCAGGCGCTCGTTATCAAAGTTTCCTTGGAAAAGTTTAGAAAGACAGTAGGTTTCTCAGGCGGCGAAGTCCAAAGGAGTTAGAAAAGTAATTATGCATTTCTCAGGAGACTCAGAGTAAGCGGCCACATCCCACGGAGAGAGGGCTGGTCCACCCAAGGCAGGAGAAGAAACGCCGGTCCCTTGTCCGCCCTCCGGCCCCCTCCCTAGGCTCCCAGGCAGAGCCAGTCCCACCCTGGGGGCAGGAGCCACCCAAAGAAAAAGAGGGGACAAGGAAGAAAAGGAAAGGGGAATGGAAGAAGAGGCAGCTGGAAGGTCAAAGGTCAGAGGTTAAACAGGTTTATCTGTCTGCCCGTTTCCTTCCCATCCCAGAGTGGGGTAGAGGGGCGGGGAGGGGCATTTAGCAGGTTTAAGTTAGGGGTGGAAGGCCTTAGCGACCCAGCTGGTTACTGCGTTTAGAGGGCGGTTTAGAAGTGGGAGGGACGGGTTAAGTGGGGGTTTATGCGGCATTTAGGGGGTGGTTCGGCACACGCATTTAACAGTGAGATTTAAAATACTTCTCGAAGTCCCCTCGGTTCCCTTTACGTTCTGTGATCAACTCCCAGCGTCCCCTCACCTCCCACCCCACACCCCACCCGACCCCACCCCACCACTGGTTTCCATCAGCACTCCCCGCCAAGCCCCCACTTCTCTCACTGAAGACCCCCACCAAGCGCCGGCCCAGCCCCCACCTCCCACTGAAGACCCTTCCGGGCTTCTCACCCTGGTCACAGTGCCGAGTGTGGCAGCTGGGTGCCCCCCACCTGCCCCACCCAACCCTTGCATCTCACCTCCTCCGTACCCCCCCCCACCCACCCCCGGCTGCCTGCAGGTGCCCACGCCCTCCTCCTCCTGGAGGCACCTTGCTCTCATCCCCTCTCCCTCATTTTCACTCCAAGACCCTCCGACTCCTCTCCACCCAGGTCCCTGCTCCCTTCCAGCCCTGGGGACCCATCCCAGGCCCAACCTGAGCCTTCCTCCTCTCAATCCTGGCTGCCCATCCATACACAACTGTTCCCTATGCTCACAGGGAGGAAGGAGGATGTGTGTGTCTGTGTGTGTGTGTCTGTGTGCTCTGTGAGCTCTTCCCCAAGGCTGTGGGTGACCCCAAACTGTAGCTGTGGAGATGGAAGTTTTTCCTTTGGGCACCTGGCGACTCTACCCATTGAAACCACTGACACGATCTTCAGTAACATGCACTCTGGGGGCGTTTTCCTTCTCATGTCTCACTGCACAACCACGCTACCTGCCCAGCGAGATCTGGGCCTGGGCCTGCCTGTGTTCACCTCCCATGGACCTCCCATGGTGTGTTCACTCCATCAGGGACGGGGCCTCCCTGGATGCTTACGAGGCAGTGAGACCCTGCCTTCCCGAAGATTCCCCAGACTTTGAATCCACAGAGTCTGGTCACTTGTGTTTTAGACAAAAATGGATCATCCGCTCGTTTAGTCACTCAACAAACATCTCCTGAGTGTCTTCTCTGTTCCTGGTGCTGGGTACTGGCAATGCAAAGATGAAGGTCCAGTCCTTGCCCAGGGGGAGCCCCCACCGAGCTGCAGCTGACAAGTGACCAGCAGAGTCCTGTGTTCTGTTAGAGGCAGCACAGCACTGGGGATGGGACTGGGAGGGGCGCCAGAAGAGTCTGGAGGAGGAGAGTAGCAGCCAGATGGGAGACAAGCAGGGCGGGGAGCAGGGCAGAGGTAGGAGGGCGGCAGGCATCCAGGCACCTACTCCCGCTGGCTAGTTATGTATGTGTGTGTCTGTGTCTGTGTGGTCATGTATTGGTCTGTATATGTGTCCTGAGAGGGAAGGGAAAATGTACGTCTGCCTCACTGGCATACACAACAACTCTAACAAGAGTCCTCTCTACACGGCACCTCTGCTATGCCATGCCATTCTAGCACTTTCCTTGGGTTATCTCACGGAACTCTCACAGTATGGCTATGATGCAGGTATCATCCCCAACTTTCAGAGGCAGAAACTGAGATGCAGAGGCGTTAGATGACTTGTCCAAGGTCGCCCAGCTTATCAATAGCAGATGCAGGCTGAAAAGCCAGGTCCTGCTGACTCGGGGTCCCCGGGCTGCGTGTCTGTGCTTCCTAAGAGTCTGGGCCATGCACACTCTACTCTGGCCTGCTGGTGTTACTCAGTGACACGGCTTTTGTAGGTGATCTGCCCTCACAGGGCACCAGGCCCTCAGGTTACTCTGCTTGGCAGTCAAGGAGGCACCCCACAGTCTCCCCAACCCCAGCCAGGGATCCCGAGCAGAGGAGGGCGGGTGTGACGCTTCTAATCTTGCATCTGCCCTGCTGGGATCCACAGGGAGGAGCTCTGACATGACGTAAAGCTTCATGCTGAGTCCAGCCCTGTCCAGTGCAGACTGGCATCTTCACTGCTACAAAGGTTGCCCCGCTGTGTGTCTAAGAAAGACTGAAGTCTGAGGCCCACAGCCTGGCCTGTCGGTGCCGGCGTGTCTGTGGCACATTTATGCCCCACACACGCCCAGGCCTCGGTGTAAGCTGGCATCCGTCTGTAGGGCTTTTTCCCCCTGTGTCTGTCTGACCACATGAATATTTGCCATTGTGTGCCTGGGGCTGGCCTGAGTGTGTATCATTCTCTGTGTTTATTAAGGGGCTTTGGGGTTCTACTGTCTCCGGGGGCTGCCTGAGAGTGTCTGGGTACAAGCCCACGTGTCAGTGAGCCGTAAGCCCACATGAGCCTTTTCATCCCAGTATAAGTGGGCCTGTGGGGGTTTGCACCTTTCAACCTCTCGTGTCCTTTCGCCCCCTCAGCCAACACGGGGCAGTAGGAGAGGGGCTGAACCTGCAGGTGCTTGCTCTGCTCCTCAGTCGCCCCGTGCACACAACTCGGCAGTGTCACTCAGCCTGCATCTCGGCGTCTCAGTGTGTCTGCGGTTCTCCTGCAGTATCTCCACTTCCCCTCCCTGTCGTCTCCCTCACTGGGGTTCTCTTCGTCTCCCTCCCCAGGCTCTGGCCACCTCTTCTCTGGCTGGCTGCATCTGCGAGACAGCAGCTCCATATATCTCCCTGATCACTCCGGGAGCTGCCTCCGTTTCTGCTTCTGTCTCGGTAACTATTTCCATATCTCTCCATCGCTCCTCCCTTGTTTCCTCTCATTCTGAGGCTCTTTCTCTGCCTCCCTCAGATTCTTGCAGAGTCTCTGCCTCCTCATGTCTTTCAAATCCTCATTCCTGTCCTTCCCCTGTGCTCCTCAGACCTCGGTGGGTCCTCAGCCACCATAGCTGTCACACTGTTGAATCAGGTCTGTTTGCATCCCTGCACTCCCCCACCCCCAAGACTGTGAGCTGCCTGTGAGCAGGGGCTGTGCCCTGTGTGCTTGGAGCTTCACACAGGACCTAAGACCAGTAGGCTGTTGATGAAGCCTCGTTGAAGGCACTTGACCTATTTTTTGCTCTTGTTGTCACTTGTCGCTCTCTCGCTTTCACGATGTCCCTTACTCTATGAGACACTGGGGTTCCTTTTCTCTGAGTCTCCATGGTTACTTCTCTTTATCTAGTTCACCTAATATGAACCTTCGACTTGCTCTTTGTAAAGACCTTGGTTCTTGCCTTGGTTCTATCATTGGGAACAGCCCTGCTTCCTTGCCAAGATCCGTTTTGGGTTACTTCTGAATCTTCTCTCTTTGGTTTCTGCATCTGCCGCCCCATTTCCACCTGTCCCTCTTCGCAGCTCATCCTTCCCTCAGTTACGTCAGACTATCCTTACTTCTACCTTCCTTCCTTGGCCTCTCTCCTCCCCCACCCCCAAACGGGACCCTGCCCTTGCATCCTTCCTTGCTCAGCTGTTCCATCCCCCTGTGAGCTGACCTTTTCCCACAGTCCCCGCCTACCCTTCAAATCCCAGTTTTCCTTTTAGCCCCGCCCCACTTTGGTCCCGCCCCTACAAGCCACACCTTTCCCACCACGGGAAGCCTCGCCACTTAGCCCCGCCCCTGGTGCAGGCGTAGCTCCTATCAGAGGCTGGCCGCCCTGCCCCACCCCTCCCGCCACACCTCTGCGCCCCGCCGCCTACCTGCCGGGTACCGCTCGTTGACCGGCCAGCTGTCCACCTGCAAGGTTGCGTTGCCGCCACTTCGAGTGAAGCGCACCACGTGGTATTTGCCGTCGCTCACGATGGCGTTGGGCTCGTCAATGGTAATGTCGTCCGTGCCCACGTTAAAGATCACCCCGACGGTGCCCTGGTCCTGGGGACAGGGAAGCAGAGATCAGGGGTCAAGAGGGAACAACCATCCACCTGTGACCACCACCGGTCCAGCTCTGCTGCATTTAACAGCTTTACAACACACCTCGCCCAGCCATGTCTTTACTGGACCCTTTCACCTGCCCAAGGAGGTTGGCTTGCCCCTCCCCCATATGCGAGAGAAGGAGCAACTGAGGTTCAGAGAGGTTGGAGAAGCCACTGTGGGGTGCCAGCATGGGCCTGGAGCACTTCAACTGACCACACTCGCCTCTTGCTTTTAGGTTCAGTCAAAATGTTCACAAATGTTTAAGGGGCACCTACTCCATGCCAGGACCACTGGACCTGCAGGCCCCAGACAGAGATGATCAAGAGCAAGCCAGGACCAGTGGGAGCACCAAGGGTAGAGGCTTCCCTAAGGCACGACCAACAGGGAAGTCCACAGAAGCCAGGCTGGTGCCTCAGGAGGGTCTGGCTTCCCCACCAACACACACCTCCGAGCTCTAGCCTCCCCTCCCCTGAATGCTCAGCACTGGGAAAGTCCCTAGGGGCTTTATCTCCAGGGCATCAGCAGGCATCAGCCTATGTAGGTCAGGCCTGAGTGTGGGGACAGCCCCTCTATAGTCAAGGGGGCAGAGGTAGGGGGTCTGGACTGAGTGTTTTGGAGGCTGTTGGGTATAGAAAGAGATCCGGGAGACAAACCATGCTGGGCTTATTAAGAAAAGGTGAGATGCGGGTACAAGGGTAGAGGATGCCACAGGCAGGTGGGAACGGACAGAAAGAGGAAAGACAGGGACTGAGCCTGGAGAAGGGGAGCAGATAGTCGGTCTGAGCAACTCTCCCAGCCCCAGGCCTCAGAGAGGGCCTCATGGGAAACCCGCACAGGCTGACCCGGAGCCAGTCCAGGAAGAGTTCTGTCCATGGTGCCAGAGCCTCGCTGAAGCCCTCAGTGGTGCCAGGCCCTCTGTGGGTACTGTACACATGTGCTCTCTTCACCCCCACAGCAACTCTCAGTAATGTACAGCATCCACGTTCCACTGGGGAGGCAACTGAGGCCCCGGGAGGGTAAACAATATCCCCAAATTCCATGGCTCATAAGAAAGGAACCCCAGGTTTGAGCCCCAGTTGGCCTGACTCCAAAGCCAGTGCCCTCTCCCACTTTGCCCCACCAGCCTGGGAAGATACCAACTCAGAGTGCTGGTGCTGGGGGTGATCTGAGAGGCTACTGAGACCAACCTTCCTTCAAGACCAAAGACATCTAAAGAAGCCAGCGCAAGGCCCTCTGGGCCCTAAACTTGAGCTCCTATTCCATTCCCCTGTGCTTCCTAGCAGTACCCAGAGTTCAGCCTCCTGAGTTCCCACACCCTCCTCCACCCGGGACAGACACTCGCACAGATACCCTCACAGTCAGGGGGACCCAGATCCTCCCAGAACACACTTCACTCCTGGAGTCTTCCTGAAAGACTGTTCCAGCCCAGCCTGGGCATGAGGAGCCATTCAGCGGCCACCTCCTGCCTCCAACAGGGTCAAGAGGCTCAGCGTCACTGAAAGAGGGGCGAGGTGGCTCAGATGAGGCAGGCATGGGGTTTGCAGGGAGAGTTGGGGAGCAGGGTGTCACCTGTGGTCTACTTGAAGACCCAGGCCCTATCCCTTCCCCACTGTGGGTCCATTTCTCCCCCTCCTAGAACCTGGGGAAGCCACACACACACACACAGAGCCATACACACAGCAGCAGCTCTCCAAAGATGCAACAAAGCAGGGAAACTGGGCCTGGGCTTGCCTAACAAAGAGAACTAGCAAGCTGCACCACCTGCCACCCACAGACTGGTGACACCCAGGGAGAAGGGGTGAGGGTCTGCTCCTCACGTGAGGGGAACAGACTCAGTACTACTGTGAGTAATCCAACAGCGCCAGCCCCTTGGGCACCTCTGAGGGTTTCTCCCCACGAGGCTCAGCCGGGTGGTGACAGCAGTCAGAGAGCAGAAGCGGTCTGAGAGCCGGGCAGGCAGAGGCCATCCAGGGTGGCTGGAAGGCAGGGCACCCCTGTTTCCTAGGAGGCAGCCAAGCCCAGAGCCGTGCACTCCAGAGGGGAGAGGCAGCTCCCAGAGCTGCTCCCGACGTGAAGTCAGTTGTCACTTCTGTTAAAGTCATTAATTCCTAATTCCCCAATTACCTCATTAGGCGGCGGCGGGAAGAAGGAGGCCGCTCCTACAGCAAATAATTATGGGAGTCAAAATTAATTTGGCAAAGTGGAGCGACGCTTTATTAGAAACGTCAAATTGCTTTTCTCTTATTTTGCTGCCGCCTCCCCACTCTCTGAGCTGCTAATGACGCTGTGGTGGGAGCTGATGTGTCACCAGGGGAGGAGGGGGCTTGGGGGCTGCCCCAGCAGGCTCGAGCCCATCGAGTGCCCAGCTAACCCCTCACTTCCTCCAGGGCCCCCCACCCTTGCCAGGCTCCCCATCCCAGGGCCAGCCCCACTGCGCCCCGCCCCGCCCTCTACAGCACCAGGCCTCTGTAACCGAGCACCCTGCTAAGCCTGTGGGTAACTGCTGCTGCTGCTGCTTCTGTGGCTAAGGCGCTTCAGTCATGTCCGACTCTGTGCGGCCCCACACACAGCAGCCCACCAGGCTCCCCCATCCCTGGGATTCTCCAGGCAAGAACCCTGGAGCGGGTTGCCATTTCCTTCTCCAATGCATGAAAGTGAAGTTGCTCAGTCGTGTCCGACTCAGCGACCCCATGGACTCAGCAACCCCTACCAGGCTCTTCCCGTCCATGGGATTTTCAAGGCAAAAGAGTACTGGAGTAGGGTGCCATTGCCTTCTCCGTGGTAACTGCTGAGAAGGGGAAAAGGAGACTCCTCCCTGCTCCCTGTCCCCCTACCCCTTCTCCTCAGCACTGGGGGGACCCTGTCCCCTAAACCCATAGGCACAGAGACAAGTCATCAGTGAGGCAGACACAGACCACCTGCAGATCAACTCATCTCGGGGGGATACTCATGGGCAATCGGGCCGTTACTGGACACGGTGCTTCCTAGGGGCTGGGCAATGTCCTAAGAGCTGTATGTTCATCAGTTCAAACCCTCACCCCCCAGCAGCTCCCTGTCTTCTACCCACGCCACTACACAGAGGAGGACACTGAGGTGACTGCACGAAGACAGGGAAGACGTAGCGGAGCGGGGACTCAAATCCAGGTACCTACTCCGAACGGCACACATCCTCTCATGACTGTGTGATCAGAGAGCAGCCGCCCTCACCCACAGCGAAGGACCCAGAAGCACAGTCACACTTGCCACGCAGGGTCAGGAGACTGGACGGCAGCAAACACCACTCGGCCAAGGAGTACAAATATAGAGCGACACGCCCCATCAGAGGCCACGAGACTGTCCCCCATGGTTCCCCCGAATGCTCCTGACGTGATCAACATGCACCGGCCCCACGCTGTCACACTCAGTCATCGCACCATCACACTGCCTCTCACGCAGGCGGAGACACCCAGCCTTCTCAGCCACACCTCCCTCTGCACCCCTTTCCTGCTCGCTTCGCTGCCTGGCCTCCCCCCACCGACCCACCGACGCCCACTTCTCCTCCGGCTCCACTCTGCACACAGGCCATCTCCCCTCAGGCCTCATTCCGAAGGGCATGCAGCCTGGGGAGCCTAAAAAGCTGTCCTGTAAGGAAGTGCCAGAGCCCAAAGAAGCCTCTCCCCTTGGCCTCTCGCTCCCCTGAAACTCAGGGTCCCCCACGCAGATCCCTCCGGCACACAGAGCCTGGCCAGCCTCTTCAGCCCTCCCAAATGGAGCAGAGCCACCTAGAGCTTGTAGGGAAGGGTGTGGGGCAGGACCAGAGATGGGGAGGGAACAGGCAGCTTCAAGACTAGAGTTAGGATGGAAACTGTGAGGAGAGGGTGGGGGGAGGCAGTAGGAGGGAGCAGAGGGCAAGGAGGGGAGCCACACAGGGAAAAGCAGAAAAGCGGGGCTGGGAGGTCAGGGTGGAGATGTGGGGTTGGGCCAAGAGGTCAGGGAGGAATGAGCAGGGCTGTGGCAAGAAAGGCTGTAGCTATGGCCATGAGGCCAGGCAAGGTGGCTGCTGCGAGGGCAAAGGTCATGGGAACAATATTCAAGGGCAGGGCAGAGGCAGGACAGGATCAAAAGGCAAAGTGAAGAAGCGAAGGTGGCCTGTCCCGGGGCAGGGAGGCTGAAGGAGGAGCAGGACAAAGTATGGGACAGAGTAGGTGGCTGAGCTGGTGGAGGAGTTGGTAGGCAGCAGCCCAGGGCAGTCATGAGGTGAGGACATCCCCAAAGGCTGCAGGAGAATGGCCTGGAAGCCTGAAGGAGGCCCCTGACTCCATTCAGGAAGGTCAGAGACACAGATGGTCTCAGAGCTCGGAGCTGGGGAGCCTCAGTGAATAACCAGCAGGAGAGGGGGTCCCAGGAGTAGAACCACAGGGAGGAAACCCCAGGGGTCAGGGAACAGAGATTCTGGGGGCTCCATGAGAGGGGAAGATTTAAGGTGCTGGTCCCGTGGCAGGAGGGACCGAGTGGACCTGGGGTAGGAAGGCTGGGGGTCAGGGGTGGTGGCGCCGCTTCTTACGATGTGTAGCTGCAGGTAGTCCCCGAGGCCCGAGGCGCTGTCGACCCGCACCAGCACAGCGCTCCGCTGGTGCGTGCTGAAGCCCACGGCCAGGCGGTCCATCCTCGTGCTCGGCCGGTCATTGGGGGGCCACGTGTAGGTGATGAGCGCTCCCCCCTTCCCAAAGATGTACGTGGTTCCGGCTGCAGAGAGAAGGAAAGGGAGAGGGAGATAAGACGTCAGGAGGGCGCGGTTAGCAGGTCCTTCGGGCTGTGGCCAGAGCCCGGAGACAATGGATTTAGGGTACAGGGCCTCAGCTGTGAGATCCACAGCGGCCACCAGGCCCTGCTGTCCTAGGGAACAGTTGGCGGGTGGGTGCCCGGCTGGGAGCCTGTGCACGCGCACAGACAGATGTAGCTGCCTCATCAAGAATTCCAGTTTTAATTACAGCAAAACAGAGAGGTAATAGAGAGACTGACACAGAGAGAGAGGGCCTGGGGAGACGCTGCAAGGGGACAGAGATGATCACCAGGGGCAGGCAGGACCCAGAGGGCCCCGCTCAACTGCTCCCAGGCCCAGCCCAGGTGACAGGTGTGAGGTGTATGCTTCTGCAGGCCGAGGTGTGTGCTTCTGCAGGCCGAGCTGAGCAGGCACCAAGGCAAAAGGAGCCCCAGACGATGGCAGAGGAGAAACAGGGGCTGTGTTCAGCTCTGACTCATAGCCCGCAGGCTGGCGCCCCTCCAACGCCTGCCCCCCACCCCCTCCCAAGCCCCTGCAAAGCGTGGTCCCAGTTTGCCTGGACTCCCTGCTTCCACTCCCAACTAGGGGGCTGCCTGGGTGCCAAAACAGGGGGTCCTGGAGCCCTGCCCAGAAAAGAAGAGACAGACAAGGGGGTGGGGGGGGGAGATTGACAGCCAGAGGAGGAAGGAGGCAGAGAGACAGATGGACAGAGAGGGACAGAGAGGGGTGTAGGTGAGAGAAAGCAGGAGAGTGGGAGCCAGAGATGGTGAAGGGAACCCTCTCCCACCCCTCCCCCACCCCACCCTCTCTCCCCCTCTGTCTCCTCTTTGCCATCCGGCTGCCGGGGGTGGGGTGTGAGGTCCCTAACGATCTCAGCCCCAAAATAAACCCCATTAGTCTCCAAGTTCCCTCCTGCGGCTGCCTGGGCTCCCTGGGGGTGGGGGGTGGGGGCAGACTGATGGCCGGGGTGGGGGTGGGGGGCTGGTCACCCAGTTGCTGGGAAGGGAGCTCGGTCTGGGAGGCCCAGAGGACTGGTGCTCTGAGGTCTTCAGAGAAGGGAAGACAACAATCTTGCATTCTTTAGAACATAAATGGAGCAGATGAGATTCATAAAATGCTTAATTAAATAATTAGCCACTAACGACTCCTCTCTAAGCACTTCTTGGGGGAGAGGGGTTCAGGGGAGGACTTATCCAGAGAGAAAAGAGAGGCAGATGGGCCTGAGGGGAAATGCCTGGAGTAGAGGGGGGGGGGGGGGAAAGCGGGGCGGGGGGGGGGGAGAGCCCTGGACGGGCTAGAAACTCCCAGGTCAGGGAGGGTCTGAGGTATTTCCGGAGCAAACCTGCTCTGCCAAGATGGCAGCCGAATGGGTAACACTAAGGCCGCCCCTCTCACACACCTTGGGGTCTCTCACTCACCTCAGGGACTAGGAGCCCTGTTGCAATTTGGGCAATATAGGATCAGGGGTCTCTACCCTAGGAAGCTCCTAGGCCTCCAAAAGGAGAGGGGACCCCTGAGTGCCTGGGAGGGAGGCACCTTCTGCCAGCCCAGGAGCCAAGGAGACAGGGGAAGGCTGTGTGTGGTCTGCATCCCAGAGAGGTGGTGAGGCCAGCAGGGGGCGGGGCAGGAGCTGTCACCCTGAGCATGAGTGCCTTCCGTCTCCCCAGGCAGGGCCAGAGGGGAAAGATGACTCCCAGGGACCAAGGTGGGGGGGGGACACCACCTGGGTGTCAGTTAACTGACATCTGCCACACCACAGTTGCAGGAACATGCCCCCAGCAGACAGAAAGAGCTGGGCCCTGCCCCCTCCCAACTCAGGTATCTTTCCTTCTGAGGGCCTCCCTGGTGACATGTGAAATCTCAAGATGGGGCCCCAAGATCAGGGCAGAGAATTGGATTGGGACATGAGCCACACCCCCACCCTCTGGCAGTCACTGCCTGGACAGGGCAGGGCGTCAGAGTGAGGAGCAGGGTAGGCCTCAGCCGGCAACCTTCTCTCCACTCCCAACACTGCAGCACTCTGGAAAACCGGCTGTTTCCATGGTAACCGTAATACCCAGGGTCCTCCCTTCCCCCTCTGCTCACTCACAAGCTGCACGTCCAAATTTGGGGGGTGAAGAGGGCCAGGGGAGCGGAGATGCTGACCCTCCTGCACACACAATCCTCCCTGCCTCCTGGCCTATGGGCCTCTTCATCCCTGGTTCCAGGGCCTCCCAGTCAGATGCAGAAGGAGCTTACTGGGTTTCTTGGTCCCTCCATCAACAAAGAAAACTCCATCTACCTGGAGCCTCCCAAACCCCCCAGGTCTCAGGGAAAGGAGACCCTTTCTCTTCACTTTTCCATCCCAGGAACCCAGACAGCACATCATCCTGGGCCCAGAGAGGAGGTGAGAAGCGAGCCCACCCCCCACCTCCATGCCCCATAGAACAGTGAGGCAGGGGGAATCAGAAGCCAGGCGGGTGCCTGCAACCCCGGGCTCTGTAGCCGACGAGTCCCCAGTGACGCACCCACAGACCCCACACCCACACACAGGCCACGCCGCAGCCAGCTGCACACAAAGACCCAGTGTGGAGAAGCAGACCCCGACAGGAGACAGCCGGGAAACATGGCGGTAAGCGCACAAAGACTGGCAGGCGGCGAGGGCAGCGGCTGGCACCGCGCAGGATGGGACGGGCGCACGTCACCCCGCTCCCGAGGCCCCCGGCGCACGGGCCGCCCCCCGCCAACCCCAGTCCACAGCCCGCGCCCCCGCTCGGCCGGGCCTCCCCCGGGATTCACTACCCCGCGGCTCTCCCACTGCCGCCAGTTTATTACGCGAGGCGGGACTGTAAAAGCCTAAGGGCGTTTATTACACTGTGGGGGATCGGCTGGAGAGACACTTCTTGGGCCGAAGAGGTGAAGGATGAATGGTTTATTGGGCTGGGGCGGCAGTGATTACCCTGGGGAGGCATTTCTCTCCCCGGCCCCCACCCCCGGCTCCCGCCCTGCGGGCAGCGGGCTCGGGCTGGGGCGGACGCGGGCGGGGGCGGGGCTCCGCCCGGTCCCGCCCCTTCCCTCCCCGCCGCGTTCCCTTCTCGCCCCGCCTCCCGCCTCTTGCCCTGCCAGGCGTCATAGGTAGGCCTCGGCCACCCGACACCCCGGGTCGCGGGGGAAGGCACATGGAGCCCAGGACACCGAACCACAGCTAGAACCTCTGACGGGTTCCAGAAAGGGCTCCGGAGAAGAAAGGGGCCTAAGCCAAGGCCCATTATGTTGCCCTCAAGTGGTCAGACCCACTGTTCTTGACCTCCCCGGGAAAATGCTACTGGGCTACATGATAGATAACATTGAGGGTAGACAGCACCGTGGGGTGGCAGGGTGGGGAACACGCCTGAAGCCCAAGGCAAGACTGCCTCTGGCCAGACAAAATGCACAGGCCTAAGTGGCCACCACCCAAAGGCCCAGGCCTGGAACCTTCTGCCCACACCCAACATGGTCCCCTCTATGCCTCCTGGACCCAGAAATTCACTGGTCCAGTAAAACACTAAATGATCAAGAATCTTCTGTGCAATCCCCACACACCTGCATTCTAGAAAAAAAAAAAAAACCATTAATAATGGTTAGCTAATCCAGACCCAAATAAAGTAATCATCCCGTGTGAAAAACCACCCGTCCAGTGCTGCCCCCATGGTTAAACCTACATGTGTAGACCCTCTGTCTGCTGCATCAGAAGCCATGACAGAAACCTTCTGGTAGATCTGGAATCACGAGAGGATGAAACATCCTCCACAATCCAGAAAGGCTGCAGTCCCCAGTGCCCACACCCCACACCAGCTCTTTGTATACAGACCCTCCCAACCCCCCCCCCCCAGGAGGGTACCTCCCCAGATCCAGATCCCTGGGCTCAGCTCTCTCTTGATCCCTGAACAATATCTCCTCAATTCTTAAGCTCATTCTTGGCCATAAAACATTCAGTCAGACATCCAAGTGAACACACCCATATCTAGAATCAAAATAAATGCCAGGCCCCTTTATAAGCTGGAGTGATGAATACAGAACCCCTGGAGGCTCCTGACTCAGAAACGAACTAAGATTGACCCCTCTATTCCTGGCCTCAGAGGGTACACGAAATGAAGGTCAGGGGTGGCGAGGCTCGTCAAGGGCTCTGAAATCAGAATCAGGGTCAAGGATCAGAAGTATCACCCCTGCCCTGGGCCATTTTTACGACTCAAGTGTTCTGGTCCTCCCAGCCCAGACTGGCACCAGGTGCAGGCATGTCTGACAGGTTGGTAGGGGCATTATGTAACAGGAGGGGCTGGGGGTGGGAAGGGAAATGGAGGAAAGAGTGAAGGGAAGGAGGGAAGGAAGTAAGGAGAAAGGCAGGAAGAGCCCACGAGGAGGGAAGTGGAGATGCAGGTGCAGAAAAGCAGCTCCTCACCCTGGGCAGCCCAGAAAGGAAAGGCCATCGGGGAAGGTGCCCTCTGGCCTAGGTGGGTCTCCCAAGCTGGCCCTGCCTCTTGCCAAGCCTGGGTCCCAACAGAAGCTGGCCCTTGGAGACCCCCCCCTCCGGCACAGCAAAGATGCGCAGAGGTGGGGTTCAGCCATGACTGCTGGCCTCTTCCTCCTCTTCTCTCTGTCCTTGGACCCTCCTCCTTCCTCTCACTTGCCTGACCCTTCCTGGGCTCCTCCACTCAGTTTCCCCATCACCTTCCCTCACTGGCCTGCAGTGCCCTCCAACTCCTCTGCTTCCATGGGGCCCTGGGCAGCCTGTGGCCCTCTTAGGGCTGTTTCTCTCCTCTGCACAAGGGGGTGGCTGCCTCTGAGGCCATCCCAATGCCAACATTCCATAGGATCCCACCCCCAACACCCCCCAAGCTCTTTCCTCCATTGTCTCTCCCTTCCCTTTTGTACCCTGACACCAGCTCCTTCATTGAGCCTTCCTCTGGCACTTCAGTTCCAACCTGCTCAGCTCCCCTGGGCCAGCCCCTCTCCATCCCCTGCCTCTTTGACCTTCTCTCCTCTTCACCCCACAGAGATCTTCCCCGATGGCCTTTCTTCTCTCATCCCTTTAAGCCTCTCCTCATTGCTCAGAAAGACCATGTCCTATCTGGGTCTCTCTGGGGACTGAGCCTCAATGGGGTTGGAGGAGACAAATGAAGAGAATGGAGAAAGGCAAGGAGGGCCAGATTGCTCATGGTGAGAACAGGGGAGTTAAAATCAGGAGCAGGGGTGTGGGGGTTAGTGAGTGCAGAAGGAGAAGAGCCTGGAGAGCATAGCGTGGAGATGACCCCAGCTGGGACAGAGGTTAGCCAGGAACACTCTGCTGGGCAAGAAGAAGACAGGAATGAGAAAGGATATTGGATGAGGCTGCTCCTGGGAACTGGATGAAGAGAAAGCAGAGGCATAAAAAGATAATCTAAGAAAAAAAAGAGGAAGAGGGAGAGAAAAGAGGTGAAAAGCTTGAAAGTGGTATGGGGGAACAAAGATTGGGAAGCAAGAAAGGACAGGTGAAGAAAAGTGATGAGGAGGCAGAGATGAGTGCAGAAATGGGGACCATGAGGGCACAGATGGGAAATGAAGCTATGGGCATGAAAGATGAGGAAGGGACAAAAACGGAGTCCAAAAAATGAGAGGGCATGGATGGGCAAAACTGGAAGTGATGGACATACAGAAATTAGAGACATCAAGGTACAGAGTGCGAACTGGTGAAGGCACAGTGATGGAAGCATGGAGATGTCAGAGTACCAGGATGGAAGGCAACAGAGGTACAGAGAGGGGAAGTGATGGGAGGACAGGTATAGGAGGTGATGAGAGTATAGGAATAAGAAGTCACTGAGGTACAGAATGGCAAGTGTTGGAGGGCTGAGACGAGGACCAAAGATGGAAGGTGATGAAGTATATGGATGGGAAGCAATGGAGGTTCGGAGGTGGGAGATGATGAGCTGTACCACATGGGAGGTGAGAGAGGTATAGAAATGGAGGTGATGCTAGTACCCTGTGCAAACTGATGGCAAGGTAGAGAGATGGGAGGTAATGTGGAGAACTGAGAAGGAAGTGGACTGAAATGGGAGGTGGTGGGATCTCTGGGACAGCAAGTAACAGGAGCTTTGAAATGAACTGTGACGGAGAGACTGAGATGGGAAATGATGGGACCTGACATGGAGATGAAATAAAATGTGAAGAGGGAGAGACCAGGAGGCCTGGGGCTGGGAGTCATGGGGACACCATAACGGGAAGTGTTGGGGGCACAGAGAATACAGGAGACGGAGACGGAGGGCAGCAGGTACAGAGATGGGAAGAGGGGCATATGGTGAATCTCAGGGGTGTCAGGTATGAAGTGATGGAGGGACTGGGCTGGGAGGTGAAAAAAGGCAGAAACTGGAAGTGCTAGAGGTCAGAAACAGAAGGTGATGGGGTCTGAGAGGGAAGGAGAAGTCAATTTTGACACGGAAGCTTATGGCAGCGGGAAGACCCTGAGATAAGAGGTGACGGTGTAAAGTGGCAGAGGACTGACTGGAGAGGTGATGGGGAGCTGGGGCGGGGGAGCAGAAATTCAAACAGTGGGAGGTGGGAGATGCTGAGGATCAGAGGTGGAGGTATAGCAGAAATGAAGAGATGCAGAGAGGAGAAGCCACATGAAGGGAATGAGGCTGGGAAAGGATGGGACAGTGGAGTGAGCTGATTGCTTGGGAGGTGGTGGAAGGACAAGAATGGGGGAAAGACAGGACGGTGGCTGGAGGAACAGATACAAAGAGGTGAAAGAGGCAGTGATGGAACACGTCTGAGGAGAGGTGGTAGTTGGGACGGAGGTGAGAGGTTGGTGGGGACCGATAAGCAGATAATGGGCACGGGGATGCTAGGCCAGGAAGCTGACAGTTGCTGAGGTGGAGGGAAGCCAGTTGGAGGAATGATAAGGGGCAGGGATGGAGGAGGTGAAGAGGAAGAGAAACGGGGAAGGGAGAGAGCAGGGCAGAGAGGATGAACGGCCAGATTGAGAGGGGCTGAGGGGGCCTACACAGAAGGGTGATAACACCCCAGAGACAGGGATTCAGAGGTGAAGGTGTGGCAAGCAATGAAAGTGAAGACAGAGATGAGGGGGATAAACGGATGGACGGGGTGAGGGTATGCTGATGGAGAGCAGAGGGTGGGGCTGAGGTGCTGGTGGAGACCAAGATGGGGGGTGAGGGGGCGCGGGCCCGCAGAGCGGAGGGGCCGGGCCTCAGCTCGCACCAGCTGGGGTGCGGCCCGCGGGGGCCAGGGCCGCACGCAAGGGAGGCCCCGGGGGCCGGCCGGCCGGCTGGTATCGGCAATGCCACTTACCGTGCCCGCCGCGGGTGAGGAAGGGCATGCGGTTGATGGCGATGGGCACGGTGCCGTGCTTGCTGTGGAAGTGGTGGACGTGGTGGGTGGTGCTGAGGCTGGAGGAGACCCGGGCCCCCTCGGCCGCCCCTAACAGCAGCAGCAGCAGCAGCAGCAGTAGCGGCAGCAAAGGTGGCGGCGGCGGCGGCGGCAGGGGCCCGGCCAGGGCGGGGGGGCGGCGCGGGCACCCCCCCAGCCCGCTCCACCCGGGGGGCATTTCGGCCCGGGGGCGGCCCCCTCACAGCCCCATGGCCGGGGGCGGGGACGCGGGGCCGAGTAGCCCCGCGAAGCCCCCCTCCGGCTCCGAGCCCCGGGAGGGGGGTGGGGGGGTGGTGAAGAGAAGGAAAATCAGAGCCCAAGCCTCGGTCCGGAGCCAATGAAATCAACTGGATCCCGCCGGGGAATCCGGGGTCCGCGGAGCAGCAACGCCAAGGTCCAGAACGCCTGGGTCCATCGCGAGGAACTAAGGGTCCCCCCGCATCCCGGCGGGGTCGGAGCGGCGCAGAGGGCCGTCAGAAACCCGGAGGAGCGCCCCGGGGAGGGGGCATGGTGCCGAGTGGAGAGATAGGGGAGGCGCGGGAGCCAAGCAGGGAGGGGAGAGCGGGGAAATCCTGCGGAAAAACCGAGCCGGGGAGGGGGGACTGGAGGAGAGAAGCAGGAGACCGATGGAGACTAGGGCCCTCCGCGCCGCGGCGGCCGCTGCCGCCGACGGAGACCGGGGGAAAGGAGGGAGCGGCCGGGGGTGGGGGGCGGGAGAAGGGGGAAGGAAAGCAAATCCGGGTGAGGGGGGAATAAGGGGAGAGGAGGGGAGAGGAGAGGAGAGGAAGGGATCGGGGCTGAGCGGAGGGACGGCGCGAGCCTGCGAGATTCCGGCGGAGAGATGGAGGCAGCGGAGTGTTGCTGCAGAGGCTGAGAGGGCTGGAAGGGAGAGGGAGGGAGACGGGAGGGAGGGAAAGAGGGGTGGGGAGGGGAGGGGAGGGGGAGCGCGGGCGGAGGAGGGGGCAGGGCGGAGGGACCTGAGCGTCTCCCGATCTGCGGGCGGCGCTGGGCAGCTCCGCCGCGCGGCACCTGGCTAGCCGGCTCCGCGCTCGCCTCTCCTCTGCGCGCTCCCCACCCCTCCCCCACGCCCGGGTGCGCGCACCCCTCCCGCCCCCTCCGGAGAAGGGGCCCTGCTGAATAATTGAACAGAACTGAGGCTGGCCGGAGAGGCCGCTCTCCTCCACCTCCTCCCACCACCCCCCACCCCGGGCCCGGACGAACCCCAGTAGCGCTCGCAAGTCCAGTGCGCAGAGATGTGGCTACCGCCACCTCTGCACGCACCCCTCGGAACACACGTGCACGCTAGGATGTGGACGGGCTCGGGTATGGAGACACCCACGTGCCCATACAGGCACCAGTGCGCGCGCACGCACACAGGCTCAGACACAGACATAGCATACATGTGCTCACAGACACCCGTCACACGAACTCACACTCAACCGAATGTGTACACATGCTCACACACATACGTGTTTGGTCACAGGCAATGAATGAACAGCCAGCGTACACACGGACACCCCGCTCCAGGTCAGCCTCCAAGAACAGGGTCACCCATATACATACAATGTACCCAGAGCCTCAAAGGTGCTCAAGAGTAAAAACGTACCGCACACACAGTCCCTTGACACCTCCTCAGAAGGGTGCATTCCTACTGAACACCTCCAGTCCTTCCTGTCCACTTCCTCTGCCCCTCCCCCGAACGCCAACCTCCCCCTCTAGGGTGGGGAGGGGGTGGTTCCAGGATACCTATCCACTGAGTGTTCCATTTGGGACAGAACCCTTTCTGAGCCACTTATGTCCTGCTGAGGAAGCCATTTCTCCTTCTAGGGGGCCCCTCCACTGAGACTTGCCCCTCAGACTTTGGGGCACTTCTGGGAAGTAAGAGCAAGGAGGCTTTCGTCCCTTCGTCTGGATGCCACCTCTGCATTGACATCAACCTGAGTTCTGCTTGGACGAGGCTTTGCTGGGGGGTGGGGGGCGGGGGGAGGCGGATAGTAGATTAGGAGAAAGAGAGGGAGGGAGGGAGGGAGTGATGGACCTAGAAGGAGGCAGACTAGGAGAGGTGTCGAAGAAAGAGCAAAAGGAAAGAGCTGTGAAAGGGGAGGGCCTGGCTCCTGCTTATCATTCAGCATTCCGTTTTGGAGCAAAACCTGTCCCCAGGATACCCGAAAGAGCTGCACCCAGCTCCTCGGTGCATTCAGGACCCGGGACAGCTCCTCTTCCCCAGCAGCCACCTTCCCCAACTTGTTAGATGCCAGTGCCCCATTTGGTCCCCAGCCTTTCAGAGGGAAGAAAGGGGTCCTCAGAGGCACCCAGAAAGAAGTGTCCAGGTGGTGTGTGGCCCCATGAGGGAGGAGAGTTTGCAAGCTGGGGAGCACGGCTTCCTGCCCGCTCTTCCTGTGCCCGCTCTTGGCCCTGGCTCTGGGATAGAGACTGACAGAGCTCTGAGCAGGCAGAAAATGTATGGTCCCAGAGGGAGGGAGGGAGGAGCCGGTGGCGAGAGGAGAGGAAGGGAAACCGCCTAGAGGCCAATCAATACTAGTGAGTGGGAAGTGGAGAGAGCCGGGGGGGGGGGGGGGACACGGGGGAGCGGGGGGGGAGAGAGGGTAAAAAAGAAGGGAGAGACAGAGGTGTGCGAAAGATCAATAGAGGCTGCGGAGACCAGCAGAGCGACTAGCGAGATGAGAAACAGACAGGGGCAGAGATGGGGAAGAACCCACTGCCTGGGAGAGCCCAGGGACAGGCCCTGGGAGGCAGAGCTGGAGCTGCCCAGGAAAGTGTTGTCCAGACATCAGCCCTGGGGCTGCAGGCCCTGCCAGGAAGCAGGCCCCCGTCCAGCTTCCTTCCTCTCCCATTTCATATTCTCTTTTTTATTTTCTCTCCGCTTTCCTCTCTCTCACCCTGACAATGACTTCTCTCCCTCTGATCTCTGGCCTTCCCAGGGCAGACTCCTGAGCCTCACAATGGTGCCTTCACTCCCAGGTGGAATCCCCATGTCCCAGATGGAGAAACTGAGGCCACACGTAGGGAAAGGCTGTTCTGAAGGTCAGACTCCTCCTCATCCCAGTCTCTTCATCACCAGACAGCTCCACATCCCAGGCCCAACCTTCTGAGGATGCCTGGGCCATTCCCTGCCGCCCCCCTCCCCGTCTCTTCAGGCATAATGGCCCTTGATGTCCAGGGTGCCTTCAGGGCCACGACACTTGGGATGAAGCAGACAGGCATCTGGGCCAGGTACCTACTTGACCTTGTACATCAGTGGAGCCCCAAGAAGATCTGTCATAGAGACAGCACAAGCATCAAACAGCCAAGACTGGAGAATCAGGAGGAGGCACAACTTCAAGAGAAAAGGGATTGAGATCGGAGAGGTACCCCCAGGGCCAGTGTTCAGAGCCTCCCAGATTGCACCCACCTTGTTTTTACCTCCAAGGCTCTGCTCGGGCTCTGCCGCCAGACACACAGACCAGTGCTCGGGGACAGTCACACTTCCCAAAAGGCCCCTGTTCCCCAGCCCCAACTCTCCCTGCCTCCCACCTGCCTGGAACCCAAGGAAGCTGTTCCAAGCTCTCTTCCCACCCCTGCTGAAAGATGGCTTGACTCCCTAAACCCACGTCCATCTCTATGCTCCCTCCCAAAAGGCTCCATCATGTGGGAGCGCAATAGTGACGATGGGCGGTGCTCTTCTCCATCCTGACCCCCTGCGGCCATGGCAAGAAATGCCCACCATCCATGGGCACCACCTCCACCGCCACCACCACCATCCTGGGACTAAACCTTAAGAACCCCTAGGTTCCAGCTGCACCCCATTCCCAGTGCCCTGTGATTAAGGGCAAGGATGTGCCTGTTACTGAGGCCTCATGTCCTCAGCAGCTAAATCAGAAGGCTGGTCTCCATCTTACTGTCTTCTCTGAGGACAAGTTAAAAGGACTTTGTCAGCCGTGAAACACGAAACAGTTAGTAGGGATAGTTACTATTAAACAGCAAAGTTACCACCATCCCCAGATCGCCTGTGCAAAGTGAGAATGAGCTGGAAAGGAAGAGGCCCAGCCCCAGCCCCGTCCTTATTCCCCAACAGCCAGGACTGTAGCACCCCTGAGCTGGCGGGCTTTGGCAGGTACAGCAAGTGGCAGGCTGGACAGGAAGAATTCTGTAGGACCAGCAGGATGTGGAGGTACCCAGGGACAGGACTGCCTCAGAACACCGAGAAAGCACTCATGGAGATGGAGGGGGCATTCTTACAAAGAAGGAAAAATCAAGACCCACCCAAGAGCCCAATCCCAGAAACCAGTTTGTTACGCATCCCTTAAAAAACTCAGGACTCTGCTCGGATGACTAAGGCTCCCCAGTGTGGCACGGAGGCAAAGGCACCAACCCCTGTTCTCTAGTGACTAGCCCAGATCTGCTAGTCACTCTGGAAACCCACCGACTTCTCCAGGCCTCAGTGTCCATGTTTGCAAAATGAAGGAGCCATTTATGGTGTGTGTGCGTGTGTGTTTCTTCAGGCAGCTGGCGCATTATGTCCCTGGTCTCTCAGCCCAGCTACCCCCAAGGAAGACCATACAGGTGACACCTAAAGAGGCCACATGCTGCCCAGCCATCCCCCCTCAAGAAGGAGACTGTCTCTCCCTCATTCCTGCCCCACTGCCCTCCCTCAGCCAAGCTCTAACCAGCTGCTGGCCACCAACCACGAGGGACTGGAAACCGCTGCTGAAGCCGCCCTCTCTGGGAAGGGGCCTCAAACAATATGCAAGTTGGCAGCAGATGCCCAGGCAGGGAGGAGAAGAACTGGTTGAGGACATAAGGGAGTGTCCTTGTGGATCCAAGGGACACCCTGCAGCTAGGTGGGAAACTGAGCGCTACACCATGGCTGGCGCCAGGGAAGCCAGCTGTCCAGAAGCCTGGCCTCCTGGGAGTCTCCTGAACCTGTCTTCTGGGGGTGTAGGCCTATTCTGGGCAGGAAATAATGGACTTCCACTGCACACTTCAAGGACACCGGGGGCAAGGAGGTGCTGGTCAGCAACCGCCCACCGGCCCTGTGCGACAGGACCTACAACATGTGAGACCATGGCCAGCGTAAGGACAGTGACAGAGGCTGGCACGTCTTTGGTGAAGGGTGAGGGGAGCAGTGTCCCACCAGCTCAGAAGGAAGAGGAGCGGCTGTCTAGCAACCATCACCCCAGACACGCAGGCATCAGGAGTCTTGCAAAGGCCTGAGAGGGGACTCCAGGAGGCGACAGCAGCCGGGGGAGCTCCCCTTGGTCTCGCTCGTGACAAGAAGGGATGAGAAGGAAGCAAGCAGCATGGCTCTGAGAGACCCTCCTCCTCCCGGGGCCTCCCCCAGCACCCCCAGCAGCCCCAACCCTCCCAGCGCTGCACTCACGGTCATTGCAGACAGGGCCTCCATAGGAGGTCATGGTGCAGTCACAGGTGAAGCCGTCCCACTGCTGCAAGCAGACGCCCTGGTTGGCACAAGACTCTTCGGTGCAGGTGGTGCTGGGGCCTGGAAGAGGCAAGAGGAGGGAACACCCTTGCTCAGCCAAGTCCCCTCCCGCCCCAGGAGGTATGGAATCTTCAAGACCAGGCCAGAAGTCCTCCCTCAGTTCTGCTGGGCAGGAAGCGCCGTGAACTCATGGGGGAGGGGCTTGGGGAGCTCAGCGACAGCTGGTCTTGGCCTGCAACTGTGATAAGGGGTCGGGGCAGGAGGCAGCAGGGAGGGCAAGTGACCTCTGACTCTCCCCATATTCTGTCCCAGTGCGGCGGCAGCAGGCTCCATCGAGGCCTGAAAGGAAGGCCACCCGGCCCCTTGGCCTGCCTCTATAGCTGTCCCCCTGCACCCCGCAGGGTCACACCTAACTCCTACGTCCACACTCACCATCACAGCCCCTCTCCACCTGCCCGATGCGGTGCAGGGCGTCGGCGATGAGGTCCGGGAGGCGCCCATTGAGATCCACCGAGGCCAGGCAGCCCTGAAAGCCATCCCGAGAGGCCACCAGCTTGGGCAGGTTGTTGAACATGTTCTTGCTCAGACCGCCAATGTACAGCTCCCCTGCAAAGGGAGTGGGGTCAGAGCTCGGATCCTGGTCCCCAGATCCCCGGGTCCCTCCCAGGACATTGGCCTCCAGTATTGGGTCCCGAAGCCCCACATGGTCTCCTCTGGACTCCAGCTTCCTCTCTGAGGGGCAGATGCCCACCCCCACCCTTCCTTCTTCCTTCTCCACTTCACCATCTGTCTGCTTCCCTCCCAGAGACACCCAGATGCCCGGGGAGGGGAGAGGGAAGCAGCTGGAGGAACCTGCTCCATGCTCTCTCCCACACATCTGATGCCAGTTCCGGCCTCTAATCAGGGCCTTTCATAGCAGTGCAGGCCGGTCCCTTCCACCCTCGCTCCCTCCCTTCTGAAGTCTCCCATCCCCAGAACTCCTCCAGGCCTCTACCAGGCTCTCCCAACTCTGGGTTCTCTGCTGGGGGTTCTAAGCCCGGCTCCTTCCAACAGCTAGGGCTTAGACTGGGGATTCCGGATGACACTGGCAAGAAGTCCTTCTCAGGGACACTGGTCCTCCACATCACTGCCTGACCGCAGAGACCTTAACTCCCCGGAAGTCCTGGCTGGCCCATGGCAGAGCTCCAGCAAGACATGGGTCAACCTTGCTTCTCCTTGGTTCGCAACTCAGTGTGAACCAAGACCAGCCCAGACCACCCCTGGGTTTGCTGCCACTGCGAATTACTTGAGACACATCGCCCCCTTCTGGCAGAAGGGAGAATTGGCAGTACTATGCCATCCATTCTAGGGGCTTCCTCAGCGATAAAGAATCTGCCTGCCACACGGGAGACCCACAAGATGCAGGTTCGATCCCTGGATGGGGAAGATCCCCTGGAGGAGGAAATGGCAACCCACTCCAGTATTCTTGTCTGAAAAACCCCATGGACAGAGGAGCCTCGAGGGCTACAATCCAAAGGGTCGCCAAGAGTTGTACACAACCGAGTGTCTGAGCACTGGCTCAGGATCTGACCAAGCTTCTGGTTCCAGCTCCGTGGCCCACTCACTCTGTGACCTCAGGCAAACCACACAGCTTCTTGGAGATTCCACTGCTGCATCCTCAAGAGGAGGGTGCATTCCAGAGCCTCTAGGAACCCTCCCCATGCTCGGACAGTCTGAGTCACAGTGACACCAGGGGTCCCTAAGGGACTGGGGGCTGCTTTGGGTGTGTGAAGGTGGCTCACATTGCCCCAGTGGGCTCTAAGCCACAGGCCTTGTCCTCACTCCTGTTGTTCCAAGTACCTGGGTCTTTAAACTCAGCTTCCTCCTCTCCTCTCTGACCCACCACTATTCTAGGGGCAGGCAGTGATGGCCCCACTAACTACTGAAAAAGCCTTTGGGAGTGGAGGACCCTCGCATGATGCTGAGCCCACCAGGGAGGCCTGGGTCCAAACCAGTGCCCAGACCTAGTCCCTCCAGTGCCCAAGGAATATGAACAGGGCAGCATGTGGGGACCCGGAGACTGTTCCTCCTTCCTCCCCTCATCACAGCTCCCCTCCAAGCCCAGCAGAGACTCTGTTCTCTCTCTGGCCCCCAGCAGGGAAGATTCCTCAACTCTGGAGGGCCAAGAGGTCTTCAGAAGGCCTGGAAGCCTACTCCTGGCTCTAGAGTGAGGCCACCAGACTCCCTGTGAGACACATCCTGCAGGCAGGCTTTCAGTGTTGAGAGAGCAGCCTCGCAGGGGAGCTAAGCAGAACTTTGACAGGAAGATGTCAGGCTGGACACACTGGAAAATGGGAAAGAGCAAGGGAAACTGTGGGCAGTGGCGGGGCAGAATCACACCAAGTGAAAGAGCATCCCAGGCCAGGGGTGATCTTGCCAGGGCCACGGGGGTATCTGGGCTAGGGCCAGGCCTCCTCCAGAGGCCCCAGGCCCCACCTTTGAGATCGAGGTTTCGGGCGCCATTGGAGTGCTGCGTGACAGTACGGGAGTCAATCTTGAGCGTGTGCACGTTGCCCGGGTCCCTGGACACCACCACGTTGTGCCACTGGTTGTCATTGACTGGTTTGTCTGAGTTCCCCTTCATCAAGGACGGGCCATTCCCCAGGTCAAACACGTAGTGGATGTACCTGCCCCACAGTAGGGAGGAGACACTGGGTCAAGGTCCGGGCTGGGAAGGCGGGGTAAGGAGGAGCTACAGCTGGGGGGGGGGGTGGGGCTGGAAGCTGAAGGAGGAAGGGGCGGAGAGGGAGACCTCATAGTGGAAGAACCCAAACCAACAACATGAGGACTCAGGTGTGAGGTCCCATCGTGGGGGATGTGGGGAGAGGGGCCACAGAGGACCTGGCTCCTGGGACAGGCTCCAAAGAGCAGCTGGTGGAGGGATAGCTTTGTGGGTGCAGTAGGGTCCTCTGGGCAGGGACAAAGCTGCTCTAGGGTGGGGGCCTCTTAGGCCAGAGAGGTCACAGGGACCCAGCCTTGTCTTCTGCCTATAGTAGGGCCAGATGGCCTGAGCCAGGATAGTAAATGGAATGTAGATATGACTGATAAACCCCTGGCGAGGAAGTAATAGGGAGTGACCAGGGTGGAAGAGAGGGTGCTGCTTCTCCATCTTGGCTGGTGGCGGGGGGACCTGAATCGTGACTTGTGGTCTGGGGGGATTGGACATCTCAGCCAGAGGCTGAGGGAGCTGCCTCTTGGTCATGGCGGGGACAGGGGGGGACCATGTCCTTGACAGCGGTGCAGAGCCCAGCACCTCACCCCTTGACCAGCTCGATGACAATGAAGTCGTTGCCATTGCCTGAGTTGAACAGGAGGAGCCCGTCGGGGGCTGTGGTCTTGAACTGGAAGAAGAGGTGCATGGAGGCATAAGCTTGGAGCGTGGCAAGCGCCAGGTAACTGCTGCGACTCTTGAAGGTGACGGGATCGGCCACGATGGCACGCAGGCCAAAGCGAGCATTGAGCTCACAGTAGGTGATGTCCCCATCCTTGCACTGGTCCATGTAGGGCTGGCCGTTGAACACCAGCCCGCTCAGGTGCCCGATGAAGTTGGAGGGCACCACGGAGATGAAGCGCCGCTCCGTCATGATGCCCGTCTCAATGTTGTGGAACTCCAGCCGTGTGTGGGCCCCTGCCATCTGTCCTGCTCAGCACAGGAGACAGAGATGGGGACATGGCTTTGGAGCCCAGACTGTAGGAACATTCCTGGGACTGGGTCTTGGGTCCCCAGGAGCCTCCCCTCCACTCCAGGGCCACAGGGGAAGGACATCAGCAAACCCCCACAGGTAGGTGCTGGCAACACAGCTCCTGGGTCTGAGGGAGTTGTGGGATTCTTCAGGCCAACAGGCTTGCAGGGCAATGCTGCCTTCACGGAGTTGAAATGGCCCCTGGGGTCCAGGAGCCCATGACATGCCACCCCTAAGGGAGAAATGGCACCCAGGCAGGGGTCACCAAGAACAAGGCTGCAAACTACCTACCCTCCACGGTCACGTTGTCCACCGACAGCTGCAGGCTCTTGCCCCGTCGCACCACCCTCACTGTGTGCCACTCATTGTCATTGAGCTTGTGCCCCGCAAAGAGCGTCTCGGGGCCTTTACCTGCGGCACCGAGGGGGGAGTCAGCCTGGCCCCTCCTCCTGCCCTCATGTGGCTGCTTCAAGCACCACCCTGGGCACACAGCCTTACCCCTGCACACACCCATGCACACAGGTATACCCCACACACACACACACACCCTTCACACACGTCATAAATGCAGACACACTCGGTATCACCACACTTGGTGCAACTTCCCAGGGAGGCACTGGAAAAGAACGCGGTGGGAGTGAATGGTGCAGTGCCTTCGAAGTTGTGCCCTGAGGCCCAGCACCTGGAGACTCACACCTACAACCAACATACTCAGCCCGCCTTTTCTCAGAACCTTCAGTGACAGTGTGTGTAGCCAGCAGCTGAATTCCCAGCCTTTAGACATAGGCCTCAAACTTTCAAGAGCCTTACCACGCACCCAAATGTGGATGTGCACCCAGAGCCTCCCGGCTGTCTGCGAGCACTCCACAGACACACACACACAGCTCCCCCATCTAGAGCAGCGGTCCTCAACATTTGGGCACCAGGGACCGGCTTCGTGGAAGACAATTGCTCCCCAGACCAGGAGGAGTGGAGGATGATTTGGGGATGATTCAAGTGAATTACATTAATTGGGCATTATATTCCTAACCTAATGCCGCCATGGATCTGACAGGAGGCACCGGCCCGTGGCACAGAGGTTGGGGATCCCTGATCTAGAGGGACCCAGTGTGACTTTTCTGTATACGCCTGGTTAATTCCACACACCCGGACACACAATCACATACATAGCACAGCCAGCGTGGCCAGAAAGTGGAATGTCTTTTTTAGGAATTACGGCCATTTATTCAAGACCTGGATGAACCGCTTCCAAGACTAGAAACGTTTAGCTTTAGAACGGTGCTGCAGGCGATTTGCAGCACCCCCTCAAGGTTCTTCCTGGGCCCCAGTGCTCTCACCAGCAGGGCAGTGCACACCACGCATGCGCACACCTCTCCAGCTACACACACAGCCGGGCTAAGTACACTCTTTTCTGCCTGTGGCTCCCGCGCCCTTGGGCTCTCTTGCGTGACCTCAGGGCACACCAGGCAGAAACACTCGGAGACAGGGTTGAATCCAGGCACACTGGGAGCTCAGAAATGTCCACACCCGCTCTTCATCTCACCCCTGCTGAGAGCCTCACTGTCACCTCCGAGAGCGCCCCCGTTTGGCAAAGTCTCACGCCCGCCCCCCGCACCCCAAACAGAGGCTGTGGAGGGCTGAACTTTCGGGCTCACCGCCCACTCACCTCCAGCCCTCATCCTCTCTCCCGCGTGCCTCGACCTCCCCCTTGTGGCCACCTCTGGAGATACAGCGGGATAGCCCAGCCCCTCTTCGGCTCCTTCCTGCGCTCCTGCGCTAGGTGCCACCCCAAACCTTTGCCCTACTCTCCAGAGGATTTGAGGAGACTTGAAGTTTCTGGCCCTTCCTATTCCGAGTCTCAGTGAACACGTTGACCGAGACCTCCACCGACTCCCCCTGCTTGAGCTTCGTTTGGCTCGTTCTGCCCTCCACAAGCACACCAGCCCCACCCCCTCCACACCCACTGCCCAAGCCCAGCACAAGCTGGCGATGACGCCGTTTCCTTCCCTGCCCCGCACCCCTCCCCAACCTCAGTGTCCAGAATCCCAGGCCCCCGGGGGCTCTGCAGAAGAAGACGGAAGCCACTTACTGGGTGCGCAGCCGACGCGCAGGCAGTCTGGGGGGGCCATGGGGCGGGCAGAGGGGGAGGGGAGACAAAAAGGCAGAACAAGTTTTTTGTTTTTTTTTTTTTTACATCCTTCACAGGGAGGGGTGTCTGCAGGCAGGGGTTCCCCCCAGGGCCACTTTCTGGGGACCACGCGTGCTCAGGTGCCTTCTCCCCTTCCTCAGTCGGCCTCCCTCCCCCTCCTTCCCCCAAACTGGGAGGCAGGGCAACCAGGTGACGGGAAGAAGGTTGACATCTCCCTTCTTGGAGAAGCCAGGGCCTCTCACATCTGAGGGAGATGGGCACCTTGGGAATCCCAGTCGTACAGGGGATCACTGAGGGGCTGAGGGCTTGACCAACCCCCACATCTCCCCATCTCTGAGAGGGAGACAGGCGGGGAGGGCCAGAGCCCCTGCTCCCCCTGCTCTGGGACAACTCCCCGCTCAGAGCCCAGGCTGTCAGACATCATCCCCGTGTCCCCTGGGCTCTGAGCTAAATGGAGGGGTCTGCCCCAGGGCCCCCTCCCCGAGGCCGTACACCTCCCAAAGCCCCGGGGGGCTAGCACCACCCCTACAGGAACCTTCTTGCTACCCTTCTTAACCCGGAGGGTACCAGGCTGTCCCTGGGGACCAGGGTGCTCTTCACCCTGAACAGGAACTAGTATTATTCCCTTTTCGTAGGCAAGGGCCTAGAGGTCCACACATGACACTGAGGCCCCCAGTGTGACTTCTGAGGTCTTCAGGGACAAGCAGGCACCCTCAGCAAAGCCTCCTGCCCCTCCCTGGCCCCAGCACTGTTGTCCTCCAAGTCCAGGCTCAGAGGGCCCCAGGTATTCAGAAAGCACACTTATCTACATGGACCTGCAGCCCAGAGCCTGGGGGCCTCTGGCTATGCCCCTGGTGGGACGCATTACCCACAAGATGTGACACCAGCCTCATGAGGACACAGAGCACTAGAGTCCTGTGACAGGGTCTTTGGACACCTGTCCTGCTCCATAGACCCAAATAGCGGGGGGCAGGAGGCAGAAACGCTGTTTCCTAATCTTGTCAAGTGACTGTGGGCAATTCTCTTCATTCCCAGCCCCAGCTTCCCTCCCTGTGAGCTGAGGGGCTTGAACAAAACAACCCTGACCTGAAAACAAGAACCAAGTGTCCAATGGGCCAGGCCTCCCTCTCAGGGAGGGGCACTTTCCAGGCCTCTCTTAACAGCAGTGTGTCCTGCCATCCTCTGTCTCCTCCTGGAAAAGGCTCTGCCCACAACCCCAAGGCCCAGGAGGCAAAGTGGGGTGGGGTCATCTGGCATCCCCCTAAGCCTGTGAAGGTTCCTGCAGTGGAGGTAGATTCCCCCGTGGCTCTGGGGGCATGGGCTCCGCGGGCAGTACGGCTGAGCCCCACACGCGTCGTCAACCGCAGCAGAAGAGTGGGGGGAGCAGCCGGGACCTGAAGCCACAGCCTGGCACCAAGGGAGGGGCAGAAGGAGGTCAAGGGGCAGATCTGGGGCAAGTCACAGGGAGAGGAAGGAGGTGGAGGGTGCAGAGAGAAAAGAGGAAGAAGGGGGAGCTGGACAGAGGGGGTAGGGGAGGATATTGGGGTGAGGGCAGGGTGCCAGGCCTGGACTCAGGTCACGGGGGCTCTCTCAGGCCAGCAGAGTCTTCACCAATGAAGGGTCCAAAAAAGAAAAAAGGGAGCTGGAAGGGCAGGCTGATCCCGTTTTGGAGAAAAGGCCTAGGGAGGAGCATAGTTCTGCCCCTCCCGAGCATGGAGGCTCCAGGAAGGGGGTTCCGTCTGTCCAGAGAAGAGGTGTTAGCTCCAGGCCCAACTTGAAGTGACCCCACCCCCTCCAGTGGGATTGGAGGGCAGCAAACTCCCCTTGAAGATGAGCACCCAGGAGGCAGCCAGCACCATCCCAAAGGAAAGCCAGCAACTGCGGGTAAGTGGGAGAGACCGCCCTCTGGTGGCCGCACCGCCCAGAGCACAGCTCAGGGAGATTTAACTACTACCCTGATAACTAGAACCTGCACAAGTTCAGCAAACGGACAGAAGTGGCCGGTGTGCACAGACCCACCAAGGCCCTGGCTGGGCCTGGAGACCAGAGTGATGGTATGAACGTGTGATAAGACAGGTGGGAAAAAGTCTTCTGCATGGAAAGGAATTCTGGAAAAGAAGCCAGGCTCCGCTTTCTGCATCCCACCTGCTCCCACATCCACACCCTGAGAATTGTAGGTGGGGGAGAGAGGGCTGGAGCTCCTTGCAAGGAGCCTCAGGAGCTCATTGACTGGAATCTTGGAGGCAACACCTCAGAGTGGCAGCATGCACTGGGCACAGCCCTTGTTCAGAGCTGTCTGCCCAGCAGCTCAGCCTCAGAAGGAGTTCAAGAGCCTCTTAAAAGAACCCCATGGAAACAAGGTACCACCCTGTGGGAACAAGGCACCGCCCCATGGTCTCAGAGATTAAAGGGCTTTGGAATGTAATGTGCATTGAGCCTGGCTTACAACACGAGCGAGAGTCAGACTTGCTGTGTACAGCTGAAGACAGCAGAACCAAGTTCTCAAGTGGGGATTTCAGAAGATGTTGCTACCAGGGAAGGATGGCCCAGTGATGAGAACGGCCATCTCAGAGGTGGGGTGCTCTTGACACAGAAATCATCTGAACAGAGGTGGAGAGCCTCCCGTCAGTGGGGGGAGGCACGGAGGATGCACACATGGGGGTGGGCTGAATGAAGTGACTTCTAAGGGCTCCCTCCAGCTGGGAGATTCTTCAGTTACAATTCACCCTTTGTGACAGCCTCACTGGCAACTGGGATGTCCAACAGGCACACAGTGGGGAAAGGCAACCCCTGGGGGCTGACAAGAGGCAGGCCATGCTGGGCGCTGGCCTCAAAGGCCACACCCAAGGTAAAAGGAACCCAGGAACCCAGACCACACTGGGACAGGGTGACGAATCAGGGACTCGAGAACAAAGAGCAACCATCGTGTTCAGGGCCCGTGGACAGCAGAGCTCCAGGAACTGGCTCAGGGTCAGCGGACATGGTGGAGGCTGAGCAGGAGGCACGATCGGCTTCTGTGGCTCTCTGCCTGGACAGGGGCAGCAGCCTCAGGCCCTCTCGGCCCTCTCCGGCCCAGCAAACACCCAGGCACCTGAGTCTGGCTCCAAGCGCCTCCTCCCACCACATGGTCACCAGCTCCACTCTCTTCTGCGTTAATCCAGTGAGCACCCGACGAGCTGCCTGAGGGAGCCTGGCTTCCCCGCCGATGAGAGGAGACCACGAGGCCACAGACCAAGCCTGCAAGGCCCTTAGGATAGCAAGCAGGCTGGGGATCGGGATGGAGCTCCTGAGGTGGGGCCAGACGGGGGCAAGGGATGTGGAGGTGAGTCCCAGGCCTGGTTCTAAGCTTCGGTCCCTAACCCCAGTATGATTTCTCTTCCCTTGGCTGAGTCAGTCTCTATGTGTGTGCCTTGCATCATATAATGTTGTCACTTCCACACTTCTACTTAAGCCTCAAAACCACCACAGAAAGGAGGTAGAATGAGGATTCTTATCTCCATTTTACAGACAAAGAAACAGAGGCTTAGAGAGGAGGATATGACTTACCCAGTAGTCAAGGAGACCAGGACTAGAACCCAGATCTTCTGGTCCCCAGCCCAGGATTCTTCCCATCATAGCCGCAGGCTTGGTGGCAGGGTGTGGACCACCTGTGTGTCTGTGTGGTTCACACAACAGCCACACCCCTCCCTGTATGCACATCACTTGGTATTTGTGGGCAGATGTGACTGTACCAAGCATTTGGTCACAGCTCGTCATGAGCCGCTAGAGACAGCATCTCTGTGGATGGAGGCGGGCACAGCAGGGAGTGAGAGTTTTGGGTGGGAGGACTGTCCTGCTGGCCCCCTTGTCCCTTAACTCCTAAGAACGTACATGGCACAGACAGAAAAGCATGTCCATGAGAAGGAGTGGGGGCCTGAGGTGACATGTCCCCAGGGCCCACCAGGATGCATTGCCCAGGCCGAGGTTGCTGCCTCCTGCCTCATCTCAGGGACCCATGCTTCTTCTCAGGGAAACCAAGACAGTCCAAGTGGAGGAAGAAGCATCTACCTTCCCTGCAAATGGAAGCCCCAAATGTCCCCTGCAGCGTCCCAAGTACAGAGCCACATGTTCACCACACAGGGAACACACGTGTTCCAGGGCAAAGGGTACCTAACCCTGGGTACACAGACCTGGGCAGTCTGAGAAGCACAGGGCCACTCACGGTGTCCTGGGCTGGTGTCTTCCTCCTATGACCCTCTCAGGGGTACCAGGGGACCCTGTACAGGCCCATGGGATGCTCGCAAAGGGTGTCTCCCACCCTGCTTTCCCCTGCCACCCACTACCCACTCTGTAGGCTGTGATTGTGGTTAGAATCAGAGCTTCAGGGAACCCTAAAGTTCCCCACCTCCTCACTCTTTGCCCTAGGAGCACAAAGGCCAGGTGGCCCAAAGGGGAAAGGACACAGTATAAATTTGTTAGTGATGGAATGGGTCCCCAAAAGGCCACAGTCTGTCCCCCAAACGCCCTGGAGACCAATGTTAGGATGAGACTCCAGGTGAATATTTTAAGCTCAGACCTCTGTGTTCTCCCCAGCTGAGGATTCTAATCTGCTCTGCTGCTGCTGCTGCTAAGTCGCTTCAGTCCTGTCAGACTCTGTGCGATCCTATAGACGGCAGCCCACCAGGCTCCACTGTCCCTGGAATTCTCCAGGCAAGAACACTGAAGTAGGTTGCCATTTCCTTCTCCAATGCGTGAAAGTGAAAAGTGAAAGTGAAGTCGCTCAGTTGTATCCGACTCTTTGAGACCCCACGGACTGCAGCCTACCAGGCTCCTCCGTCCATGGGATTTTCCAGGCAAGATGCTGGAGTGGGTTGCCATTGCCTTCTCCGCTAATCTGCTCAGAGAAGCCTAACTTCTCCAGATCCAGGACACAAGCCACTCCAGAGGCCTGAATCTTCCCACATGACAGGCCCTTGGGTGTTCCACCTCCATATGCCCAGAGGCTAACCCAGCCTGGGCAGCTTAGGACCTCTAGCTTCCAAGCCTGTCCTGATTGAGAGCTCCATGACGCTGGGACCTCGCCTTGGGGTCTTGGGGTCACTACTGTCACCCCAGGTTCAGAACACACTGGCTAAGAAGTGGCCCATAAGTGACAGCCAAATGAGTGGCCTTGCTGTTTTCCTTTTGACCCTGCTGAAGCCACAGAGAGTCTGACAGGCCTCGTGGTACTGCCCACATGGATGCCCCAGGGACTGCCAGGTAAAGTGGAGCCACACCTGCTCTGGGCGGGGCAGGGGCATCAAGCCATCAGGTGACAAGAGTCTTGATACTCCTCCACCTCCCAGCTCTGTTAGAAACAAAGAGGAAGCACTGAACCTCGGGAAATGGCCTGGGTTTGAGTCTGGGCTCCTCCCTGACCATCACTAGCTTTGTGATGCTGGATAGGTCAGTGTGTGGCATTCTCAGTCTATAAAATCCAGCCAGCTATGGGGACTCAGGTGAAAGCAGACACGAGGAAGATGACATGTCCCGATGGGTTCCCTTGTGCACCTACATGCACACACGCTTGCACACGCACACACAGACACACAGACATGGCTCTTTAAATTCAGAGCAGACGAGAGTGGCTGTGTCGGAGGCCGGGTCCTTCTGTCTCCGGATCTGCCGAGGCAGGGAGCCGGGCTGAACACCAGTAGGCGTCTGCAAGCACTTTGCAAATGAATGAACCAAGGTATGAGCAAGTGGGTGAGCCAACAACCAGGCATGAACTACCTCCTTAGTAGTGTGTGCGTCTAACAGACGCCTCCAGGCCCCAGGAGTGCCCTGGGAGGGTGGCTGTCACACCCAGACACAGTCAGGTCCCCTCCCCATGGTTCTGCCAGAGCGAGGCATCTACCTATACTATGCATCCTCTCTGGGAGGAAGTTCTTGGGGTGGGGGGGAGGGGGATGGGGGGGCGAGGCTCAGACCCGGGCTGGCACCTCCCACAGCCCATCTCTCACTGGCACAATCACCAAGCTTCTCCAGACAGAGGGTGTGTGGGTGAGACGCAGGGTCGGGGAAGGGGCCAGGGCATGGGCAGAGCGGTTACCGAGGTTGACAGTGAGCTTCATCTGGCCTCCATCCAGCTCCAGGCGCAGGGTGTCCGCGGACTCCCTGGAGGTGGTGGCCATCATGAGCCCGTAAGCCCGTTGGGACATGAAACGCAGGGACACGTCCTCCGCCTCCGTATGCATGGCGTTCGGCAGCATGATCTTCATGTACATGGAGCCGTCGTAGCTCAGGACCGTAGCCTCTGCCCCAGGTGTAGGAGGAGGGAGAAGAGGGGGACAGGCAGGGGCCAGAGAAGGGAGAGAGAAGACCAAGAGAATCAATACAGGGGTAGCAGGCCCAGGGATGGTCCTCGATGGGGCACAGGGATGGGCAGGAATACAGGCGTGCAGACTAGCCTCACCTCTCTCACAGACACGCCCCAGGAAGCCGGTCCCGATGCAGTCACAGACGAAGCGGTTCCAGCCCTCCCGGCAGGCGCCCCCGTTGCGACAGGGAGCGGAGGCACACTGCTTCAGCGTCTCCCGGGAACAGAAGGGGGCCACGCCCACAGCCCCCTGCGCCTCGGCCAGGCCCCGGAGGTCTCGGCTGCGCCCGTCTATGAAGAGATCCCGCACGCAGCCCACGTAGCCAGCCCTCAGCGCCGCCGTCCACACCTCCGGGGGCAGGGGCAGGTCCACCCGCCCGCCTTCAGGGAGACCGCCCAGGTACAGCTCGCTCTCCAGGTCCAGGATCTCACTCTCTCCAGTGGCCAAGAACGGCGTGCTGCGGCTGTTCACCGAGATGGAGCCTGCATATCGGATGGAGGGAGAGTGTGGGCCTAAGGGGAGACGGAAGGACCAAGAGACTCCCCAGGAGAAAAAGTGATGCCCTGCCCTTGCACCCCGAAAGCCCTGGGCTGCAAACATCGCTTGATGAAGGCCCTAAGTTCAGGAACCCGTGTGGGCAGCCGGAGCCCAGCTGCAGTGTGCGGCGGGCCTCGGTCCAGACGTCTTCTTCCTACCTGAGCAAATCCTCAGAGGATGTACCAGAAGTGGACATGCTCCCAAAGGGCTGGATCATTGACATGTCCTTCCCTCAGCCAGCCCCTCAGACCAGGAGTCAGAGGCAGAGACCCCCAAGGAGGCTGAAAGATTTGAATCCAAAGAGTTTCCCCCGCTAACATTTATTGGGCTTTTATGACTGTATACCAGACACGGGCTTCCCAGATGGTGCTAGTGGTAAAGAACGCGCCTACCAATGCAGGAGTCGTGGGTTTGATCCCAAGGTCAGGAAGACCCCCTGGAGGTGGGCATGGCAACCCACTCCAGTATTCTTGCCTGGAGAATCCCCATGGATAGAGGAGGCTGAGCTATAGTCCATGGGGTCGCAAAGAGTCAGACACAACTGAAGCGACTTAGCACGCATAGCATACCAGGCACTTGCATGCATGTGTGCTAAGTTGCTTCAGTCGTGTCCAACTCTTGAGACCCTACAGTAGCACTTCACATGTATTATATCACTTAAATCTCATTGTAACCCTAAGGAATTGATCCTTTACAATCCCACTCAGAAATGGCAGGTGAGGATTAGAGAGACTAGGAAAGCTGCCCAAAGTGCCACCACAGTTAAGGACCAGAGCTGAAGTACCACCCAGGTGGCAGGACTCCAGAGCCTGCGTCCCCCACCCCTGGACTTGAAGCCCCTGTGTGGTTGGTGGAGCAGACGGGCAGGCCGATCAATTCCTGGAGCCTCTGAGATGGGAGGGCAGCCGGAAAAGGGAAACCAGGCATGGAGCTTCTGGGCTGTAAGAGTTCTTTGGAAGAAGGGGCTGGTTATCTTAGAAAAAAAGATCTGGGATCAGGTAGGAGCTTCAAAGCCTTTCCTGAGATCTTAAGAAGCCAAAACCTATAAATTAGAAGCTTTATTCTGTTTGTAATTTTTATTCTAACGTTCTCCTTCCTCTCACTTTTCTCCAGTTTGGAAGAATTCTTTAAAAAATCAAAAGGCCACCTATCTCAATAGGGTTAAAGAGAGGTAAGGATGGTTTGCCCATGCAAGGCCTGAATAGGCAGAGACTGGGGGCGGGGGCACCAAACATGGGTCTGCAGGAACAGGATAAGGGCCTCCTCGACACACTTGGCTCCTCATCTGGAGCTCATTCTCCTTGGTGCAAACCCTCCCATGCACCAGAGGCCCTCCCCTTGTGCCCCATTTTAACACCGGGGTTTCTGGCTTGTCCTCCCTGACAAGGCATCAGATCCCCACTCCCCCTCCCAGCCTCCCAAACATGGCCCCCAGTCACCTACACTTCTATCTGCCACAAGATCCCCAAATGCCTGCTCCACCCACCCACTATGGGGTCTCTTGGACAAGGACACCAGCCAAGTGGACCCTCCACAAACGAACAGAAGGTGAAAGAAGGAAGGCCGTGGTGGGGAAAGAGTGTATAACGGGGAGTCAGCAAACTACAGTGTACCACATCTCCTTTATCTGTTCCGTTGTTGATGGACGTCTAGGTTGCTTCCATATCCTGATTAGTATATTAATAAACAGTGCTGCAATGAAGATTAGGGAACATGTGTCTTCTGGAAAATATGGTTTTCTCCAGGTATATGCTCAGTAGTGGACACCAAAGGAGGGAAGGGGGAGGGATGAATTGGGAGACCAGGGCTGACATATATACACTGCCGTGTATAAAATAGGTAACTAATGAGAACATGCTGTACAGCACAGGGAAGACTCTCCTCAGTGCTCTAAGGTGACCTAAATGAGAAGGAAACCCAGAAGAGGGGATGCGTGTATACAGACGGCTGATTCACATTGCTGTAGGGAAGAAACTAACACAACCATGTACAGCAACCATACTTCAATAAGAATTTTTAAAAAAGAAACTAAAGTGAACACAGATCTTGTTTCAAGGTCATTCTAAAACATGGAAAGGGAACAACAATCCAAGTGTTCAATGACAGATGGATGGACAAACAAAAGATGGTCTACTCATAGAATGGCATGTTAGTCAGTCATGAAAAATAAAGCCTGACACACGTGGCTAACACACACTACAACGTGGCTGAAACTAGAGGACACTATGCTAAATGACATAAGCCAGACAGAAAAGGACAAATATCGTGCTATCCAGGTATAGGAGGTCCTAGGAAGTAGGATGGTGGTTTACAGGGGCTGGGAGTTGGTATTTATGGGGACAAATTTTCTGTTTGGAAAGATAAAAACGTTCTCTATATTGATGGTGGTGCTGGCTGCACAACAATGCCCTTAACACCACTGAACGGTGCACTTAAGCATGATTAAAATGGTAAATTTTATGTTGTATATAAATTACCACAAGAAAATGTTAAAACATGGGAAAAGTCAAAGAGAGCTTTGTTGGAGTGATGGCCCCAAGTCTGTGCTGGGCCAAGAGAAATGGCCAAAGGGACTCAGGGATCAGCCAGGCCTGGTGTTTGGGGTCTGGCAATCGAGCGAGCCTAAGGAAACCATCCTGAAGACAGAGAAGAGCAGAGGGCCCTGGGGTTCTCTAGAAGGCCTGAGCAGATTTCCAACCTAGAGTCACGGATCACCTGCGTGAAAACCCCGGGAGGCAATCTGTGTTCTGTGAAGACTCCCTGGTACCATCATGACACAAAACCAGGGGACGAACCCGTTCACCGCAAAGCCTGGGGAGGCGACATTTCTCTGAGAAGCGGCAGCGGGCCCATGAGAGGCTGATGCCTCCAGGAGCCGTGGCAGCCCCCTTCCTCCCTGTGTGTGTGGGGACAGTCACTCTACCCCCAGATGAAGGCCCAGTGCAGTGACAGCTGGGGGAGCATGAAAATTTAGCTGACGTTGATAAGGGCTTAAATTGGATAACGTGTCAGTTCTCATTTGTATCAGTTCTTTCTGATCCAACAAGATGGAGAAGAGAAAAGAAGAGAATTAGAAAGAAAACAAGAAGAGGACAGGAAAGGAAGACTGAAAAGGAAGAGAGGAGGAGGGGTGGCTAGAAGCAGCAGAAGATTCAAGAACAGTGCCTGTCTGGCCCCAGCACCCTCCACCCTGCTGCTTTATTGTGTAAGACCCCTCACCAGGCAGCCTCCTCACGGGAAAATGTGCTCCAGGACAGGCAAGGCTCTAGCTCACCGCTGCCTCGTTACAGCACCCTGGACAGCACCTGGCGTCCATAGGCGCTCACTAAATATTTGAGTGAGTTAATAAAGGTGAAAGGATCTAGATAGAAGGCAGGCAAGGTTGGGAAGGTTTTTGTTGCTGTTGTTGTTTAAGGAGAATGGGATAACCACTGTGTTAGGCACTGAGCGAATGCCTTTATAGATTTTTCCTTGATTTCCCCTGTTGATTGAACCCAGTTTAATGATCCCTTTTATAGTAAAGGAAACTGAAGCTGCAAGGCATTGAGTGCTGGCCTACCATCACACGTGCAGGAAGTGGGAGTGTGAGGTGAGCACGCAGGTCTGACCGACTCCTGGTGTGTCCCTGTGAGCCTTCTAACCCCAGCACCATCCAGGCGACACGTCACCATCATTGGCCGCACCGCTCTCACTACCTGTGTCCTGTGTGTAAACCTGGTGTTTTGGGAGCATTTGATGGACAGAACCGCAGTTGTCAGAGACTGCTAGAACGAGATGACCCTGCCCCTGTGTGAGGGGCACTGTGGCAACAGGGACAAGGGAGGGGTTGGGAGGGCCGGGGGAAGGGGAGGGGAGAAGAACAGCAGATTGGACTGTCAGCGTGGGTGGAGGGGGGTGAAGTGAAGTGAAGGGGAAGTCACTCAGTTGTGTCTGCCTCTTTGCAACCCCATGGACTATATAGTCCATGGAAATCTCCAGGCCATAACACTGGAGTGGGTAGCCTATTCCTTTTCCAGCGGATCTTCCCAACTCAGGAATCAAACTGGGGTCTCCTGCATTGCAGAAGGATTCTTTACCAACTGAGCTATCAAGGAAGCCCAGAGAGGCGTGGCTAGGGGAAAGGGGAAGATCCAGAGGCCTCTGACCTTTGCGCCCATCCCTCTGGAAGTCCACATGGCACCACTCGCCGTCATTGACCTTGCGGCTGGACGCCCGCAGCTTGATGCCCCCTGAGCCCATGTCCAGCAGAAGGTAGAGGTAGCCATCCAACAGCTCCATGGCAAAGTAGTCGGCCCGCTGGGCAGTGCTGGGGCTGCCAGGCCCTGCCCCGGCCCGCCGGCCCTGGCTGAAGAGCAGCAGCCCATTGGGCTCCGTGGTGCGGAAGTCTAGGGAGATGGAGCCGGTGCGCTTGGCGCTCCAGCGGGGCAGTGCCACAAAGGCTTCAGGGCTCTCAAAGGTCACGGGGTCCAGGGCAGCCACATCCTCACAGCGGAATGACAGGTCCCCCTGCAGCTTCATCTTGGGGTCTCCCTCCTTCGCCAGGCGGGATAGTTCCAGCTTGAAGTCATTGTTCTTATAGACCACCTGCAGAGGGCCGTGGGGGTGGGGGAGGGTCGCAGGATGAAGAACAGGAAGCGGTTTAGGACCTGACCACTGCTGCCTGACAGCTCGGGGCCCTGCCACCCAGGCCTGGGGCCCTTGCTCAGCACCCCAAACCGCTGATATAGAACTGCACGCTCAGAGGCTGTGGGCAGCGCTTCCCTCAGGGCACTTACTTCTCTGTCCTGTCTCCCTGCCCAGCACGAGCACGGCAGCCCCCCAGTGCTGCTGAACTGCAGTTCATAATAACTGCAGGACAGTCACTTGGGAACACTTGGTTGACACGGACATTCTCATCTACCCCTCACAGCCTCCTCGAGAAGTAGGTACAAAACGCCCATTTTACAGATGAGGAAACTAAGAGTCAGACAGGTCAAGGGACCCAGACAAGGTCACAGAGCTGGCGAGTGGGCCTGAAACACTGGTCTTTAGTTTTCATGCCCACCACTCTCTCTTCTGTACACAGCTGCCTTGAGGGGCCTCTGAGAAGAAGGGGCCTTCAGGCTCAAGGAAACGAGAGAGGAGAAGCCTCTTGCCAGGGTCAGTGGGCCTCAGGTTTTAAAGAGAGGCAGTCTCCCACCACAGAGTGGAAGGCACAGAGGCCCTGGGCTGGTCACAGTGGGGTGCTGGGGTGCCCCCACCTCTCCTGGCCCTACTCACGTCCTTGAGGCAGCCCATGAAGTTGTTGCTGACGGGCGAGCCTGGCAGGTCGGCCGTGTTGGGGCTGCCCCCAATGTAGAAGAAGTCGTCAGAGCCCAGCATAGTGTAGTCCTCCTGCGTGTAGCCTGTGGTGGTCAGGATCCCGTCCACCGAGATGGTCACCTGCCCAGCCCAGGGAGGGAGGGGAAGAGACAAGGAGACAACTGGCATCAACTCCCTGGGAAGAGCCATGGGCAGGGCAAGGGAGGGGCCAGGGGGCAGTGGGGAGAGGGACTCTCCATTTTTATGTCTGCTTGTCTTGGAGGAGGAACAGTGGGGTGGGGAGAGGAAAAAAGAAGGAGGCAGCACAAGATCTGATGGTTTCAGGGTGGGCTGAGGCCGGCCCCACGGCCCCTTCGGCAGACAGAGGCCTGAAGGGCACCCGAGGAGTTCCCTGTGCGCAGCAGCAGGAAGTGGCTCCCAGAAGTGGCCCCAGAGGGACAGATGGATGGGAGTGGGGGCCCCAGGATACAAACGGCACCGATGCGTCTCTCCTCTTGAAGGGTCTCTGGATGCACAGGTGACTTCACAGCACCTCTCATAAAAGAGGCAGAGAGTACCAGTTCTCCTGGGGTCCTGGTGGCTTCAACACCCCTGCAGCTCTCCCTCCAGGGCATGGCAGAGTCCTTTCAGTCTTAGCCCATGGGGAGGTTGGACGATAGCAAGGGCGTGAGGAACAGGAGCCCAGATACTGCTGGGGAGGCTTGGCACTTCTCAGGAGACACACAGCACCCTTGAGGGCTGATTCCCATCACTACCTCCTAACTGGTCCCAACTCCCTTGCTAAGTCTGTCTTGCTATCCGGGCCCCTCTGTTTTGGGGTCACTCTCTTGTACCCCAAGGAGGGGGCAGCCACTGGCCTATCCATCATTCTGCCTGATTCATTCATCACCACATTTACTCTTTGGAGTCAGGGCCAGGCTAGGGAACAGAGGGAGACAGGCTAACCTCCTGTAACCTTGTCCCTGGACTGAAAACTCAGGAAACAAAACAAGACAGGTAGGGATGGGGGCATACCTGGTGTTCCAAGGAGGTGAAAGGGGCTCAGTAGTGGCCTGGGGAAGGCAGAAGTAACCTTGTGGGGGCAGTGACAAGTGCAGGGAACTCCATGAGTCCCTGCTCCCCAGGCAAATGTCCACCCGAGTCCTGAAAAGTCTAGCCAGAGGAGCACCCACACCCAGCCAGGTTGTGGCACAGAGGGAAGGGCGGGGGGAACACAAGCCCAACTCTCAGAAGGCGGTGGATTAGGACAGTCAGGCTCCTACAGGGGCGATTAGGAAGCCAGCTCACAGGGAACCCAACACTGCTGCTGCAGGCTACAGCTCCTCCCGCTCCCCATTCCCCAGATGTGCCTCAGCACCCCCTTTCTGGGCAAAGTCTGGAGACTGGGGCCTTCCGATCACAGCTCACAATGTCCTTCCCACACCAGTCCATATGCACATGCCACCAGCCATCTTCCAGTGACCGGTCTCCAGGGCTCCACTGTTGTGGGGATGGGGTGTGGGTGTTAGGAACACCTGAGGGACATGAGTGGAACAGAGCCAAGGGGACCGCTCCTCACAGGACCCATGAGTCCCCCTCATGCTGGGCTGGAGCCTCACAGTGTATGGGGGTGGGGCTTAAGGGGCTTCCCTCTGGGAACCATCAAACCTTGTGCTGGGGGGACTGGGTTCAAGGACAGAGGTAAGGGCGTGTCTTTGTGGAAGTGGGCGCTTTGAAGATTTTGAGTCTTGTTTTGAGGTGAGGGCTGGTCATTATTGTTTATTGCTTCTTCCCTCCATCCCACCTGAGGCTAGGAAGTGGAGATCTGGGTGGAAAGGGAAAGGTTCAAAGTATTAGTCACAAAAACATGCAGACGAGATTAGAACGGACAGGAGGGGGCTGGAGAAAGGGCAGAGGGGGACTGGGATGCAGGGCTGGGAGTAACACAGGGAGAGGTGGCGGGGGGAAGGGGCCTCCAGCCCGCCCTCCACTCCCAGGGCCGCACTGAGAGACCGGGAATCGGGCCACTAGTAGTTCCTGAGTCTAAGCCTAGAAACCCAACTGAGGGTCAGCTCCTGAAGGCCAGGCCCCTGGCCTGATGTGTCCCTGTGACCCTACTAATCCCAGCACAGTGCAGGGGACACATGGCCATCATTCAGGGCCACATGGCTCTCACTGCCTGTGTACCATGGGTGAACTCGGTGCCTCAGGAGAGAACACGGACAGAATCGCAGTCCTCTTAGACTGCCAGGACGGGACGCCCCTACTCCTGTGCAGGGGTTGGGGGGCCCTCCCCACCCCAGTAGCTCCCCAGAGGAGGCTCTTCCTCACTCCAGCAGCCTAAGCCACTCAGCCGTCCTCCCTCCCCAGCCCCAGAAGCCAAGTCACGAGCTACTGGCATCTTCCTCATCCTATGGGCTCTCTTCTGCCCATCCATTCAGCCAGCTCACCTGCCTTCGCCCTAGAGTTAGAAGGATGTGACGTGGGGGGCCCTCTTCAACTCCCCTGCCGAGTGGGTGCAAATCTGACCTTGCCCATTTTGCTTTATACGAATCTCTGCCACGTGGCGCCCCCTATGGGAAAAGGGCTGCCTTAACCCCGTGTGTATCTGTCTTGGTGTTTTAGAGCCTCCCTGGCCCAGGGAAGGGCTGGGGAGAGGGCAGTAGGAGGCAGGGTAACATAAGGAGGTGCATGGAGGAAGGGGGGCTGAGGGAAGGAGAGAGAGAAAGGGGGAGATGGGCACTAGGGAGAAAGGAAGCTGAGGATCAGAGGGGATGGAGGAAGGTCTCTGGGGAAGGCAAGGAGGTAGATGAGTGAGATTAGTAAAACCCGACTGTTTCCTCAGACAAATCAAAGTCCAGACACAAAAATGGCAGGTTCGTTAGTAAAAGCAGGAAACAGGGGGATAATTCCCCCAGTCCCCCTCCACCCCAGGGGTTCATGATGCCCCTGCCCCCCAACCCCCCCACACAGCTTCTGGAAGGGGTGGGGCCGGCAGGGGAAGAGGGTAGAGGGGGGACATGCAACACACAACAGCCATGGCAGCTTGGACACGTGCGGGTTAGAGGGCCTGGATGGGGGTCCCGGCCCAGCAGGACAGGCGAGAGAAAGGCAGCCGGGGTGGGGGGAAGGCATGCAGGGCCAGGAGGCGTAGGGAAGAGCCCAGATGGAGGCGAAAGAGCTGCAGGAGTGCAGAAGGAGGAGCTTCCTTCCAACAGAGGAGGGGAGAGGAGCCGCCACTAGGACAGAGACATGTACAGGTTGAGAAAGAAAGGGAAGGGATGTTAGACTCAGACCTTCCTCCCCAGAGGGCGACCCAGACACTCACTCCCACCACCCATTCACCACTGACCCCAGGCATACCTGCTCACACACCACATCTTACTGAAGGCAGAGAGAGGGAGTCCCCACAGCCTCATTTCCAAGCAGCATCCTTTTTGTCATCAGGACCACGGCTAGCACCCCATGATACAGCAGAGACTGCACGCAACCCACATTCACCCACACAACACAGACAGACTGGGCCCTGAGTGGGGCTGAGAGGGCAAGATGAATGAGCCCCAGCTCTGCCCTGGGAGAGCCATGACCAGTCAAGGAAGAGGGGAAGGAGCCCCACTCCCAGCCTCTACTCCACTCCCAGGGACAGGGAGGGTGGCCGGAGGCGGCTGCAAGGGGCAGCCTCTGACCTTGCTGGGTTCTCAGCCCTTCCCGCTGGCCCTACCTGCCTTCTGCTCTGCTCTGCTGGTCTCCCTGCTTAGGCAGGCTGCTAGCATGAAACCAGGTCCTGGCCACAAATGTCCTGCCTCAGGCACTCCATGCCCATCACGGCCCCAAAGGAAAGGCTGGAAAGAGGGGAATGGCCCTCTGACATCACCCTGAGCCCTTCCCAGCTCCCTGCTATGATTATAGGGTCACTGACCTTCCTGGGAGGGGGATTATTAGGCGGAGAATAAAATCGAGGGCAGATTTTTTTTAACTTGTAAGCAGGGTAGATGGGCTCTGGGGAGTCATGAGATCCCTTGGCATTGTATGCAAACCACTTCAATGTTTTTTTTTTCCCCAGTGAGAGTCCACTGCTGTCACCAAACTCTCAAAAGGTTCATGATCCAAAGATGAGTAAGGCCAATTAGCTTAGGAAGACAGTCCTGGCCTGCCGTTAGGATTGCAGAGGGTGGGAGTAGGGCGTGAGGAGAGGACAGCTGAGCGGGGTGTGCAGCCGCACAGTGAATCCTGATGACTGGACTCAACAGGGTTGGAACATACACTTGTGGTCAGAGATCTTGAGTTCTCATGTAGTCTTTGCCATCTTCCAAAACAATCCTTATTTCACCTCCCTGACTCTCATCTGTAAAAGGGGTTTAACAACTTCCATGACTCCCGCTTCTCCCAGGCTTACTGTGAGGATCAAATGAGATGAACAAAGTGAAAGCACTGAACTCTTCCACTACTTGTTACATTGACCCAGCCCCTCTCAGGCCTCAATTTCCCCCATATGTTAACTGGGAAAAATATCTGCCTGCTGCATGCAATCTAGGCATTTGTCAATTTTAAATGATATTCAAAAAGTGAGAGCTGCTTAGAAGAAGCAAAGTCTCCAGTGTCAGGTGCAGAGAACACTCCCTTCAGCCTGACCACACCTAACCCAAACCTCTTCACTGGTTGGCCTTTTTGACCTAGATCCACTCTCTCCCTCAAGGAGAAATGCTCAAATAACAAAGAGAGTCCATACCAAGGAGTTAGTAAAAATAAATGCAAAACCAACCAGAGCCCGGCTGAGGAATGCCTGGGAAATCAGAGCAGATTGAACGCAGTCTCTTTGGGTGTCTGGTTCTCTGACTCTACTCCTGGCTGAAAGAGCTGATCCCTGAGACAAGTATCTGAGGGTTTATGAGGTGACTCAAGCCACCAAGAGGCACCAGCTCGGTTGTCAAGCAGGAATGCTCACACTAGGACGCGTGGGCTTCAGAGACTTAGAATTTCACAGGGACTTTCCCTGCCAGGACTGAAATCAGACAAGGTTGTTTGCCTTTTGACCAACTTAACCAAGTCATCCCATATTTCCTCCTCCTCCTCAGGCCCAGTTCCTGGGGCATTCTGGGGTTTTATGTAGTTATTTTAGGACTGAATCCCAAGAAAGGATGGTAATAGACTCTCCAATGGGGCCAGAAATGCTATATTCTCCAGGGTTTGCTATGGGAAGGGAATTGCTTCTGTACAAAATATCCCTGCCCTGGAAACACGGAGATAATCAGTTAACATTTTATAAAGTTTAATAAAATTACAATTTCCTTTACAGAGTACAGACGCTTTCACTTCCGCTGCCCTTTTTGATCCTCACACTGACTCCCTGAAAGGCAAGCGAGGAATGCCAGCCATTTTACAAATGAGAAATAGCTTTAGTCCCAGTTCACAGTTTTTAAACTGAACTGAGACTGGAAGGAAGGGGAAGTCTTCTGGGCCCTAATTCTCAGATAGTATACCCTAGGGGTTGCCTTTATCTTGCCTCCCTTCTGTCCTCAGAGTCACAGGTTGGCTGTCTAGTGAAGCTCTGTAAAGAAAGAGTTCCAGGGACTTCCTTGGCAGTCTGGTGGTTAAGACTCCAGGCTTCCACTACAGGGGGCACAGGTTTGATTCCTGGTCTAGGAACTAAGTAAGATCTTGAATGCTGCACATAGGGCAGTCAAAAAATTAATTAATAATAAGGAAAGAATTTCAAACGCCCAGTTCCTGACAGGTCTGAGAGGTAAGCAATGGCAAACTTCTAGAAGCAGCAGCTGAAGAAAAGGGCCTCTGGAAAAGCAGTCCTGGGACCACCACACAGCTCCACCTGAACGGCAGGATGACAGAATGGCCAAAGGAAACCTCGGATTGGGGAGGGCTGGGATGGCCACGGCCTGGGCACCCGTTTGGGGGCAGGACAAAGGACAGACCACCACAGGTCTGTGCGTGCAGGGAAGCACAGACCTGCCAGAGTATCAGGCAGGCCAGACGTGTTCTCAGGGCTATGTCCTCCTGGGGAAGACGGTGAACCTCTCAGATAGGGAGCCCCAGCTCCCAAGCTGCCTCCTCTCCAGCCAGGCAGCTCTGTGGGCCTGGGAGGCTGGGCAGGCCAGGCAGCTGCCCCAAGCAGCGTGGGCCCCGTGGGAGCAGACACGTCCATCTGCAGGGTCCCCAGCCTGGTGCTCAATCACTCTGCATTATTAATAGACGATGACTAACCGCCTGCTGCCGCAGAGCCAGGACCAGGCGGGCAGGAGGGAATCCCAGGGGAGGGCACACAGCAGGGCCTGCAGGCACACACTCACAGGCGGGGCGAGCAGCAAAGGGCCAGCCTCAGCTCCTTCCCTGCTACCACCCATCCCAGCCCCACAACCCACCTCCTAAGAGCCCTTGTAGGCTCAAAAACACACAGTCACGCAGCCCCCAGCTCATACCAGCATTTACACTTGTAGAATCACCAGCAGAGTCTCAAACACACAGTACGGTCTCCCACCAACACCCCCTAAATGTCACACCAACATTTACACACAGTCGCACCCACACACCAACACACCAGCTGCGTTTACACAGACACCCACACCGACGCTCACCGGGCCTGAGCCCAACCCAAACAGAGGAGCTCAGCAACAAGTACCCCGATTTCACCCTGCTGGGCCTCCTCCTCTCACCCCCTCAGCGGGGAAGGGAACCAACCCTGGTCAGAGGCCATGCAGGACAGGCAACGGGGGCCAGCAGAGAGGGGACAGGAGATGGAAGGGAAGAAAGACAGTGTGAGACACAGTGTTAGTCAGAGCAGCAGAGCAGTGGGGAAACTGGACGCTGTCCCTGGTAGGGGGAAAAGACCATTCATGCCATGCAAGATGTGGGGGAGCCAGAACCAAGACCCCTCGAGGCTGGGAAGTGAGGCAGGAGATGCCGTCCCTTCTCAGGCAACCAGCCTGGGGCAGCCCTTCAACTGGTATGAACGGTGATGTGAAGGAGCTTTGCATCCCCCAAGGGCCCCTCCCCACCTGTGACCTGTGGAGCCCACGGCCCCCAGAGGCCTCATCCCCAGCCCCCTCCCCCAGCTCAAGGGGCCTGTCCAGGAGCTGACAGTGAGCAGAGCATAGCATGTCATGGGATGGTGTTTTCCATGGATTTTCAGGAGACCAAGAAAGAAACTAAATCAGAGAAAAGAAACAAGGGTGGGGCAGGGGAGAAAAGGAACAAAAGAAAGCAAGAGAAATAAGCAGCCTGGCATCGGGGCTGGTCTAACCAGAGCCGATGAACATGGGGTCTGCCCCAGGTCTCTCTGGCCAGGAATCTGAATTCAGAAATTAGGGGAGGAGGTTAAGGCAGGGACAGGCCAAATTCCTTGATTTCCATTTGTCTTTTGGATTTGCGTTTGGACCAAAAAAGGCAAGAAAAGGGAAAGAGGAAAACTCAAAGAGAGAGAAGCAAAATCTAGAGATTGTCCAGGACGCAGAAAACAATTGGAAGAGCAAAACAACCAAAACCAAACGGGGAAAGGAACCAAAAGAGGGAGAATCGAACAGTTAAAAAACCCACGGCAAACCAAACGGTAAGACAATTAGAGTGATATCTACCAGATAATGCAGTTTGTTTACCATAGCGTGTCCAATGCCTGCGTGCTTCACCGGAGATATGGGGGAGGGGCGGGGGGGTCAAAAAAAAAAAACAAGAACAACAAAGACAACAACAAAAGAACAGAACGAAAGAAAAGAAAAAGAAAATGACCAACTGTGAAACTCAAGGAAGGAGGAAAAATATATATCCATATATATTTGGTAGTCTGTTCAGACCCTCCCACCTTAAGTTCAGCTGAAGTGTTTTGTTTAAAGAAAATTAAATTATAATGGGAGGGAGAAATAAAACACACACAGAAATTAAATCCCTTCTCCCGACCCCCTCCACCCCACCCCTGGAGTCCTCCCCCCGCCCCATCCCCTCCCGGAAGAGCCTGCTGCAGAGAAGGGGAACAGTTAAAGACCTTGGTTAGTAGAGAAGGAAACAACAAAAGAACTAGACCAGGAAAGCAAAGACTTAAAAGATGGCGACATTCCGCAGATGAGACAGAAAGGTTAGTTCGGTTTTTCACTCACACCTTGCCCCACCTGTCCCTGCCCATCCCTTGGTCCCCCCGGGGTTATAAGCGTGTTAGTAACACACACAGAGTTGGCAACGGGGTTTTCCAACAGAGGGTGAAGAGAGGGAAGGCAGGGGGTTAAGAAGCAGACCCAATTATGCAGTATTAGTAAGTCCTATGGGCTGAAATGTTAGGGAGTTGAGGGGAAGGCAGGAAGGAGAATAGGGGTGTGAGAAAGGCATGGGCTATTGAACGCAGGGGTTTGTTGGCTAACTGGTCGACCAGATGGCTTTCCAGAGAACTGCCTAAAGAGCAAGTTGGTGCTGGCCAACTGGCTGACCAGTGACCATATTGAGTTAATGGGTTAACTGGTTGGTGATGGGCCAGTTGGCTGTCAGACTGGGAGAAGAATGGTCAAGGCCCCCAGAGAATCCAAGGACTGGTTTAAATGAGAGGCAATTTCACTTGGAGCAAAAGGGAAGGGGTTCCCAAGGAGTATAGAAGGGAATATGGGTGTCTGCTTTTCCTGGGGATGTAAGATAGCAAATAGACCCAGGGAGTCATGGTACGGGGAAGAGCAACTCTTTATATTTTTTTCCTGTTTCGCTTCTTTCAGAAAGGAAGAGAGAGCAAGTCACCACCAGAATAGGGAAAAGGAAACTTTGCCCTCCATGAGCTGGCGGAGGGCTCATTCTCACATCATACCTCATCCCAAACCCTTCTCCCCTCACCCACTCTCCCATCCAGAGCTCCTAAATTAATCCTAATTTGACTTTTCAGAGCCCACACTGCTCCCAAATTTCCCTTGGTTCTTCAATCATCCCACCCTATTTTCTTATGCCCCTTTGGGCAGCTGTTTCTCCCAGAATGAAGTACTCCCCCCACCTCCACCATCACTCATGCAAGTCTGTGCAATCAGTCAGGCTTTCCCAGCAGCCCACCCTCCTTCCCCACACCCACAGACCCCCAAGCCTCTACTCCCCACAGCCAGCACCAGAAATCCACTCCCCCCACATACCACAACATAAGAAGGAACACAAAGACCCACCTCCCTCTAAAATCCCTCACTCCTCTCTAAACTAGAAGCCAGTTTCTTTTAGCCCAGACTCTAGAAGCCCCACCCCCATGGAGCTCTATGTTCATTTCCTCTCCTCATGGGCAAAGACAGCAGCAAGAACCACCTTCAAAATTTCTCTTTGAGGAGGAGATGTCGATGGGGCTGAGGCAGCTTCACCTAGTGCGACAGAGATGTCGGGACACTACTGTTTGGTGTCCATCAAATACTAAACTGCAAGCCCAAGAGTGTGACTGGGAGGAGGAAAGGTCTTCTGGGGACAGACCCATTAGTTACAGAGCTGTTATAACCAGTGGGCACAGGACTAATTCAGTAAGACAATTAATAAGGGCCTTGTATAATTAAAAATAACAGAATTCAATATTTAGCAGCTAGAAGTGTTGAGTGACCAATATTAATTATTAGTGATGCAAAAGCAGTTTACCTAGAAGGAAGACAAGAGTCTAATGGCAGGTGCAGAGACTGGACCCTTGGATAACACATGGTACAGAGACTGGTCCTACCGGCCAGTAGGACTGCTGGGAAATGAACAGGCCGACTACTCAGGTGAAGGGAATATTAGCTTCATGACAGCTAAACCCACGGCACCAAAAAAGGTGCAAGTTCATTGCTATCACTGCACTAGTCAAACAAGACAGGGGAAAAAAGGCACTGCAGGTAAAAGTCCAACTACCACTCTTTTGAAGTTAGAACTGGCTGTAGAAACTAAAATAAGGAAAAACCAGTTTTTGACTTTCATGGACAACTTCATTTTTAACAAATAGAAGAGTGAGTTAAGAAACAAGACTGAGAGGGAAGAGCTGTACATTCAAAGCCTGGGCCTCCCACTGATGTGTCAAGAGATCCAGGATTCCTCTGATAAACAGTGACATTGACAGTGGATGAGACAGGACCCCTCTAGATCTAGAGAGTGCAGATCCAGAACTCGGTGGTCATGCCCGAGCCAGCAACTGTGGCGAGACACTACAGTGGAGGCTCCACCAGAACCCAGCTGGCGCCCATGATGCAGCAGCCCACATCTCTCCAAATGTTAGGATCTAGAGAGCTGGGGCTTCAGACTAACAACTGGGCAAGGAAGGCTTTGCCCCAGCCACAGAAGCAGCTGGAGGGCCCCTGGAGGACAGGAGCACATGGAGGACCATGCATGATGAGGGAGGAGGACATCAATCACAGAGGGAAGAGGTCAGTGATGACAGCAAGTGTAACTTACCATGACCAAGGGCCTTTGAACAAAACCTTGCCCTATCTCTACCTTGAAGTCTCGGTGTAGCTCCAGCCCCTCAAGAAAGCCAAGAAGGGGTTTATACACACAAATCACAACAATCTGAATGAAGGCAATCTCTATGGAGCAAGAAAAACTTGAAACAAGGAAGAGGGCTCGGATAAGATGGGCCCACTTTTTCAAGAGACAGCAGAATGTTTAGATGGTTCAAGACGTGGGAACATCCGAGAATGGCAGGACCACAAGGCAAATGACAGGCCCTTTAGCATTGCACACCAAGGACGACACCCAGGCCCTCCCGGGAGGCAGAGGAACAGAGTCAGACAGACTCTCACCCTCCCACTCCCACAGGATAGCCTTGGGCCAGCTATTCTACCTGCTTTTTCCTCGTTGGTGAATGGAAGTATCTCCCACTTCACAGGATTGTTAGAAAAGTTAGGTGAGGTACAAAAAAGAAATGAGACCCTTGAACTTGGGGGCTGATGAACGAGAGATGTGAGGGGGCAATCTGAGCAGTGCTATAAGAAAGAGACAGGTCCTGATGAAACTCCAAGGAGGGGGCGGGTGCATAAAGGAAGGAGTTTTTCCCAGAGGACAACAGTAGTTCTGGGCTCATATGAAATAATTAGATCCGCTAATCTGTCCAAAACCTCACCAACTGGCTTCAAGGAAGAGCCCAAAGGAACCAGCAAAACCACTAGAAAAACAAAAACACTCAGTTTCTGGTATTAAGCCCTCTAGGGGAACTTCCCTGGTGGTCCAGTGATTAAGAATCTGCCTTCCAGTGCAGGGAATACAGGTTGGATCTCTAGTCGGGGAACTGGGATCCCACATGCCCAAGAGCAACTAAGCCCACGTGGCAACTACTGAGACCACACGCCACAACTAGAAAGTCCGTGAGCCGCAACAAAGACCCAACGCAGACAAAAAAGGGCACTCAAGGAGCTCACCATCTAGAAATAGAGAAAAGAGATGAACACAAATTAACCACACAGATAGTGTGGTGACAGGGCCAGAATACAGCAAAAAGGGAGACTGACTGGGCAGGGGTGTGGATGGCGGTGGGGGTGGCTCAAGAAAAGCCCTACAAAGGTGGTGAGACAGCCTGGAAAATCCCACAACTAATGATAAAGGAGGCAGTAAGCCCATGATGCTTACATGGTACCAAGCCCGGGGCATCGCCTCAGTCACTCCTCAAAGGCCCCGCTCATCTCACACAGGTCACTTGAACCCAGTCAGTCCAACTCAAACCCCAGCTCTAGGGTTTCACCCAGCAAAAAGGAGGGTGAATGGTGGTGTCCTCTGGAAGCACTATGGGAACCAAGCAGGCAGCTCAGGATGCTGGTGTAGATGGGGTGTGCCCAGCAGCACAGTTAGGCCCTGAGGCAGGGTGTGCGACAGGCTGAGAAACCCAGAGGCCAAGCCGTAAGGTCGGGGAAGGAGTCTCAAGTGCCTGCCAGACTCCATCCTTGGAGGACATCCTCCTTGGGGCCCAAGGGGCCTCCATACTAGGCGCAGCCTCATAGGTGCTGGGTGGGAGGGAGCTCCACATGATACTTCAACGGCCAGCTTGTCTCCAGAGCTGGTGCTGGTTAGCTGGTCAGAGATGAAATGGATTGGCACTTAGCATGTGTGGTGGGGGAGGCACATCGGTGTGAGAGGAGAGTGTGCCCAAGATTAAAAATAGGCCTCAGGGACTTCCCTGGTGGTCCAGTGGATAACACGCCATGCTCCCAATGCAAGGGGCCCAGGTTTGATCCTTGGTCAGGGAACTAGATCCCACATGCTGCAACTGAGCCTGAGCACCACGTGCTCTAGAATTTGCCCTACACGGCTAGAGAAGCTGGCACAGACCCAGCGTAACCAAAAAAAAAGAGGCCTCAGGGAATCCTCAGATAGAATCATTCTTGCCAAGATCACCCAGGAGACACCACTGGGCATAGAGACCGCAAGCCTGGATTCAGGGGAAAGCAGAACAAAAACAGGGTGTAGTCTCAGCCAGGCTTCCTCTGGCCCTGATTGCACTGTTCTAGGAGGTTCTGGATGATTCCAGGGGTCACTATCTGGTTCAGGGGAGGTGGGGAGAAATTCTGCCTCCTTCTAGTCTTAGGAGCCAGCCGGCCTCTTGACCAACACCCAAAGTGGATGAACCAAGAGGAGGAAGGGAGATCCCCTCTGTGTAAGTTCTGGGCCAGGCTCTCCCCAGGTGGCGGTCCCCCTCTCATTCTAATCACTCGGGAAAAACTACATGGACCCAGCGCCCTCCCAGAGGCTGGGGCAGAAGTCATTTCTCACATTACCCCGTCCTTGCTCCTGGCCACTCCTGACCCTACGTTACCCCTCAAATCACAAAAGGATCTTTCCAATCCCAGAATGCCACGAGGCCCTTATCTCTGCACTGTTTCTTCTCCTTGGCACTACCAACACTCGGGTCCAGCTCGTTCTCTGCTGTGGGGCTGTCCCGTGCATTGGGAGATGTTTAGCAGTATCTTGGCCTCTACCCAGAAAATGCCAGTAGCACCCTCCCCAAGCTGTGACACCTAAAATGCTTCCAGACATTGCCAGAACCTCCTAGCGGCACCCCTTCCCTCAGTTGAGAACCAGGCACTCAAACGGCCTGGGGAGGATGGACTTGGCGATGAATCCAGAGCACAGCCATCCACCTGATGGTCACAATGACCCAAAAAGGGCTGCAGCTCACACTTAAGGATGCGAACTTGAGTCAAATACATCGCTCCAGAAAGCCTTTCTAAAAAGATCTCTCAATCAAAGTCTTGAAGCAGATACCCCCTGAGCCCCAAAGGCTTGTGTTTGGGTCAATATGACCTGACTCCGCTCTGAGCCATCTGGAAGAGCCAGCCAGGGGAAGTGGTCTGCATCCATCACCAGCTCAGACCCAGAACTCTGTGGGTGCCTGGAAAAGGCTACTGTGAGTCCCTGTCCATCCTGGTGCTGTGGCGGCCAGGCCCCACCACTTCTAGGTGGCTTTCCCACCTTCCCTGGTTACAGACTTCTTCCACTTGTCTGTGTCTCTCGAGTTCCTAGAACATTTAAGATTCCTGCTGCTTAGCTGGTGCTTGTGAGGATTTGCTCTGATCACTTTTAGCAGACTCGTCCTGTCTCCTCAAGAGCCAAAGGGCTGGGAGGGTGGGGCCATGTCTTTTTCCCCTCAGTGCCCTGTATAGGACTTCCAAGGTGGCACAGTACAAAAGAATCTGCCTGCCAATGCAGGAGACACAGGAGACTGGGGTTCAATCCCTGGGTTGGGAAGATCTCCTGGAGAAGGAGATGGCAACCCACTCCAGTATTCTTGCCTGGAAAATTCCATGGACAGAAGAGCCAGGAGGGCTACCATCCATGGGGCCACAAAAGAGTCAGACATGACTGAGCAACTGAGCACACATCCTGTAGATGGACAATGTGTTGGCCAGAGGACACATGGATAGGAACTCTGGGCTCCCAGCGTGTTGCCAAAGGCAGCGCCAGGTGACAGCACTGGTCCTGGGGAGGGAACAGCAGCAAGAAGGCAACTCTGCCCAGCCCTGCATTAAACAGGGGGACAACACAGGACAGTCCTCCAGACGGGTCAGGGGATGAGGCTGCTCTTCAGAGTTTGGGGAGCACTGAGAACAGGTGCCTGCGGGGGAGCCCGACCACAGCAGGGAGCAGCGGCTCAGAAAGAGCAGGTAGATTAGTCACGGTGTCCCGACAGCAAGAGGAAGTCACCATTGAGGGGGATGCCCCATTAGATCATGACTCAGTGGGTTGGAGAGGAGCAGGTAAGAACAGTGTGAGGTCTGTCGGCCCCTGCCCCCCAGGAGCCTTCAGTGGGAGGAAGGAGAAGAGGAGAAGAAAGTTGCCGGTGATGGTGAAGAGGAGAGACAACAGAAGTTCATCCACCAAGAAGTTCAGCCAGAACCAGGAAACAGAGAAGGTACCTGATAAGAGAAGAGCTCCAAACCAGGGCAGATGGTGCCTCCCAGGGCTCAGGGGCGCCACGTTCCTGGTTGCATTCAGCCTGCTGGAGTGGAACTGGAAAAGTACCCCTGCCACCAGCCACGAGAGAAAGCGGTGGACCCAAAGAAAGGGACCAGCAGGAGCCTGGCACTCGGGCCCCAGGCACCAAGCGAGCGGGGCAAGGAGTCCAGAGGTGGAGACGAGAGTGATTAAGGATGCACAGCGGCCTCATCTGCTTTCGAAAAAGGCTCTGGTTGGGACCGTGCTTGAGGCGGGAACTTCTCAGGGCTGGAAACAAGCTCTGGGGGCTGCTGTCAAGCAGGAGCCTGGGCCAGAGAGAGTGCTTCGCCTGCCACAGCCTCCCTGCGCGTGTGAGAGGCAAGAGCTACTGAGGACAGAGTCAATGCCCAGAAGCATCAGCTCTCCTCCAGGGTGGGGGGCGTCTTGGGATGCTGAGGAGAAGAGCCCTGTCCTGACTGCAGGGGCCGTCCCAAGAGTCTCCTGAGCTCCTGCATGGGCGGGTCTGGTAGCCACGGCAAGACGGTCAAGACCCCCTGAGAAAGCTTGCGCCCCTTTGGAGGAACAGGACGGGGTAGGAGAGAATTGGGGTGCTGCCAGAGGAGAGGCAGGACTAAGCACCTCTCCAGCCGGCTCCCTGCTCACACCTGCTGCCCCGACCCTGCTCTGAGCCCAGCCCCAAAGGCCCCGCCTAAGGGCAGGCCACACCCCACCCCGTGTCCTAGACTTTCTGCTGTAACTAAACATCTGCCCCTCCAAGGTCTGGCCAGAGTCTGCCCATCCCAGAGCACCCCAGGGCCCGTCATTCAGGTTGTGTCTCACTCCTCCACGTCCTGAATCGCCCTGCTGCCAGTTCACCTGATTTTTCAGCCCCAGCCCTTGAAACCCCAGCACCAAGTTACCAGCACCAATCCTAGCCCGCCCTTTTCTCTTCCCTTGGGCTCTGGCCCTGGACAGCTCTGTAGCCTCCTCCCTAGCGTGGATCCTGGTCCTTGCAGCCTGTCCACTGCAGCCACACTCCTGGCCCCTGCCAGCCCACCTGAAGCCTAAACATCCTTGAGAACGACACCCTGCCGCCCAGCCTGATGCCTGGCCCCGCATCCTGGTGGCCTCGCTCCCCACTCCCATTCTGTCCCAGACACCGCTGGCCCCTGGCCTTCTTCTGCTCCCCCTACCTGGCGCAGGTTTCGAGTGACCCGGACATCGTGCCAGGCGTTGTCGTTGAACTTGCCGTTGACAGGTTCCACCAGGGCTTCAAAGGCTCCTGAGCCCAGGTTGATGACGAGCCAGACAGCCCCGGATTTGAGGGACAGGTTGACGTAGTCGGCCGACTTGCCGGTGTGCAGCATTAGCCCGTTGCGCTGCAGGGTGCGGAAGGCCAGTGTAATCTCGTCCGTGCTGCTCTGGATCGGGTTGTGTGACAGGTCGTAGCAGAAGAACTCATTGCCTTTGAAGGTCGCCACAAACTCTTCCTTGCCTGGACGCCGCCGTGGGGAAATGGAAGAGGGCTGAGCGGCGTGGGCACTCCAGACCTCCCTCTTCCCCTCCAGCCACCGGGCATAGGTCCGGGGCACCCCGAGCCTCTCAATCCCAACTGCAAGCTGTAGGCTCTCTCCCCTCCCCACGCTGGCCCCCTCCTCTCCAGACCCCCGCTGTCTTTGCTGTCAGAAGCAGCTTCCTCCACGCCTATCTCCAAGGCAGGAGGCTGCTAAGTGGCTCTCAAACTGACAGCTGACAATTAAGCTGCCACAGGGCCAGGCGAAGCAGACAGAAGCAGGCAGTCTCACCGTCTCCTCCCCTACCAGGCCTCCCCCAGCCACTCCCTTTAACAGAAAGATGTGGAAGAGAAACAAGAGGCTGCACCTGAAGTCCTCCTAGAGTGTCCCCCTATGGCGGGGCACCAAGGGTCTCCTGAGTGCAGCCCACCTCCCCCTCCTGCCTCTTTTCCAGTGATGGCCATTCTCACTGCCTGAGAACAGTCTCAAGCCTGACCAAATGGGATGGGACTAGTAGGCCTGCTTCGTAGCACTGAGCAAATGGAGAGAATGGGGTGGGGGGCAGGGGGAAGACACACGGGAGGGCGATGCAGGTGACAAGATGCGCCGGGGAGCAGGGGCGGGGCTTACACAGGAGGCCACCATGTTGGCTGTCACCATCCCCGCCAACTTCCTAGTCCAACCTGAGAGGACAGTGCTGACAGGTCCTAGACGGGGAGCCTCCAAGGGTGGCCAGAGGGCAAGTGTAGGGCCCCTGTGTGCCAGGAGATGACTGGAGGCAAGACACATGGGCAGGCCTGACTCGCGCGCTTGCGTGTGTGTGTGTTTGTGTGTGTGTATGTGTGTGTACACCCAGCACAGGGCTCCTTTCACTGGCATTCTTTAAACAGAAGTGAAAACAATTGGAAGGGCCTTAGGGGCATTTAGCTTTCTACAAATGGGTGACAATAGCTTAGTTGAGGGAAGGTGGGGTCCCGACCCTACACCTTCACAAACCAGAGCCCACATCCATCAAGGGAAGAAAACAGGCCATGGAGTCAAGGAGCACAGAGGACCTGGACTCTGACAGCACCTCGCTTCTCCTCCCAGCTGGGCCCACCCATCTCGCAGGGGGGGTGGGGGTGAACAAGACAGCCGGCTGAGGGACTTTGTGGAGGGTGGAGGTTCTCAGTATGGGCCCCCAGGCCCAGGAAGAAGCAGGGCATTCGGCCCTCAGAAGGCACCTGCCCATAGTATGCCAGGCCCCATCAGCAGCACAGCGAGTGGAAGCCGGGGCTCTCCAAGTGCGCCTCCTGCAGATGTCCCTCCCCTGCACAACAGCCCTGCTCTCGCTCCGGGCAGGCTGCCCGCAGACTCAGTCCTCACTGCCTCCGGATGCCAAGGCACCAGCTGCTGCCCCAGAGCCTGGCACGGCACTAGCTGCAGCTGGCGAGGCCCGGTTTCCTGAGGCTGTGGGGCAGCGAGGCTGGTGGGGCACAGGCCACATCGGGACAGCCAGAAGCCCCACTCTGCCTACCTGAGGGCTCCAGCAGAGAGGGTCAGAAAACAAAGAGGAAGAGTCAAGGAGAGACAAGAAGGGAAAAGTAGGGAAGAATGGCGATGTGGAGGCAGGCCACGTAGAGAAAGAGAAAGACGGACCATGGGGGACAGAAGGGGTATGGAGACGGTGCAGGGTTGGGAGCGAGCAAGAGGTGACGGGGAAGCAATCTGGATAAAGACAAGCGCTAACCAGGAGGGGACAGGTAAGGGTGATGGAAGAGGGCCAGCAAGGAAAGGGGGACAGAGACCTCTAGGGAAAGGAAGCCAAGGCCTTGCTGTTTCCATAGCAACCAGGCCTGCTGCCCAGGCACTGGCGGGGGGGGGGGGGGGGGGGGGCTCAAGGACCAGAAAAGGGAACATGTTTGACCTTGAGTTTGCTCCACGTCCTAGTCTCTCCCGAAAGCCCGGCCTCCCCTCCCACTCCCTTACCTTCACTGCAGTCAAAGAAAATATTAAAAGGAGAGTCAAACAGAAAGAAAGGAAAGAATAAGGCAACCACGTGGAAAAGTGATTGGAACAGAACAAAAGAGCCTGTTGAAAAGGAGAGAGGCAGGCCTAGAGCCGGACCCCGGCTGCCAAGGCAAAGCGGAGAAACGAGGCCATTCCTCGACTCTTCTGGCTCCACTCTGGTCTCCTGGGAGAGGAGGCAGAGTAAGCCTGTCCCCCCCTGCCTGCCACTGCCGGAGAGCCAGCAGGCCAGGGGTGGGAAGAGGCTTGGAGCAGCCAGAGGGAACCTGGAAGAACTGGAGGAGAGCGACGGAGAAGAGATGAGCAATGTGAACCAGAAAACCCAAGAACGATGAGAGTGACAGACAGAGACAGCCCTGGAGTGGGGAGGACGCAGCAGGACCTCTTGGAATTGGTGGGGATGGGGAGGTGGTCTGTCAGGTAAGGATGTGGGGGTCGCCCTGCCCACTGAACTCCCAAGAGCACGAGGCAGATCTGAAAGGAGCGGGACCTGAAACAGCAGGGGGCGCTCGCTCCCATTCCCGCCGTGCGGACGCCCAAGAACTACAATTCCCAGCAGCACTTGAATATTACAGCTCCTAGCCGCCCCTGGCACAGGGGAGGGGTCACTGCCGACACTCGTTTCTCTCCCAGGGTCGGGGAAATGGAGCCCCACTGGTGTCCCCAGTCTAGCTGGATGTGCTAGAGACCAGCTGTTGTGGTCCTGGACCTCTAAAGGCCGCGAGGGGCAGAGCAGCCGCCTCCTTTTCAGGCCCTGCTCAAAGCCCTCCTCTGGGAAGGTCTCCAGCCCCCTCAGCCCCTCCCTGCTCTCAAGCACCACAGCTGTCTGTTCTGCTCATTTGGCACTTACTGCCTAGTAACATCTTGTACTGCTCCCTTGAGAGGAAGTATGATGTGAAAAAGAAGACCTGGGCACTAATGCTGGCTCTTGCACCAGCTTTGTGACCTTGGCCAAGAGGCAGCATCTCTAAGGCCCAGCTCCCTCCTCAGGACAAAAGAGCTAATCATCTGCCTACCTCCCAGGTTGCTGTGGGCATCTAGAAAGAGACTGGATGGGGTGAGGCTTCCTAAACTGTAAACTATTCCACAAAAAAATGACTCGTGTTACTGGGAATGTAATGTTCTGTGTGTGTATGCGCTGCCTCTCTCTCCCCATCAATGAATAAATTAACTCCTCTGCACAAAGTCTACACTTTGCCTATCCTTTGCATGTACCAACACTGTATTGTAGTTATTTGTTAGAACGTCAATAAGCCCCTTGAGAACAGAGCCCATTCACCCATTTAAAATAAATCTGCTGAGCACACGCCTACATATGTGCCAGGAGCTGTGGAAAGCACCAGGGGTATATGAACGAAAATACCCAATCACTGTCCTCAGGGAGCTCGGTTGAGAGGGGGAGGCAACCAGGTAAAGTGACAGTTTTGATGTGGCGAGTGATATAATGAATGCGCAGACAAAGGGAAGGCCACGCAGAGTCTGGGGTTTGCCGAGGGAGCTTGAGGGAGACTTCCAGTGCAGGTGGCCTAGCTGCTTTTTCGAGAGTCAGCTGAAAGAGATACCAAATGGCTGGGGAAGAGGGCAGAGATGGCAGAAATCCAGGCCAACAGAACAGCACATCCTAAAGAACAGGACTTGATAGCCCTAGGGCTTGGCACCCACTGGAGCTCCTTGAGGGGTTGCTTCCCTGCCCTGCAAACTTCTTAGGAAGGGATTCTCTTAAGAGATAGCCTAGTGCAGGAAAAATAGGGAGCTTGAAACCTACAGCCCTGAGACAGGATAAAGGGCCCCAGGCTGGCCTCAGGGGCATTGGTGAGGTCAGTCTCCTCATCTGTAAACCAAGGGCCACAAGCCCTTCCATGGGGGTGGGGGGTGGGGGGTTGTGGGGGCGTGAAGGCTCACTGAAGTGACTGACGACTCTGTTACATACCTATTAAAAATGCCAATGTCTTCACCAGAATCCCCCTGGGCTGACACCCAGGATGCCGTCAGAATTTGATGGTTAAATGGGATGTCGAACCTGCCGCCCAGCCACTCTCTCAGGAAAGCAAGTACTCTCAAGGCATCCCTGTTCTTTGGCCTAAACAACTGTCACAAGAAAACATCTGTGTTCTAGAAATAGGTCATCAGGACAACGGGGCTTTGGGAAAGAGACGTAGCTCTGTGCCCCTTCACACCAGGGCAGGTATTGAAGGTGCTGGGTGGACCTCAGAGCCGGTAGAAGGCTCGAGGCCTCTGTTGACTCTGCTGCCTCAAGGAAGTGAAGTTGGCCTGCGGGGGTGGTAAGGGCTGGGCTCTCTGGGGACCATGGGGTCACTGACCTTTTGACGGCTGGTGCACATCGCTGGCTCCTCCTCTCCCGGCCCCCCCCTCGGAGAACAGTAAGGACCCTACTGGAGAAGCAGAATTGGGGAGTCAGGCACAGGGGGCTAGCCAGGCAGTCCCACCCCAGCCTTGAGGTGATAGAGGGCCCTTTCCAGGGCAGAGCGTCTGCCTGGAGGTACAGTTGGGGTGGGGGTGTGCTCTGGATACTCATTTGCTTCAGGGCCTCTGGGGAAGGAGCTGGTTGACAAACCAAGAACCACCAGCCCCATGAACCCCATCAGACCCACAGCCGCTGGTTCCACCCCTTGCCCAGGGCTGTGGAGATTGAGATGGAGGAGCAAAGGCCTTATTGCTGGTCGAGGAGCCCCTTCTGCCCGACAGCCTGCAAACAGGACAGCCCTCTGGTCCTGAGGGCCCTGAATGTCCACAGCCATTCTCAACCCCAACCTGCTGGGCCAGGTTTCTGCTCTTCTACTCGTGCAATAGCTTGACACAGCACCCCTTCTTCCAAAACCACCTCAGTCCCACACCAAACCCCTCTTCTGTTTTCTGTGCATCCTCAAGGCAGGCCTGGTTCTCCCTCTCTACCTGTTCATTTACTACAGTGTGAGCTCTCAAGATTGCCTTCGTCCACTTCTTGCTAGTTAGACTGAGGGGCTTCCCAGGGGCGGGGCCACACTCCATTTGCTCCCGGTCCTTGCATGGTGCCCTCAGCAGGGCTGTGCACACCAGTAGGTCCTGCCAGGCCCGAGCTCACCGTGGGAGCAGGAAGGCCTTTCTCAGGGAGGACATCTCACTCCCCAACCCCAGGCCTCCTCTCCAAAGTCCCGGAAGGCATGTGTCACCACATCTAGGCCCTAGGCTGCTTTGAGTTCTCCGCCCATCCCAACCAGTGACTCCCAGGCACCACAGTTACCACCAGACCATAGGAGACGGTTTTTGAGGGGAACTCAAGGATGGAGTTTAAAAGTCCCTGTCTGGGCCCTGACTTCAACCCAAATCCCCAGAACTAAAGCTAGAATAACGCCTGAGCTGTGGGCTTTCGGGGGTGGGGTCGGGGTTGGGGGGCAGCATTAGGGATCCTTCAAGTCTTCATCTATGACAATGGTAAGCCATAGCCGGCATCTCCAGAACCAGGCACTGAGAGGCAAGAAGGATGTGAATCAATCAGCCAAGCCCTGACTACCCACTTGGGACTTCCTCCTTCCACACATTTCTTGTCATAACTTCACATCCCTGCAAGAATTCCAGGTCTGTACCGCCCCAGGCCTAAATCCGCCCCATTCCAGATCTCAGTCTCTCCCCACAGCCCAGCCTGCATCCTGTAGGTCTCTCCTGCCTATAGGCTAAGACCCTCACCCCATCTCTCTGGAAGGTGAGCCCCGACAGAGGACCACCCTGGGCAGGGGAGCAGTGCCTGAAAGTCTGGGATGGAGTCAGTGACAGGAAGTTTAGAGCTGGGGGATCATGGTCAGGACTCCTGGGCTCTGTCTCTAGGTTTGCTGAACAACAGGGCTTTTAAAGAGGGTAAGGACTTGGTCGAAGGGAGACTAAAAATAGCTGAGCAGTCCCAAGGGTACCACCAATTAAAGGCCGTGTAATCACTAGCAAGTCACGTCATCTCTCTGGGCTTAAAGGTCCTCATCTGTCAAACAGGGTCAGGAGACATCCTCAAGACACCGGGTGAGGGTGTATGGGCCGGGGTGGGGTGGCAGGGGGGAGCTGTAGAAAGGGGGCATCCCACAGCAGCAGGGTGAGGGGAATGAGGCTGCCTAAAATCCTCTTCCTCCAGCCCATGCTTTTCTCTTTGTATTTGGGTTCACAGAAGAGAAAGAATGATCAGAATGAGTGGAAGGAAATAAAACACCACCATGAGAAAGAAAAAAAAGCAAGATACACTATCAGGAAAACGCAAAAAAGGTGACTGGAGACAACGGCAGGAGTTCAAACATCTCTTGATGTCAGAAACCAAGGTGGGATGAGGGCGGATGGAGTGAGTCAGGGGAGTAAGGGGAGGGGAGAGCACACACCAGGACTAGCCCCCCACCCTCCGCCCCAGCACCCAGTAAAATAAAGATATGGCAGAGGAAGGGGGTAGGAAGGCAGGAAGGAGGCGGGGCAGGTGGAGGAAGGGGAAGGGGGTGGGGAGGGGCGGGGCCAGAAAAATCCAGGCGCAGGTTGGGGGCCATCCAATCCAAACCAAACCAGAACTTCAAACCATACCTTCGCTGTTTAACGTCAGGTGAGCCGGACCTTGGAAAGGGGAAGGAGAGAAAGAAAGAGAGGAGAAAAAAAAAGAAGAAAAAAAGAAAGAAAAGGGGAAAGAAACAAAGAAAACACGCGTCATCAAAATCAGCCAGAGAGAGGGGAGAAAAAAGCTTTTGCTGCCACAATTTAAAAACCCTTTTAACTTGTGACAGACATCGGGGGAGAGCCCCCAGCCCAGAGCTGAGGGAAGGGGCCCCGATGCCGAAACAGAAGGTGGAGGGCACAAGAGGGGGAGAGAGAGAGAGAGAGAAGGGGGTGACGGAGAGGGGGAGGGGGTACAGGCAGAACCAGAGGGAGGAGGGGCAGGGAGTTACTGCACAGGGAGAGGAGAGTTTGGTTTCTTTTTTTTCTTCTTGCCGGAAAAAAAAAAGGAAAAGGAGGAGAAGCATGAGGCTGGGAGGGCTGCTTTTTCCTTTTTCTTTTTTTCTTTTTTTTTTCTTCCGGGAGGCGGAGAGAAAAAAAAACAGTCAACGAGAAAAACGATTCAGATGAAGGAGAAAATAAAACACGACACAAAAATCAAAGCCACCTGGAGAGAGAGAGAGTGTCCTGTTAGCATGGGATTGAGCTGGCAAGCGGGATCTCCACCCTCCACCCCATCCCACGAGCCTGGCAGAGATGGGAGGACTGGGGCATGAGGAGCCTGAGCCTGGATGGCCTCTCCCACCAAAGGGGGCTGTGGAAAAGCCTCTATCCAGGCCCCATCCCCCAAACTGCACCCCCAACAGCCTCAGAATGGGTAGCAGGCACCTTGCACACCCAGTTCTGCGGGAACTTTGGGGCTCAGGAGGACAAAGAGCAGCAGCAGGTAGGAGGAAGCAGAATCTAGGGGCATGCTGGATCAAGGGGGTCTTGGGACTTCTCTGGTGGTCCAGGGGCTAAAACGCCACACTTCTGCTGCAGGGGGCCCCCGGGTAGTCAGGGAACTAAAATCCCACATGCCCTGGGGCGTGGCAAAAAATTAAATAAATAAAAGAATGGGTGTCTGGGACCTTCCATGGGGAGGCCTGGGGGCTAGGCCAGCACCCTTGGACAGAAGAGACAGAAGAGGATGGCCAAGACCCCTGGAGGGAGCTCCCCTCTGAGGTGACCCAAAAGCTGAATTTTGGAAATGGAAAACACCAGCCCTACATCCAAGACTGAGAGCAAGATTGGTTGGGATTTTTTTCACAGTTGCCTTGGTCCCTTGAGAGAGCCTTGTCAGCTCTGATTTGAGGGCCCCCTCGGCCTCAGGGGGAGAGACTCTGGCCCACTCGGCCAGAACCCCAGTCCCTGACAGGCATGAGTCAAGGGAAAATCCTCTCCAGAGAGGCTAGCAGCACCAGGCCCCACAGCTGAACTGAGACCCCAGGGCTCCCCCAGGAAACCAGTCAGCCCCAACCAACCTCCGCCCTCAGCTCCCCACCCCTACACCTGTGGGGTCTGGCCAAGAGAGTGGGGAGGGAACAGCCCTGCAGCACCACATCACCCTTGGAAACCATCCCAGGGGCTGTGATCATGAGATGTGGGCCCTGGAGGCAGAAAGGCAGGACCAGGACAGAAGATAGGGGAAAGTACCCCAGCTATCTCTGGGGTGAGGCTGAGAGTCAGGACGCCTGGATTCCAAAAAGAAAGACAGCAAAAAGGCCAGAAGGGCACAGCCAAAGGCCGTGGGCCGAGGGCCTGGACCCTGCAGAAGATGGGTGAATGATTCCTGCTGCCCGCTTCTAGTCTCAGGTGGCATGGGTCTCTCCCCACCTCTGGGTCTGAGACCAGCTCGGGGAGGGAAGCACGCCTGCTGAGGGCTGCCTCCGGACAGAATAGCTCTTGGGGAGACACAGGTTTCATCCACAAAACTGAAGGGAACCCAAGTATTTGGACCGAGTCTCATTCCTTGCTCTGAATGTCCCCACCAACTGTTTCCCCAAAAACTACCATCTTCTTCCAAACCCCCTATATGCAGGACCCAGAGCCAGGGCCCTAGCCCCTCATCCAGGCCTTCCAGGCCCAGGAGCCGAGTGCCCTGTGAACCCCACTTCTGTCCCCACAGGCCTGCACCACTGCTGGGGGCAGCGGCTTCTCCTTCTTCTGGCTTCTCCGCCTCGCAGACCCTTGCACTGCCCGGCTCCCCGCCAGCCTCATTAGCATGCGGCACTCTCCTCTGTCACCACGGCAACCAGCTGCTCAGCTCCCTCAGGCATGACAGCGCCAGCCATCTTGGGGAAGGGAAGGCCGGTTCCCTGCCCCATCGTCTGCCCATCTGCCCGTCTGCCCGCAGCTCAAGCCAGCCTGGCCCAAGGGTGCCCTCCCTAAAGCCTGCCTCCCCGCCCGGCCTGAATTCTCTGCTCTCCCCAGGCCCTGGTGCTCCTCCTTACACCCCTCCCTGCTTCCACCTGTGTGTGGCATCAGCCCCTCTGCCTGCCCCTGAAGAAGAGCCGACAGTGATGGATGGCATTACTAAGGGTCCTTTCTTAGGGCACTTTGTCTGGCTGCTTCTGGGTCTCCTCTCCCTGCTACAAAAGGCTAGAGGGAAAGGAGGCAGGGTTACCAGGATCCTCAAAAGGAGATACTTGACAGGAGCTTGGGGAGCAGGATGGCTGGGTTCCTGGGAGAAAGCTAGGCCTGAGCCACAGTGTCAAAGGACCAGAAAAAGGGGGTGAAGGCACGGAGGACTCAGAAATCTGAAGGGGGACCTGCAGAGTCCAAAGTATAGTGCCACCGAGGAGTTCCCCAGTCCACCCCCATGAAGCCACCACCTGCCAGACCTACTGCCCCACTCTCTGTCACCCGCCCTCACTCTCCTACCAGAACCCCAGGGAGGAACAGCATCGAAAGAAAAAAGAGGGCTACAGGGGAAAGGACTGGAAGACACACAAGCAGCCACATCACAGAGATACGCAGATGCATCACATCCCTGCATGTGTATATACACACACACACACATAATACACACACACACAGGCCACAGCCACACACCCCTACCCAACCACTGACATGCAGGCACATGCAAGACCTCATCCAGACCAGCAGGCCACCATGGTGTCCCCAAGAGATGGCTCAGTGGGCTCAGTCCCCACTGTCCCCACAACCCAGCTTCTCTCTTGTCCCTCTAGTCTACTTGTTTGGAGAACTGTTCTCTATTTTCTCCCCTTCAGCTCCAGGTACTGCTCCTCCCCTACCAGCCCTCTGGCTTCTGGCCTGGCTGTTCCTCGACCGGCTTCTCCCCTTTCTGCCCCTCCCTGTGCTGCCTCCTTCCTCTTCCCGCCTCTACTTACCCCACCTCCTTCCTCTGGTCTGTCTGCCCCCTCCCCCAGGCTCTCTCCTCCACCCTTTCCCCCTCTTCTTGCATCTCTCCCTTTGTTCCGGAGGAGACACGACATCAAGAGCAAGTAAAAGTCACATCAGCACTAAATCTTATCTCCAGCCCTCAGAAGGCTGCGTCCACAGACGCGCACACACTCTCTCTCTCTCTCACACACACACACACAGGTAAACACTGACACACGAAGAGGCAGACCCAGACAGGACAGATGCAGACACAGATGCAGACACTTCTTCAGAGGCTCCAGAGACATGGGCCACAGAAGACAGGATGCTGGAGGGGCACACAGCTCCACACACACTCAGATGCACATACAAGTGTACGTGTACAGATGTGCACACAGAGCTGCATGAACACGTGTGCACGTGGGTTCACATACACACACGCATGCACACGTGGGTGCCTGTCTACAGGGATCAGGGGACCTGAGGACACTCAAGGAGAAGGGACATTGGGGAGAGAGACGAGCCAAATGTGGACACCACGAGGGAAAGTGGATTCCAACCCCACATTCAGCCAAGCCCCCCTTGCCTTCTTTCTGCCCCAGACTCCCACATCCAGGGCAGGGTGGGCCCAGGGAGCTCCCAGACAGGGTGGCCCACATGCTTCCCACTCCCACTGCTCCAGGAAGAAAGTATGGGACAGATTTGGTGACCAGGATCCTCTCTCCCTCCCAGCCCACTGCCAGCCCTCCTGTGAGGGCCACATGAGCTTCACTGCAGCCCTGCCTACAAGCCTGGACCATCCAACCCAGTCTTTTCTTCCTGATCTGGTCCACCTTGAAGAAGGAAAAGAAACATGGAAAAGCACAGTGAGAGGAGAAGGTTCAGAGAATGACAGGAACCCAGAGGGAGCCCGGGGAAGGACAAAAACAAAGAAAGAAGTCCAGGAACAGAGTCCTGGAGAAAAAGAGAGGCAGAGACAAAAACCAGAGAGAGAGAAAAGGCAAATGAAGGAAAAGACAGGGAAAGAATGGACAGAGAGACCCTGAAGCGAGGCACACTCCGCACCCTTTCCTGGGCCTGGGCTGAAGGAAGAAGCAGACCACCCTACCTGCTCATGCCAGCCCGGGGGACAGGGGACTGCAAGTGTGTCAAAGAGGAGAAATGGCCACCCAGCCCACACCCTCTGACCCAGGGACCTGACTCCCCACCCCTGGCCTGCCCTCTTCAGATCCTGGAGCAAATTCTACCCGAGCACCACCCCCAGGCCCTGGCAGTATGGCCCTTCTAAGCTTCCTCCCCCGGGCTGAGCAAAAACATATCTTCTCAGTTATTTCTGGACACTCATGAATCTTCAGCCCCACCCCTCCAGCTCCACTCTCGGTCTGGTCTCCTCCCAGGGAAGAAGACAGGCCGCTGGGCAGAAGTGCTGAGGACAGGCAGCGGAAGGGCTGGCAGAAAGAGCGAACAGGTGAGAGGCAGGGCCAAGGCAGCCAAGAGGACAACCAGACAGCCTTCCCTGGGGCCCCTTACACATGAGCAAGGGAGGGAACCACCAGGACCCCCAGCAATTGATCCACCTCTTCCAGTGACCGAGAGGCATCACTCACCTTCCATGGAGTGCTCCTCTGTAGGCCAGCGAGGTTCAGGAAAGGGGAGGCAAAGAGAGAGAGAAAAAGAGGGCTGTTAACAAGGGTACCAAGGACAGGGCTCCAAGCGAGTGATGGGAGACGGGTTCAAGGTCTTCCAGCCTGCCCAGGCCTGGACACAAGTCACAACCTGGAAGGCCCCTGGGGGATGAGACAGAGACCAAGCTGGTCCCTGAGCCGGCACCTCACACATAGGGTCACACAGCCCAAGGGGACCTGAGCCTAAGTCACATTTCAGGAAACTGAGGCCTACGACAGGGTGGCGGCGGTTCCAGGTCACATGAAGAATTGGAGGCCAGGCCAGGAGAGGCAGTCAGGCCCCCCCCGCATTCCCCCGCATCTCAGAGACAGATGAGGTCACGCTCACACAGGGCTCACCCTCACTGACACACTGACACACATAGGCACTTAGTGATGCAGAGACACGTATAATCTCTCACACAACTCACACCTGAGGCCTTTGCACACTCAGACGCAACCGTGGTCCCCATCAGCACCCTTGGGGTCGGGGGGTTAGTACACAGCTTCTGTCTCAAAGTGCCACGTGACTCCCATCCCAGGGAGCCTCTCTGAGCCCCCAGGACCTCTCCAGGGTAGAGATGGGTGGACTAGAGCTCCTCTGAGGCCCCTTCCAGCTCTGGTTCTGTGATTCTGGGATAATGACTTTTCAACAGCTGGGTAAGGCAAAGTGCCCCCAGGCTGGATGGGCTACTTCAGTGGTAGAAGGGGGTCAAAATTCGGGGGGGTCCAGACTGAGACCACCCCTCTGTCATGCCACAGCCTTTGGGCAGTCAGCCCTCACTGCTTAGGGGCCTGCCTGCGCCTGTCCCTGGGGCTCACCACCATGTAGGGCAAGAGAGAAGGAAGGAAGGGAGGGAGCCGAGAGGCGATTCCTTCAACTAAGCTCAGGCAGGCTGGGCTCACACACACACACACACACATGTGTAAGTGGACCCCAGGATACACACGCGCATAGGCAAACAGCTATTCAGGACACCCTCACGCACACGTGCACACACCATCTCCTACCTCCAACCTCACTTTGTGTTATTGTCTCATCCGCTCTCAGGAGGGTAGGTAAACTCCAGAAGCACACACTGTCATTTGTCACATCTTATACCCGCCCCCACAGTGCATACACAGGCTCCATGCAGAATCAATACCCGCACTGTGATCTAATACATAATATGAGCTGCACACAGCAAACCACCCCCCACTCCCTCCAGGGGCTAGAGACCCACCCCCCCTCCGTGAGGAACACAGCTCCCTTTTTTGTCTGTGATCTATCATCTCCCATTTTCTAAATCCCCACACACAAGCCTATACATATCTACATGTGTTACGCACATACCTCTCTACAGCCCAGGGCTTCTTTTACCTGGCAGCCGCATCCGCCAACAGCCGTGTATGCAATACTTGCTTAAATAAACTGAATCCCATGACATTTGTGGCAGGGAGGGGAGCTGGCTAGGAAGGGGCCCCAAGGAAAACGCTCGGGCACTCGTGAGCAGCCCTGTGTCTGGGGTCACCCAGCCCCATGTGCTGGGGCCCTGGCTGGTCAGCACACTTATCTCTCCAGCTCCTGCACAAACAAGCAGGCTCGGTGTTTCTGGACAATCCAGCATGGCGGGAATTGCAAACCCTATTCCCACCTGCCACAAATGTGGGTCATGCTACACTCAGGAAGGTCAAACGCCCAAGTATAGTTTGCTGCCTGCACGAGTCCCCTGTCTCCTGGCTTCCTAGCGAGGTACCCAGGGACTCACTGACCTCTCCTTCTTGGCTGCACTTTGCTTTCTGCTGATTCACCTATGCCCCTCACCTGCCATCATGGGCCCCTCCAGGCTCAGCCCCGCGCCCTCCACACTCCTCTTCTTCCACCCTCCTCCGTGAGAGCTCACTTTCATGGCTGAGGGACTCCCAAACCTGCATTTGCAGCCCTGGCTTTTTTCCTGAGGGCCAGTCCTACACCCCGGCCATGAGCTCAGCAATCACTCAGTTCCTGACATGCAGCCCCCGCTCAAGCCACACTTGACATCTCCACCCTCTGCAACAAAGTGCCCATTTCCCTGCCTTCAGCAAAGGCACTGCTTTCAACAAATGCTTCTTTTTTTTTTTAATTTTATTTTTCGGCTGCACTGAGTGGCATGTGAGATCCAAGTTCCCAGACCAGGAATTGAATCCATGTCCCCTACACTGGAAGCACAGGGTCTTATCCACTGGACTGCCAGGGAAGTGCTTCAACCAACACTTCTTATGGGGTATATGCCCCACACTCTGCCAGGCTCCAGAGATGCCATGAGTCAGTCACACATTGTGTGCCATCACACACCAGCTTCCGGGCAACCCTCACAAGTTCGGTATGTTACCTCCCTCCTTTGCACAGAAAAGGACACTTGCCCAGGAGCACAAAATCACCTCTGCCTTTGCCCACCGCACTCCTTGGTCATCAGAGCCCCCTCACTCACCCCTGACCCGGGTTCCTGCCTTAGTCTCCTGCTGATTGGTCCCCCCACCCAATTCCAGCCTGGCTCTCTTGGTACCTGTACCAGATACACTTGACTAAGCACTATCATGATCAACACACATGCACACATGGGCGCGCATGGGCAGGACTTCTCAGAGGCTCAGGTACAAACTTCTTCTGTGCTCCTGACCTGCCTTCAGAGAAGGGTGACCGAGTGGCTCACGGGCTGAGTGTCCTCCTGTCCACGATGGCCCTCTCTTCCTGCCGGCCTTCCCTGATCAGATCAGGCACCCAGAAAGCAGCCTTGATTTGTTTTCCTTCCTACACCAATCACCAGGTCCTATCAATTCCAGCTTCTAAAACTCTAAAAGCTCAGCTCAACTCCTTGAAATCCTTCCATCCCTCAATCACCATCAGCACAGCCCAAGGCCAGACCCTCCTCAGACCCTCTTCTCGGAACACTCTTAAAGGACCTCCCCCTACGGCAGTCTTTTTACCTGTAATTCACAGTCCAGCACCACCAAAGTGGTCCAACCAAGTCAAGGCTTAGAACTCTTCGAGGCTTCCCAGGACCTACAAGATCAAGTCCACTCTTTTTTTTCAACTGGATTTATTTACTTTTGGCTGCACTGGGTCTTTGTTGCTGCGCCCAGGCCTTCTCTAGTCATGGCAGGGGCTACTCTTTACTGCGGGGAGAGCTACTCTCTGCTGCAGTGAGCAGGCTTCTCCTGCAGTGGTTGCTCTTGTCGTGGAGCGTGGGCTCCAGGCACTCAGGCTCAGTAGTTGTGGCCGATGGTCTTAGTCACTCATGGCATGTGCGATCTTCCTGGACCAGGGATTGAATCTGCATCCCCTGCTTTGCAAGGCAGATTCTTAATGTATGGACCACCAGAAAAGTCCAAGTTCAGTCTTTTTTTGTTTTCCTTTGGGCTGTTTTTTGGGGGGCTGTGCTGGGTCTCAGTTGTGGCACACAAGAGTTTTGTTGCAGTGTGCAGAATCTTTGTGACAGCATGCAGGATCTTTAGTTGCGTCACACAAGCACTTAGTTGTGGCATGCGGGATCTAGTTCCCTGATCAGGGATCAAACTCCGGCTACCTACTTTGGGAGGGCAGAGTCTTAGCCACTGGACCACCAGGGAAGTCCCAGTCCAACTTTCTTGAGAAAGTCCATTCAAGGTTTTACCATGCCTCCCTCCAACCTCCCCTCCTTGCAATAATCCAGGCTCCAGCCACACCCTGTTTCTCCACGTATCCCTAATATGCCATGTGTCTATACATACTATTCCCTTGGCTGCCTGAGAAGTCGACTCCTGCTTTCAGACTAGGTCAGTCTATGTGGGTCTGTGTTCTGAGCTGATCCCCTAGCCATCCCTCTTTTGTGCCAGTTCTCAAGATGTACCTCGGGTTGTTATTTCACTTATCGGATCTCTATTGCAATTGTGCTTCCGTGTCTGCTTCCTGGCTGGACTGTGAGATCTCCAAGAGCAAGGACAATGTCTCATTCATCTCTGTGTATCCAGCTGCTCACACAGTTCCTGGCTCAGAAAAAGGCAGGCCTGTGTTTGTTGAATGAATAAAAAGTTAAAAGTGAATACTCCTCACTTACCCAGCACTTTGAGTGAGCCTGACTCTTGCCATGCACCATTTCCCTACTGTTAATACTTCATCAACAGATACTATTACTCCCTCAGAGAGATGGGGAGACCAAGGCTCGGAAAATAGAAGAAACTTGCCCAAGGCCACACTGCTGGGCAGAGGGACAGAATCAAAATCTGAAACAAATCTGTCTGGCTTTAAAAGTTCTGATGGGCTACATTCTGGGCCTGCAAGTCAAGATTTCTAGAAGCTGGTTTTAATCGGCAGTTCCGATCTTATTTCCCATAAAGCACAATCAGGGACTTTCCTGGTGGCCCAGCCAACAGCTAAGATGCTGCACTTCCAATGCCTGGGTTCCATCCCTAGTCAGGGAACCAGATCCCACATGCTGCAACTAAGACCCAGCACAGCCAAATAAATAGGTAGCTTAAAAAAATAATAATAAAGCATAACCATCTTGGTCTGATACACTCAACTTACATCCTCTAGACTCTGCACTTAGGCCATTTTCCTGGCGGTAAAGCCCTAGCCTTTCCTTTGCCTCCACAAATCTCACTCAGCCATCCTTCAAGATCTAGCCAAGTTCTACCTCCTTCTTGAAGCCTTCTCTGACCACGAGGGTTAATAATCATAGTAGCATTTATTGATCACTTAGAATAGTGCCTGGCACATCATAAAGTGAAAGTGTTAATCGATCAGTCATGTTCAACTCTTTGTGACTCCATGGACTATAGCCCGCCAGGCTCCTCTGTTGATGGAATTTTCCAGGCAAGAATACCAGAGTGGGTAGCCATTCCCTTCTCCAGGGGATCTTCCAGAGCCAGGGACTGAACCCAGGTCTCCTGCATTACAGGCAAATTTTTTACCATCTGAGCCACCAGGGAAGACCTAAGTGTTTCCATTTGTTGTTTAGTTGCTAAGTTGTGTCTGACTCTTTGCGATCCCATGGACTGCAGCATGTCAGGCTTCCTTGTCCTTCACCATCTCCCGGAGTTTGCTCAAACTCATGTCCATTGAGTCAGTGACATCATATTTCCATGTATTCACTTATTTAGTCCTCATAACAACACATGACCTTTGTTTCACAGAGTAGGGCATTGAAAAACAATGCGATTCAGCAACTTGTCCAGGTTCACACAGCCAGCAGTTAGCAAACCCCAGATTAAGCCCAGCAGCCTGTGCTCTTAACCATTCCACCCTAGGAGACTCTCCTTGGGAACATCTACCTCATCTCTGGGACCTTACAGCAGTCACTCCCCACCCAGCTCTCTCAGCTGTCCATCGCTTTCTGCCTGGAGCTGTCTCCAACAACAGAAGCTGTCAGGACCACAGGTATTAGATGCTAGAGCTGACAGAGTGATTCCACATATGTGACCTCATTTACTCAACTTTCATACACGCAGGTCTTGACTGCCTCCCCAGAGGGCATAAACGGTATTGTCTTGACTAACATGAATTCAGGATTCCGACAGATTCATTATCAAGGACAGTGATGAAGACCAGAACCGAAGAAAAGAAACAGTGCTGAGCAGCCACAACCGACATGATAACAGTTATACATTAAAAACTGTTATTTTCTCATAGGGGAGCCTCTCACACCCAACCCAGAATCCGCTCTCTGTTAGTGACACACAATTCTAACATGCTGGGAATGCTGATTTCCAAGTTCACAAACAGAGGTGGGGGGGGGGATTGCTACCTGACAACTCCTCCAAAGGGCGGAGGTGGAAAAACTAGAAAAAGCCAACATAAGAACACAGAAGTACAATAGTCTGGCATCATTTCAGGCAGGGACATACCTCAACAAAGGAAGCACTGAGTGACAGTCCAGTGCAATACCTGAGGGGAATCACGACAGCCTGAGTCATCCGGAAAAGGCTAAATCACCTTCCAAATGTGCTTAGGCAGGCAGGGAGGTGTGCAACAGATTTTTTAAAGATTTCCATTTGAAATGTTATAAATGGTGGTGAGTTGCGTATTTTAATGGGATAATGTCCCCCTTTTCAGGATGAGTTCCTCCCCGAGGGCTCCGGAAGGCTGAGAGTTTACTGATCGATTTCCACTGCCCTCTCTCAATGGTAGAACAGCTGGCCGACAAAGACAGGGAACACCCTCATCACACACTGGCTGAAAGAAGCTGTAGCCCAAGGAATCCAGGGTGGTTACTGGTTTTGGATGAAACACCATCCCGAAGCACCTCCAATAAACCAAACGCAGGTCATCCAATAAACCAAATGCAGGTCATCCACGACACAGCTGACTGCCTGCCTCTCCTTTTCAGAGGCAGCGTGGAAAAGGTGGGAGCCCCCAGAGTCAGCTCAGGTTCAGATCCCAGCTCTTAATCTCACGGAGCGGTCATGCCTTCAACACACCCAGCAGACGCCCACTAGCTGTGAGGCCCTGCTCTCTCCTCCTTTGACTGTGTGATCCAATTCCCTTTCTGTTCTAACTGCCCCCTCCCAGTGTCTGTGGCCGCTGCTTTCCCTCCTCCTCCCAAATGAGCCCCCTGACGTCTCTTCACCTCCTCCTTGGCCACTTCATCTGACTCCAAAGTTTCCAATACTCTCTCCACACACGCAGCTCCCAGGTCTCCACCGCAGTCCCAGCTTCAACTCAAAACTCTGGTCTCACATTTCCGACTGCCTGGACACCTCTGTCCAGAAACAGCAAGACAGGGCTGTGATCTGTGGCTCAAACCTGCTCCCTCTCCCAACTTTCCTCTCCCCTGTCACCCCCACCAACATCCTTCTAACCAAGCAAACCTGAAACCTCACCACCTCTGCTCCTCCACGTGGGAAAGGCAGAGTCCTACCGCTTCAGTCTCCACCACGGCTCTCAGCCGCATTGCTGCTGCTGCCACCTCAGCCGCCACCACCCTTCCTCGCCACTCCCCAAAACAGCCGAGGTTCAGGACCTCAATGTCTCTTTCCTGAGCTTTCTCCCACTGATTCCGCCACCACATGACTCTGCCTTCCATACTGCATTCTACCCTTTGCTCCCAGCTTCCAAAACACTATTCTTATTCACACACCTGCTCAAAATTATTTTGTGGCTCCATTTACCGATACTCTATACACAGCATCCAATACATATTAGTTGAATAATTTAAGTCAAAACTCTAAGACCTGGGGAATTTCCTGGTGGTTCAGTGGTAAGGACTCAGTGCTTTCACTGCTGGGGGCCGGGGTGGGGGGTGGGGGCTGGATTTGACTCCTGGACAGAGACCGTTCTGCAAGCTATGAGGTAGAGGGAAACAAATGGAAACAACCCCAAGACCTGGCCTCAAGCTGCTTCTCCTGCTTTAGATCTCACTGTCTTCCCTCCATTCTCTGGTGTCCCTGTATGGCCATGATGTGTGCTTCCCCTTCCATACCTTTGTTCTTACTAGCTCCTTTGCTTGGCGGGACCTCCCCAAACCAAGTTTACTGATCAAAATTCAGGACCAGTCTTAAACAATATGCCTTTTATTACTAATCCCCCAACTTGGCTTCCCAGGTGGTGCAAATGGTAAAGAATCCGACTGCCAATGCAGGAGACCCAAGAGTTATGGGTTCTACCTCTGGGTCAGGAAGATTCACTGGAGAAGGAAATGAAAACCCACTCCAGTATTTCTTGCCTGGAAAGTTCCATGCAGAGGAGCCTGGTGGGCTATACCCCATGGGGTTGCAAAGAGTCAGACTGAGCATGTATGCACACACAACTTGTAAACTCTCCCCTTCTTCAAAATCCCAAGAGTACTCTGCTTATAATAATACTATCATTTATAACACCAGGCTTTCCTGGTGGCTCGGTTGGTAAAGAATCTGCCTGCAATGCAGGAGACCCAGGTTCAATCCCTGGGTTGGGAAGAGGCCCTGGAGAAGGAAATGGCAACCCACTCTAGTACTCTTGCCTGGAGAATCCCATGGACAGAGGGGCTGGGCAGGCTACAGTCCGTGGAATCATGAAGAGTCAGATACAACTGTGTGACTTTCACTTCACTTTACACCACTAATTACATACCAGATACTTGTTTAATTCCCACAACAAACTTGTGAGATAGCCATGCTTGTTCCCATTTTGCAGGTCAGGAAAAACCAGTCTGAAGGTTAGGTATTCATGTGACTCACAGGCCTAGAGAGTAGAGAAAGTGAAGTCACTCAGTCGTGTCCGACTCTTTGCGATCCCATGGACTGCAGCCTTCCAGGCTCCTCCGTTCATGGGATTTTTCCAGGCAAGAGTACTGGAGTGGGGTGCTATTTCCTTCTCCAGAGGATGTTCCCAACCCAGGGATCAAACCTGGGTCTCCTGCACTGTAGTCAGATGCTTTACCATCTGAGCCACCAGGGAAGTCACACTAGAGCAGAGAAGTCAGATTTAAATCCAGATCTGACCCTCAGGAGACAGAGCTTCATGGTCACTAAGCTACACTTCCTCACTGCAGCTTGCTGCATATAGCATGTTAATTGCTTGCTGCTATTTCTTGAGCACTTTCTATGTGCCGGGCGCTATTCTAAGCACTTTATATGAATTAGCTTATTTAATTCCCATAACAATTCTGTAAGTTAGGTAGTATTACTGTCCCATTTTACAGATAAGGAAACCAGGGGGAGAGAACTTAAGTCCAAGGTCACTGCCCAGATAGCCCGACTACAGAATCTGTGCTCTTAACCACACACTGGCCTGCTTTTCTTCTGCTTCCTCAGTTAAGCAGGCAACTCCCAGAGCAGTGTCTTCTCCACGTCTGACTCACCTACAGCCCCCAACACAGAGTTTTTCACAAAGGAGGGCTTGAAAACAACCTGCTGAATTAAATCGCCAACAAACCTACCAAATACATATGAGACCCATGCATCTATTTTCCTGTTAACTCATGCATCACCACTGGCTTCATCTCTCTCCCAAGTGAAGTACACACCACACTCTGACACGCCATGTCACCGTATGCCTCTGCGCCCCCACTCCACTCGAGGTATTCCACACATACCAGCACACTCTTCTTCCTTGATCACTTTTCAGCTCTTTCTCCCCACACATGAATGACATGAGGAGGAATTCCCATGAAAATCAATGCAAAATCCCAGTCTACTTGATCCCCACTTTGGCAGACAGTCAGCAGGAATACACACACTTGGTGACTCATACTTAGCCCTGTCTTCAATCACCTGTGGCCAGAACCCCAGAGAAAAGAAGCAGATTTCCTAGCATGGAAGTTCTCAGTCAGTGGGCAGGCCCAGACCCTGGAAGGCAGGAGGGTCGGGGGGTAGGGGGTGTCCAAAGAATTCACCAACTAGCTGAAGGCAGATTGGTATATCTTACATATAAAGCTAAAACTATTTTTCCTAATGTATATTTGATTAACCACAATGGCAAATATAACATCAAAGCCATGTAAAAGCTCTCCTGAATTCATAGTAGCTTTGAGTCATCTATTTTCACAATAAACAGATATAAAAATAACCACTATTTGGAAGGGGTACTGTGAATTACTGACTTTTAAAAATGTCTTCAATCTTGGAAAAAGCTGGGGATCACTCAAAGCAGATAAGAATGAAATAACTGTAATTTCCAGGGAGGCTTGAAGACTCTGGCCCTGATTAGGAGCCAGACCTGTTCCCCTTAAAATCTTCCAACCCCAAACCCAATACCCAAGGGGCAGTAGCTCATTCCTTTCCTCCTTGGCTGGATGAGAATGTACTAGAAGAAGTGTAATGAGCACAGGATATTACAAAACCTACCCAGGAAATAAGGAACAAATGTAAAGGGAGGGAATGAGGTCATGGGTGGGAGGAGAAGCAGTAGAGCTGTCACTGTGCCTGTCATCACTAGATGTAATCAGAGTTTATCAGAGTTGATAACCACCATGCCCATAACACATATCTGAAAATATACACATACGTAGTTCCACATACACATACAGCCTCCCCCAAGCCTTTATTCTATCAAATACTTGTTAACATCTATTCAGTCATCAAAGAGATGTTTATTAAACAACCACTAAGTGCCAAATACCACACTAGGTGCAGGGAATTCAGAGATGACTATCTCTACCTTTTTACCTCAGACAAAGCACAACTCCCTCAACGGATATCTCACGCACACACACACAAAATGGGATAGATATGCAGCTGCCTCTCCCAGCTCCAACAGAGCTGACACAAACATTTAACTGATACACATCCAACATATATACACATGATACAACCACCCCATCACACACAGGTACCCAAACACATCTCAGACACACAACCACACATCTTGCATGGCTCACTGGGAGCCTCTGGCCAATTAATCCTTTCAGGGAATGAATACAAGGACTCTGCTGCATTTTTCATACACCCAGACCAATTCTGCCACAGTGAGATCATGGACCAGTGGCTTCTCTGTAGCTCAAATTTCCCTTCCATCAAGTCAGAAGGGTGTGGTTCCCTGGTGGTGCAGTGGCTAAGACTCTGAGCTTCCGCTGTAGCAGGCTCAGGTTCAATCCCTGGTTGGGGAATGAAGATCCCACAAGCTGCTGCACGGTGCAGCCAAAAACATAATCTCTAAAAAATAATTTTAAAAAAAATAGCACGGTTCACGCTATTTTCTTAAGAAGGCTTGGAGGGGAGAGATCATAGGGACCCGAGAATCAAGTTAAAAGTCATGAAAAATTGCTCATAAAGTCCAGTGTCTTACTGAGGTCTCCCAGGAAAACACACACACATGGATACCTACACATGCAGCCACACTCTTACACTCACATACTACTCACTCTACTAGGCACGGGACTTTATTTGCCAACAGACCATTCACACAAGACGTTTACACCGCCAGACTCCCGCACCTCTGCATGCAAGCAAACACACAGAGACACACAATTTCACAGTTTAGGGAGCACCTGCACTCCTTGGAGAGAAGGTGAGAAGGTGCCAGATTGACTTAATACACACAGTTCCTGAAGATACGTCCCACCACCTTGTACAAGTAACTCCCAAGAGCCACTGAAAACCTCCCTTATGTATTCCTCTACCACAACAGCAGATACACGGCCAAAATACTGGGCAAAGTACAGGACTTCACCTGCAAACATGGCTACTCCTGTGGCTGTCCCCAGGTCTTGGCCAGGAGGACACTACCCGCAAAGCAGTCCCAGGGCCACACTGGTTTGTGGGCACACACACTCCTCAAAGACCCTACCTCTTGAGGGCAGACACACCCACAACTGCTGAACAGCCCACAGCTCCTAGGGGGACTGAAGGAAAGGACTGCACGCCTCCGCTCCAAACGGCTGCCACACACCAGGAAGGAGATGCCTATGCCCGGGCTCCAAACTGATGGGGGACCTCTCCCCCACTCCCCAGCCAGACCAAAGTACAACAGGGGCCTCAAAATCCCTCCCTTGCCCACTCCCCTAAAACCCCACCCCACCCCAGGCCTGGAGCAGCCACCCTCAACCTTGCTCATCAAGGCCTCGTGCATCCCGGGTACTGGTAGAAGCTCTCCTTTCTTTAACCTCCCCTTCGAGTCCTGATTTCACACCCAGTTCCAGAGTCCTCAGCAGTCCTCTCCAGCCCCTAGTCTCCCTTCCAAACCCCACGCTTGCGAGGGCTCCGATGTTCAAAACCAGCCTCCGCTTGCAGTCTCTCACCCGGGAGAGACGCCAGCCATTTTTTCTCCCCCTCATCAAAACCCGCGACTCTAGTCACCAACTCTGAGAGGCCTCAGCCACCCTCTCCCTCGAGCTTCATTCACTCTGGAAACACTCGCTTCCCGCCCTCCTGGCGCGTGCAGTCACAACCTCACAATCACCAACCACCCTCGCACGCGCAGAGGGCTCTTCTCCCGGGGCCCAACGGTCTCCCGCCCGGGGCCTCAGGAGCGGGTCCAGTCGGGGCCTCAGGCCGGGCTTCCCGCCCGCGCTTGGACCCTCAGGCTGTGGCCCCGCCCACCCGGGCCGACCACGCCCCAGCCCCTAGGCCCCGTCGGCGCTGGAAGGCCCCGGCCCCGTCACTCACGCTCACAGCCCCACCCACCGCCCAGAGGCTACAAGCCCCACACAGCCTCCAGGACTCTCACAGGGCCGCCCCCCAACCACCGTCCCCGCCCACAAGGCCCCACCCACTGCCGCACAAAGGCCGCGCCCACACAGAGCTCTGCCACCGGCCCTTGCGGGCGCCTCACAGTCGGTCACCCACCGACCCACACGCCCTCAAGGGCCTGGCCTTCGTCTTCTCGCTAGTTGGCTCTCACTGCACAGTCCTACCCACAGGTCGCCACGGAACCCTCCCTGGGGATAGGGAGAGGCGCCCCGGATGGGCTCTCGCGGCCGCGGCCACACCGGACCTGCCCGCCGGTCACGCCCACCTGGGGCACCCCGCGCCTTGTCCTGCTCCCCGGCTGACCACGCGCGCCCTCTCCTTGAGACAGGGGTCCTCACACGCCCCTCACAACTCGCGTGCTGGTACACACGCTCGCCCTTGTGCCGGAGCCAGCGAGCGCAGGGGCCCCCCACAGGCCCCAGTCCCGGGCAACCCTCCCGCCCCTCACTCCCGCGCCCAGGCGCCCAGCGGCGGCTCCCCCGGGCTCACCTTCGCTGCAGAACTTGCCGCCGAAGCCCGTGTGGCTGCAGTCGCAGCCCACCTCGCCGGGGGCCAGCACGGTGCAGAGGCCGCCGTTGGCACAGGGGTTGCGCGCGGGGGCGCACAGGGGGTCGGCGGCGGCGCCGCGCAGGCCCTGGCTGCCCAGCAGCGCTGGGGGCCGCTCGCCCAGCTTCAGGTTGGCCAGGAGGCCGCGGAAGGGCGGCTCGTACTTGACGGTGCTGAGCGTGAGCGCCGAGAGTCGCACGTCGGGTGGGATGCCGCCCACGAACAGGTCGCTGGCCACCTGCATCTCTCGCCGCTTCGAGCGCACCTCAGCGGTGCGGGCCTCGCCGTCCACCGCCAGGGCGGTGCGGCGCGCGTCGCGGGTCAGCAGCACCATGTGCCAGCGGTCGTCGGCCACCGGCGTGTCCAGCTGCAGCGTGGCGGGTTCGGCGCACGAGAGCGTGAAGCGCAACCGCAGGCGGCCGTCCACTAGCAGTAGCTCCAGGAAGTCGCAGTCGCCGCCGTCGTCCAGGTAGAGCAGCAGCGCGCGTGTGGCGTTGGTGCGCAGGCTGAAGCTGAGCTCGCCGCTGCTCGCCGCGCCGGCCCAGCGCGCGTAGCGCGCCCACTGCCCGGGGCCGCCACCGAACTCCAGGCCGCCCGTACCTGCCGCGAGGGTCAGCAGCAGCAGCAGCGGCAGCGACGGCGGCCGCCACCGGTTCCCGGGCGCCATGCCTCTGGCGGCCCCGGCCCCGCCCGGCCCCCGGCCCCGCTCAGGCTTCAGAGCCGCGGGCGCATGGGGCAGGGAGGGGGCCGGGCGCCCCCCGCACCGAGCGGGGCTCCCTCGCCGGCTCACAGTGCCATGGGCCCGGCCGCAGGGCGAGGCGCGCAGAGGCCCAGATGCCGGCTTCCCCCGGGCGGCGGCAGAGGCGCCCCTCCCCCGTTGCAGGCTCCGACGGAAGATAGGGGAGGGAGTCCTGCGGGGAAATGGAGAGGAAAGGGTTACTGAGGAGCTCGGAGAAGGGGCCGCATCGTCGGTGTCTGGCTCCCCCTTCACACTCTCAAGAGCTCAACTGTTTCCCTTTACAACTGGAGGAGCCACCAGGATGGGAATACTCGGGACCCAGCACTTGGTGGGGTATGGGGGGGGCGAAGGGGTGGAGATACCACTCTCTAGGGGCATCATCTAGGGTTTCAGATGTAGACAGGTAGGGAGGTGACACCTTAGAGTCCAGGAGGAGCCCAGTCCAGATGCCCTCACCCTCGCCTCCCATCAGGACCAGGGCCAGCTCCTGTGGGTGAGGCCTAGAGACTCCTCCAGCTGCTGACCACAGCCCCTTCCTCTTGAGCCACCCAACCTCTCTGTGCATGGTCCCACCACCTGCCATGGGCTCTCTCTCATCAGTTCCTGATGCTGGATAATGAAATTGCTAAATAATTCATTGGGATTAATTAAATGCCAATTCATCAATTGTATCCCTGGGTAACCTGGCTGGGAAGGAGGCAAGGGAGAGAAGCCAGCCAGGACCCAGACTTCCAGGCCCCAAGCCCTCTCCATCCACGCAAGGACACAGGCACCTGATTCTGTGTCTACAACTCCCCAAAACCACAGGCACCCCCTTTCTGGGCTCCAACCCTCTGCTCACCATCCCAGGTCCTTCCTGAACCTAAATGTCTGTCGCCCTCAAGCTCCAGCTCCCAGTCTTCAGCCTGGGATCTTGGGCCTTCACTTCACCCCTGGGTTCCAGCCTCCTACCCATCCAGGGCTGGGGGAGCCACCAGGAGGCAGGCAGCCTCATTTGCATAAAATTGCCTTTCTGAAATGATTACCCTTGTAACTGGCTGTCAGAGAGCAATTTATACCCCACGACAGGGAGGGGAATTTGCATCTCGTTAAACTCCAAGTCGTAATTATTTATATCCAACAACCCTCCTGAATATTGCATTGATTTTATTTTGGGGAGGGAGGAAGGGAAAGAGGTGGGGGTGAAGCCTGAGAGAGAAGCAGAGAAGGGCCAGAGTTTAGGAAAAGACAGGGAAAGATTGAAGGGGTGGGGGGAGCGGAAGAAGAGAAATCGCATGAAAGGGAAGAATAATGGATGAAAGAGAAGGCCTGATGGGGAGAAAAAGAAGCGAGAAGATACAGAAAATTAAATTCCAGATTCCGATGGCATTTATCAGTGCCCTGGATGCTGAGCAGTTTTACAAATGTCATTTTACTTAATCAGCCTGAGAGGTCCCACTATTCCTATTAACCACTGGGGAATCCCACATATTAAAGTCTAGGGACTTGCCCAAGGTCACATACCCAGTCAGTGGGGAACTGGGACTTAGATCCATGTCTCTCTGACTCCAGCATGACAAAGGGCAGGGCAGCCGCAGGTGTAGTTCAGAGAGGTGTGAGCCAAAAGAAGAGAAGATGGATCCTTGGAGAGAGAGAAGTTTGGATGGATGTGTTTCCTCCCTCCATGGGAGGAAGCTAGGGGTATGAAGGGAGAGAGAAGGCTAAGGCCCCCCTAAAAAGCCAGGTGAAGGGTGAGCAGAGAGTTGGGGGACAGGGTGGTTAGAGCGATATGTATGCAGAAAGAAGATGAGGCACAGAAGGCCTCAGGAGTCTGGCAGTAGAGTTTGAGGAGCCACCTCCAAGAGACCCTCAAATCCAGCTCTCAGGCCCTGCCATCTGGCTCCTTCTGACTCCCCCTCCCCAACCCTACAGGCTCCAAGAGGGTCTCAAGAGTCCTGCCCCAGCCCCTCTCCAAGGGCTGCCCCTTCCCAGGCAAGAAGGGATGTGGTCCAGGCAGGCAACCCCTTCTCTCTCCAAACACTGTCGCTGGTTATATATAGCTTTGCCACTGCCTCTCCTCATTGGGTAATAGAGATAATTAACATGCACGGGCTAATTAGCCAATCAAATTAAATGCAGCACCTGCTCCCAGCCTGATTGACCCCCTTACAGCCCCCCCCAACTTGCGCACACACGCGCACCCTCACCCCAGCCCAGGGCAGGGTATAAGGGACCCTCAGGCTTGGGGGAGGGAAAGACCAAACCCCCTCTTCAGAAGGAGCATCCAGAGATCCCTCAGCAGAGGCGCAGCTCCAGACACCAGAGAAAGGCATCCTCCTGCCCTTCCCCTGCAACAGGGTCTCAGTCTGGCCTGGCCTGTCTCCCAGCCCCCACCCCCACTTCCGGACACTATTTTGGGGAGGGAATTAATTAGCTATCGATTTCTGCTGGCAGAAGGAATAGGATTTCGTGCTGCTGTCCAGTCACCCCTCGGCCGCGGGTATAAGGAGGGGATTCGTTCCGGCCCTGCCCCGCAACCCAGAGCCTCTGTCTACTCACATCCCCCACCCTCTGCAGAGCGGCAGAGGGGTCCCTGCTGACAGAGCCTAGGGGCAGGGTCTCCCTAGTTCAGGAAGTAGGCAGAGGACAGAAAGTGAAGGATGGTGGAGGAGGCCTCCAGAGGCTGGAAGGCGGCCTCCTGGGTCCTAAAAATCAGAGGAATGTTACCCGTTTGGGGGGTGGAAGTGGCGGTGGCAAAGTGGGTAAGAGTTTAGGAGATGACTCTTTGGGTCTTTGTGTGCCCAGATGTGGAGAGAGAGTGTGGCAAGGGAGGGGGTGCTGTGGGCAGGCAGGTGCCTGGGAGCGGCTGTGGGGGCAGAATTTGGGCTTCTGTGGTGCCCCCAGGAGGGGCTGGGGCAGGGGCTGGGCCTGCGGCCCCTCAAGGCTCATTACTCATTCTCCCCACAGCCCGCAGCTCTGCAGCACAGGCCAGCCTGGCTCAGTGCCGGGGCACAGGGGCTGCAGGGCTGGCCGGGAGGAAGCCCCTGCCCTCCCTGTGTCCTCTCTCCAGAGACCACTGGGGCAGCTTCAGGCTTGCGAAGCAAAGATAACCCCAAGAGAAGCGTGAGCTAAGCAGACACCTGAGTCCTTCCCACCCCACCCCGCCCTACAGTACCCAGGAAACCTGCTGCTCTTCACCACCCCTGTCCCTTCCCTTCAGCCTTTCTCCAGTCCAGGACCAAGCTTCTGCCTCCAACCCACCCTTCCTCCCAGGACACAGGGGCTTCCTGCTAACCTAGGATGTTCTGTCCTTCCTCAACTCCTGGCATGCAGCTCTCCTCCAAACGGGCCAGGGCCAAGGCCTTGCACAACAGCTACATCAAGTAAAGGGTCCTTGGAGTTGAGCACGGCCCCTCCCCCACACTCATGCCTTGCAGTAGAAACCCCCTGGCACCCGCAGTGTCCAGGCTCTGCTCCCCAAGATCGATGTTTCTCCAGTGCCCACTGCCAGTGCAGAGACACTGGCCAGAGCAGCCTTGGGATATCCCGCCTGCCGAGTGACATCAGTGCAGCGCACACCACCAGCCACTGCTGGCCCAGGGCCACTGCTCCTCCAGGGAACAGACCTCTCCCCTGCCATCAGGGATTCTGCCCCCGAGTCAGCTCCCTAGCACCCCCTACCCACGGGTAGACTCTGCAGCGCTGAGTCAGAGGTGATGGGAGCTAGACGAGTTGGGGGTGGGGTGACTCAGCAGCTCTCAGGACTTCAGCCCACTCTCAGCCCCACAGAATCCTGTCCCACAGATTCTTTCTGGGCCCTGACCGCCTCCTCCTCATCTTCCCACGATCAGACCAGTGCCAGCATGGCATCTGAGCTGTGACTCTCGGGCTTTCCACTGAGCATCAGGTGCCAGGCTGGACCACCACAGCATTGTCTTATATATCCTCCCATGCGAGGAGGTGGTTTGTCACCCCAGGCTTACAGACAGGGACCCGGAGCTTCAAATGGTGGATTCATCTCCCCAAGTTTAAGAGCAGGTGAGGGGTCAGCTGGTTCCAACCCTGTGGCCTTTCTTCTACCCTGCACCAGCCACAGGCCACAGGGCAGAGAGCTCACCCTTCTCTGACCTGACCTTTGCTGGGGTCCTGCCCTTTTCAGACAACCCAGACTCTTGAGTCTGCCCCTGGAAAGACACAGACCACAGAGCTCATAGAGTCTATCCCTCAAGTCCCAGCGAGGAGCAACAACAGCCCTAGGGCCATGGCGGAGAGCAAGACTAAAATCAAAGTCGCTCAACTTCCATGCTAGACACTTCCCATGTACCCACTGTTCCACTCCTGGGCCTTCCAGTCTGACCAAAGTCCTCTGCCCCTACACCACCAGCACAAACTGAATGAATGGATATGAACTTCAGGGTTAGGTTGTCTGTACCCACCCTGGCAGAGCCCCTGTCTAGAGGTCTTCTCCCGGCATCCACTCGGCCCCTTCTCTGATGTCTACACCACACACACACACACACACACACACACACACACACACCTCTCCAGCCATGGGAATGCCAGCCTCTCTCTGGCTCTACTCTTCTCAAGCCAGCTCTCTCTCGCGCCAGCTGGGAGTGTGACAGCAGGGGCCTCCCCCAGGCATCAGGGAGGAAGAGCTGGGTTTACACACATTCTGGTGGCCCCAGAAGGCAGCCTGTGGACAGGTGGGAGAGTGTGTGTTATGGGGAGGGAATTTTTGGCTCAAGCTAAAGAGAAACTTGCCGGCAATCTAGAGCAGCCAACAGTGGAGTAGGCTGCCTCCGGTCGGAAGGAGGGGTGAGTTCCCCATCTGTGGAGGTGTGTGAGCTGAGGAAGAATGACTCCTGTGCAGAGATGTTCAGCAGGGGGCTCCTGAGTCACACGGGAGGGGGCATCAGACAGCTAGAGCTCTGAGGGCCCTTTCAGTGGCAGAAGATGTTTTTTGGAGGATCCTCTCTCCCTAAAACCTCAGGCAGGATCAGTAAGTGACCAATAAGTCCCACCCCCTCTTCCTGCTCCTTCCTTCCAGCCTTGACGACCTAGAAGTGACAAGGGAAGACCTCAGGCAAGTCCATGTTCAGACACATCTCTGCAGGGGGCAAAAGCAAAACCAAGAAAGTGCAGGGATTAGAGGCACTGACTCAGGAGCCTAGGTTCATTCCAGCTCTACTCCTTTCTAGCTGTGTGACCTCGGACAAGTTGCTTAGCTTCTCTGGGCCTCAGTTTCCTTATACGTAAAATAGAGAGATATTAGTAGTGTTTTCAAAAGTGAATTGATATATGTAACGCACTTAAAACAGTGCCTAGTAGAGACTAACGGGGAGAAGTATGTGCTGTATTAATAATCACTTTAAAAACTCCTCATCTCAGCATTTTACAGTGTGCAAAACTCCATGTGTTTCCTATTTCCTTTGATTCTCACCATAGCGGGATGAGAAAAGTAAGCAAGGCAGACCTTATAACTGCCCCCTTTTGCAAACAGGGAAACTGACACTCAGAGAAGAGAAGGAGCCTCTGAGTGGCCATCTCTATGGGACAGGATTCTGCGGGGGGAGAGAGGGTGGAGATCCTGAGAGCAGTTGAGTCACCCCTACCCCCACCTCCCAGCTCCCATCTCCACTGGCTCAAGGCTGCAGAGTCCACCTGTGGGTAGCGGGTGCTAGGGCGCTGACCGAAGGCAGACTGCACAAGGTCACACAGCTTGTCAGGGCAGAGCTAGGACTAGGATTTTGCCCCCTGGACCCTCCTCCGCCCTGCTGGACACTTCTTCCTACCTAAGAAGGTGCGACAGAGATGAATGGGTCTGGAGACCAGCAGAGGTCCCAGAGGAGCATGGCTGGGAGTTGGTAGGTGTGTGCAAGGACCCCCCTGAGCAGGTGTTCATGTACATGGAGAGAAGCCTAAATGGGTCTGGGCACCAGAGTGGCAGCTCACGACGTGCATGACGAGGCAGTTGCCAGGTGTGTGGGGCTGAGGAGATGGGTGGGCTGGGGACTGAGGTGCAAATGAATGACTTGGCACGCTGGGGTCCGGAGCAAGGGTGCTTGAGGTAGGCGGTGAAAGGGGTGAGCTCACCCCCGTGCCCACCTCGTGCTGTGCACAGCTGAGGGTTGATGTCCCGGGGGGGGGGAACATTCCAGCAATTTAGAGGGGACAGATGGTTTCCAGGGGTGGCCTTGTGAGTAAGCAGGAGGTGCCTGGGAACGTTCCTAACGGTACCCATGACAGGTGTCTGTGCACGCGTGGAACGTCGTGATGAGCAGGGAAATAGCTGCCGTTTACTAGGGGCAGGACAAACACATCAGACAAAGTTCACAGAGTGCTTAACACAGAGCCAGGCTCATGGCAGGAACAGAGTACCCACTCCAGAACCTTGGCAATACCACGGGTTCAATTCCAGACCACCACAATAAAGTGAATACTGCGATAAGGAAGTCACATGAATTTTTTGTTTCCCAGTCACACTGTCCGGTAGCCTATGATCCTGTAGTCCCATGTATGACAGCATCGTGTCTAAAAAAGCAGTGTACATACCATCATTTTAAAATACTTTATTGCTAAAATGCGCTAATCATCATCTGACAATGAAGGCTTGCCACAAACCTTCACTTTGCAAAAAAACATAATTATCTGTGAAGTGCAATAAAACGAAGAATGCCTGTGAATACAGTCATTGTTATTATTGTCATCATGATCATCCGGCCTGCTCCTCGAAAGAACCCCATGAGGTAGGTGGGGACTCCCCATTTTACAGATGAGGAAACTGAGGCTCACGGAGGGGCAGAGCTGAGCCCAGGCGGTCTCTCCCTGACCCCACCCCACCGTGGCGGACCAGCAAGGTGCTGTGCACATGCCAGACTGTTTGCTGAATGAGTCTCTGCGGGCTGCAGCCCTGCCGGGGTGGACAGGCCCAGGCCAGGGGCCGCCGGGGCAGACGGAGCGGCAGGGTAGGCGGGGCGGGCTGGCACCGTCAGGTGTGGTGTCCTCATGGGGGCTGAGACTGAATGGATAGTTTGGCACCAGGCAGGGGTAGGGCCCCACGCGTGAGGATTAGTGCTGGGGGCGGGGGGCCTAGAAAAGGGAAGGTTCTGAGGAAGACAGGTGGCTGAGCACTGGGTCAGACCTAAAGGGCCTGTGGTCACGCGTGTGAAAGCCTGGGGCAAACTGCTTAGGACCCAGAAGAGAACGTGGTGCTTAATGCTGGTGGGGCCACTGCCCTGTGGGGAGAAGGTGTGTCTCGGGTAGTGAAGGTCTGTTGGAAGAGTACAGGTGTGCCTGAGACGGCTGTACGAATCTGAGGTGGTGCCTGGTTGGACGGAGCGGGGCTGTGTGCGTCTGAAGGTGAGAGCTGAGAGCGCAGCACTGAGGCTCTGGGGGCATGTGGGGGCCCCGAGGGTGTCACAGGAGAGCAGGGCACCCGGGGGAGGTCTCTGAGGCAGGCAGCAAGGTGGCTGTCTCTCTGGGCGGGGAGTGTAGGCGGTGTGCCGCTGGGAGGTGTACTGTGTACACCGGTGTGTGTGCCTGTGTAGGTGTGTGTCTGGGTGGGTGTCACCAAGCACAGGTATCAGTGTCAAGTTGTCTGTGTCACTGGCAAGGGCGGGCAGGAGCAGGTAGCTGGATTGAGACTAGAGGCCTGGAGGGGAAAGAGATCCCTGCTGTCCGCTCTAGGACCCAGCCCCCTCCTCTCAGGAGCCCAGAGTGCAGACTCAGCCCAGGTTGAGAAGCCAGCAGAGGCCATGGCTCCTGGAGAGAACTCCCCAGCCACGCTGTGACCGCCTGCCTGGCCTCTACCTGCCGGTCAATGCTGCCCACCTCTGTGGATCTGAGGCCACGATGGATCTGAGGACACCTCCTCTAGCAGGAATGAAGGAACCTCCCCAGCCAGACCCTTCTTCCCCGGCCCCTAGAAAGATCCAGCCCAGCCTCGGATTCCAGCATTCCTGGAGGCAGGAGGAGTTAGAGACCTGCGTGGCCAAAACCCCACAAACCAGACAGCCTTACAGTGCACAGATCAGCCAAACCTCCCTCCTCTCTTTCCTCCTCTCTCCTCCTCCTCTCTTTCTACTTCTCTGGCAGAAGATAGAGAATGCAAGGCCCAGGAGTCTACCCTGCCCCAAAAGGAATACCTAGACAGTGGCAAGGTGGACAAGAGGGAGGGGCAGAAATGAATGACCCCACCCCCCAGCACAGAAAAAACCAGAAGTGTTTGGAAGCCTCGAGGCAGTCAAGAGGACTAGAGACCTGAGACCCACACCCTAAGACAGATTTCATCACTCCTGATCTGGACAGCTTCCCCCTTCACCTCCAGGCACCAAGAAAGAGTCCCCTCCCAGCCCTTGCTGGTTCAATGAGGCACCGAATTCCTTCATCCAGGACTCAGGTAGGGGTAGAGAGTAGAGAAGACAACAGCCCCCCAAAGCCAGTTTTGCCTCCAGGGGCCCATCAAGGCTTCAAGGGCTCACATCCCAGCCCAAAGAACCCAGGGCAGAGAGATGGCTCCTTGACTGGGGAGGAGGCTGGGACGTGAGGAACGGTCCCCCCTTCTTTGGGGGTGGGGAGCAAGCCCAGGGCCCTGCAGCTTCCTCTCCCTGCAGCACTCTCTGCCCATAACCCTGTCGCCGCCCCCAGCACGTTCCCACCCCAGCACGGCCCCCTCCTACTGATTTCCCAGTCTCCCTCTCTCATCACCCCCAACCTTCCCTCGCAAGCTTCCGCTCCTATCCCTCAGGCCCCCTATCTTTCCCGGCTCTCCACCAGCACATACCCATCTCTGCCTGGAGCACCTTGGCCCCTTCCCCTCTGGTCCCTCCCAATAACCTCCTCTCCCCTTGGCTCCCATCCCCCAGGAAAGCCTGGTCCTCCGTGGTGCCCCCCAGTACGGAGCTTTTGGCCTGGCCCTATGCTCCCTGCCTTTCCACTTCTCTCCTTTCCCCTCTCCAGCCCCCTCTCTTTTCCCCAGGAAGCCCAGTTCCTCACTGGTATCTCCCCTGCAGACCCTTGAGAGCACAACAGCCCCCCATTCCCTCTAGAAGAGCACTGCCTCCAGCCCCTGGGGCTAACACAGGCTGGGAACCCCCGCTTCAGAGCTTCCCTCACAAGCCCTCCGGATGCACCTCCTTCTAGCCCCATTCCTTCTTCAGTGACCATCCCTCCCACCCTCCTCCATTCACCCCAGCTCGGGGCCAGTGCCCCTTCCACAGGGAGCCTCCTATCCCCAACCCCCCCAGCCGCTTAGCCGCCTCGCTGTCACCCAGCCAGCCCTCTCAGCGCGGCAGCGCCCCCGCCCCCCAATCCATCCTTCCTGCCTCCCCCGCCCCTCCGATCGTTCCCCTCCCCCGATCGGCTCCCGCCCCCCGCCCGTCTCCGCCGCAGCACCCCCTCCACCCGGTACCTGGTTCTGGGGGCGCCAGGAGAAGGGTGGGGATCAGAACCCCGGGGCCGCCCCGTCTCTGGCGGTTGGCAGAACCAGGGCCAGCAGCGTCGGCCGCCTAGCTCCTCTCGCTCCCCGCCACGTCCCCGCCCGCCTGCCGGTCCACCCGCCCCGCCGCGATGCCGCTCAGAGGAGTGTGCTCCGCGAGTCAGGGCGGCTGCTCCCGCCGCCGCATCCCTGCAACACCGACTGACGGCAGCGTCAACACCAGTGCCCGCCCCCCGGGCGCGCGCATTGGGTCAAGCCGAGCTAACGGACGAGAGGCGCAGCCAACGAGAAGGCGCAGAGGCCGCCGGTGCCCGCCGCTGCTCCACAGGCCCACCTCCTTCCCTCGCGAGGGACCCAGGCGTTCCAGTCTCAGGGCATCCGAGTTGTTTCCCTCTTCTCGAGGTCCTTAGCCCTGGCGCCTGGGCCCCGAAACCGAGCAGACATCCGAAACCAGCCTCATGACTTTTCCGGAAACCCTAGCCTCTCACCCTGGGGTCCCGCAACCCCCGGCCGGCCGGACCGCGTGGCAGCGCCCGGGGCTAGGGCGAGCCGAAGGGGAGGCCGTGGGCCCAGACTTCGGGCACCGAGGGAGCAGGACCTGCGCGGGGGCCGGGCCGCAGCGCCCTCTGCTGGCCACGCCTAGTGTCGGGCCCGGGTTGCCCGGAGCCTAGGAAAGCGGGACCCCGCCCGCGCCTGTAAGGTGCCTTTCCCAGCCCTTGCCTGGCTTCTGCCTCCCACTGCCCAAGGGCCCCCTGGCTGCCCCTAGAACTGAGGAGGGAAGGTTTTTTCTGGAAAAGGGACAGAGGTGCTGTGGGGGAGGGAAAGGCAGAGATGGGGGCGGGGTAGATCTAGGTGCTTGGGGTTTCCCAGCCCTGCCTCTTGGGAATCCCAGAGTTTGAAGCCTGATTCCTAGTCCTGCCTGGAGCTCTGGACTAGCAGCAGGTTGAGGGGCAGGGACGAGGATGCACACCGCCTGGAACGCCGAAGGGAAGTTGTCAGCAGCTCCCTTCAACCAGAACTCTGAAACCAGAAGTTTCAGAGTGAATGTGATGTTGGAGTGAAGGTTTTCCCCTTGAGGGCATCAGCATCACTGCATGGGTATGAATGTGGAAGAAAGGGGACCCCTCACTCACTTAGCCAGCCCAAGGTAGACCCTGGCACCCAGCACATGTATCACAAAGTTGGACACTGGGTTTCTGAATGAGGCAGAACATGTGTGTGTGTGAATGACCATTCTGCCAGCTTACTCCATGACCCTGATTTCTGTTGCAGGGTCTGTGATCTGCACAGCCAGTGGTAGGTGGCACTTTCTTAGCCAGAGGCTACACGCAAGAGCACTCACATTTGACCACTAATGCAAGCACGGGCACTCGGAGGCGTGCTCATGGCCATGCACACCTACCCGTGTGTGTATAGGCATTCCCAAAGGGACATACAGGGACACCTGTAGAAATGCACCCCCCCGCCCATGGTACAGCACCCACAGGAAACACGTGCTTGCTCAAGAACATACACAAACTTGTGTACACAGGGGCCTGAGGAAAGTGCATGCCTAGGGGAACAGGTGTACACAGAGGACCTGCCCGCGAGGTCATCCTGGCCCCTAGGCACTCTGCAAAGTGGTCAGTTCCTGAGTAGATGTATGGGGACCCACACACCCCAAGAGAGATATCCCTCACCAGCCTGTGAGGGGATAAGAGGGGGACCCAAGCCATGGGACACTAGGACTTGGGAAGAGAGATCCCTGAGCCAGGTTCCAGACTCGGGGGGCCTCCTCTGACCTTGGACAGACCCTAAGGATGGCCCCCACCAAGCCTTCTAGCTGAGCCAGAGAATGGGAACTGCTGAGTCAGGGCCACTGGATATGAAATTACCTCTTTGACCCCAGAACCCACTGCCTTGCCCATCCCCTCACTGCCCCTTTCCCTGCAGCCTACACACACACACACACACACACACACACACACACCATATAACACACACACACAGACTTGTGCCATGGGACACCAGGGCATAGATGGGCAAACAGGTGCAGTGACTCACAAAGACTATCTCTCAAACCTTTATGGATGGGTGTGTGAAGAGGTGGGGGGAGATGAAAGAGTGAGCACTTATCTCTAGTCACACACACACCCCCCCCTCAGCTCCCTGGGCCACCTTTCCCCACCAAGGGCAGGAAAGGTCACCTGGCAGCTGCTGTATCTCCCGGCCCCTCCCCCAGCTACAATGATGTCTCTCCCCACCCACGTCCAAGATTCAGACTGCTGGATGTAGTTGGGGCCCACTGCATCCAGACACCTTCCCCCAGTAGGCACCCACCCAATGTGGCCCTTCTCCCACGTGCAGTCCAGTGAGGACACATGGTGGAGGGGAATGCAGCAAACACAGCGTGCGTGCCCGTGCACACACATGCACACACACACACAATGGGAAGCTCGTCCGCCAAATTCACACGGACAACCATGAAAAGGCAGTCGCATGTCACACTCTCCCAGCTGGAGCCGACCTGGGTACCCATACGCATACACACACACCGGGCAGAGGCCGGCTGGGGCTGGAGGGCAGCAGGGAGGGGCGCCGACCAGGCTGCAGGATGGAGGCAGCGCAGGAGGCTGCGCAGGGAGTGAGCTGCTCTTCACAGCACAATCGCCGTCTGTTGTTATAGCAACTCAGCCCCCAAATCGTGAAACGGATATTACAGCCTCAAGAGGAGGAAGGGCGGGAGGGGGCTGCAGACGGAAGGAGGGGCAGTGCAGGGTGGGGGGGGGTACCCAACAGGTGACCGAGCTGCAGCGGAGAAGTAACAGGGTGGGAGGAGGAGGTACCAGGTGAGGAACAGGCCAGGGGTGTGGGGTCTCAAAGGCAAAGATGGGCTTGGGATCAAGGAACTTTGAGGGAGGGGACTGAGGCCATTGGCAGGTCCTCAGATATTGCCTATGGCAGCTAGGTGCCTCCACCCCCAGGACACCCTGCAGTTGCTGTAGGACAAGCCTCACCTTGGGGGAGGGGGCCAGGGGAGGTAGCCCCTACTCTCAGATGGCTGTCTAGAGTCTCCTGACCCCAGGGGCAGCCTGACCCAGCTTCAGGACCTTTGGAAGACCCCCCAGCCCCGCCTTCTCACCCAGGCCAGCCTTCAAAGTGGCCTTAGCCTTCCTCAGGCAGTGGTGACCCCCCCAAATCTCCATCATGCTGCAGACTCGGGAGGGAAGAGCTGGGTTAGGAGAGGCAGCCAGAGGCTGACAGCAGGATCAATATGCATTTCCTCTGGAAGTCACTGTCCTTCCGGCTGGCAGCACCAGGCCAGGAGGGTGCAAGCCCGAGGAGTGCAGCCCCACCTGCCCTCTTCCCTCACGGCCAGCACTCAGGGTGGCCCTCTCCCTCTCGTGACTCTCTGTACTGAGCTCCCCGTTGCTGGAAGTATTCCAGCAATGCCACCTGTCAAGCAAGAGACTTTCAGCTTCAGACTGAAGGCTGTGGCTCTATGTGACCACCAGGCTCAGCAATTCTACTTTCAAGTCCTAGCCCCGCAAGATTCTGGACTCTTCAAGATTCTAGACCCTTCCCAAACTCCCTGTTCTGACGTTTCCTGGTTTTAAGGCTCCGTCCCCCAGAATTCTATTCCCCCCCAAGATTCTAGCACATCAGATTCCAAATCTCCCAAGATTCTCTGACTACAGGGGTTTAGACTCCACAGTTCTAGTCCCTGTGATTTACAGGCCCCTACCCCCAACGAGGATTCTAGGCGCTGATGGTCCAGGTTAATTACACGGGCCTTTTTATTCCATCTGGAAAATACAAATATTCACAAGAGTCTGTACAATCTTAGGGACACCAGTCCTGGCCCTGCCCTCAGCCACATGCTACCCTCATGCCCCTCCCCCCAGCCCCAGCCTGCTGCCTCAGCACCCCAGCCTCCCTGCTCTGGTCCAAGTCTTTTCTCCAAGGCAGGCATGAGTGCTTGATCCAGTCACAGCTGGGAAGAGAAAAGCAAAGGTTGTAAGGAAGATCCTCCTCACCCCCCCCAAAATATTGGAGTCTGTCTAGCCTGGGTCATTTGGACAGAGCACCCACCCCCTCTTCTCCCGCACATTGCCCCAGCCCTAAGTGGGGAGGCTCTGGGCAGGCTACAGGGGGGCTTACCATCCATTACAAGTGGATGTCAAACACTCCATCCTCCACCGTCTGAACCTCCTCCTCTCGGATCTCTGCAGGGAGAGGGGTTGCAGGACCAACTCCTGGGCCCCTGGGCCCTGAGCAGCCCTTCCCCACTCACCGAAGGCACTCTGCCCCATCCCAGAAGCAGAAACATCCACCGGAAATCAATTCACTGAATGACTAAACAACCCCAATTTTTGAGGCTCTTTTTCTAAGTTTTCAGTTTGCGACAGCTTTTTCACAGCCACAGATTTATCGGTGCAGTTTGCTTAAACATCAATTTTGTGTGTGTCTCACATTTTAGACCCCAGCACTTCTAGAAGGCTTGGAGCAAATGGTTCTATCTTTTCTATTTTTGAGAACTTATGCCCTGTGCCTGCCTCTGTTTTTGAAGACTCATGCCAATTTGAACGGCTGTGGTCAACTACCTTACACTCCAGTTTAACATGGTTGTTCAGAATGTTCTCAGCAAAATAACCATTTGAGGAACTGTCATTCAGAAAACTGACCTATAACCACCAATAACTCCAAAAGAGCTGCTGGGAGATTTGGGGGCAATGGACTTTTCTCAGAATAGCCTCCAAAACAGCCAAAAAGGGAAATACAGGCAAATGGTTTAAAAAATTCCTTCTCCAAGCCATTGTCAGCCCCCCTAACAAAATAAGAGTGCAAATGGAATCTTGAAGTCTCTTTTGCTTTTACTCTGCTTTTATTTATGAGTTTCTGTCCTCATCAGCTTCAAAGTATTGAGGGCTCCCTGGTTACCTCCTGGTACCCTTATCTGCCCAACCCTCCTCTATTACCTCCCTGCCCCAGCCAAATAAGACAGTTACAAACTCTGGAATGGCTTCCATCCTGGAAAAGTTTTCATACTTTGCCACTATGGGCCTGCCTCCCTCTCTCCCTCCCTCCACAGGCCAGTACAGAAACGGACCCCTCTTACCTGGAGGCCGGGAGCCTCGTCTGCCAGGGCGGGGCAGGGAGAAGCTGAAGGCGCGATGGTGGGTATGTGTGGGTGAGGGAGAGGGTGCAGACCCCTCCAGACTCATACTCTGGGCCCGGCGCCGGCACTCAACTGACAGGCGATCCTTGCACTGCTTGTGGCAGTTGACACCACAGGCTGGGGAGGCAGACGGGCAGCCCAGCCAGATCCACTGGTCAGACCACTCCCCATCCCATTCCGCAGGCCTGCCCTTCTCCCCAGGTCCCTTTCCTCCTAAACAGCTGCCCCACGAAAACAAGAGCTTCCTTTCCAAAGGCTTTCTTCATCCTCCTTGCCAGTCTGTACCCTCTCCAAAGCTCCCGATTTCTGGGCAGCTGCCTCACCAAAATAAAAACCCTGGGGGTTTTTTGTTATTGTTTTTTGGCCATGCTGCAAGGCATGTGAGATCTTATTTCCCTGACCAGGGATGGAACCTGTGTCCCCTGCAGTGGAAGCAGAGTCTTAACCCCTGGACCACCAGGGAAATCCCAATCAAAACCAAGTTAAAGGCTACCCCATTCACATCAATTAGCATGCCTCTCTGGCCCTAAGGTACTTTACTCCTTGACAATTGCCCCACCAAAATAAGACTGTCCATCCAGATAGTAACTCTTTCCCCCAAAACAGCCCAGCAGCCCTGCAACTCCAGCTCACCTCGGCATTTGAGACCCTGCTTGTAGATGCCCAGGATCTGAAATAGAGGAGGATGCGTGGTAGGGGGGGCGGTTTAGAGGGCATGACTCTCCTTCCTATGGACAGGGACTGGAACTGACCCTTTCTGGAGCCTTAGGCACCTCAGGTTTGATTCAGACCAGCAAGAGGAGAGGCAGGTGGAATTAAGGCTTGCCTCGATAGAGCAGGCTCCGGCAGGGGGGCGGGGCCAGAAGGGAGGGCGGGCGGGGATGGAACCAGGCCGGTGCTGTTGAGGCGTGGCTTGGGCGGGGGCTCACCAGGGCCTTGCAGTGGCGGCAGGCGACGGGGCGCAAGGAGTTGCTCTCGTGGAAGTTGTGTACGAAGCCCATGCGGCCGCCCAGCATAGAGCTGGAGCGCAGAAAGTAGGAGACCATCTCCTCCTTGCTGATGCAGCCATCCCTGTCCGGGGGAAGTCGGGGGAGGGCCTCAGCTCCGGGGGGCCTCCCTGGGACCACCCATCACCAGCTTAACCCAGCCTACTGGGAAAAGCCCTACCAAGTTAAAGGTCATCACGGGACTCCTGACTTTTGACCTTCCGTGCCGGAAAGAGAAAGGGCACCAGACTTGGAGGCCGGCAGAGGCAGCAGCAGCTTCTACCTAGTTGTGTGGTCTTGGGCAAGTCACTTGCCCTGGGTTTCCTGCCTGGAAAAATGGGGGTCATGATCCCGGCCTACCTACTTCACGGAACTGGTGGGTAAACTAAAATTGCCCTGCACTTCCCTGTGGGCTTCTCAGCTTCTGTTTCCTAAAGTGAGCTCTGTGGAACACTGGTTGGGATTCCTGAGAGTCAGGAGCTCTCTGATGAGTTGCGGGACCAGGTAAGATTGGAAAAAGCGGCACCGGTCTCACTCCTGCAGAATCCTGCCAGACAGGTAATTCCGGGGCTTCCCACAGAGCCCTCTTTTCGTCTATTCAGTTATTTTAGGGAGAGTGAGCGCTGTGCTCTGGAGATAGACAGAACTCAGTTGTAATTTGGGCTCTATTTCTCTGTGTGACTTCTTCCCTGCGCCTCAATTTCCTCTTCTATAAATAGGGACGATGATAGTTCCTACATCTCAGAGGGGTTTGGGTTAAGAGTTGAATGAGATATGGCACACAAAGCATTGACAACAGTGTCTGTAAAGGCTAATAGGTGCCAGGCCACTGGAGCTATTTCCGTCAGAGGTGGCCCTTATCAGAAACTCCTGCCCATTGTATTTGGGTGGTCCAGGTGGTCCTTCAAATCAATGGCACATTGGGACAACTGACCATCTCAAAAATGTAAACTTAGGCTCCTATCTCATGCTGTGCTTGAAAACTAAATTCCCGCTAAATTGAAGACACTAATGTAAAAAAAAATAAAATTCTCAAAGTATCTGAACAGGTCTAAAAGAAGAACTTTGTCATCTGGAGGGGATAATAGCCCTTCTACACATAACACAAATCCGAGAAGCCATAAAGGAAAAGACTGACATATTGAGCACACATTTTTTAAAAATTTTATATGGAAAAGGACAACACAAATGACAGACTGGGAAAAAATATTTTGCAAACATATTCAACACCAAGGGTTAATATCCATTAACAGAGAAATCAATGAGAAAGACTCACAAACCCAGTGGAATAATGGACAGAGAACATGAACAGGCAATTAACAGAAGAAATAGAAGTGGCCAATAAACATAGGAAGATATCCTACCCCCACCAATATTAAAGAAATGCAAATATAACCAAGACACCATTTGCCAATTAGACTGGCAAAATTATAAAGCTTATTATAGCATCCACTGTTGGCAAGGAAGTTGAGAAATGGGCTCTCGTTCACTGCTGATGGGGGTGCAAGCTGGCACAACCTTGCCTGAGGTCACTTTGGCAGTCTCTCTCCTAATTTAGAATGTGCATATCTTTTGATCCAATTATCCCACTTCTAGGAATTTCTCCTACAGAAATAGTGGCCCGAGTGCATCAGTACAATGTTCACAGCAGCATAGCGGATATTAATAGTGAAAACTGGGAACAGTCTACATGTCCATCAGCAGGAGAATGGGGAGGCAGATGATGGCCCCGCCACCCAGTGTAATACTCTGCAGCTGTTCTAAAGAATGAGGTAGTTCTGCCTGAATCGGCCTGGAAAGATGTCCATGATGAGGGTTTAAGTGGAAAACAAAAGTAAAAAAAGAAAAAACACAAAGCGTGCAGTTCTGTCAAGACAGTGATTTAAAAACAAAAACAAACAAACAAAAAAACCCTGAGAACCCTACTGCCACAAAAACCTAGATGCTGGTTTAAATACATCCAAAATTGTTTTAAATGCACAGGTGAGTTTGCAAGAGATGGAAACTCCCAAACTTCAGAAACAGAGATCTTCAAATTGAGGCAGTGAGTTGGGACCTGAAGGTACAGCTGCCCTAGGAGCCAGGTGCTGGGTTTTTATACCTGTCTGGGACCTGCAGGATGTGGGGAATTAAGGCTGAGATGCCTGCGTGAAGCTGGAGCTGAGAACGTCTCCAAGGGCTGTGCTGTGCTTAGTCGCTCAGTCATGTCTGATTCTTTGTGACCCCATGGACTGTAGCCCACCAGGCTCCTCTGTCCATGGGGCTTCTCCAGGCAAGAATACTGGAGTAGGTTGCCATGCCCTCCTCCAGGGGATCTTCCCAACCTAGGGATAGAACCCAGGTCTCCTGCATTGCAGGCAGATTCTGAGTCACCAGGGAAGCCCCTGCAAGGGCTGCACCCACCCTGAAAAGTGTGGCCTGCAAAAAAAATCCACCCAGGGAGGTGATAGAGAATAGTTTTCAACTCAGAGAAAATGGTCTTCAACTATTGTTCTCAATTCTGGGAGGAGAAACAAAGTAACTATAATGCATGCTACTGGTAGAACTAGATTTATACCACAATCTGGTTTGCCTGTGAAACAGACACAAACAAAGAAATTCTCTTATCAATTTGCACCATGCTTGGAAAAGATTGGAAAGATACAGGTATTGCCACACCAGTAATGTTGCTAACATAGTTACTACTGACAACCTCTTAAGTGGGAAGGGAGGAAGGGAATTTTTGCTTCTTAGTTTATACACTTCATTCACTATAAATCTATTTTACTACCTGGATTTTTTTTAACCGTGGATTTTTATAATACGAAAAAAAGCACAGCTTTTTGAAATCTGGATAACATTAAAAAGTCAACTTGGGATGGACTATAAATTTTGACTGAAATTTTGTCTGCTCAGCAAAACGGGTGCGAACATGGTTTCAGGGGGCATGTGTAACCTACTTCAGAGAACCAGCTGTTTGTCCAAATTGTCGGCATGTGAATTGGTGATAAGCAAGTGGGTGCTGCGAGTTACAGGCCTTTCTTATCTATTCATTAAGACATGCTACCCAGGAGTTCAGCTTGCCCACACTTTTTCTCATCTGTGAGTCCCACAAATAAAGTGACATTTATGTAGCAAGAGTCCCCAGGAGGCCACAGTCTTTGCAAGATTCAGGTGGCGATGCCCCCCACCCTCCGGCTCATCAGTCTGAATAAGCGAGGTAACCCTGAGCCTCCGCAGCTGGCAGCCTCCCAGAAAATAAGAGCCCCTCCCCACATGAGTGGCTTCTCCTGCCAAGATCATCTGGTTCAATGGCCTCATCCTTCTCAGGAGGAAGCTAAAACCCAAGGGGAAATGAACCTGCCTTCCCTCTTCCCCTGCCCCCAGGCCTCTCACTGGTTCTGGTCGAGGTCCCCAAAGGCGCTGAGATAAGGAAAATTCCCACGGATGATCTGGAACTCCTCCTGTGAGATGTGGCCGTCCCCATCAACGTCAAAGTTCCGGAACACAGACTGAAGTACACAGAGGGACATGTGAGGGGGCAGGGAGGGTAAAAGGGGCCTTGGCCCCATCCTGCCCACACTCCCAGTCTGAGTTAGGAAGCCCAGGCATCTAAGAGGCGGGCAGCTGTCTCTCTCCCCGACCACCACCCTTCTCCATACCCCCGTCCCAACCCCACCCATCAGCCACACCCGGTGCCTTCTGTCCACCGAGCATTGGCCCTTGAGCCCGGCACTGGTGGTGGCTCCCAGGGAAGTGTCCTGGTCAAACCAACCTGGACTGACCACTACGGACCTGTGCCCCCCATCCCACAGGCTCCAGAGCTGGTGGCCACGGAGTCTCACCTCCACCATCTTCTCAATGTGCTCCACCATGATCGCCTGATCCAGCTTGGGTTTGGCAGCCGAGGTCCACTCCTCCAGCACCGGGGGCCGGGGAGGCGGCGTGCAGGTGGTGGGGCTGGTTGGCTGTGGAAATGGTCAAGGCTGAGCAAGGGCCAGAGGTGAGGGAGCCCAGGGCCCAGTGGAGGAGAGAGGGGGCAAGCTCTGGGGACAAGGAAGCCTGCCCAACAAGCAAGATGGGTGAGGTAGCCTCTAAGCCTGGGAGGGCCAAGGTGAGGGAGGAAGAGGACAGGCTAAGTGAGTATGCAATGGCTCCAGCCCTACCGAGGACTTGGAGCGCGGTTCCCGCTGCAGGGACAGCTGATAGAGCTCATCCTCCGTCTGATATTGATCCAAAGACACCTGGGGGGAAAAAAAAGACTAATTCAAAGATACCTGGGACACACCCACCAGCCTGTGCTTCTCTCAGGAGCCCAACGCCCAGAACCCAGACCCCTAGGTCTACCTGAGAGTCACAGCCCAGCCCCGAGCCTGGCCCAGAAGCTAGACTGAGGACCAAGGCCAGCTTAGAACACACCCCAGCAACCACACGCCAGCCCAGCACACAGTCCAGAAGCCAGAGCTTGGCCCCAGACCTTGAAGACAACGTGCTGCTAAGATCTCAGCCAGGAATTCAGGTCACAACCCAGCTGAGAGCTCTGAAATCTCCCCTCCCAACACAGCACCCAACCCAGCAACCAGATTCCAGCTCAGATTTCAATTCACCAGTCCAGCCCAGAGCCTAGAAACAGGTTAAGACTTCACACCAAGCCATCAAACCTAAGCTCCGGCCCAGTGATTAGTACCCAGTCCATATGTGGACTAGAACCCAACTCCTACCCTAGAGCTCAAGTCCAAGACCAAGCTTAGAACTTCAGAGCTTAGGGCCTTGCTTAAGAGCCACCCCTGGGGAATTCCCTGGTGGTCCTGTGGTTAAAACTCCACATTTTCTCTGCTGAGAGTGCAGGTTCAATCCCTGGGCAGGGAACTAAGATCCTGTAAGATGTGTGGGGCAGCCAAAAAGTAAAAACAAAATAAAAGCCACTCCTCTACCCGGAATCCAGAGTTTAACCCCAAACGTTGTACGTAACCCAACGTTACGTAGGAAATCAACCCAGGGCTCAGGCCCAGCCTCAAGCCCTCATGCCAGCCTCAGGGGTCCACAACCCCATCCAGAGCTTGGAACCCCCCTCCAAGGTCACCCCAGCCCGAGGCCCCAGGCTCTCAGCTCCTCGACCAGAAGTGAGAACCCAAGGCCAAGCCCGCAGGACCAGGGGCCCAGCCCCTCACCGTCAGCAGGCTCAGCAGGTCAGGGTTGGCTTGCACGGGAGGCCGCAGGCTGGTCACCATGGCCAGCTCCTCCAGGATACTGAAGAGCTGCTTCATCTTGGCCCCATTGAGTCGGGTCCGGGCAGGGTCCAGCCAATCTGGCAGTGCCAGCTGCAGGGCTACCAGGTCCTTGAGGTGAACACCCAGGATGGGGAAGCGGAAACCCACGCAGGCCGCCAGCCGGCGCCGGTAGTTGCCATAGTTGCCAGTGGCCGTCACTAGTTCTGTCAGACCTTCCCAGAGCTGAGGGGCAAAGGGCAGAGTCACATACACACACATAGCATATCACAGGCTCAACTCTCCTTTCCCTGTCCAGCCCTGGAAACATGGGAGAGCCTGAGCAGTCAGAGTCAGGGATGGGTCAAAAGCCTCCCTCACTGTCCCCCAAGGCTGACTCCCTTAGCCCCTGGCAATCAGAATTCATACGTCATAAGTCCAAAGGGGTGCCCACTACCAAGTAACACACCTCTCCAGCAGTCCTGGGCACAGATTACCAACATTTAGTAGAGGAAACTGAGGCTCATGGAGGCAGAGCAGCGCAGGACAAAGGTTTCCAAGAATATACTTAGCGGTGCCATTCCTAACAGCCCAAACTGGAAAGACCTCAAATGTTCAACAGTACAGGAGACACACAAATCGGGTGGACAAAAATATTATATAGCAGTGGAAATAAAGGAACCATTGCTGCGCAAAGCAGAATGTAAGAATGAAAGAAGCAAGAAATAAAACAACATACACAACACGACTTCATTTATAAGGAGCTCAAAAACAGACAACAAAATACCCACATGGTTTTGAGATGTATACACAGGTGGTAAAGCCATCAAGAAAAGGAAAGTTGGGAATTGCCTGGTGGTCCAGTGGTTATGACTTTGCCCTTCCACTTCAGGGAGCACGAGTTGGGGAACTAAGATCCCACAGGCTGTGCTATGTCACCAAAATAAATAGTAAATATTTTTTAAAAGAAAAGGAGGTCATCATCCTTAGGAAGGTCATGACATTGGTTACCTCTGATGAGGAGGGAGCTATGCTCTAAGGGCTGGGAGCTTCAGGGGCTGGCAATGTTCTATTTCCTGATGTGTCTTCTTCCTAGTTTTTTTAAACTATGAGGGCTTCCCTGATAGCTTAGGTGGTAAAGAATCTGCCTGCAATGCAGGAAACCCCGGTTCGATTCCTGGATTGGGAAGATCCCCTGGAGAAGGGATAGGCTACCCACTCCAGTATTCTTGGGCTCCCCTTGTGGCTCAGCTTTGATCCCCAGGTTGGGAAAAACCCCTGGAGAGGAATCGGTACATGTGTATTATAGACTTGTCTATATGTATGGCACCAGATATGCATTTTTTTAATAAAATAGGAACTTCCCAGGTGGTCCAGTGATTAAGACTCCAGGCTTCCACTTCAGGAGGCTCAGGATCAATCCTTGGTGAGGGAAGTAAGATCCCACATGCTGCACAGCATGGCCAATAAAATAAAATAAGCAGGAGAAGAGAAAAGCATGAGCTTGGAAGTTCGGCACACCTGTGAGCCTTCTCTCTGCCACCTTTCATTGTGCAACCTGGGAAAGGGTTGAACTCCCAACCTCAGTTTCCTCATTTATCAGATGCAGAGGGAATGACCAGTCCCCAGGTAGGCTGGGAGTGGCGAGCCCTGGGAAGGCTGTTCCCCTGACCCCTGGGTCTCAGGCACCTTGATGGTCTCCGGGCTCACGTGGCTGTGGGTCTCCTTGAGGCGGGAGATGGAGCTGTGGCTCAGGCCCCCAACCACTGCCATCAGCGTGTTGAAATTCTGCAGCTGCAGGAGTTGCTGGGGGGTAAATGGGGAGAGAGGAGGCAGTGAGTCACTAAGTGGGCCCAGAATTTGGCCCAGCTTTTCTGGAGAAGATCTGCAGTGGGTTAGAGGAAAGGAGGGACTCGGCCCTAAGGGGCGATTGGGAGAGTTGGGGGGCGGGGGAGGGTCGGGCACCTCTGCCACATGGACGAAGTGTGTGATGACCACCGCCCGCTGTGGGGCTGTGGGCTTGCTGAGAATCATCAGCTGCACCCACTGCGAGACACTGTTGAAGAGGGAGATGAATCGCTCCAGGACGGGGTTGTCCACCGTGCAGCCGTGAGTCACGAAACTGTGGTAGTCCTGGAACTGGGGGGCACAGCGGCTTCAGCACCCAGGGCCCACCCCCACCGGTGGCTGCTCCTTCCCCTTCAGCTGCCCTTGGGTAGTTACCCTGTAGCCCCAGATCCTGCCCCGAGACCCCATCCCTTCTGGCACCCCCTCCCCAGCCCACACCCAACTCCTGACTGAAAGCCCCCACACCAGGATCTTGCAGAAGGAGCGATATTCCAAGTAGGTGAGATGTGCTGCCAGCTCCAAGGGCTCCAGGTGGTCAAACAGCAGGGACATCTTGCGCTTCTTCTGTTCCACGGGGTTCCGCTGGGTCACCTGCCGCTTCCACTTGTAGGTGGGGCTGGGGGGGCGGGATAGGGGCAATGAGTCCTTTGCCGGAGATGCCTCACCCTTCGTTGACCCCCACTCACGCCACTCAAGTTCACTGCGAGACACCAGGCAGGACACCGATGTCCCCCATCCTAGCAAAAAACTCCTGCCATCTTCCCGCATCGTCATGCCCTCCACACAGATTTATGGAAGACCTAACTCTGTGCCAGGCACTGTGCCAGGGGCTGGGGTTGTAGAGATGAGCAAGACACAGTTCTTGCCTGTGAGGAGCTCACAGTCTCCTGGGGCAGACAGACACAAAAAAAACATGGCGCGAGTATGGAGGTCTTCGCGCCAGGGGCCTGTCCAAAGTGTCAGCGAAGAGCAGAGGCAGCCCTGGAAGAGCCCGCAGACACTCCACACTCCTCTTGATAACATGGAGGCGGCGGCCAGGGGACAGGAACAAAGTGCCACGGTGTGAATGGCTGCAGGGGCTGTGGAAGGGTGAGGGGGCCCTGGCGGCTGCAGGAGGAGGAGCCTGGTGGGGGCAGGGGAGCTGTGGAAGATGCAGAGGGAATGCCAAGCTGGCCGGAGACTAGGAAAGGCCTTAATCCCCAGCCGAGGCATTCTGAAGAAGATAGGGGGAGCCACAGGAAGTTTTTCAGCAAGAGTAACACGACCCTAAAGCCACTGCTACCAATGAACATTTATTAAGCGCAAATGGTGCTGGATGCTGAGCGCCCCTCCCAGCCCTGCAAGCACTCCCCACCCCACGCACACGTTCTCAATGTCGATGAGGCTGCTGTGCCGGCGATTCCCTTCTTGGTCTAGCAGAGCCTTCAGCTCCTTGATCTGCTCAGCAAGCTCAGGATTCAAGTCAAACTCTGCTGGGAATGCTGAGATCCAGTACCTGGTGGAGGTTGCGAGTCACCCAGGGGGCAGCCCTTCCCCCACCTCCCCTAGGATGGCCGTTCCCCCAAACAGAGGGAGAGGGCCTCAAACTGTGATCCCCCTCACCCAGCTCTCTCCTTCCCCACCCCCATTGGGCAGATGAGAAAACGGGGAAGGGCAGAGCCGGGAAGGGGTAAGCCTGCTGCAGCACACCCACCATGGACAGAGCCCAGGTTCAAACCCACAGGACCAGCTCCCAGAACATGCTATTTCTGCTCCTTCAGGCCAGTCAGAAGCCTCAGGGAAGGGAGCAGAGGAGGGGCCAGAGCCCAAAGAGGAAGACTCACCTGACCAGATGGCATGTTTTCACCTGCAGCGAGCTGGAGTTGTCCTTCCGGGATTGTTGGTAGGTGAAGGAAAGTTAAGGAAAACAAGGATGGAGGCTTACTCTAGAAAAGGAGGCAGGGGATGGGACCCAAGCCTTGCTAGGAGGCGGAGGGCAGGGCCTGATTCTAGAAGAAATCTGGGGGATGGTGTCTGGAGTAGGGCAGGGCCCAAGCTCTGGAAAGGGGCGGAAGACAGAGGTGAGCTGTGAGCTTTGGGAGGGCACCTGGATAGACTGGGGGTCAGGTTGGAGCAGGACCTGGGTTCTGGAAGAGAAGCAAGAGGCAGGACCTGGGCAGGGAGTAGGGACCGGTCCTAGGCTGTGGGGAAGAGACACCAAGGCCGAGGTTAGGGAGGGGGCGGGGCCTTAGTTCTAAGAGGAGGGAAGGGGCGGGGCTTTGGGCCCAGCTGGAGCCTGGGCCCATCCTGAATCCTAAGATATTGGGGGCGGCCCACGTCTAGCAGCGAGGCCCAGCCTCTGCCCGGGCTGGGCAGCGGGGCTCGCTTACAGATTCGGACTGCAGGGCCCTTGGCGAAGCCGGCGAAGGATATATGTGGAGCAGTTTGGCCGCCAGCTGAGAGGAAGGGATGTACCAAGGGTGCATCATAAGGAACATGCGCACCAGCTGCGGGTCCCGCACCTTCCCGGAATCATCTAACTCCGAGGAGCCAAAGAGAAGCGGGTTGACCCTTCGTCCCTTGGCTGTGGTCCCTATAGGTCCCTACCCTGCAGCCTGCTGGATGTGGCTCCCGGCCGCCTCCTGATTTCCCAGGGCTCCGAAAGCAGGAGGCGGATTATAAAGAAAAAGTGGGGTAGAAGGGGAATAAAGGCAGGATCCGAGGAACCGGGGGATAGGGGCAGTCTGAGTCGGGCCTGAGTCCGGAGGGGAACCAGCTAGGGCGGAAGGAGCCTGGGTTCCCCGGGGTCAAGAATCCAGAGGTCATTTCCTGAGGGCTAGGGAAGGGGTACCCCTTCACCACCCCACCACATCAGCCGGAAACAGCTCCCAGACCGAGATAGCGAGTTCCTCCGGATCCCCCGGGGAGAGAGATAATTCCTCTTAAGTGTTAAGAGTCCGGGGACCCTGCCATCCCTCCCTTCAAAACCGGCATACTGGGGAAGGTAAACATTTTCTCTTTCTGCAGCGTGTGGACCTCTCCACCCTGCGATGAAGGGGAGATTTTCGCTAAAGAGGCTGCAGGATGCAGGCTGGGTGGGTCCAGGGCCGAGATCTGCCCAGGGAGGCAGGGGTCCCGGCTCAGGCTGGGTGTGTCCTCCCGTGCCACTCACCGAAGGCTTCGATGCAACCACGGAGCAGCTCCTCCACCGTGCAGCCCTTGTCCAGGTCCAGGGTGCTCGCCATGGCCGCCGGCGCGGGTAGGCTCGGCCGAGCTGCGCTCCGGGAGCCTCCCACGGGGCTCGGACCGGACCCCTATCCGGACAGAGCGAGGCAGAGCGGGAGTCGGCTGAGGCGCGGGCCGGCAGAGAGCCCCCGAGGGCAGAAACGGGGCGGGGCGGGCACGCCCCCTGCTGGGCAGGGGCGGAGTCGTTCCCCCGCGGCCACGCCCCGGGGTTAAACCGTCTGGCCTGGGATGGTGCAACCCACCAGTTGGGAAATGAACTGGCCAAGAAGCTTCCGGCCCACCCTGGGAGCCGAGGGAGGGCCGAGGGACTCCTCGGGGATGGTCGGTGTCCCAGTCGCCCGCTCCGTAGGCCCTCTCTTCTCCTCACGTCCTCTCCCCATTGGCACCTGCAGCACCCCGCAGTTCAGTTCTGCGCCCCCTCCCGCTTCCCTCCCTCCACAGCCTCCCTTCCCCCGCAGGGTTATTTTGGGAACCCAGAGCCTGAGGGGACCTCAGAGGAATTTCTCCCTGGGATGAGAAGGGGGGAGGAACCCAGGCGTCCTGCCCGCGTCGCCCCCTCCCGGGCTCCCGGGAAGAGGAGGCGGGGCTGTGGCAGCCCCCAGGGGCCTGCCCTCGGGGAGGCGGGCTGGGCTAGAGAGGAACATTCCTGGGAGCGGGGGTGGGGGGTGGGGGAAGAGGGGCGGAGGAGGGGAGCCCCCCGCGGCCCGGAGGCGTCAGCGGGAAGCCTGGGCCTGGGAACCGCGCGCTGCCGAGCCACCTCCTCCGTGAAGGCCCCAAGGGTCTCGGCTCAGCCGTTCCTGTCCCTCTTCATCCCCAGCCTCTGACGCAGGCCCCCCGTACTGCATAGTCGAACTGGGGGCACACACAGGCCGTCCACACTCGGGCAGAGTGGGGTGCCCAGAAGGGGGCGCTAGCGCCGTGGAGTGCCCCTGTTGGACTCCACCAGCAACTCCAGTCACTGGAGGGGATTTACGCACCCAGACAGAGACACACTCACTGCACGCCCCAGGCCAGGGACCCACATCGGGGTGCAAGAATGCCTGAGGCTCCCAAACAGCCCGGCCGCAGGCAATTACCTCCCATCCTCTCTCTCACTCACCCAATGGCACCCCACACCCCCGCACACCTGAACGAAGGAACCCGCGGGCCCACATACCCAGTCCTCTACCCCAGAAAGCAAACCCGTTGAAGGGGCCGGCTTCCGGCCGTGCTGCTCACTAGACCAGACCAGCCTGGAGTCCCGAGGCCACGGCAGCGCTGACATCCGCACACGTGTGCCCACACCCAAGACAGTGCACCTACACGCATGTACACTCTCCCACACATGCACACGCCTGGTGGGTGCGCACACACGCCCACTCCAACCCCCGCCCCCTTCATCTGCGATCCAGGGCCGGCCCTGCGGCCCCAACGACCTGACAGCCCTCACCCCCGTACACTAGCAAAGCCTTGCCTCACACAAGGTCCCCCGCCCATACAATGCTCCCCCGGAAAGGGGATGGGGAGTGGGGGGGGGCTTCTTTATGGAGTTCTCTGGTAGACTTTTCCTAGGAGCCACCCAGAGGCATCCCGCCCAGCTCGGCCGCTTCCTCCCTATGTGACCTTGAGAGTTACTCGGCCTCTCGGAGCCTCGGTTTTCTCATCTGTCAAATGGGGGGTTCGCCGAGAAAGGTCCCACTGAGACGTGGCTAGGAAGACCCTGGTTCGCCGCGGACGCCGCCCCCTCCCGTGGTTGTCCAGGGGGCTTTGGATCTCTCGGTAGGTCCCTCCCACTCCCGACCAGGGCTACAGACTCCCCACCGACCAAGCCACCCGCCGACCCCAGCCCGTCTGCGCCACCCTCGGGGCCCCCAGGCGCTGGGCCTCCTCTGCCCTGTGCCCCGCCCGCGCTCTCTCACTCACACTTGGGACCCCGCGGCAAGGAGCCCGCACCCGGCCCGGCAGGAGCCACCTCCGTGCGCTCCAGCCCGCCGACCTCGCTGCGGCTGCGGCTCCCGCCCGCTCTCCGCGCCGCTGCCCGGCTCCCCGCCGCCCCGCCCCCGCGCCGAGGCCGCCCCCTCCTCTCTCCTCCCCGCCCCTGCGCCGGGCTCCGCACCGCCGGCTGCGCCTCCCCCATCGGGGGCTCCCTCTAGCCCCGCACGCGGCGGTCCCTGCGGCAGCTTAACCCCTCCCCTGCCGCGCCGCCCGGGAGGCCAGGGCAGCGGGCAGGCGGGGGGCTGCGCCACTAGCCTCGCCAAGGGTGGGAGAGCGGAGGTCAGGCCGCGCGGGACGTGGAGGGGGAAACTAAACCAAGGGTCCTCTCTCCCCACCCCAGACACCCCCATGCCCGCCGCCCTGCCTGGTGTTGGGCAGAGGAAGCCGGGAGGGGCAGGAAGCGGACTGCGGTGGGGAAGGGGCGCCCCGCCCAGCCCCCGGCCCGGGTTCCTGTTTTCGAGACAAACCGTTCCCACGGGGCTCACCCGGCCCGGGGCCGGGCGTCTTCCTGCGGGCAGCGGGGGGCCTGGCAGAGATGGGGGCGTGGGCGCAGCGGGTCGTTGTGATAGCCTGGGGGAGGGGCTAGGACAAGGTGGGAGCATTTGAGAGAGAGGGGTTTGTGGGGATGAAAACGCGGCTATGGGGAGATGGGGCCTCGGGGTCTGAAGATGTTGGGGGGCGCTCCAGTTCACACAGGAGGGACTGGGGCTCCGGAAGCCTGGCTCCCCATGGGGCCAGATGAAAAGGGGCAGCTGCAAGCGACGGTGGGTTCTTCCAGCTAGAAGACTGGAGCCCGGAGGCCTGGCTCCAGAGAAGCACATGGGAGGGGTAGCCGCAGGCGATTGGGGTCCCCACAAGCCGGGCCGAGAGGAGCCGGTAACCATTTCCGGCGGTTCAGGTTCAAACACACTCGCTGTGAAACCACCGGCCCCAAACAAATCTGAGACTTGCCCCTCCCTGCTACCGAGCTGGGGAGGCGGGACCTCCCCCACAACTCAATCTTGGTAATATGGGACCTAGAAACAGGCCCTTTCGGGTCCTTAGTTTCCCCAAGTGAGGAGGGGCAACACTGGTGCAGTCTAGACTGTCCGTGAGTGTCCCCCCCGCCCGAACACTCCCCTCACTTTGAACCTGGCGGAGCCACCTGCTTAGAGACCCTTAAACGCCGCAGTGGGGCGGAGCTAAGGGCGGAGTTAAGAAGGCGCCAACCGCCCGGGGACTCCTCCCCCTCTTGAACCCCGCCCCCGACAGCGTGGATCTTCCTTCAGCGGTGCGGGAGGCCTCAGCTTAAGGCCCTGCTCCCGTCCCGGGTGGGCCCCACCCGGGCGGACGCCACGCCCCCGGCCAGCCTCGCGGCCCGCTGACCTAGTATGGACACAGCACTGGGAGGAGAGGCGTGCAGGGTGACGCCTGGAAGCCGGCAGGAGAGTCCCGGGCCCACCCCCACAGGCCGCCCCCCTTTTGAGGGGATGCACCTGCCGCGGCTGGGGCTAAGGCACGGTGATTGCGCAGCTGCTGTGCCGCCCAGAGCTAAAAATATTTCCCAGCAGAGAGGGGAGTAAGGAGGCTCCCCAGGAGAATCAATTTATTGGGGAGTGGGTGCGGTTGGTCAGACCAGTAAACAGGAGGGGCTGGGGAGCCCGAGGACAGGATGGGAGCAGTGTCCTTCGTCACGCTGAACACTGAGAACTCGAGGCTGGTAGGAAATGGGGGTTCCAAGAAGAGGCTTAGAGATCTAACTCCAGTACCCCACCCTCTGGACGAGGAGCTGGAGCTGGCCCAAGTGACTGCAAACAGACTCGGGGGCAGGTTTCGGTCTGTTCTAGAGGCTCAGATTTTCTCATCCGGGGCTGGCATGCGTTGGCGGGTCGGCTCCACGCCCCAGATCTCCCTGGCATACTGGGCAATGGTGCGGTCACTGGAGAACTTGCCAGAGGTAGCTATGTTCCGGATCACCATCCGCGTCCACTCTCTTGGGTTCTACAGGCCAAAAGGAAGCTCTGGGTTTGCTCTGCGGGTGGGATCCCTACCTTCACCTCATCCCAACCAGGGCCACCAAAGCCCTGCCAACCCCTGGCCCAGGACCCCTCACCTTGTACAGGGCACTGACTCTCTCCTGGCATTTAACATAATCTTCATAATCCGCAAAGACTTTAAACCTGGAGGGGAATGGAGAAGCGGAAAGTCTCCTGAGGTTGAGGGCCAAGCCCATCCTGTCCTATTGAATTTCTGGAGACCTGGACAGTGATGCTGTTTCCAAAGGAATCTGACCCCAACTGGTCTGAAGCCCTACCCAGCTTTTCCATCGCTCCTGAGCCCTATTCAGCCCTGCAGTCCCACGTGCGTGGGTCCCTGGCCTGCCAGCTCACCGGTCATGGTGCATGAGCATGTTGACGATGTCCTTGAATAGGTCGGGCTGTTTAGGGGAGAAGAAGCCACTGCTCAGCTGGTCAATGATGTGCCGAAGCTCAGGAATCCGGTCATAATACTCCTGGGCATTGTACCTGTGGGGGGAAGAGCCACAGTCAGCACCCTGGAAAGGGGTTCCTGGCTCCTCCTCCAGCAAATATCTGGGAAGTTCCAAGCCCCAGGGTAAAAACTCAGGTCCAGACTGCTACTGTCCCCCCTATAGCTGCCACACTCGCTCCGGAAGTCCTTCCACTCTTCTTCCCATACACCACCACTATCTCCCAGCAGGTCTGTTTCCTCCATGAATGGCTTTTCTTCCCCGCCATCCTGAGTCCATCCCTGACCTCACTTTCAGGCTCCAGGAGGAGCCAACAGGTACATCCTGAGGAACACCCTTAAACTCAAACTGTCCAGCCAAGTTCATCACTGTCCTGGCACCAACTTTCCTCCCCTAGGGTAGGAACTACTTCCTACCCAATGACTTCCTGGGGTAGCACAATCACTTCCCGAACCACCCAGGTTCAAATCTCTCCAGACCAGTTTCATCTCCTCACTTCACCTCTTCCAACCAGAAACCATGGCCTCCTCCTCAACAGTGTCCCTAACCCCCATCCCCAGCACTGGCCTGCTGTAGGGGACTCCCCCTGCCATCCGGTGCCAGCCCCACACTGGTCCCCCAACTGGACATTCCTCCCTCCAGTTGAGCCTGCATCCTGCAGCCAAAAGTGTCTGTTTGGAGTCTAGTTCTGAACATGTTGGACTTTGCTCAAAACATTTCACATTTCCCTCCTGTCCAAAGGACCAAGTCTGAACTTTCTAGTCAAGCCCCACAGGAGAAATTCCTCTCAATATTTAGTGCCCGCTCTTGTAAGCTGAGTGTAAACTGGTACCAACTTTCTGGGAAACTATTTGACAATGTGTATCAGGAGCTTTAAGAACGCATACTTTTTTGACTCAGAAATATCCCCTTCTAATAATTACCTTGGGCTTCCCCAGTGACTCAGCAGTTAAGAATCTGTGTGCAATGAGGGAGGCACAGGGGACAAGGGTTTGATCCCTGAGTGAGGAAGATCCCCTGGAGAAGGGCATGGCAACTCACTCCAGTATTTTTGCCTAAAGAATTCCATGGACAGAGGAACCTGGTGGGCTACAGTCTATAGGGTCACAAAGAGTCGGATGTGACTGAAGCGACTTAGCACATAGAAGTATAATAATTATCATAAGGAAATAATTAGAGATGTAGACATCAGTGTAAAAGATTGGTCATCAAAGGGACATTTATACTAATAAATGAGAAAAATTGACCTTCATGTCCAACTGTATGAAATTAGTTATGTACGTATGGCATTTCCATAGGTTGGAATGCTATACAAACATTTTACATATTAAAAGACTATTTAATGACATAGAAAATGCTTCACCAATGTTAAGACAACAGGATTCAATATTGCACATATATTATTTCCAACTTTTAAAACCTACATAGGGACTTCCCTTGTGATCCAGTGGTTGACTCCATGCTCCCAATGCAGGGGACACTGGTTCTACCCCTGGTCAGGGAACTAAGATCCCACATGCAGCACAGTGCAGCCAAAAAAATTAATTAAATTTTAAAAGACTACATATATATATAAACACACATATATAAATATATGAAGAAAATGAGAACTGTGGCTTTAAATCTGGGGGATGAGATTATGAAAGACAGTTGTTTTCTTCTCTGTAACTTTGTATTTTTCCAATTAATAATCATGGCCTGCTTCTATGCTAAGAAAATCATATTTTAAAATAAAATGTTAAAAATGTAATGCCGGGAAGATTGTCTCTGAAGATCTGCATTTCTGACCACAAACCCAGGTATAACTACTATACTCATGTTTCCCTTTTTGCCATGGCTGCCAGGGAGCTGAGAATTTCATTTGACTCCTAATTCCAGAAATGATATTATCTCTTTGGGTGGATATTATTTTCTCTTCCTTTTCAGCTCTGTGTTACTTCTTGCTTTTCTCATTTCATTCATCTTATTTGTATGCTACCTCAAAAGTTTTCTAGACTTGTCATGGCCATAACTAAGACCTTGTGCAGGGACTTCCCTGGTGGTCCAGAAGTTAAGAATCCACCCTGCAGTGGCAGGGAATCGGTTTGATCCCTGGTTGGGGAATTAAGATCCCACAAGCCTCAGAGCAACCAAGCCCGCGAAACACAACTAGAGAGTCTAGAGAGTTTGTGCGCTGCAACAAAAGATCCCATATGACATGACTCAACCAAGATCCCACACGCTGCATCTAAGACCCAAGGCAGCCAAATAAATTTAAAAAAAGAAAAAGACCTTGCACATCCCGGACCAGCCTTTCCAGTGATGCCTCTTACTCCCAACTGTACCCCCCAGCAGTCCCACCTTAGTGCCTTCTGCCCACAGACTGTAAACTCTGCAGTCCGTACCCTTTCTGGTCAAGCCTTTCCACGTCCTCCACCCGCATGCCAAAGATGAAGAAGTTCTCCTCTCCTGCCTCTTCTGCCATCTCCACGTTGGCTCCATCCATGGTGCCAATGGTCAGAGCCCCATTGAGCATGAACTTCATGTTGCCAGTGCCTGAGGCTTCAGTGCCTGCAGTAGAGATCTGCTCGGAGAGGTCAGCAGCCGGGATCACTGTGGGGTAGCAGCAGGGGACACACTCAGCTCCAGGAAGAGCCCCCATGTCAGCTGGAGGCTCTGAAGTCAGTCTGGCCCCAGGCATGGCCAGATTCAGAGTCTCCTCCCTCAGCCCTCCAGTCTTCACCAGCTGTCTCCTTCTCACTGACTCCTCCCCACCTCTTGTTGATTCTTGAACATCTGGGATCTAACCTGGACTCCTCCCACCCCCCAGCTCCACTGTGTGACTTGAAGGGCACCACCGAGGCCCCTCTCCCCTATAATTTCATCCCATACTGTATGACGTTACACCATTAACGGAACATCCTCATAATTTGAGTATCATCCTCTCCAGACTCTTCTTTAAAGTACCAGTACCTCAGGAAGAGGAGATTAATATCTCTTCCAGGGACTGAACTCATCAGAGCTTCCCTAGGGTCCCCACTGGCAGCACCCAACCTTTCTCGGCCAGCGAGACTCGGTAGTTCTCCAGGAAGATCACACGGAGGCGGTCTCCCACCACCGGGTCGTGATTGACCACATCCCCAATGGCTGTGATGAGTTTGATGATCATCTTGGCCATATGGTACCCAGGGGCAGCCTGTGGGGGCACAGTTTGGGGTCAGCTCCATGGCGTGGCCTCCTACCCCCATCCTGCAACCCAACCAAGCTGACCTCAACCTGGATATCAAAGGACCACAGCCATGATCTGGGCTCGGCCTCTCACCTTCCCTCCAATCATCACAGTCCGAGGCACAAAAAACTTATTGGGTTCCTTCTTGATACCTATGGAGAAACAGAGGGATCCAGTGGGTGGGCCAGGTTTTCCCTCTAGGCTGTAGCACCTGACAGCATCCAGCCAGCCAGGACTGGGCTGGGCGATAGTAGGCCTGACTTGGGCTGGCTTGGTGACCTCATATCTGTCATGTCCCCGCTCTCTGAGCCTTGGTTTGCCCATCTGTGAAATGGGGATAATTCTGTGTTCCAAAAGTTGCCCTGAATCCAAAGGAGATGTTGATGGAGAAGTATGCAGTATGCTGGAAGGTACACAGAGGCAGGTACACAGAGCCAGAGGGAAGCCTGCCACTCACGGTTGTACAGCGTGATGACATGGAGGCAGTTGAGGAGCTGGCGTTTATATTCGTGAATCCGCTTCACCTGGATATCGAAGAGTGAGTTGGGGTTGATGTGGACTTTGTATTCCTTCTCCAGGTATGCAGAGAACTTTAACTTGTTTTCCTGAAGGCAGGAAAGGGGGAAGAGCTCACCAATAAGCCTCAGTCGCAGGAAGTCCTACAGTCTCATTTCCTTCCCTGGAAGGTGAAGGATAGAAGGCCCCCTTGCCACCTTCATCCACTCCTGCATCAGGGCAGACATTGCTAAGCAATGTCAGCACTCTTTCAGTGAGGTCAGATGATGCCTTCCCACCATGAACTGATTCCGGGCAACTTCTACCAGTGGCCTGAGGTTGCAGGAGAGATGAGCTCCACGGGCCACTCCTGACCCAGACGTCCGGCCCCTCCAGCACTCTCCACTCTGGCCCCAGCACAGGTGTCTGTCCCAGGCTGCAGCGCTGCTCCTCACCTGCTTCACTTTGGCCACATCCCGGATAAAGGATTCATCGTCCACGTAGGACAGCAGTTTGCGCAGCTGATCCAGGTCTGCGATGTATTCCTCTCCGATGCGCTGTAGGGGGATGGCGCTCAGTTAGGCCCATGCTCCCCCCGCCGCCGTCCTCCTTCACAAAGGGGTCCTTTTCCAGCTCAAACAAGGACAGTCCACCGCAGACAGTGCCTTCTTCTGCAGCCTCCCAGCTGGGGGGCAGGGCATATAGACACATCTTTTCTCCCTTCCTGACCTTGAGCTCGGCTGGCTGATGCCCATCTGACCCCCACAGACCCTCGTCCTGGCCTTTTCCTCTGACAGACAGTGACTTCGAGGGCCTGCAATCTCTGCCCCTTTCTGGTCTTACTTAAGATGTGACTTGCTGATAACCCTCCATTAGGCTGTGAACTTCCTCAGGTTGACCTTCACAGCCAGGGCCTCCATTAGCTCACATAAAAAAGATGGTTCCCCTCCTCCAGACACATGCAAGGCTTGGGAACACGGTGCAGGATGGCTTTCAGCCCTCAACTGGGCACCCTACAGTGAACCACATACACAGCCACACCCAGCAGTGACTGTGTTGACCTCTACTGGCCATACATGACTTCTCACCTCAGCAATGACCTCTGCCAGCCCAGGGTTACACATAACCAACCAGCGCCGAGGGGTGATCCCATTGGTCTTATTCTGGAACTTATGAGGCTCCAGCTCGTAGAAGTCCTTGAAGCTACAGGATAGGGTCGGAAGATCACAAATCACCCCTGTAAAATGAAGGTCTTCTCCCTGGGGCCCCTACCCTGATTTCTTGATGAAAGGGTCCTGGAGGTGAAGGGAGGTGCTGTGTGTAAGAGGGGACATCCCAGAACGGGACTGGTCTGGATAGCAAGCCTATGACCCTTGTAAGAGCCATGCTACCTATGGAAGGAGCCAGCAGAGGGCGGCTCTGAGTGGCCAGTACAAGGCAGTGGGTGGGGCCCAGCGGGAGGGGCGGGGTCTGGGGAGCGGGTCTCACATGGTTTTCTTGAGGATCTCCGAGTGGATGCGAGCCACGCCACTGACGGCATGCGACCCGGCGATGCACAGGTGTGCCATGTTGATGCGCTTCACCGCGCCCTCCTCCACCAGCGACATGCGCCGCAGTCGGTCTATATCCCCTGGGAATGCGGCCGCCACCCGCTGGGCCAGGAGAGAGCAGAACTAGGACTGGGACGCTTCTAGAACACTGGTCCCCAGCCCCTACCCCCAGTTCTCTGCCTATAGCCTTCCCCAGGCCCTCCACGCTCCCACCCTCCACCCCAGGCCTTCTCCGCTCACGTTAAGGAAGCGCTGGTTGATCTCATAGATGATCTGGAGGTGCCGCGGCAGCAGGGTCTCTATGAGGTGCACAGGCCAGCGCTCCAGGGCCTCGGGCAGCACCGTGTGGTTGGTGTAGGCACAAGTCTTCACAGTCACTTCCCATGCCTGACAGGTGGGATGGGGAGACAGGACCCCCAGGGCTTAAGCAGGATGGCTTTCCACACACACTTGTGCAGCCAAGAGCCCCAGCCCTCCCACTGCCAGCCCAGGTTCTAGGACACCCGTCTCTGGGCCTCACACTCCTGTCTGTTCAGTGGGGGCTCCACCCACATCTTTCTCCTCCCCAGACTGGGAAGGGAACCCTGAGATGGAGAGGGTGAGACAGGAGTGGGGGAGGGGCCCCAAAGCTCACCTTTTCCCACTCCAGTCGCTCCTGGTCCACCAGAATCCTCATCAGCTCAGGGATGGCCAAGGAGGGGTGGGTATCATTGAGCTGGATGGCCACCTGGGTCGGGGGGGTGGAGGGCGGTTGGAGTCAATCTGGGCCCAAGGCTACGGTCACTGTCCTTTGCCCCTCCAGAGCACCCCCTGCCCAGGGGCCCTGTGGTTCTAGGTGGAGGCCCCCAAGGGGGTAGTTGTGGAGCAGGAGGAAAAGGAGAGCGGATTATACTGAGGATTCTCAAGCAGATAACCCTCACACTCACCCCCAGCCTCATCTATAAAATGGGCGTTGCAAGCTCAGGCTGGAAGTGGGAGGGAAGGCACCACTCACAGGAGGAATAGAGACAGACCCTCCGTAGGGCCTGGTACCTTATCCGGGAAGGCATCGAAGTTGGTGCGCACGGGGTCGAGGCAGCCAAACTTGGAGGACTTGAAGCGGCGGATGATGTCCTGGAGCGTGGCAGCCACTACGAAGTACTCCTGCTTCAGCCGCAGCTCCTTTCCCTCAAAGAACTGGGAACAGTGCGAGGTGGGGTGGAGTCAAGGTGATGGGCGTGATCTAACACTACTGTGGGCGTGGCCAGGAGAGACTCCCACCCACCCCGAGATTCCTGAGCCCTGAACTGGTCCACCTCAGGGACCCAAGAGTCTTTCTCCTGCCAAGAAGCAGCAATGCAGTTGGGTCAGAAGGAAGGGCTACAAGGACCAGGAGTATTGTGAGTGTCTCCAGGGAAGAGCTCCTCCAAAGCGCCCCCCCACCCCCAGATTCAAGCATCCTCACACTTAAAGAACTGGGGGGAAGCACAGGACACTCAGGGGCCAGCAAAATGTCCTGGGTGTGACTAGGGCACCAGTAGGTGCCACTCCCCCTCCCACCCTCTCCCATGCACCCTGGCTTCCTGTCCCTAGCCCAGGGAGGTAACATACGTTGTCGTTGGGGTATAGGACCCGTGAGATGTTCTCAGCCAGGTTGCGGTCCAGCACAGCCTGGATGTAGCCACCGACATTGACTAAGGAACAAAAGTGGGAACGGAGTCAGGCTTGGGTCGAGGGGGGCCACAGTGGGAGGGGGCTGCTGACTCCAGCTGAACTCACAGTCCTTGAGGTTGAAGTCATTGGGGGCTTTGGCAGACCACAGGCGCATGGTATTGACGACGTTGTTGCGGTAGCCAGGCACGGGCGTGTCGTAAGGCATGGCCAACACCACCTGTGGGACACCCAGCCTGTTGTTAAGAGGTGGGCATCTGCTGTGTCTAAGAGGCCCTGAGAGCCGGAACTCCATGCTTTGTCCCTGCGTTCCGCCAACCCCCAACCCTGGGCTCCTGTCCCAACTCTGGACCACAAGCAACCCCACCAACCTTTCTGGGCCTCGGCCATAAAGAGAGAACATCCCAGTGCCTCCCCACACTTTACCATCCGTCCTTGCTGGGCTATTGTGAGGATTCCAGGAGGAGGCAGGGATGAGCTCAGAGACCAAGGTGGGCCTCTGTTGGTGGCCACTCTGCCATGGTGGGGATGCGCTGGCCACCTGGCCTGAGCACAACCTAGAGGACACGCTGGACTCCTGGAAGGACTGGGGGATCATGGGCCTGACTGAGGGGGTCATAGAGGTAAAGTCCATTCAAAGGTTAACCACAGGGCTAATTAGCAGTGACTAATGCTGGCCCCACCTCCCACAGTTAGCAAACATCAATGTGCATGTATGCTTAATGCTAAGTCTCTCAGTTGTGTCCAACTTTTTGCCAACCTATGGACTGTTGCCTGCCAGGCTCCTGTGTCCATGGGATTCTCCAGGCAAAATACTGGAGTGGGTTGCCATGCCCTCCTCTAGGGGATCTTCGCAACCCAGGGATTGAACCCGTTCTCCTTCATTGCAAGCAGTCTTTACCTGTGAGCCACTGGAGAAGCCCACAAACATCAATAATTGCTGCCAATAACCACCAGCTACCACGGAGAGAGGGATGCACCCACACCTCCCTCCCCAGCAATAAGTAGCCCCTGACTGGAGCAGAGCAAATGCTGCAGCACAGAGAGGGAAGGGACTGGCCCAGGAGCACGCAGAGGACAGCCAGAGCCCTGCCGGACCTTAGCGTGGATGGCAGTGGAACAAACCCCCAGTTCTGAAAGCCTCAAGGTTGCAGCGCGGCCATCTGGAGGCCGGTGAGCTGCAGCCACAGTAAAAGGACTGGTGGTGGAGCTGGGCTTTGGACACCTGGTTTAGCGGTAGGCTCCCACCGACCTGCTCTATGACCTTGAACATATCAGTTGCCCTTCCTAGGCTTTAGTTTCCTCTCCTGTCCCTCTTTTTGGGCTGTTAGTTTATTTCCCATCAAGCCCCCAGCTCAGATATGCAGGGGAGCCGAGACTCTGTGATTCTTTTGGGTGGCGAGGAGGCAGGTCAGGCGAGGAGTGGCTGTAGAGCAAGGCAGTGTCTCTCCTCCTCCCAGCTCTTCACGTGGTCTGGCTCCCCTGTGACCCTATCTCCAGCCTCTCTGGGTTCCAGCTGTGTGACCTCAAGTAAGTCACTTAACTCCTCTGAGCTCAGTGGTCGCCATTATAAAATAGCACTTGGTCCAGTAGCCTCCAGGCTCTTTCTTTGCTTCTCCCTGTTTCCTCCAGAACCTCCACTCCTCCTCCCCTCCGCCTCACTAGATCTTCCCCCTGCTCCCTGGCTTCCCCCTCACCTGTGTGTCCACCCACTTGGCCCCCTGGCTGGTGTGTTCCACTCGGCCGTAGAAGTGCACCGGTAGCGTGAACTCAGGGCGGGCCTTCTCCCAGGGGTTGCCATAGCGAAGCCAGTCATCAGCTTCCTCCATCTGAGCCACAGGCAGGTCAGGGGAGAAAGGAAGGCAGAGTCAGAGCCAGGCCCACACCACAGCAGGTGGTGGGTTTAGCAGGAGCCCGCAGCCCTGGTGTGCCCGGTACAGGGAGGGCGTGAATGACCGGCTCTGGGGTAGGTGGGCCCCCAGTCTGGTGGAAGATCCAAGGGGGCTAGGTGTGTGTATGAGTCTGAGACATTCTACAGCCGTAGACCTCCTATCCCAGGAGCTGACAGCTGGCTTGGGGCCAGGCGGAAGGGGCAAGGATGCTCTCTACCCAAGTTGGGGCTGCTTATGGATCTTTGTGCAGATAAATGAACAAATAGCCATCTTCTCAATCATAACTGCAAGGTCAGGGCCCAAGGTCACTCACCTGCCAACCCCCAGAGATCTTCTGATTAAAAATCCCAAACTCGTAGCGGATCCCATAGCCATAGGCAGCCAGGCCCAATGTTGCCATTGAGTCCAGAAAGCAGGCTAGGGGTATGCACAGAGGTGGATGTCAGAGACTCAACACAAAGGAACACTTCTGCCCAGTCCCCTGGCACCCCGCTCACTTACCCGCCAGCCTGCCCAGGCCCCCGTTGCCCAGCCCTGCGTCCTCCTCGATTTCCTCAAGCTCTTCCATGTCCAGGCCCAGCTAGAGGTGGGAGGGTATAACAAGAGTCAGGGCCAAGGGCCAGCAGGTCAATCCCCCAATCCTGAAGGCTCGCCCACCCCTACACACCTGATAGGTGGCCTCGTCACAGGCGTTCTCCAACGCCAGGTTCACCATGGTGTTTTGCAGCGTCCGGCCCATGTAGAATTCCAGAGACAGGTAGTAGATCCTCTGTCCGGAGAAACAGACGGGGAAGGGGAGGGGAGGGAGGGTCAAGGCCGCACCCCTGACATTCAGCCAGACCCGGCTGGGCCTGCACCTCTCATACCTCCTGCCCCACTCCTAGGCCCCAGTGGGTTCCAGCCCTGCCTCCAGTTTTCCCGCCCTCTAGGGCTTTGGGACCCAGCAGGTAAGATACTGGTCCCAGCATTTCTTCTGACTTTGGACAAATCACTTTTCTTCTCTGAGCCTCAATTTCTTCATCTGAAAAATGGGGCCATAGCCACCTCAGGGTACTGAGGTGCTTAGGAGAGCTGGGAACCCCTTCCTTCGCATGCAGTCCTGCCAAGAGCCCATCAGGAAGTCAGGACACAGGGAAGCACCACCAAGTGCTCCCGAAAAGGGGAGGCCAGGCCCAGAGAGAGAAGTCATTGGCTCAAGGTCACACAATGACTCAGGGCTAGAGTCGGCCATCTCCCTTCCTTGTAGGGCCCAGCTCCCCTTGGCCCTCAAGCCTCAGTCCCAAGAACGGGGGTGGAGAGACTCCAGTATCCAGGATGCTGATGGTGCCCGGTCTCCTGGTTTCCTGGGTCCCTTCCCTGCCCCTCCCCAACTCCTGCCCAGCAGTGTCAGGTTGCTGACATTTACCAGTGACCCCAACAGACACTTGATCTCGCCACCCCAGCTGTGCCCCACCTGGCACACGGGCACACCACACATCCGTTCGGTAGAATGTCCTTCCACTTAGGATCCAGCCCAGGCCACGGGGTCTTCCTGCCCACCCCCAGCAGCCTCTCCATTCTCTGACTGAGCGCTGAGCCTTTGCAACCAGCCTACCTGACCCGAGGCCCCTGACCTGCCCCCTACTCCAGGTTTCTCCCCGTGGGAGAATGGGTCCCAGCACCAATTGCACCTGGCACCTCTGGATTGTCCAACCTCAGGAACCCAGAGGCACCCTTTCTTTTGCTGCAGAAAGTCCTGACCCCAGGAAGGGCCTGTCACTTGGTCCAGATCTCCCAGCCCCCAGGCAGGGCCCCCAGCCCACTCCCCACCCGGGGTGCCCCCAGCAGCACCTTGGGGTCCTTCTCGTAGTAGTGCTGCTGCGTGCGGATCCAGCGGCCCACTAGGTGGTCGCGCACCGTGTAGGCCAGCGCGAAGTAGTAGTCCCGCGGGGTGGCCACATTGCGGTCTTTCACGAGGGTGAAGTGGAGGTGCCGGTTGAAGTTCTTCTTCAGCTCAGTTACATTCTCCACACCAGCCAGGCCACGCACGCTGATCTGCTTTCTCTTCTCCTGGTCTGTCAGGGGCCGGGACATGGCTGCAGGAGGGTGGGCCGGACTGACTGCAGCCTGAGCGGTGCCGGCAGCCAGGGAGTGGAGCTCCCCGGCAGGCTGGTGCTTTAAAGCCCGGCTCCGGGCAGCTTGCCCCACCCCCTCCCTCAATGGGAGGGTCTTGGCCCGGCTCCTCAGGGAGCTATTTTGGGGTGAGCAGAGGAGAGGAGGGGCAGGGCAGGGCCAGGGCCGGCCTGGCTCCTTCGCAGCCCTGCGCTGACCCACTTCCTCCAGGCCTCGCGCACCGGCACTGAGGTCTGCGGTCTTCTGTCCCCGAGCCTGCGTTTTGCAGGGTCGGAGTCAAGATGCAGCAGGCAGAGTGCTGGCTTGAGAGGCCTGAGACTTGCCTGGAGCGGCTGGGCTGTGACTTTGGCCGAGGCTGCCCTGAATTTGGGTTATGGATGAAGGATGGGGCCTGACTGTGGGCCCTCAGTCAGGGCTCCTTGGAGAGGCCAAGGAGGCTGTCAAGGAGAACAGGGGTCAGGAGGCCCAGCCTCCGGTAGAGCAGCTTGGCTTTCACACAATAGGCTGCACACCACAGGGGGGATGCTCTCTGGTCAAGCTTCTATGGTGGCCCTGCCCTTGGGTGGGGAGGACATGTTGTGGCTGAAGGCCACCTGCGCAGAGCATCAGGGTGCCCCGAACAGAAAAGGTGAAGCTAGTGGAGGCCACTGGGCATCTGAGAAAAAGGGGACTGGGACTCTCGGTGGTATGGGAGATGTCGCCTGAGGCAGGGCCACTACCCCCGCCCCATCCCCCACCGAAGTCCAGCCACTCTGAGCTCCCCCTGTTGCTGTCCCTCAAGGAGCTCTGAAGTGACCTTTCAAGTGGGATGGTCAGATTACAGGCCAGCTTTGGCTAGGGGCCACCAGCCTGGAGCAGGGGTCCCTGGGAACTGTAGTCCTGCAGCCCACAGGGGGTAGGAGAACTGAAGCAGCCGCAGCCAGGACACACACAGACACAAGACACATACACACAGACACACACACATACACATCAAGTCTCCCCATGCCACAGGTGAGTGAAGGCCTTCTCCCATTCGTTTCTCCCATCTGGGGCCATGCGGTTCCTAGTGTTCCTTTAGGATTGACTGGTTGGATCTCCCTACAGTCCAAGGGACTCTCAAGAGTCTCCTCCAACACCACAGTTCAGAAACATCAATTCTTCGGCGCTCAGCTTTCTTTATGGTCCAACTCTCACATCCATACATGACCACTGGAAAAACCATAGCTTTGACTAGATGACCCTTTGTTGGCAAAGCAATGTCTCTGCTTTTCAATATGCTGTCTGAGGTGGTCATAGATCCTGCTTTGTTCCTGTTTTTTGGCTGCCCCAAGTCTTAGTTTCGGCATGTGGGATCTAGTTCTCTGGCCAGGGGTGGAACCAGGGCCCCTGCACTGGGAGTGCAGAGTTTTAGCCACGGGACCACCAGGGAAGTCCCCTGCTTTGTTCTTCGAGCAAAAGGAGTCCAGGGCTTGGTGCTATTTCAAAGGAGGCTGGGCCTCCTAGAGTGGTGGACCCAGGGGAGAGGAGCCTGGGTGTTCTGGTCTGAGGGCCAAGGAAGCACATCAGAGGCCTGGCGGGACAGCCCAGCTGTTTGAGAACTTTCTGAGCCACAACAGACCCAGCCCTGGAAATACCAGCTTAGTGTGGAGGCCAAACTCCTAGTCTTCCAAAGGCCAAGCCCTGCTCTGCCCCTGCTCCTGGATAGCGTCTGGGCTGGTCTTCCATAGTGTGTGCTTCAGAGAAAAAAAGACCAGGAAGAGGACACTGAAACACACCTACACCAAGGTCTAAGGTCGTATGAACATAGAAAACTTTCTCTTTTACATTTTAAAAGTATTCTACACCTTGCATTTCAAAAGAGTGCCTGGTGGCTCTCAGGGTGTAATGGTTCCCATCCTCAGCCTTTCCTCCTAGGCTGTGCCTCAGGGGAGGTTCACGCCTCCCCCACCAAGCGCGGAGCTTGGCCAGCATCTCAGGCTGCCCCGCCTCCCTCCCTCGTGGAGGGCAGGAGGGCGCAGAGGCATTTTGGCACCAGTTGGACATGTTGTCACCTCAGGCCCCAACTGTGGCCGCATGCTTTGGCCACGCAAACCTTCTTTTCACTGACCCCTAATTTTCCTGCTGCTAAGAACGTGCTCCCAACAGAGCCCATTCCTATCTTAATCTGCTCCCCAAGTCAACTCAATCCACACCCCTCCCCCTGCTCACTAACTCGGTGCTCACCCTGCCCCTGCACTCAAGGAGCTGGCTGAACTGGGACACAACCTGTTTCTGTTGGGAAACCAATGTAATACTTTGAACTGGTTTCTCCAGCTACCTTTCTCCTGGGCTCTTTTGGCCTTTGTTGTGTCGATGGCACCCACTGGAACTTTCCAGTCTTTTCCAGGGTAACATCACCCCTGGAGACCCTTCTTTATTTCACACCCCCCAGCCCAGCATGATGGAAACTTGAAGACTGAAACTGACCTCCTGGTTTCCCCAGTCCTTTCCCCGTTTCACTCCCCATTGGTGTTGTGTGTATAGGTTTATCAGTTCAGTCGCTCAGTTGTGTTCGACTCTTTGCGACCCCATGGACTGCAGCACGCCAGGCTTCCCTGTTCATCACCAACTCCTGGAGCTTGTTGAACTCATGTCCATCGAGTTGGTGATGCCATCCAACCATCTCATCCTCTGTCATCCCCTTCTCCTCCTGCCTTCAATCTTTCCCAGCATCAGGGTCTTTTCCAATGAGTCAAGTTTCTTCGCATCAGGTGGCCAAAGTATTGGAGCTTCAGCTTCAGCATCAGTCTTTCTAATGAATATTCAGATCTGATTTCCTTTAGGATTGACTGGTTTGATTTCCTTGCAGTCTAAGGGAATTTCAAGAGTTTTCTCCAACAGTTCAAAAGCATCAATTGTTTGGTTGGTAGTCAGCTTTCTTTATGGTCCAACTCTCACATCCATATGTATCTTATATACATATAATTTTATTTAGGCTGTGCCTGGTCTTTGTTGCTGTGTGGGCTTTTCTCTAGTTGCAGTGAGCAGGGGCTACCCTCTACCTGCCGTGTGCAGGCTTCTCGATGAGGTGGCTTCTCTTGTTGTGGAGCTTGGGCTTCAGTAGCCAGGGCTCCAGGCTCTGGAGTGCAGGCCCAGTAGATGCAGCGCACAGGCTGTTGCTCTAGTAGTGGGATTTTTCCCACATCAGAGATCAAACCTACGTCTCTTGCATTGACAGGCAGATTCTTTCAGCACTGAGCCACCAGGGAAGCCTTAATACTTCATTTACTTATTTGGCCTGTGCCGGGTCTTACGTTGCTGCACTCAAGATCTTTAGTTGCAGCAGGTGCATGCAGGATTTCCAGCTGCAGTATGTTCGATCTTATTTCCCAGACCAGGGATCGAACCCAAGACCCCTTCATTGGGCACAGTCTTAGCCACTGGACCAGGGAAGTTCCCCTTAGAGACGTGAAGAACCTGGAAAGCACACTTTCGCAGCCTGAACTAACTCTTATGTTGTTTATGTCCAGTGGTTTCTAAACAGATACATTAACTAACTCAAAGATTGTTTATGTCCGACTAGATTTCCAACCAGAAATCCTGTCTCCTTCTTGGGATCAATCTTGGGTTTCTCCAGAGCACTTGGCGGGATCTCAGTAACACAGCCCTGATAGTGACCTTTCCCAACGGACATTCCTTCCAACTCGCCTCTGAGGGGGTGGGGAAGACACTGCTGCTGCAGCAGAACAGGAACAGGGTCAAGTGGAGGGCTCTGCCCTCCCCCAGGGGTCCAAGGCAGCTGGGAAAGCCCTCTTCACCCCTCTGGTTCCACCACAAAGGCAGGTGCTTGCTGCCCTGGAGAATGGCCGTAGACTGATGCCCCAGCCACTTTGTTACTCATCAAAACCTGAACAAAAGCTGATGGCAGGGAGCAGAGACGGAGTGAGCACAGGAATGGAGCTGGCCCCAGGGGAGAGAGACGGAGGAGATAGCTGGGCTGTGGTTAAGTCATTTATTGATTTTATTTCTAAAACCCACATAGCGCCACTTTGCCTATTCCAGAGCTTCAAAGAGCTAATTAACCGCCCAATGAGCCCACCAGGAAAACGGAGCTTACAGCAGAAGCAATGTGGTGAATCGAAGGTCAAAGAGGGTTGCCAGGCCCCAGGCCCTGCCCCCATTTCTGTCAGCTAAGGCCAAAGAGGAAAGGTCTCTCCTCTCCCTTTCAGTCAAGGGACCTTTGGGGCCTGCTTGGGGAGACCCAGTGAACAGGTCTGGCTTCTGAGGCTCCATTAACCCCTGCAGGTCTACAGCAAAGCCAGCTGGACAGGGTTCAGACATCAAGGGCTAAATCAGGACAAACAGCAGGGCTAGCCCCAGCTCCAGGCTGCAGAAGAGCCCAGGCCAGCATTGTCCCCACTGGCCAGGTGCTGTGGGCTGCAGAGCTTGCTGTCCCTCAGCCTGTCCAAAGGAAGGGAAGGTAGTGGGCCCCTGTGTAGCTCCCCAGGAACTGCAGCAAAGCAGAAGTCACTGATCAAGGACCTCACTCACTGCCCCAGGAAGTCCTGAGCTGGGTTTTCCTGGTACCATAATGGGCCTGTCCATTAACCCAGACACAAGAGGACAAAACAGCCTGAGACCCTCGGTGAAGTGCTTACAAAGCACAAGGTGGGGCCCCTTCTCCTGCCCCCACCTCTCCCCAAAGCCTGCCGTGCTGGCAGGCTGCGAGTCACCAGCAGAGAGAGAAAAAGCCACTTGGCGGTTTTAATTTTAGCAGCTTGGAGCCTGACAGGCAGGATTAGTTGGCTTGACCTTTCGTGCTGAGGCCTCCCCAGGCCCAGGGCCTGTCTGGCAGCAGGTTCCAGGCACGAATCACAACTGGAGCTCATCAATGTGGGGGTCCAAGCCCCAGGGAAAGGCGTTCAAAAGGACAGAGACCAGGAAGGGGGAACCTGGTCTTCAGCCACTCATCAGTAAACTAGCAGAAGCTAGGGCCACCCACACACCAGCTTCCCCAGCAGACCTGTACAAGGAGGGAGAACATGGCAACAAGGGGGGGGGGGGCTTCCTTAAGGAAGGTTCCAGAGGCTCCCCTGGGAAAGGGCAGGGGGGCCAGGTGCTGAACAAAGCTTCAGTAACTGGTGGTGGCACTGATGATGGCAGAAGTGTAAGAGAAAAGAAAAACAACAGACCCAGAAAACCACACTGCTCTTTTATTCAATGGAACACCCCCCTTTAACGCAGTGTTGAATCATACACCAAAAAGCCCAGAGAAATTTCTGCTGATAAACCAGTGAAGAGAACGCGCATCATACATTATTGTCAACATAATCACTCCATGAAGAGGGGAGGAGGAAAGGAAGGAAGCAGAACGAAGAAAACAAGGGGCTCAAACCCCGACACTGTGGGACATTCAGATGTTTGGGATTAAAATAAACTTTAAAAGGTAGCCTTCCAGGAAGGAGAGGAACAAACGGAATCTGAGGCAGCTCAGGAAGCACTAAAAGGGCTCTGTAGGCTGCAGACAAGCCCCAGGCAGCTAACGTGGCCCCACCTACTGCGGGAAGGGGTGCCAGGATGATTATGGACCCTGAACCTGGGGGCTAACCCACTACTCCACAAGGGTGGCAGAGACAAAACCCCACACTTAAAATTAAGGGAAAAAAGTATCTCAGCTTGAAAAAAACATGGCAGTTTGAAAATCTTGGAACCAAAGAAAACACCCACCACCCCCCCGCCACACTGATGGCCGCAGTCTTTGCCTAAAAACCACTTGCTCCTCTCTCCTTAAAGAAGAACCAGGAATGAGAAAAGGGAAAGGAATCTAATTGCAGCAGAAGACCGGGGAGAGCATCTCCTTGGACGGAGTCTGAAGAAAGGAAGAGGTAAGGAAATATCAAAGAAAAAAGAAAAAAATTAATAAAAATTTCACAATATGGAGCCAGCGTGTTCCGATTCCGTCCATAAAAATAACTCAGGCTGCTTTGCCGAACCATCCTGTCCACCAGGGGCGCTGCTGAGGCTGTCTGCCTGGAAGGGTCACCAATGGGCGCGGAAAGTCCTCACTCTCATGGCTCGGGCCATCGCCGCCGCGGGGAGGGATCCTGGCGGCCCAGTTTGGGGAGAGGCAAAGGGATTTGGGTGAGGAGAGAAAGAAGACAAAGAAGACACTCGATGCTACGGGGCGCCAGGAGAACCCAAGCTGGCGCCCCTATTACCACCTGCCCATTCCCAAGCGAGGCCTCAGCCGCTTGGCCCAGCCCGGTGCGTGCACACACACACACGCGTGCACACAATCACACGCGTGCGTCCCAATGTCTGGCTCCATATGGTGAGGTTCGGCGTGTGTTTAAACGAGACCAATTCTCTCTCTATATAATATATATTTTCTTAAAAAACCAAGTCTAGTTCTGTGGTGGAGGCGGTGGGGGAGCTGGAGGCATCCCAAAGGGTGGCATGCCCGCCACCCCCATGCCCATCATGGTGACAAAGTTAGAAGGGTCCATGGGAGGCGGAGGAGGAGGGGGCGGGGCATACATCATGCCGGCGGAACCAGGCGGCGGAGGCGGCGGAGGGGGAGGGGCCCCGGGCGGCAGAGGCGGCTGGACCCCTGGGGGCAGGGGCACCATAGTGGGGTTGCCTTGCATCTGAGGGGCTCCTGGAGAAGCTGCGGCAGCCGCCTGCTGCTGTTGCCATGGCGGGATGGACCCTGTGCCAGCGCTCGTGGTGGTAGTCGTCGTATCTGGGGTGGTAAAGAAGCCCAAGGTCACACGCGCGGGGGCACACCGCGGCTCTCTGCGGCTGCTGCCTTGGGATTGGGGGGGCGAGGGATGCCTGCTCCTTGCTTGGCATGCGGTACGGTGGTGGGGGGCGGGCGGGCGGGGTGGTCCTGGCGATGGGGATGGAGGGGTGGGCAGGACTACCCTGGGGTCAGCCTCGAGGTCTCTAGGCTTAGCGGAGTAAGCCCTTTTGTCACCAATGCCCCTAGAAGGGCCGAGGGGAAGGTACCAGACACAAGAACCGGCTCTGACGTCCCTCCGCCCATCCGCCGCCACCACCGAACGGCACATTCAACCTCAAGGCCACAGCTACTCCCCAGTCCCATCCCTGCAGTCTCTCAGGCCCAGTCACATCCCTCTCCAAGAGCATGCATGCACCGCCCCCAACCCAGGGCCTAAGGCGGAGGCATGGGCCAGCCAGCGGCTCCCAGCCTATGATGGCGGGCTCCCCTCCAGCCTCCACAAATCTCTCTCCAGACACAGCCTCGCCAGACATCAGCTCTCCTCCCCCAGACCCCCAGGGGCCACAAGGCCCTTTCTTTTTACCCCACAGCAGAGACCAGAGTCTCACCCCAAGGTGTCTGCCTGCCTGTCTGAGCTGAGGGTCTCTCATTCCTCTCAGCCCCACCCTCCCAATCCCACCCACCCCCACCAGCCCAAAATATTCCACTCACTTTGCTGCCATGGCAAGGGGGTACTGGAAGCCATACTGCTGCTGGGCGGAGGGGGTGGCGGAGGCTGCTGCTGCTGCTGTTGCCATGGGGGAAGAGGACCAGAGGGAGGGGGCGGAGGCTGCCCACTGGGAGGCGGCGGCGGCGGTGGCATCATGCCCATAGGTGGCGGCGGCATCATACCTGCAGAGAGGTGGAGAAGGTGAGGCCTCAGGAGAGGAGATGGGTTCACCACAGGGCTCCCACTGCCTCCCCAGCCTACGCAAGCAACATCCCTCAGCAAGCACCAACCAGGCTGTTACCTTTTCCTTGATGCAGGCGATAGACCCCAGAGCCCACAGGCGTACTTCCCAGGTACTGATCTTGATGGAAGGAAAGAGCAGGGACTTAGCAGGACATTGGAACTGACTGGGGAAGATATACCCCCACCAATAGCTCAATCAGTGGCAGAGATGGCCATCACTGCCTTACAAGAGCAGTTCTGAACACTGTCTCTATGAGGCCGACCTGAGTATACCCCACACAGAAATCCCTTTCAGAACCACAAGGGAGACATCCTCCTGACCTGGAGACCAAGCCTCACCAAGAGACTCAGCACTGACACTCAACCCCTCTGAGACCTGCTCCCAGCCATGTAAAGCCCTGCTTACCCCAAAACCCCAAGGTTTCTGGTCTGACACTTACTTACCCATTGGAGGAGGGCCATGGTGCCCAGGTGGGTGCGGGCCCTGGTTCATCGGTGGTGGTGGCGGCTGCATCCAGGGGGGCGGGGGTCCATTAGGGTTGTGCTGCATGGGATGTCCACCATGCCCACCTGTGAGGCTGGGTAGCGGGTGTGGGAAGCTGTGGGGGCCACCTCCGGGCCCACCAGGGCCACCTCCGTGCATGCCATGGTAGGGCCGACTCTCTGATGGGCCGGAATTCATCCAGGGCGGGCGGCTCTGGGTAGTGGACATGAGAGACTACGTGAGAGCATTCCCGCCAGTGTCCCTGACTGCTCCCTTTGGCGGCAACACTGTTCTTTCAGCTGTGCCACAGGACCAGGACACAAGGCCAAGACCTTCCCAAACTGAGAGGTCCCCCAACATTCCTGATGGCCCGAAAGAACAATGTTGCCAGCCATGTCTACATGTCCTACCCAAAGCACCTGGCCATGTTCCCCCATCTCTCGGGAAGAGAAGAGGGGGCCAGGTTATGAGAACCACTCCCTGAAACTCACCGGCGGAGGTGGGTTGTTGGCGGGAGCAGCAGGCCGAGGTGCACTGGCCAGTGGTGTGGTGGCAGGCCCAGAAGTGGAGCCCACAGATGCGGGCACAGGTGCCTCCCCCAGCTCAGCCATGAGGGACAAGTATTCTTTATCCATCCGTGCTTTATCCTGAGCTGACTGGGGGTCACCAGGCCTAAAGATGGGGTAGGGACACAAAGAGAAAAGGGGTGGGGAGAACTTGTTAAGATGGAAACCTTTACTTCGAGGAATTTACACAGACGAAGTTCAGAGGAATTCAGTCATCCTTTCTAACCCCTTCCTTGAAACAGTCCCATCAGCTCTTCAGCTCTGTGCCCAACTCTGCATCTGGGAAAAGCACATGGACCTCTGCCACAGCAGAGACCCTTGGGCAAGAACAGAGGAGAAAGGAAGCCAGGAAGTCAAGGTTTTCCCAAAACAGCAAGTTTCATCAATTTCCACATTGCAGGTATGAGGGAAGGAAAATCTATGCAAGACCAGAGCGCCTGCCAAAACATCCTTAACAAGGCTTTTTATATTTGCCACGAAGTAGAAAAACACTGCTATCAAATGCTGGATTGCAATTGGTCAAAACTCAATTGACAGCTGTCTTGTAATACCAACCATAAGCAACAAAGAGCAGTTAGCAATAAACCACAGTGAAAACACCTATATCCAGGAGGGAAGTTTTCAGGTTCCCTGGGCTCAAAAGCAATAAAGTAGGGATGTTCAGCATCCGCTATTTCTAATCATCCTGGGCTTTGCATCACACTATTAATAGACCAAACTCACTGAAGGGAAGCTCTTGGGTCTGTAGGCTAACACAAGCTGTCCTATACACCACAGGCTGCCAGGAAACCCTCACCTTTGGAACTTGCAATCTGAAGCAATGTGGCCAGCCCCTCCACACTTGGTACACACTGTGGTATTGGTAATGCTGCGGGTCTCAGAGCTCTGCCATGGTCTTAAGATCCTGTTGAGAGAAAAAGGTCACCTCAGGGGCTATGGCCAATCACCCTTCTGTAAGTTCTGGTTTCTGTGCCTGTCCCTCTAAACCAATCACACACATACCTGTTATCATCTTCCCGAAGGGTCCCATTCAAGCGAGCCAGCTCTCGAAGTTGCATCTTCCGTAGGTCATTCTGGTCCTCAGGGGTCTCGATACCCTGCTTCAGGATGTTTCTTATCTGGTGGAGATGCAACAGGCAAAGTTATATAAGTCCTGGGACTGCCACCTAGGTTTCTGGCTGGAGGCTTCCTTCCTGACTCCCTCACCTGTTCTACTGCTTTCTTCACATTCTCCATGGTGTTGGCAGTGACCAGGGCGTGAAGCGGCTCGTCTTCTCCTGGCAGCATCTGGCCATCTTTGCGCCCAACCTTTCCTTCTTTCACAGAACCCTTCCCCCGGATCATGATCTTGGCATTACACTCCTTCTCTATGTTCTTCAAAGTGTTCCCTCTATCAGAGGCAGAAAAGATGGCTTTCATACCCAACATGGAAAGTCAGAGTGGCTCACTCAGCCAAAGTGAACATCCTACCAAAACCAGGAAGATGGTACCCAAAAAGGCACAAGACAGACACATCTCCCAGGTCTTTGCATGCGTGCTCAGTTACTAAGTCGTGTCCGACTCTTTTGTGACCCCCGTGGACTGTAGCCCACCAGGCTCCTCTGTCCATGGGATTTTCCAAGCAAGAACACTGGAATGCAGTCATTTCCTCCTCCAGGGGATCTTCCCAACCCAGGAACAGAACCACATCTCTTGCATTAGCAGGCAGATTCTTTAACACCAAGTCACCCAGGGAGCCCCTCCCAGGTCCTTGGGAACTCTGTACTCCACAGAACAGCAGGTACTCACCTTGGCCCAATCAGCAGCCCCACGAAATTGATTTCTGGATACTCATCTTGTGGGATCATTACTTTATCACTCACACGTGTTGCTGGAGGTCTAAGAAAGAAAAGACTCAGACTCCGGACACTTCTGAGGTGACACAGATAATCAACAGCTCTTCTAGAATTAACCTTCTGTACCACATGTTGTTATAGGTGACTGGGTTAAGGAGTGAGAGGTTAGTATCCACACTGCTCTAGCAGACCACACCTAATCCACTGGGATGTTTATCCCAGACCACCCAGTCCCTTGGCTTACTTATAATCTGCAGGAGGCTTGAAATCAGGGTTGAGGGCAACCATTTCTGTGATGAGATTATGCCGTTCCTCCTCAAGTTTCTTGCGGGTGCGGAACTCGCGAGTGTTAAGCCTCTTCCCCTCACTATTGTAGATGGGCTCAGGGGAAGGGGACCTGTGGGAAACAGACAACCGTCACCCCTCTGCCTTCACTTTACTCTCATTCCCACACGGGCTAAAATAAGTCTTCCCCAGCCCCCCTGCCTCTCAAGACCCTAACACAACACTCTTCGGAGGAACCGACCATAACGTGTGCTATTCAAAATCGTGTGGAATAGGGAGGTGGAAACTCGCTTAGCATCAGGGGGACTGGGGTGTGTGTGAGAAAGGAAAAAAGTGGTTTTGTTCTAAAAGTAATGAGAGGAAAAAAAGTCTGTCCTTCTAAGGGAAAATCTCTAGACTGTGAATGGCAAGGACTGTATCATCCTCTGGAGTCTTCTTGCCAAACATGAATTTTCTTGTTTGGAAAAAAAAAATAACCATATTACAACTTTATGAACCACGGAAACCCCAAGTTTAGGTAAAATGTAAAATGACTCTTGCAGAGCTCATGCCCTAACAGGAAGAGAGGCTGTACCCCTACCACATAGTAAGTATGAGCTCTTTAACCCAATACAACTGGGACTCAAGGCTACTGCAGCTACTTGGCCCCCACAATGGAGAGAGATGGTTCAAGGCTTCGTCTCTGCTTTTCCTTCAATGGCCTGGCTGGCTGTGTCCAAGGCCCAGGAGTCAACCTGTTTTCTGGCTGTTCGAGGTTAGGGAGTCTGGGTAGAGAAAACCGTTAAATTGCTAAAGCAGCTTCTCTGAGAAGCTGCAAATGCAGATTTGGTCAAGTATTTGTCTAGGGTCTGAACCTGCAAACAGCAAGGGGAAAACCTATGATTCTCCACCAGAGTTTACAAGTCCAGAAAGCAGATTTTCTCTCTCTTTTTTTTTTAAAGGAGTAAAATGCTGTTGCTACAAGTAAAAAATAGCAATGATAAAATTATCAGTTTACCACAGCTGGATTTTGCGGTAATAAAAAAAGAGAAGTTACACTCCTAGAATTCTGAGTTAAGATTACAAAAAGGACCATAGCTTGATATTCTGAATGAAAATTTAGTAGCAGCTGCAAGAAGGGAAGAGACCATGTGGATCAGGTTATTTTAAAAACATCCTGAAAGTAGTCAAGATTCCTATACCCTTTGTTTAGTTGAGAGAACCTTGCCTAGTTGGAGAGCAAGGACTGAACTCGGCTGCTCCCACTGTCTTCAGCCTAAAGGGAACCATGTCATACCACGTTACACACACGATGGAATAAAAGGTCAGGTTTGTTCATGACTAATGACGGCTAAATGACACCTCCGTTTCTAGCATTTGTATAAACTGTTAGCACAATCCAGTAATAGTGAACAAAGACAAACGTACCCCAGCTCATTAGACTACCATCTTATACATTTAAATCTACAGAAGATTTAAAAACATTTTTAACTGTGCAACTTAAGCAACATCAAAATGGCATAAAGTGGCTTCATATTGAGAATATACCTTCTTAAGAAATAACCTTAAGTGAGAAACTCATGCATTTCCCTCCAACCTGGGCTCTTTCAAAGCAAAACCATCAGGCATTAATTAGGGCCTCTTTCAAACTGAATTCAAGGGAGGAAAAAAAACCTCTGCTCTGATTTTATTTCTAACATGCTCGACATTTCTAATTCCCACCTCACTCATAGCTGTCTAGAATTAGGCACTCCTGGCTAATCACCAAAAGAAGTTTTACCAGTACCAAATTGGTCATTTAAAGGCCCCGTAACAGTGTAACCTCTTTACAAATTGTGGAAGTGACAGGCAAAAACCAATATTCTAGGGGTCAGACTGGCCCAACTTCTTCACTTTGAATACAAATAGTATTAGAGGTCATCTAATTTCTAATCCAAATTCTCCAGGAAACAAAGGTTTGTTAAAAATCCAACTTTTTGAGGAACTGCCTGGTAACCTGTGGACATGTTATTAAAGGAAAAAAGGCCAAAAGGGCACTAAACAGTTGTGGTCTATAATCTATAAAGCAAATCTTTAAAAAAAAAAAAAAAAGTCAAAATGTAAAACATAACACAACCCTCCAACCAAAATTTACAGGTGAAAAAATAAAAAAAAATTAATTAACTCAAATGACAAGCATCAATATGGAAGTTACTTTGCTTTCTGACACAGGGCACCAGAAAGGTGCTTATTTAAGTTAGTGGCTTCTAAAACCATTACATCTTCCTGATTTAACAAGTTATTAAAATGGGTAACAAGCCAAAAACACTACTTTTTAAAGTAAAGTGTTTTCAACTATGCTGCAGGCACTAAAAGAAACTTCACTGAGGCGGCACATTGCCTTTCTATTAAATGGACCAGATTTTAGCTGTTCAAATATTGGCCTGCCAATGAAATTCCTGTTAAAACAGTTCATTTCCCTTGAACTTTGTAGACTTTTTACTTTTTAAAGGTGAGAGAAATTACAAATTGAAATGACATGACCACAGCTGTTTGAGGACCACACTCCCATTTTTTTTTTTAAAAAGTAACTGGTTGGTTTCTTGCCTTCTCAAAACAGGTGAAAATATTCTGGCCCCTCCCAACACCCCAGGCAATGGCCAAGGCTGAAAATTAACTGGCAGCGGTGAAGGAAGTTGGTTAGAATCTTGTCTATTTCAAAACCATGAGCAGGAGACTGCAACATGAGCTGACCAGACTGAGTTTCTGGCCTGCTCAAATTCAGTAATGCTCAAAAATATTCTTATTCCCTACATTGTGTAGTACCTGTGAGGAAAACTCTACACCTGGGCTTTCAGCCAAAGGAGGTACTGAAATAGCTGGTTAATGGGCCACCTCACTGTCCCTACTAGTGGGTAAATCAGGTTAAAATCTACATGCTTTTCAATTGAAAACCAGTTGTCCATTTTCCTGTAACTTTTGATTCTGCTAGTAATTATCCAGTTTGCTAACTGATGACTGACCATATATACTGCTAATTTACACTCTAGTTCCCAGAATGGTCACAGTACCAGTCTTCTTACTAGGATTTTATTGAACTGACACAACATGTTGCCACCAGTAAAACGTATTGAGAAAAAGGTAAAAGCGTTACTGTCAGCTGGTTAAAACTGTTTCCCAACCTGTCCTCAGGGTTAGGGGGGATGCCCAGGTCTCCTGTGCGCAGTTTACGAGTCAGGTCTTCTATCTGCAGTTGCACTGGAAGAAACCAGGTTAGGAAAGAAAAAAAAGGATGGAAAAAAGACAATGTTACCAAAAAACATCTCAAATCTCAACAACAAGCATGAAGAACTCGGAGACTTTGAAAGGGACGACTGATCAGTGAACAGACTGAGGCAAAAACCCCCAACCATCTACTGGCAGGAGTCCACTTACATCTCTAAGTGTCTTTCACTTCAAAATGGTTATCACTTAAGGAAGCAAACGGTTTGTTGGAAGAGGGGTTAGCAGTATAGACTGTTCACTAAGGCTAACGTCAAAACAATTATTAGGAGGCGTTTTACCTCTTCCTCTCCACCAAGGCTTGCTATACAATTGGCACCCAGAACTAAACCATGTATGTTATCACCAATACCCTGTTCCCACCAAATTACATTCTTGAGTGCAAGACTCTTAGATTTTATTTTTCCTTCATCAAAACTTAAACATAACCCAAAATGAGATTCAATTAACATGGGACAAGGAAAAACACCAGTTAAGCAAAGATCATTTTCACTGATACCAGGATTAAAATTCCTTAAACAAAACATTTAATAACCAATTCAACAGTCTCATATGTAAGTTTGTGCATATTCTTTCTGTAAAACCAGATCCGTACTAGTAAGGATCTCCCAATACCTGTTGTTTTCATTCAAATTTTATGACAATCCGTATACCTTAATACACCAGTAACAAGGCAAGAAGTTTAGACTCAATCCTTTCATGGGGAATAAAAGTAGGGGTACAGAGAATGAAAAGTGTGGGTCAAGAAGAGTTATGTGGGGCCCTCGGACCTTGACAAATGAGGCTGTGTATGAAAAAGAGAGATGAGAGTTTCACAAAAGTTCAGTGACTCCAGGGAAGTATTACCCAGCTGATTTTCTCAAGATAATGGGAAGTGCGAAGCCAGATCACTTTCTTCGCATGCTGAATGGTCACCTGTTTCTTACCTTTGCAGCATCTGAGGGTCCTAAGCAGGTATCTCAAATAAGGGTAAGTCTTAATGGGTTGGGTTCAAGTTGAGCTGGCTCCAAGAATTAATGCATGGATACCCCAGACACCCTTCTAATTTTAAATACATCCCACAGGGTTATACCCCACATCCAATCCAATTCGGAAGAAATGAAAATCTACATTGATATTGGGGACATCCTGCGTAAGAGAGATAAAACAGCACTAAGACACACGTGGGCCCCCAAGTTGTTTTACGCTCGAAATTGTCTGACTTGGCAGTTAAGTATTAAGCTCAACTGCTCAAGGTGAAAGTCACCTTCATGGAGGTAGGCAGTTCTCTTAACTGGACAGCAGGGATGTGGGCTCTGATCTGAGATCACTAGCACCTGAGTCTAAAGGTTGCTCTCCCTTGGAGAAGAGGCCTACACTAGCCCAGGCTTTGACTACACCTTTAAACGCTCTTAGGACCCAGAGCAGTAATCTCCTCCAAAGGAAGAGAGATGCAAATGTAAAGGATGAGTCTGTTTTTCCCATTTTCTACATCTGCTTGTGTTCTTGGGATATCACTCCACTAGGGACATTTTCATAAGGTTACCAAGACCCAAACTAGTCAAATACAAGACATAAAAGGATGGGTGGAAGTAGACTCAACAGTAGGGAAAGAAGAATTATTAGTATTGTAAAAAGAAGACAATTTCAACACCTCAAAATTCTCAGCAGTCTAGAAAAGAGATGAAGACCCTCAAGAACAACAATGGCCTTGAGGTTTTCTACTCGTGAAGGACATAACCTCATGGGTCTAAGAGGCGTCTGCCCTAATTCACTCCAATGTTTATTTGGTTAGTAGGAAATGTGGATCAGGTAAACTTTTTTGAGACAGCTGTACAGGTACATAAATAAATGTAAAACTTGCATTAAAAACCTTTTATTTAAAAAAAAAAAAAGGTAATTTTGAAGTTAGTTTCATTTCTACTGTGGACATTCGTAATTCTCAAAATTTCCCAACAGTTACGATCTTTTATCCTAACCACCTCATTATTCCAGATCCAAGCAGTACCCCTTTCCCTGCAGAGTTCCTTAGGAGTACACAAGAGCCCTCATTTTAAGACAGCTCTCCAAAGACCAAACCAGAAAAGATGCTGAAGGAAAGGTTAAATTCAACAAAACAGTAAAAGGGGGTAAACACACTTTCAGAACTTTTTGGTTAAACTGAGTTTTTTCCCCTTTCAGAAAGTACCTATAAAAAAAAAATAAAACACCACATTTTAGGGAAACGAGGAATATGAAATTATGGTGAAAGACCAGGCTGTGAAAAAGGTACTTGGTTTACAATACCTGCAGTGTTCTCCACTGGGGCCAAGTCCAGAGAGGCATGTAACACTCACCTCATCAACTGGTAATGAACAGCAGCTGAAAAGGGTGGGGTGGGGTGCCGGGCTGGTAACTATTCTCATTCCTAAGTGGCCCCCTCTACCCTTCTGGCACTTATGGAAAACACTGCTGTTACCAACAGACCAAAACAAGGAGCTACAAATGCAGGACTCACAGAGCAAAAACTGATGGATTATACCAAAGTCATCTGACCATAGCTCCTCTCAAAGAGAAAACTGTAAAGTCCCAATCTTTCAACAAATAAAATGTGCTCAAAACAGTAACAACCTGAAAATGCATTTGAGTGCAGAACGTGTATTTACCTATATAAGCTCTTTCTTGTTCCCGAGTAAGTCCAGGGGGGATGACTGTAGGCATTCCTGGAATCACCGTCTTCTGTTCCATTGTGTCTTGGTTCCAGCGGCTCCTCTTTCGCTTCTTACTGGGGAAGTCTAAAAGAGATAAAGTTCGTCTGATGCAAATAGAAACCAACAGAGTAAGTACCAACGGTCAGTTTAGGATACTTATGATACTACACACCACCTCGGCAGACTGTGAAACTGAGAACTTGACCTAAAAACAAACAGCAAAGAATGAAAAACAAACCTGGGAAGTCAAGAGACATGCCACTAGAAGGGAACCTGGGTCTGAAAGTTAACATTGCAGGTTTATAATTTTTGTCCACAGAAATGCTGTGAAATATGTAAACAAGATAAGAAATCTCAGTGCATAAAGTTTCAAGCAGTAAAAGTATTGAGACAATAATATACCACATGGTTGCCCACAAACCTCTTTGCAGCCCCAGGACATAAGAGCAAACTGAATATTCGAGAGTATAAAGCAATACTGGTAACTGCTGGCTCCTCCCACACCCAAAAGACAAAATGCAACAAAACCTATGGTTATCAACTGAAAAACGTGGATTCTTCAGCAAAATCACTTTTCTCCTCAGAAGTTTGGCTAAGGTCAGCATTTTCCTGGCCAGTTGGACACTTAAGTGTCTAAAAAATGCATCGTTAAGTTCAACAAACAAGCTATACAACAGAAACCAAATCCTTCTACTCCAGTACATAAGCAGAAACTCCCTAGCGTTTGATACACAAAGGTGCCTTCTCGGGCCAGACCCAGCGGGAAACCCTTAAGAGGGGAAGGCGTGTCACACTTGTTAGGCAGATAGTGAGACGAGGAAACGAACCGAACATCCTTCCTGAAAAGGGCCACAAAAAATCGGACCCAAACACCCCCTGAAGACTTTCACCCACTTTGGTTCTGAAGTGAAAGCCCTGTCTTACAAAAGTTTTAAAGAGCTTCTCTTCGTCCTTTCTTCCTTTACAACTCTACTACAACCAGGAAGAGGACGCTCCACGTCATCCGTTAACCCCTTCCCGCCCTCCAGACTTGCACATGAGGCACCCCAACCACCCACTCGACCCCCTCTCCACCCCCCTCCCGAACACCAGGGTCAGAGAGCAACGAGGGGGTCCCCCCCAACCCCTGCTTTTATGTTGGCCTCGAAGCCCGGCCGCCAAACTGCGCCTGCGCACAGCCAACTTCCTCCCCCCGAGCCCCCACCCCCGAGGCGCGTGCGCACTCGAGGCCCGAGAACCAGGCCGCGCGCCCCGAGGCTCCGCCGCCCGGGCCTCCCCGTGCGCGCGCGCCCCTGCCGCGTGCAGCCGCCGTCGCCGCCGCCGCCGCGCGCCCCTCAGCCGGCCGGGCCCATCCGCGCAGCGCCTCGCGCGTTCTCTCGGCCCGACTCACCTCCTCCGCCGCCGGCCGGGCCCGGCTGCTGGTCCTGACGCGGCGGCTGGGGCGGCGGCGGCTGTGGCGGCGACACGCGCTGGCAGAGCGGCGGCGAGGACGAGGCGCCCGAGGCGGCGGGCGGCGGCGGCGGCTGGGGAGGCGGGGGGGGGCGGGGGCGGCGGCGGCGCAAAGGGGAAGGCCGCGGTCAGGGCCCCCACCGAACCCACGGGCGGGGGCGGGGGCGGCCCGGACACCAGCAGCCCCGCCCCAGGCCCGGGGGCGCTCGGAGGTCCCGGCTCGAAGCCCCCTTTGGGGCCAGGGAGGGGAGGGAGGCCCGGGGGCCCAGCTTACCCAGCGGCGTAGCGTTCGCTCCGGTCGCCATGGCGCCCCCGGGGACCGGCACCGGCGGCTCCTTTGCGGCGGCGGCTTTTCCTTCGTGAACCTTCTGGGGGGAGGGGACCCGGCTGCGCTGCCGCGGAGCGCGCGGAACCCGTCCTCTCACGCGGCGGGCGGCGGCGGCGCGAGACGCACAAAGAGGGAGGAGAGAGGGCGCCGCGGGGGCGGGCCGGGGGCGACGGGGCTGGGCCCGGATTGGGCCGAGCGGAGGCAGAGGGTCGGAATCGGCGGCCTCCGATTGGTGGAGCCCTAGCCTTTCTCGATGCGCGCTGGGATTGGCCGGACCGTTAGGCCAGGCGAGGAAATGGCGGCCGAGCCTGAAGAGCTGGGAGGTGTCGCAGCGCGCACTTCATTTGTTGCTGCGCGAACTGAGCTCCGAGTCCAGAAAGGAGGGATAGGGTGGGGCAAACTGTGACGTATGGGGTCAAGGGCTCTCCCATTGGCTGGGTTGATGAAGTCAATCAATCTCCGTTGAGTCGTCATGTCCTGGGATTGGCTGTCGCTGGTTCTTTTTTTTTTTTTTTCTTGCGCCCTTTCCCCGGGGAGTAATTTCGCTGGGTTTAAGCTAGAGGTCGCGGCGGAAGAGCCGTGGCAGAACAAGAATTGGGGTCGGGGAGGGGTGGAACAGGAGCGCGCGTACAAAGATGGACAAAGCCGTGTCTCGGTCCCTGGCTTCACTGTCGACCCTCGGGTCCGGCGCGGAAGCCCTTGGTGACGTCAATCTTCAATTCCCATGGTAACCCGGAACCGAGGGACGGGGGAGGGGCTGGCGCGGACCGGTAAACCGGATCCGTCGACGACACAGGTAAAAGGGGACTTCCTGTTTTTGAAAAAAATAAAACGTGGGAGGAAGAAGGAGCTATAAAAAGGAGCCTTATTGAAGGATTAGAAACGATATCCGAGCCAACGGGGGTACACATATCTTAGGTGGAAAGCAATATGAAGATATCAATTCAAAAATTAGTTTGCGTATACGAAGTTGAGATTGATGAGATCATTTTTTAAGTCAGAAAAAAATAACTGAAAATAGTGGGGAAATTTGTAAACTAGGCTGAGCAGCTTGCCTTTCCAAATAATATAATACAAAAGACACACTAATGAAACAGTGGTATTGTGGTAGGAAAGACAGATTAGTACAGTAGGATAGAGTCTAACCAAAAAGGTAGTATTTCAATTCAGTAAGGCAAAGATTTAGCTAGTAGGGTCCTAAATTTAACAATAAAACAGACACAATACAATTTAGGAGATTATCGGAGTCATCTAGAGGTAGAGACTTTATGAAGACAGGAAACAAAGTTAATTGCTAAAGGAACCTATGATAAAAGTCAACAGACAATAATACATTAGGAAAGTATACTTGCCATACATATGACAAAGAGCTAATATCTGTAATATGCAAAGAAGTCTTAATATATAATTTAAAAGAGAAAACAAAATGTGCAAACACTGAATAGACAGTCTCAGAAGAGCAAATCCAAATAGCCAAAAAAACATGAAAAGTACCAACCTCCTAAGCATGAAATGCAAATTAAAGGTGATATGAGACATCTTCAATAATTAGGAAGAAAAAAAGCTAAGTTACTATTTTGAATTCTTTTTTGAAAAGCATCTTATTATCTATTAAAATTGTACCTCTCAAGACTTCCTTGGTGGTCCAGTGGGTAAGACTTTGCACTCCCAATGAACAGGGCACTGGTTGGGGAACTAAAATCTTGCATGGTGTGGCTTAAAAAATTTTTTGTACCCCTTTCAGGGAAAAATAAAAGCATGTTCAACGTGATAATCCCACTCCTGGGAATCTGCCCCTAAACAAGGCATGTGATTACATAATGTAATGTGTTCAAAGTCTTTATTGCGTTTACTGTGGTCTTGTTTGTAACTGCAGAAACCTGGAAACGAAGAAAGCTACCATCAATATGTGATTTGTTAAATGAAGTAGATTATCCATAACCTGGATTAGTAGGCAGCCTTGAAAAGCAGATAATCCATACCTACTGACCTGGAGGGACTTCTGTGCTATATTGTTATTGAATAAGAAAAGAAGCAGATAAATAGCTATTACATGACCTTGTTTTTCTAAAACAAAGTCCATACATGTGTATGCATATGATTATATGAGTATGGAGAAAGCCACAGAGGAAACGCAAGTCATCAGTGAAGACACTGAAGACAGAAATAGGTACTTGGAAGTTATCCAATACATTTTAAGACCCCAACATATTTTTTAAAATAATTTTTGTATTTTTAAAAAATGTATGATGTGATCCCATTTCAGTTCAGTTCATTCGCTCAGTTGTGTCTGACTCTTTGTGACCTCAAGCAGCATGCCAGGCTTCCCTGGCCATCCCAACTCCCAGAGCTTGCTCAAGCTCATCTCCAAGCCAGTGATGCCATCCAACCATCTCATCCTCTGTCGCCCCCTTCTCTTGCCTGTATCAGGGTCTTTTCTAATGAGTCAGTTTTTCACATCAGGTGACCAAAGTATTGGAGCTTCAGCTTCAGCATCAGTCCTTCCAGTGAATATGCAGGACTGATTTACTTTAGGATTGACAAGTTTGATCTCCTTACAGTCCAAGGGACTCTAAATTTAGAGTCTTCTCCAACACCACAGTTCAAAAGTATTTACGTAACATACAATTGTATAGATATAAAAAATGCATTGAGAGAGTTCCCTATTGCCCAGTGGTTAGGACTTGCTGCTTTCACTGCCAGGGGCCCGAGTTTGATCACTGGCCAGGGAACTAAAATCTCACAAGCCACGCTGCGAAACAAAAAAAATGCATTGACAGAGCAATCACCAAATTTCCACTGTTAGTGGGATCTCAGGTGATTTTTACTTTTTCTCCTATGTTTAACATTTTATACTGAGCAAGTGTAACTGATAAAAATGAAGTTAATATTGTGGACATAAAAATAGAAATGTTTAAATCATCTGAAAAATAAGGAAACAGTAATTTATCAGTAAATGCAACAAATTCTAGGGAGGAGGAGAGAAAAGAATCATTCGATGTTTGAGCAACTACTAGATGTAAAACAGCTTGACAGATAAGACCCTGAATGAAATTCAGCCCCTGCTTCCAGAAAATCATGGTCCAGCGAAGGAGAGAGACTAATGCACAAATAAAAATGTACTATTACTGTTAATAACGATACTATGGTACTAATAATAGTAAAGGCTGCAGCTGTGATTCTTATGGGGTAGTCACTGTCACTGCTTTCTAGGAATTTCCTTTAGGATTTTTGTGAGTAATAAGTTAAAATATTTTGGTTGTCCTTTTACTAATTTATATTTTTTTAGATTCTTCAAAATATGGTCTTAAATCTCTAATAAAAAATACAATTTCCTTTGTGGTCAAGTCTATGATCAATTTTTATAAGTGTTCTAAGGACAGATGAATAGTTAAAAGAGTTTGGATGTTGGCCCTGATCTGTTCTGATTTCTTTCCCTTATAGTAGCTAATTTCATCCTTACAACCACCTTCGGAGATGGTATTATCTGTTACTTATAGATGAGGAAACCCAGGCATGGTGAGGTTAAATAACTACCCCAACGTCACACAAGTTACCAGTGTAATCTGTTGGTCCAGGACTCCTATTTGGCAGAACAGGATTGGAATGTTGGCCATGCCGCTCTCTGGCTGAGGACCATAGAAGAGACTTCCCAGTTTTGAGGCAAGTTGGAGTCCTACAGACCCAGGCCAGCCACCCACCAGCTGGCAACTAAGGAAGTCATTTATGCACCTCAACTTGTCTGTAGCGTATGGACATTAACGCTGCTGTACAGGGCTCTGCACTAATTGAATGAGATCAGAGGATGTGGTTGGTTTTAATGGACTATCTCCTGACTGTGGGGTCAAGAATTATACACAGATGCCTCCTGATTTTAAACTAGGATGCAGTATAATGAAAACAGCAACACATCTATCTGCTCTTTGTCCCCAGATCCTGGTAAAGAGCTTCAGAAACCCTTGGGTTTCCTGAGTGCTAGGAGTGGCTTTCATTATTCATAATGAGGCCCTTTGGACCAGTAGCTGGATTTATGCTAACAGAGAGACTCACTGCCAGCTCTAAGGTCCCTGAGTGCGCTTCAGGATGGTGGCTGGTCACCAGAAAAACCAACCAATATTCAGCCCTACCCTCCACCTCTGGGTGGGGGAGAGAGGCTGGAAATTGCACTCAGTCATATGACCAGTGATTTATTGTACGTACATAGTAAAGCCTCAATAAAAACTCTTTAACAACGAAGTTTGGAGAACTTCAGGTTGGTGAACATACCAGTGTAACAGGGGGGTGATGCCCCCTGATTGCATGCATCAGGGTGAGGCTCCTGACCTCAGGACTTGTCCAGACCTTGTTGCCCAATGCATCTCTATCTAGCTCTTCATTTAAATGTAGCCTTCAAAATGCAGCAGCAGTCATATATACTGCAATTTCCTGAGTTCTTTGTGTATTCTAGCAACTTATTGAACCTGAAGTGGGCTGTGGGAACTACCAAATTTGTAGCAAAGTTGGTCAGAGGTGTGGGTAGCCTGGAGGCCCAGGTCTTGTGGTTGAACCCCTTAACCAGTGGGATCGTCATCAATTCAGGGTAGTTCATGTCTGAATTGAACTATGGGACATCCAGTTGTGTCAGAGAATTGGTGTCAGAACATAATAAGTTTTAGGACTTCTCTGGTGGCCCAGTGGTTGACTGCATTTCCACTGCAGGTCACAGATTTGATTCCTAGTCAGGGGTGTAAGATCCTGCAGTGCAGCCAAAAAGAAGTTTTGACACCCTGCGAATCCCTGGCGTTTTCCATCGTTTCATTCCAATTTTATAGTTCAGAAACTCCTAGCTCCTGGCAAGATTGAGAGGTAGTATCATGGAGCTAGTTGAGCCTGTATATGGTAAATAAGTACAGGAAAAGATGCTCAACATCATTAGTCATGAGGGAAATACAAGTTAAAACCACTATGAGATACCACCACACACCTATTTGAGTGGCTAAAATTAGACATGACAGACAATACCAAGTGTTAACGAAGACTTGGAGGAACTAGAACTCTCCTGCACAGCTGGTTGGAATGCAGGTGGTCCAACAACTTTGCAAAACAGCTTGGCATTTTCTTAAAAAGTGAAACAAGATTTTTTTAAAAAAAAATCAGAATTGAAGAAAAAAAATTTTTAAGGAAAACAAGACATACCGCATGATCCAGCCCTTCCACTCAAAAGCATTTACCCAAGAGAAATGGAAGTTTATACCCACACAAAGACATGTATGAGAATGTTCATAGCAACTTTATTTGCAATAAATAGCCCAAAGCTGGAAACAGCCCAAATGTGTATCAACAGGCAATTTGCTAAACTGTGGCACATCCACCCAATGGGATACTACTTGGCAATAAAAGGAATGACCATTAATATATGAAACAACATGGATAAATCTCAAAATAATGATACTTAGTGAAAGAAGCCAATAAAAAGAGTACATACATTTCTATTTACATAAATTCTGAACTATGCAAATTAATGCCTAGTGACAAATCAGTGGTTACTTGGGACTGGGGAGGCAGGGAGGAACAGGAGGGCCTGATTACAAAGAGGAAGCTTTTGGAGTGATGGAAACATTTGTCTTGATTGCAATAATGGCTTCACAGGTATATATGTGTGAGAGGCATCAAACAGTACATTTTTAATATATGCAGCTCATTGTCGATTATACCTCCATAAAGCTGTTTTAAAAGAAGCAACAGAAGAAAGCCACAGAGAGAGGGACCTACCCACAGTTTGGTTTCATTATCTCCACTTGATTTCATCGTCTAGGAGAGGACTGACTGTCTTGGCTTTTTCATTTTGTTTTCTAAGCCATTACTGAGTTTTTTGAGTGCTTGCCTTAAAATATTGAAAGTTATGTTTTCTTACAGTTTTTTTTTTCTTCTGGATTTGTGACATGGCATGTGCTGTGCTGTGCTTGGTCACTCAGTTGTGTCCCTACTCTGTGACCCCGTACACTGTAGCCCACCAGGCTCCTCTGTCCATGGGGATTTTACAGACAAGAATACTGGAGTGGGTTGCCATGCCCTCCTCCAGATCTTCCCAACCCAGGGATCGAACACAGGTCTCCTGCATTGCAGGTGGATTCTTTACCATCTGAGCCACCAGGGAAGCCCAAGAATAGTGGAGTGGGTAGCCTATCCCTTCTCCAGGGGATCTTCCTGACCTAGGAATCGAACTGGAGTGTCCTGCATTGCAGGCGGATTCTTTACCAGCCGAGCTACCAGGGAAGTCTGTGACATGGCATGGGGGAATCTTAATTCCCTGACCAGGGATGGAACTCATGCCCCCTGCAGTGGAAGCATGGACCCACTGGACCACAGGGAAGTCCCTTACATAGTATTTGATACATACAAAAAGTATGTGGACCCTCATGTGCGTTAGGAACTGAGATATAAATTGAACATCCGTGAACCCCACCAGCCAGCCTGAAAACCAAGATACTAGCATCGCAAATTCCTGAGGTCCTTCCTTACCCCAGTCCCACTCCCCCTCACAGGGACCATCATTTGAATTTTGTGCTTTTCTTCCTCTGATCTCCTAAGTGTTTGATCGTGTGTGTGTGTGCTCAGTTGCTTCAGTCGTGTCCAACTCTTTTGTGACCCTATGGACTGTAGCCCACCAGGCTCTTCTGTCCATGGGGTTCTCCAGGCATACTGGAGTGGGTTGCCATGCCCTCTTCCATGGAATCTTCCCAACCAAGGGATCAAACTCACATCTGCATTGCAGGCGGAGACTTTAATAGATTTAGTTTTGCTTATTTTTGCTATCATGCTGTGTGTCATTTTATGCAGTTTTCTGTTTTCACTTGACATTACATCTCTGTGATTCATCTGCCTTGTTGGATTATGTGTATTACAATACTTCCAGTTCTCCCTATACCCTGCAGGTTGATATAGTATATGGTCTACCTGGGAAAAATACAGCCCAGCAAGCTCACCCAGTCCAAGGACCCAACTCCAGGGCCTCCTTGTCAGAATATCATGTTCATTCCTTCGCTCAAAAAGCCTTCTGAGTACTAAGCAGTGACTGGACATGCCACCGTGAGCACAGCAGATGCCCCGCTGTCCTGAAGCACACATCTGGTTGTTACCTCTCATCCTGACCCTCGCTTGACTTGGGGTACGGGCCAGCTCCCCAAACATCCTGGGGTGACTTGCCTCTTCCACTTACCCACAGGTGGCTTAGAGAGGCTGATCTGACCCATCTCAGAAGCTTCTGCCCAGGGAGGGCAATGTGACAGTAGCTGTCACAGGACAAAGCCAGCTCTGACCCAGCAAGGCCACTCCCAGGAACTTATCCTATGGGGCACTTGAGTATGTACAGAGTAGCACTGGCTTAGGAGTATTTATTGCTGCCTCATTTGTAATATCACACTAGTAGAAACAACTGGAATTTCCACCAATAGGATCTAACTATGGTTAATTCACAGTAGTTACAGGAAACCCATACAGTGGAACATCACTAGCTATAAAAGAAAAAAGGTGGAGGCACTGATTATGGAAAGTTCTCCAGGACAGATTCTTTTTTTTTTTTTTTTTGCCATACTGCACAGCTTATTGGATCTTAGTTCCCCAACCAGGGATCGAACCTGGGCCCTGAGCAGTGAAAGCACAGAGTTGTAACCACTGGACTGCCAGGGAATTCCCTCCAGGATGGATTTTAAAGGGCAAGATTAGAAATCAGAACACTGTGTGGAATATATCACCATGTAAGAAAGGGGAAAGACTAAACCATGCTGAACTGTTTAAACATGCATGAGTACTTCCAGAGAGTTCATAAATAACCAGGACCTGGATAGGAGACTTGTCATTGGATCTAGTTTGTATCTTTTTTTTTTAACTTGTGGGACTTCCCTGGTGGTCCAGTGGTTAAGACTCAGTGGTCCCTGGTCTGGGGTGGGGGTGGCGGAAGGTGAGTTCCACAGGCCACCTGGTATGCCACCCCCCCAAAAAAATATGTACCATGGCCAAGGGTTATCTATTACAAAACACACAGATAAAATAACAATTTTGGTCTTTCAGTGTGTATTCTCTGGCTTCTTGACCTTTCTTTGGCTGGTAGCCAGCCTTTGCTGGCAGCAAATATTTTGTCAAAGGTCCCTGCTTTTCCCAGGCCCCCTGCTTTTGGCACTTTACAGTCTGACCACCCCCAAACTGCTTTAGTGTGTTGGGGGACCGGGCTGCCACAAGGTGGCACTGTCTGCTGCCTACTGCTCTGTGGGCTGAAAGTCCTCCCGGGGTACCTGGGCGTCAAGGATCGGGGTCTGTGTCCACTGAGCTCACCTCCCCAACCCTGACACTCCTCAATCCTGCACCTCTGCCAAGAAATCTAGAAAAATGGAAGTTAGGAATCATATTCCTGTCATCCCTTCCACCTGGCCCATCAAATGCCCCCTGAGTGAGTGCAGACAAACCTTCAGAACCTGGAAGATGCCTCTTGCCTTCCTCTGGGTCTCAGGGAGAACACAGGGGCTGTGTCTTCGCTCCTGATGTGAGCCCCCATTTCAGCTGAGAAACCCTCCCTTGTCCCTAAGAGAGCAGTCAAAGCTCTGCAGGAGGGTGGACAAGGGGACAATGTGCCGAGCACGTGATGGCTCGGGGTCCCCTGCCAGGAGCACTAGGGACTGGGCTGCCATCTACCCACCCACCCAGCACTTCATTCGTCAAATATTTACCAATGGCCCACAGGTGCAGAGTTCTCATCCAGCACTTGATCATCAGAAGGGAGGCGACCAGGCCAAACTGACCTTGGACCTTTGCTCAGGCTCCTCCCCCAGCCCCAGGCCTCCCTGCCCTCTGCAGCCTTGGTCCTGCCTCACCTGCCCAAAGACTCTCCTCAAGAGCAGCCTGGTCAGTGCCTGGGACCACTCGGGGCTCCCTGGCCTGGGGGAAGGTACAGCACTGTCTAAGAGGGACACGTGGGAGAATGACCATGGAAAGCCCAAAACTGGCAACAGGTGGATGGATGCGCCCTCGAGATGCAGGCTCCAGCAAGGACAGCTGCCCTCACTGGGGGCTGGCCCACATCTGGGTAGGGATCCCTCTGGGAGCCCAGGAATGCTTGTTAAATGGACACAGGCTAATCTTCCCAGAGTCTAGCTTGATGAGCACGCCCCTGTTTAGTAATCCCAGCCTGACAGAGCAGACAGCAGGTAGGAGGCAGCCCCAGGCCTGGGTGTGGGATGCAGGTCGTGACAGGCTGTCTCCACGGCTGCAGCCTCTCTGGGGCTGAGCAGAGCAGCCCTGGGCTGGCCCCTTCTGGGCCCTTCCACAGGCTACTTGGTGGGCTCCCATCTGGGACAGGGGTCCTCTGGATGAATCTGTTGTTCGGCGCCTCCTCTCGCCCCATCAGCATAACTCCTTGGCCACAAAGGAGACCTCACACTGCAAGGCCAGGGACTCATCCTGAGCAGGGGAGCCCGGGAAGACACAGCGACCCTGAGATCTCACGGGGGGCTGAGGCCTCCCCTTTACCTCTGCCTGGCTCCCCATGAGAGAGTCACTAAAACACTGATGGCCTGCCTTCCATGTTTCATCCACAGCCCCTGGTGCCACAGAAAGATGAACGGGAGGGAGAGGTGGTGCGAGATGGGCTCAGTGTCCCCTGACCCAGAGGGACCAGTGGAATAAAATCAAACCAGCTTTAATGCCAGTATAGTCTCTCTTTTAAATACCATGTTCCCCAGGATGGAGCACAGGGGCAGGCTCTTGGCAGGATGAGTGGAAAGGAAAAGTGGAACAAAATGGAATGGATAGCCCCGGGCTGCCCCCAAACTGCCCAGGGCCCTGCCACAGCGCTCTGGGGACCAGCTGCCTGCTTGGGAGGGGGATATGACAGCAGCTTCTTCTGGTCCAGTTATTGCAGAGGTGTGGGCTGCAGGCCCCTTCCGTCCCCAGCCCCCAGACTCTTCTCAGGATTTCTGTCCTTTCAGACCAGCAGAACCAGGGCCTGAGCTCCTCTGATCTCAGAGGGGACCCCTGCCTGAAAGAACTGCCGCCTGGGGCGGGCTGGGGCGCCCCTGGCCAAGCCAGCTAGGTGACTTGCTCAGTAACTGCTCTGGTGGCCTGTGAGAATGTAGAGGTTGCTGTGAGCCCCGGGCTTGTCGGTAGGAATGCTCTCAAGGATGATGTCTCTGGAGGGGAGGGAGAATGGAGGTGAGCAAGGTGGGAAGCCGCACGGCACCACCATCTGTGTGTGGGGGGGTGACTGAAGGGGAGGCTGGGCACCATGTCCTACCTGTGGGCACCGAGCACTCGGAAGATTCTCGTCTCATCTGTGATCTCCTGGGTCACCTGGGAAGAAAAGGGGCGCTGAGGCCACCCCAGCGCATCCTCTCCTAGAAGGTGGGGACCACCAGGTGGGGAGGCCTAGGTTCCTGAGTCCCCCTCACCTCATTGGTGTCCAGGCTGCGGCCCTGCATCCCATGGCTCCAGAAGGCCAGCACGCTGTCCTGCAGGCACACTGGGAAGGGCCGGGCCACCATCAGCACCGTGCCTGCCCGGGGGCCACTGGTTCCCCCACACCTTGGGCCCAGGTCTGGGTCGCAGACCAGACTGCAGGTGGCCAAGATGGTTCTCAAGAGGGGCTAGGGGACCTGCCTCCTTGTTCTGCTGCCAGCCCCGAACCCCAGGGCCACATCATGCGTTCCAGGCTAGTATCTTCTGCACCCACCCCCACCCCCCACCGTCCGGTTCACTCACCCACAGTCTCAATGGGGAAGTCAAAGGTCAGCATGGGCGCTAGCGTGGCCGTGGGCTCACCCAGCAGGTTGACGATCCTCACGCAGCCTGCACAGGGGTGGGGTAGGGGGTGCTGATGGGTGGGAGGCTCCCTCACCACCCCCTCCAACACCCCAGCCCTGATCCCAGGAACACTCACGGTCAAAGCAGACCAGGACTGTGTCCCTGTCCACCTGGATCACCTGCTGGGCCGAGCCCGGGAACCCCTCTGCAGTTAGAGAAGGGAGACATGGCCTGGCTGAGCCGCCAGCCCTGCTCTGGCCCCGAGAGGAAGACACAGGGCGCGGGGTGGGTTGTCAGGCAGCCTTCACAAGAGCATCCCAGGGGGGCCTCATGGCACCAGATCTCACTGCACAGCTGGGGAGCTGAGGCTTGGTGCCAAAGTGACCCATCCGCAGGCTCATGGGGAGCCGGGCTGAAACCCAGGGAGCCGTGGCAGGGCAGGAGCCCCGGAGCCAGGGGAACCGGGCTTCAAGGCTCAGTCACTACGTGACCTCAGACCTCTGAGCTTCAGGGTCCTCAACTGCAACCCAGCCATGCTGCTGCTGACCCACAGGGCCATTGTGACAATCCAGAGTGAAGTCTCACGGGGCCCCTGGCTAGGGGTTTGGGCACTGTACGGTGCAGGGCGCCTTCCCCTTCCTTTACCCACCATCCCTCCCTTCTCTCCCTGGGCTGCCCCAGCACCCAGGGTCCTGCTTCCTTGCTCAGAATGAAGGCCTCTGGCTCCCACCTTCCCCAGCTTGGCTGTCCCTGCAGCTCCCGCGGGGTTGGTCAGGTTGTCTTAGCTGCTGAGCCCTTTGGTCTAGTGACATATTCTACGGGGAGACCCAGCTGAAGGGAGGCTGGGAGCTTCAGTGTCCCCGTGGAGCCATAAGCCATGGGGAACTCTCTCTCTACATATCACGTGCACACACACACTCATTCACGCAGAGCCTGGCTCCCCAGCTCACCGGGTGGGATGAGGATGTCCGGTGTCAGACCAGCCTCCAGCGGTAGGACGTGGAACAGGACGCGGCAGCCGGGCCCCTCAGGGCCCTCGGCCCCCACACACACCTGCGGTAGCTCCTTCCCATCCAGTACCAGTGGCTCCAGCATCCCTGCTGGGCTGGGCAAGGGGCTGGAGAAGTTCTGGGGGCAGCAGTGGCGCTCAAGGTCTTCATTTCCTCCCCCCGCCCCCCCTGCCGCCTGCCCGGGGGGATCCCCCCACCGGCCCGCACCTTCAGTAGCAGGAACTTCTGCAGCGGCTCGTACCACTGCAGCAGGAGCAGGCTGGCAGGGAGCGCGGCCAGCAGGAAGGTGCTGCCCGTGTGGGGGTTCCGCACTGTGGGAGAGGAGGCAGAGGGCTCCGGGGCTGTGCCGGCCTGCGCCCAGCTAGCCCCGCCCCGCCCCGCCCCGGCCCCCACCCCTCCAGCTCTTACCCACTCGACACTGCAGGCAGCCTTTGGTGTCAGGAATCTTGTTGGACAGGGCAAAGCGCCTGGGGGGACAGTAACAAGGGCGGGAGTCCCCATCACCGTCCTGGACAAGCCCCGCCCCCCGCAGAGCCCTAAGGATGGGTTCTAATACCTTCCCTGCCTCACAGGTGGCAGACTGAGGCTCTTGGAAGCCAAGCCACTTGCTCGAGTAACAGAAGGGGATGTGATGCTGGGCCCATGGCTCCAGCACCGAAACCGGCAGTCTGGAGCCCGTATATCCGGGCCAGGGGTTTGGCTCACAGAGTTATCTGTAACCATGACTGGGGGACAAGGCACTTGACCTCTCCGTGCCTCAGCTGACTCCTCTGCAGACTGAGGCGGAGGGGAGGTGTGGGGGTGCAACCGTGGTACCCACTTTGCAGGGTCACAGTGAGGTTTGTATGAGTTAACTCAGCAGAGGCCTTGCAACAGAGCCTGCCACAACAGGTGCCCTCACAGAAGGCTAGCTCTTCTCATACCCTATTAATACTTTTCCACCTATTTCCAGTCACTGAAAATCCTTTCTAAGGAAAGGAAGGATGCAAATGTTGTTTAGTTGCTAAGTTGTGTCCAACTCTTTTGCGACCCCATGGACTGTAGCTGGCCAGGTTTCTCTGTCCATGGAATTTCCCAGGCCAGAATAATGGAGTGGGTTGCCACTTCCTCCTCCAAGGGATCTTGCCAACCCAGGGATTGAACCTGCATCTCCTGCATTGGCAGGTGGGTTCTTTACCACTAAGTCATCCAGGAAGCCCCAAATGAAGAAATGAATGAAGAAATGAGGGTGTGGAAGGGCTGGGAGCTGATTCAAGCTCCAGCTCCTCCTTCAGCCAGAGCACTCAGGGCCAGTTCCCATCCCACATGCCATATGTCACAGACGGGCAAGCTGGCCAGAGGAGATGAAGACTCGCAAGAAAATGGCAATTGCCCTGCCCTCTTGTTTCCACTGAGGCTATTACACAGGGTGGCCAGTGGGTGGCTTCCTTGGGTGCTGAGAGAGAAGTAGGGTCCTTGCTCTGGTTACTTGCTGTCCCCCAAGCCCTCAGGGGAAGTTCTGAACCGTTTCTTGCTCTGAGGAACAGGGCAACATGTCAGCAGCACGGCCACCTCTCCCTGTGATCCAGGGCCTGTCTGCACCCTCTGTTGGGATGGGGCCCCGCCAAGGAAGCCAGCACTTCTCTCCCCCTGCCTTCACTCCTCTCTCCCCTGTTCCTTCCATTCTCTTCCCAGTTGGCCTTCAGATGGGACAGAGGCAGATTTTTTGTTGTTGTTTTTTTCTCCAACAATTCGAGATCTCTGTGACTTCCCGAACACACACCCAAAGCTGCCTGTGACTTGGGGCTGTATTGCGCCTGTTTCCTGCAGGTCCCGGGCCAAAGCAGAGGTTGGCCTGGGACTGAGGTCAGGAAGTTCCAAGGCCACTGGGTTCCCAGCGTGCTCCTCGAGCGAGCCTGCTGCATGAAAGGCCTGGGCCCCTCATCTCCCCTGTAGCCACGGCCCAGCCTCCCCCACCCTCCCCACCAGCTTCCACCACCACCTGGTCATGGATGTCTAAGCCCACAGCCCACCTGCCTGCTCAAATCTCAGGGCCACCCCCTACTCCCTGACAAGAGCCGAGGCCTGTCTTGTACATTTCAAACTCCATGTGACACCATTGAATTCTGCTCCACCCACAGCTGATGACAGCTCCATCCTTCCGTTGCCAAGGCCAAAACCCTGGAGTCATCCTTGACTCCTCTCTTTCTCTTCTATCCACCAACTGTCAGGAAATCCTGTTGGTCTGGCTTTGAAAATAAAACTGGAATCTGACTGCCTCTGTCCTCCTTCACTGCTACCCTGGCCCAAGGCGCCATCACGTCCCCGCAGCCTCCTGACAGGCCTCTGCTTCCACCTGCATCTCCTCCAGCCTCCTCCCAGCGCAGGAGCCAGACTGCCCTCTGAGAACCTCAGCCAGGCCACACTCAGTCAGGGGTAAAGGCCTCTGTGGCCACAGGGCCCTTGGAGGCCAGCCCCTCCTCACTCCCTCCACGTGCTGTTCCTCATACAAGCAGGCCTGGCCTCTGGGATCCTGCCCCCACCCCCCACCCCCCAGATAGTCTCAGGACTCACTCCGACACCCCCTCCAAGTCTTTGCTCAAACAGCACCCTCTCGGGCCGCCCTTCCTGACCACCCTGCTGAACACCACCTCCTGACCCTCCTCTTTGTCACCACTGCGCTGGCTCCTTCCTCATGCCTGCTGTTGTCTGTCCCTCTTGACAGAGACTCTGAGGAATCTAAGGGTCTCTAGTTCCCAGGAGGTTCTCACGCCTAGGAGACTGCCTGGCACATAACAGGTGCTGTACGGCTGAATGAGGGCCTCTACCACCCACGGACACAGGAGCCTGGCAGGCTACAGCCCATAGGGTCGCAGAGTCGGACATGACTGAAGAGACAGCACACACACACCACCTCATAAACACACCTCACAGTCTGCTCACTGGGGGTCTCCCAGTCCCTCCCTTCCCCTCACGCACACTCTCATTAGTCCCCAAATCCCGTCAACCCTACTCCCTAAACATTGCTCGGGTCTGTCCAGTTCCCACTGCCCTCCCTCGTCTCGGATCACTACACTGGCCTCCTTTCCAGGCCCTCTCGTGGGTCTCCTGCTCCATTCATCCTTCCTACTGTCACCACAGCCATCGGCAGGCGCTCCTGTGTCCATCTGCCCAGACAAGCCCCTCTCTCCTTCCCCAGCTCCAGGAGAGGGCACGTGACCCAGGCCTACCTGGCCCCTGGCTCCTCATCCTGTGGCCACAGTGACCAGCCAAGAAGTGGGCACGGCCCTCAGCCAGGCCTGTGAGCACTGGCCCCAGCCTGTGGTGGGAAGTGCTTGGAAACAGAGGCTCCAGTTCCACAGGTTTATTAGCTAGTGGAACACTGGGTGGACCTGCAGGTAGCTGTCACTGGACAGGAAAGCCTATTTGAAGATGTAGGTGACAAGAGGAAAACAGAGCCAGGAGACGCAGGAAGACACCTGCCGTTGCCTCTGGAGCCTGGATCCAGCTGGGCCTGCAGCTGACCCTACTCCTGTTAGTGCTATATGTTAGTTCTCGGTCGCTCAGTCGTGTCTGACTCTTTGTGGCCCCATGGACTGTAGCCCGCCAGGCTCCTAAGTCCATGCGATTCTCCAGGCAAGAATACTGGAGTGGGTTGCATTTCCTTCTCCAGAGGATCTTCCCAACTCAGGGATCGAAACTGGGTCTCCTGAATTGCAGATGGATTCTTTACTACGTGAGTCACCAGGGAAGCACCAGACTCCACTCCTACCCAAGGCATTAAATCCCCTTTTGTGCTGAAGCCAGTGAGTGAAATCACCCATGACAGGAAGAGTCCTGACTGACATACAGAGGGATCCTACGAAGATGCTCCTGGTGCTGCTGCCAGTCGGACAAAGCCCAGATCCCGCCCTGGCATCAAAGGCAGGGCTCTGCCACCTGCACACCTTCCCTTTGGGCTGCTCCCTGCCCCCTACTCGGGCCAAACACCTCCTACCTCCCCAGATCACCTACCAGAATTCACAGGTATTCCTTCCTCACTGGAAGGCTGTTCTCTAACGCATCTGCCTGGGAGACCCCCAGGTGCTATCAGCTTCCACAAGCTCGCCTGGCCTCTCTGAGGTCTCCCCACCCCTCCCAGCTCTGGCTCACCCCAGAGCTGAGTGTTAAGGCCTCATGGGACTTGTTGTCCCCAAGCCCAACCTAAAAACTGGCGTTTCCCAGTGCTCAGGAGACATATGCCCTTCAGCTTACCCACCGCAGTACCAAGGGCTCGCCTGACATATTCACATCCACTGTCTGCTTCCCTCCCGACAGGCCTGAGGGCAGTGGGAGGGGAGGCTACCAGCTGGACGGACCAACGAGGAAACAGGGCCTCAGAGAGGCCAGGTGACATGACTAAGATCCCAACAGTCTCAGGACCAGGAAAGGCCATGTTCCAGCCCTGGCTCTGTCCCTCCATCTCCCGTGGCACTCCCACTCCCGCAGGGCCAGGTCCCCCCAAGGTCGCTGACCTGGGGATGATGCGCTGGGTGAGGCGGTTGGTGGGGATGGAGAGGGGGACCTGCTGCTGCAGCCGCCGCTGCTCAAACAGGCCTGGGAGGTCGTGGGCCCAGATGTGTGTGGACTTCCCTGCAGAGGGAGGAGGGAGGGGGTGGGAATCAGGGTTGGTGGGCAGGGTGCTGGCCCTGCCCCCTGCCTGCCCCACCTGGTACCTGAGAGGGACAGAAGCACATTGTTCACGCAGTAGAGCCAGGCGCAGCGGTGCGAAATCAGCTGGAGGCCACAGAGCGACAGGGGGACAGGGGTCAGCCCCCCAGGCCCTCAAGGCCACCGGCCCTCCCCTGCCAGCTGGGCCTCACCTTCTCCAGTGTATCCTCATGCAGTTCATGCAGGTTGAGGGTATAGATACCTTCCTCGGCTCCTACCACCAGAAACTGGTCTGCAGGTTGGGGTATGAGGTCAGAGGTCAGCCACATCCCCTGACCCAAGCCAGGGATTCCCAGTCTCCTTCTTCCTCCCTGGCCCTGCCTACCCCGGGTAACAGGGTGAATCCAGGTGATAGCAGCATGGATCCGCAGGGGGCAGCCATTGAAGACCTTGGAGAAGCAGGCACCCATCTGGAGAGGAGGCAGGAGGCTGATGAGGAAGTTTAGGGGCAGTGGGGGGCGGGACAGGGGAGGCGGGCAGCAGGTGGCCAGGAGGCAGAACTATGAGACACTTACGTGCACCTTAGGGGTCGGGGGGAGCCCGTGGCAGGATGACCTCTGGGAGGGAGGAAAGGAGTCAGGGTCTTACCCACAGATTCTCATCTCCTCAACCCCACTTCAGCACCCTCTCACCTCAGGATCGTCCCGGTGCTTCATGGTGGCCCAGGTGGTGGGGAGCAGGGGTGGACTGGCAGGGCCCGGGTGCGGGAGGGGTGGAGCTCCTGCAGGCACAGAGCGGCTGTGAATTCCAGTCCCAGACCACTCCCGGGCCAGCCTCCTGCTCCCCCACATCTGGGCTCACCTGGGAGGCTAGGTTGAAGGTCCTTGGCTGGAGGCTCAGTGGGAGATGACCCCAAGAACGGGGCCCTCTTGATGGTTCCTATGGTGTCATCTGGGGAATCCAGCTCCTGGCAGGGGGGTCAGGGGACCCCATCCAGCTGTTAGCAAGTGACCCTGTAACCTACTCCCAGCCAGCAGCACCCTACCCCCAGCTCCCCTCCACTCTGAACCTGGAGTTCCAAGGCTGGCCGGATGGTCAGGCTCCTGTTGGGGACAGAGAGACGAGGTGTGAGGTGTGATGGGGTCATGAGCCCGGTCCCCACCCCTCTCCGGGCTGCTGGCCCTCACCTTTCCTCCAGGGCCTCCTGGACTGACTGCAGCAAGCTCCTGGGCAGGGATGGGGAGAGGTCAGAGGTCAGCCTGCCCTCCCACTCCTGCCACCCTGCAGCTTTCTTCCCCCTCACTCACCCGCTCAGCTCCTCCTTCCCCAGCAGCGTCCACTCCTCTTCCCACTGTGGGGAAACCAAGTCAGAAAGGCGGGGAGGGAGGCAGAGAGACAGACAGGCAACATGAGAGGACGCTGGTGAGATGGGGGAAGAGAGAGAGAAGGCAGACAGACAGACAGATGGAAAGTGAGATGGTAACAGGCAAGAGGATTGGGAGAGAGACAACAAGAGACAAAGAAACTGTGAAAGAGGAACAAAGGCAAAGAGCGAGAGAGAAGGAGGCAGTGAAAGAGACAGGCACGGAGAGACCGAGATTGTGGGGGCGAAGAGAGACGCTGATAATGAGAGACAGTGAGAGAGCAGAGACAGTGAGTCAGACTACCCCGCAGTCACAGCGACTGAGGCAGAGGAATGTGCTGAAGGAGGTGGGGGGGGTGTCCTCCAATGAGTGACAGGCCCACGTGTGATTTCTGGCCATGCTTCATAGAGCACATGGGGTCTTAGCTCCCCGACCAGGGATGGAACCCACATTCCCTGCAGCAGAAGTGTGGAGGCCTAATCACTGGACCGCCTGGGAGGTCCCAGGCCCACATTTTAGAAAGGCCTGATTGCTCTCTGCCACCCTCCACCAACTGTCTGAAACAACCTGCCCCAGGAAGGAGCCCGCAGCCCTCCTGGTCCCTGCACGGACAGGTCTGTTAGAACAGCTCGCCCAGGCCTAAAGGCCAGGCCGCTGCGGTGTCAAGGTTCCTGGGTTTGAGATGCTTGGCTGCCCGCATAGCTCCCTAGCCCTGCCCCGAGCACCACCCAGCCACACGGCCAGCCCCTCACCGGCTCATTCAGTGGGTCTGTTTCCTTCCTGCGTGGGGCGCCGAATTTCACCTGGTGAACTGGGGGCCCGGATCCAGGGGTTAGGGGGCTAGAGACTCCGGACTCACCCGTAAACTCATATCAACTCTGCACATAGCCCCAACTCCACACACAGCCCCAACTCCACACACAGCCCCCCACCAACTCCCAACAGATAGCCCTCTGCCAACTCTCCCAATTCTATATATTCAGCCCCCTCAAAGCAAACACAAAGCCCCCCACCAAGTCCACACTCAGCCCTCCATCACCAAATTCACATACATAGCCCTCCAATCCACACAGCCCCCCAACCAAATCCATACACACAGCCCCCAAACCACCCCCTCTCCTTCCCAAAAACAGACTCACACTGGATTTCCGAGGGGGTCCTCTCGGCTGGGCCATGCTGCCCCCGGGAGTGAATGGTGTCCGGAAATATGTCATAAGTCTACAAGAGAACACACATGATGGACACACGCCCCCATTCACCTCACACTAGGTATCTCTTGAGGTGCTTTATACACACTGACGTGTTTGTATTCACAATAACACTCTGAGGTTACTGTGAGATTAAATGCACCCTCCTTCCACAGATGAGAAAACCAGCACAGAGAGGCAAGGAACTTGCCAAAGATCACAGAGAAAACAGAAGGTGGCTTAAGTTAAGGACCTTCAATTAAGGTGGCCCTTAACTTCACAGGGCCAAGGGCAAGCACCTGTTGGAGTGGGCGACAAGGAGGCAAACCGGCTCAGGGATGATTCCTAACGGGTGGGCTCAACCAGACCGAAGCTCCCTATGCTGTAAACACACAAGCTTAAGGGACGTGACTGTACCACCTCTGTACTCTTCACCCCCAGACCAGGCCAAGACCCAGTCCCCAGGGGCTCTCACCTCCAGGTCGCAGTCCTCTGGAGAGGGGGTTCCCAGGTGGGGATCGCTGGCCTTGTCCAACAGCTGTGTGAGGAGAGCCCGAGGCAGCTGCTGGGTCGTGAAGGGGTGCTGGAGGATGGAGGGGGTGCAGCTTGGTCCCTGGCCTCCGGTCCCTGCTTCTGAGCGTCAGGCCCCCTGCTCCACCCTCCTGCCTCCCACCTGCAGAAGCTTCTCTGCTGTCGGTCTCTTCTTGGGATTCTTGGTCAAGGCAAGCTTGAGGAAGTGATGGAAATTCTGGGTCCTAGTGGGTACAAGAGCCCCCCGACCCAATCCCGGCCCAGGTTAGCCCTCAGGCAGAGCATCCTGCCCCCAGTCCAGAGGATTCTGCTGAGCCTGCCCAGGAAGGAGCCAGCTTGAGGCCGAGGGCGCAACATTGCGTTGCGACACGGCAGCGCCTCCATTATCAGCCATCTGCCTTTCTTCCTTGTCCACACGGGTCCCCGGCGCAGAGGCAGGGCCCAGGCCCCACTCCTGCAGATGGTCTGTGGAGGCCCAGAAAGGGCAGACCCTCAAGGCTGCACCCGGGGAGCCAGCAGATGGCTCCTCCACCCCCATCGGGCTGGACTGAAAGTGGGACCCCAGCAGGCGATGTGGCCCTTACCACCGAGTCTTGTCTCTCAGCTTTGGTGGCTGGAAGCTGCTCTTCGACATGAGCATCAAGGCCCTGTGGAGACCACAGGTTAGACGTCAAGGGTTACAGGGCTCTTGGGCCAGGCCAGGGGCAAGTGTTCTGCTGACCTCATGGGATGCAGGTGGAAGAGAGGCGGCTGCAGCTCGCCCAGCTCGATGGCAGTGATGCCCAGGGCCCAGACGTCACACAGTTCATTGTAGCCACCTTTGCGCTCCACGGCGGCCACCTCTGGAGCCATCCTGGAGGCAAGGTCACATATGAGATGGCCAGGTGCCTCCCCTCAAGGCCCCCACCCCCTCAGCCGGAGGCACAGCCTCACCAGTATGGAGTCCCAATGAAAGACCTCCTCTTGGCCACAGACGCTGTCAGCTCGCCTGACACCCCGAAGTCAGCTGCAGGGAGAAAAGCCACTCTCACCCCACCTCAGCTGCCACTCCCCACCCATGGCCAGGGCACAGGCTCAGGATGCACCTGGTGGGGCTCAGGCAGCAGGCGGCCCAGGCTCAGCTACAACGGCCGCAGGCACAAGGTAAGGCCAGGTTCCCTCCTGGGAGGGGCTGACCAGCTTCTAGCCCTGGCCCAGTGCCCGGTCCCGGGTTAGACTCCATACAGACCCAACCACATCCAACTTTCCAGCTGGAAGGGAGAACGGTGCCATGTTCTAAACGGGGAAACCGAGGCTCAAGTTGCAAAACGACTTGCCAGAGGACAAGCAGGCTCCCAGACTCCAGGAGCTCCCACAGAACCCTTGCCCTGACGGTGTCCCCAGGGTACTGACCCAGCTTGACATCTCCCTGGAGGGTGAGGAGAAGGTTGGCTCCCTGTGGGAATGGAGGAGAGAGAATCCCATCTGGTGCCCCCGAGAGTCCCCTCCTCCGTCCCACGCTGCCCTTGGCCAGACCCCTACCTTGATGTCTCTGTGGATCTTCCCCTGAGAATGCAAGTGGTGCAGCCCCTGCAGACAAAGAGGAGCCCCTGAGAGCAGCCACCCCGTGTATCTCCCCTCTCCTGAACCCCTTCAGGCCTGGGGCCCCCCACCCAAGCAGCTTCCTCCACCCCTCTCCCCAAACAGGAAGTGACTGAGCCAAAAGGGAAATGGGCTGCTTCCGGCAATAGGGCTGGGGCCCCTTCCCCCCCAGGACCCACAGCCCCTCAGGCAGCTCGGCCTGAGGGACTCCACCCACCCCACCCCAACACACACAGGGCCCTGCTGGGCTGCCTGCCCTGCTCCTGGAGACTAGGGGTGTGAGCGGTCCTGCGGGCCCTGCTACCTTCAGTGCCTCTCGACAGACATAGGCAATCTGCCGCTCCTCCAGGGGCCCGGTGGCTGCAATGGAAGGGGTAAGGGCTGGCTTGGGGGCCTGGAGGGAATATGCTGACCCACCCAGGCTCCACCCTGTGTAGGGGAAGCAGGCCACATCCCCTCCGACATAGGGTAGGATATACAGCCCAGAGAAGGACAGCATTTTTCTCAAGGTCACACAGCCAGTGAAGAAGTGGAGAGGGGCCCAAGTGCAGGGCCTCAGCGTTCTCCTCCTGCCCTATGTTGGGGTAGGGGGATGGGGAGAAGGCTGTGGCCCTCTGGGGCCTGGAGTCCTAGCCCTCACCGTGGTAAATCTCCTGCAGGGACCCCCCTCCGCAGAACTCCATGCAGATCCACAAGCGGTCATTCCTGGGGTGACACAGAGCTGGGGTGGGCACATGGCAGGGCCACTTGGGGGCTGCCTGGGGGCGGGCAAGGGGATAAAGCAGCCTCACCTGAGGTAGCTGCCAATGTAGGCCACCACATTGGGGTGGCGGCACTCACGCAGGATGGTGATTTCCTGCTGAAGGGAGCTGATGTCGTCCCCTGGGAAACACAGGGCATCATGAAGGGGGCCGCCTTAACTCAATGCCCCCATCTGCAAAATGGGCACAGAGTGCCTCCTCTCTTCAAGCCAGACAGGTGCCAGCCGACAGTACCTCCTGGGGCCTGCCTCTCAGGGGGGCCTCGGAAACGTCAACTCTCCGCCCCTCACACCGCGCCCGCCCGCGCCGCGCTCTGCCCTCCCTCCAGCGCTGAGGCCCTGGCTCCCGGCCCTCACCTGGGTCTAGCTTGACTATTTTGACCGCGGCCAGTTCAGACGTGACCGTGTCGCGGGCCTGCAGGGGCGGAGGGGGTGAGGAGGGGTGAGGAGGGGGTGAGGAGGGATGAGGAGGAGGCGGGGCCGGGGGCCAGCTCCCGCAGCAAGACGCAGAGCGCGTACCCCGCTCTCCGCTCTCCCGCCCGGCCCGCCGCCCGGCGCACCTTGTAGACGTCGCCATAGGTCCCGGCCCCCACGCGCTGCAGCAGCTCGAAGCGGTCCCGCGGATCCTGCAGCGATACGTTCTGCAGCAGCGCCATGGCCCGGCGCCGGGCAGGCGCGAGCTGCGGAGCCGGCGCGGGGCGGCGCGGGGCGGGGCGGGGCGGGGTGGGGTGGGACGGGCGGGGCGGGGTAGTACCGCCGGGGCGGGCGCGGTGGCTCCGAGGCCGCGGGGGCGGGACCAGGCCCCAGGGCGGGGCCAGGCAGGGGATGCCCCGCCGCCCGGCCGGGAGGAGGCGCCCGCGGGACCGACCCTCGGCGGCAAGGGGAAGCCCCGATCCCGGCGGCGCGGAGGCTCTTCCTTCAGCCACTGGTTCCTAGGGGTCTACAAGTGCGGAGCCTGAAGCCCGGAGGGCCAGAAGGCAGAAAAGGGAATGCTCCACCCCAAAATTCCCAGATGAAACACCGACAAGTATTTTTTTTTACAAAATGTATTCATCTTCCTTGGAACTGAAAAATAAATCTATGTACAAAACTGGAAGAGATCAGGCTCCCCTCACCCATTTGCAAACAAACCCCTGTAGATTTCCTCTAGGGTCCCCCAAGACAGGCTGGACCTCGGGGAGGTTCCCAGAGGGTCGGAAGAAAGGTCTGCTCTGATCTAGGGCTAGTTTGGGCAGGGAGGGGGCAGGGCTCAGGATTCACACAGACCGGGGGCAGAGTTTCATGTCCCCGACCCATACGACAGAGAAGGAAGCTAGCATTTCCAAATTCTGGAAGCGTTTCTTAGGTTCTTTGTGGTAGCAGGCTTGGATTTCCCAAGGAATGGAATTCTGAAGTTCGGAAATGTTCTCCTAGGAGCTGGGCGGGGTCCTTGGTTCCCGGGCTGTAGGTGGGGCCTGTGCTTCTAGGGTTTAGAGTCAAAGAGCCCTATGGGCTGGAAGCAACCCTGAGCCAGCACCGGTCAGGACGAAGGTTAGAGCCTCGGTTCTGAGGTGAAGGCTGTTTCCCGTGGTTGGATCTTTAAAGACTGGTGATGGGCTCAAAGGGAAGGTTTCAGATGGCCGGCTGGGACCCTAGGGGATGGGATCTATATTCCAATGACTGGGCAGAGCCCTCGATTCGGGCGCTGGGCAGGGTCTGTACTCCGGGAACCTGCAGCCTGGGTCCCGGGTACGGATGGGGCCTGGGGGCCTGGGCTCAATAGGCTGGGGCGGAGCCTCAGCTGGTTGAGGGCGGGCTCTCGGAAGGCGGATACGGAGTCTGTGTACTTCAGAGACCCTTGCGCTGCCGCTTGAGGAAGGAAAGCGTGTAGTCACTAGGTGTAGACACCTTCTGCTTCTTCATTTGGACTTGTGACTGCGCCGTGAGCTGCAGCTTGATGGCGCTCGAATTGATCTTGGTGGCCACAAGCAGCTCCTTCATGCCTTTCATCTTCTCGCTCTGGAACGTCAGCACCGGACCCTCCGGTGGCGGTGATGCGGCGGGTGCCGGCGCTGGAGCCGCGCTGCCGCCTTCAGCGCCGCGGGCAGTGCCGGGGACTGGGGGCTTCCGAGGGGGTCCTGGCACCACACCCTGGCCCGCGCCTGGGCCCTTGTCCAGCGCCGGCTTTTTAGGCGGTGGCGGCTCCTCGGGCTTGGATTCCCGCCGTGGGCCCCGCCGCCGGCCTTCTCGGGCTTCCTCACCCCAAGGCTCTTCAGCCTCGGCCGCCTCCGCCTCTCGGCTCACTATGCGTACCTTCTGCCGCACCTGGGCCGGATGGGGAGGACAAGCAAAGGCCAAGGTTGCAGGCCAGAGGCTGGCACCCAGGGCCCCAGGCATCTTGGAGCCTTGGTCTCCCTCACACCCAAAGGGGATGGCGGATCCCCTGCAGGGCTACAAAGGTTCTGACTCCTCCTAGCTGCGGTCACCACCTGTCCTCCCAGCCACCCTGCACAGCTGCCCCTCACCTGTCCCTCAAAACGGCCTAGGGACTGCACAAGGAAGGTGGCCCAGCCCACGTGCAGCACGGGCGTGGGGCTGCCCTCTTCCCATTTGCAGATGCCATCATAGAATCGCAGCAGATGGGCGAAGCACTCTGGGTCCTGGAGGGCAGAACCCTGGCTCTGCGTGCCCTGAGAAAGGGGGAAAAGAGGGCACAGTTAGTTCAGACCCCATTACTCACCCCTCACCAGGGCACAGGCCAGACCTCTCGCCTGGACAAAGAGCCCTGGCCCTGGTGGACATGAGTAGGGGTGGAGAGAATTCTTAGAACCTCCTTTTTTAAATCCAGTCCTTAGCCTGGACTTGGGGGGAGGGGGGAATCACCCCTTACCTCCATTTCACCCCCTCAACTGAATGAGTGACCCTGACAGAGAAAGAGAAGGACTTCCATCCCATTTACCTCAGCTCCTCAAACCCAGACTCAGGCCCTCGGCTGCGCGTAAGAGAACACAGCTGTCTGCCTGTCCTGCACCAACCTTCCTGTGCCACTCCCAGTCCCATGCAGCATTTCCACGTCCTGTGACTGGAAGCCTGCTCAGGTGGGAAGGTGTGCACAGGCTGGAGCCCAGCCTTTCACCTGGGTCTGCTCCCCGGGTCGCTCCTCGCCAGCCTCCAGCAGGCTGGCAGCCTCCTTCAGCAGGTTGGGGATGACGTCATTGGCTACTTCAAAGAACTCCTTGTAGATCTCCTCGTCTTCACGACAGTAGTTGTAGCTGTGAGGGCAGCAGGGCACTGTGGGGTCTCAGTTATGGTGGGTACCCCCAGGGACCTGGCAGGGGAGGGAGCCCTGGTTTCTTTTCCAGGATCATCTGGGGACTGGAGTGAATGGTTTGGGTCCTCACTCTGAGATGATGGTGCTGTGTCAGCTCAGAGCAAGAGGGAGGAGTGGGGCTGGGGATACAGGTTCCATGGCAGTGGTCAGAAATAATGAGAAGGGAGGGGAGGAAAGGCCTGAGGCCCTCATGAGGGGACCCCACCTCTCAGATGATGATGGTCTTGGCTGCCTAGTGACTGGAAGGAAAGGGGATAGAATTTGGGACCCAAGTCTCCCTCCTGGATGAGAGGGGTTGTAAATGGGGTGGAAGGGGAAGAAAGGCTGGGCCAGGGTCCCGTGGGGGGATCCTCACTCCTGAATGACAGTGGCTGTGTCGGCCCAGGCCTGCAGAGCTTCGCGCACATTGCGGTTGCGACAGTGGTAGCCAGCCAGGTACATGTAGGGGTAGATGTGCTCATCCCGGTAGTAGGTCTTGGCTGAGGCAATGCCCTGGGGATAGAGCAGAGGGGTCTCAAGGAGGCAGCCCCAGATGGCACAAATGTTCCACAGGATCACAACTGGGAGGGGCATCAGGAAGATTCCAGAGAGTCTCCTCCCATGTGACCCGACTATCCTGGTCACCATCCTCTTTACCAGGTGCCCCACCTCTGGTCTGCAGGTCTGCTTGCTCAGGTCTGGGCCAGGCCACTGCAGGCAGCCTGCAGACCAAGGCCTAGGAAGGAGAGGGGCTTATCTTCCAAGATCAGGGTCCGTCCCTCTCCTGAACTTTCCCCCACAAACACCAAGGCCTCCCAAATCCAGTCTAATGTCCCTCCTAGCCCCCAGCCCACCAAGTTAATACTCCCACCTCAGTGCTCTCACCATGTTTGACTTCTGTTATACTCCCAGAAGGATGATAACAGGCAGTAGAAAAAGTAGGGCTGAGGGGACAACTCTAGGACCTACCACTCCCAGGCAGAGACCCAGAACACCTCTCAGACATCCCTGACTGCACTGAACATGCACATGGTAAATACAAAAAGGGGACTGGATGGGTGATACCCCACAATGCACACAAAGTTCTCTCTTCATCTGCTACCCCCCCCAGTCCCCAGGTAGAAGGGGACCCCAGCCATTGTTGGGCCACCCTTCTGTACCCGCTTAAGATGTCCCCACCTTGTGGTAGAGGGTGAGTGGGTCCGGCCGGCCTGGGGTGGGCTCCAGCTCCTCCAGATCCGCCAGGTTCCCCAGCGCCATAGGGTACCTGGGAAAGGCTCGTAAGTCCAGGCTGCCCCCCAGCCCATCCTGGGTCCCAGCCTGGCCATTCCCCCTACTAACCTTTCCAGATGTCCCAGGTCATAGAGCAGCCAGAGCAGCTTCTAGGGGCCAAAGGAGAAAAGTGGCGAGCTGGTGAGAGGGAGGCATGTCCTCAGTCTACCAGGCGAGGGAGTGGTCCAGCACCAGTAGGGGACACCCCCAGGTGGGAAAAGCCAAAATTCAGGAACTAGCCCTTGACTGGAGTCAAAACACTTTCATGTCTCTATTTTCCCCCTCCCAAGAGCCCCAGGCAAGTCCAAGCCACATTACAGAAAGGCGAAGCTGAAGCTCAGCAAGGGAAAGCACCCTGGCCCAGGGTCCCATAGGTACCCTCACCTGCTGCAGCTGCAGTAGCTCCAGGGAGTCGGTGTGCAGGTCAATGGAAGGGTTGATGGCGCACACCATAAATGCCACCTCCATCTTGCGGTCACAGCGCATGTACGATCCTTTCAGGTACAGCCAGCTCTTGGAAGAGGACAAGACCAGATGTCTTATGATGGCCCACCAGTGCCTGCTGTAGGGACTGACATCAGGAATAGGGCCCTCCCCTTCAGGACATATGGGGGTGGTGACAGGGTGAGGGGAGCATGGCCCAAGAAAGCAGAGCTCCTTGGGTGGCCTGGGCTAGGAGAACACAGGGAGGTGGGGGAATGCAGTACCCGCTCAGCCACACCCGCGTTGACTGTCTGGCCTCTGCGATCCTCATTGCCCTTGCCATGCCAAGTGACTTCAGCTGTTTGTTCTCCATTGGGCCCAAACACTACCCAGGCATGGTCTTCGGACAAAGCCAGGTGGACATCTCGGAGACCCAGAGCCTGGCAGGCCCCCACCACGGCAAAGGCCACACCAGAGCTGTCCAGTTTGGTGCCTGTGGAAGGGAAAGTAATGAAGGAGGGTCTTTTGAGTTCTGGCCTGTGGGAAGGGACCCGACAGCGATAGGCCATGCTCCCTCCCACCCTCACCTCCATACCTTTGCCCTCAGACACTCCTGCCAGGCTTCCCTCTGTCCCATTCCTCCTAACTGTTCAGGGCCTCTCCCTCCTGCCTTATGTTCCCCACCCTCAACAGGAGACCTTGAATTTTTCATAGTTCCCCAGCTTTTGACCCTGCCTTTTCTCTTTCTCTGCAACTGTATTGTATATTTCTGCTAATTTAAGCACTTCCTCATTTTACTGTACTAGGTATAAGCAGGACACCGGCCAACACTTTTTTTTACACACCCACTGATGGACACTCCCAATTTATCTCTGTTCTTTTTCTTGCTAAGCTCAGAAGCAGCCTCAGATTCCTTCTTGATATGGCACTCCAGGACCTGACTGCCAGTTAACTGACCTTAGAACAAAGAGAAAAGCTCTTTGCAAGTCCTGAGCCTTCAGCTTCTTAAGGTGAAGCCCTAATCTGTTCACCTTCAAAATATGTTCATAAATAGTTCATGGATTGTCTCAATTCCATGAAACATAGCCTGATTTTGGCTCCTCACCCGCTAAATCTTCTGCTGCCCTCTGTGCCCCAGGCTGGGCTGCAGTAGCTGAGGTGCTGAGGGGGCAGAGGGTGGGCTAATGGATTTGGAGTCAAGTGACTGAGATCCAGTCCCAACCCTGCCATTCTGTGTCACTTTGGAAGATCACTTTCTCTCCTGGGGCTTCAGTTTCTCTAGCTGCAATGGGGGACATAACACTTGGCCCACCTCACAAGGCTTACAGGTCTCAAAAGAGCTCTGTAAACCACAGTGTTGGGAAAAGGTGGGCCAAGATTCTCACGTGAGACAGCCACCTGTCTCTTGCCACCTGTCGGGCTCCAACCTGTGATGAAGCTGAAGAGGGACTGGATGTGGGCCCGATCCTTGAAGTAGGAGCGGCTGAGGCTATTCCAGATGACATCAGAGACCTTCTTGACCAGTTCACGGCTGGAGACGCCCCCCTCTCGCGGGTAGAGAGACAGGTCAACAGCGCCACGGATCTGGGCGGTGAAGCGGGCATAGAGGGCAGCGATGATGGACAGGTCGGCCACAGGGAAGTAGGTGAGGCCGCCAGGAGGGTCGGGCGCAGGGCTGGGCTGGAAAGTGAGCTCAGGCACGTTGGTGGGGATGACTCGGTTGACAGCTAGGAAATGCTCCACGAAGCCCAGTACCAAGGATAGGAGCACCAGGTCCGGCTCCTCTCGGCCCAGCTCGGCAGCGAACAGGCGCACCACATCGTCGATGGAACGCAGCGGGAACAGCGTTTTCTGGGCAGCCTTAAGCCCCATGGCGGCGGCCCTCGGCCTGCGGGCGAGCGGAGGGGAGGGAGGGTCGGGTGGGCACGGCCCACGAGTCCCCTCCCAGGCTCGGCTAGCGTTCCACACCCCCCTACACACTCACAGACACCAACCCTCGCTTCCCCGCCCCTTCACGCTCCGCTCATCTGTTTCCCCTCTTTCGTCGAAGAGACCCCTCAGTCGAGGCTGTAGGGCCTTCTTGTCCCCCACAAAACCAGGAGCCCCGGCCCCGATGGAGGTAAGCCCCTAGGACCCCGCTGAGCACGCCCAATGGCCGCCCCGCCCCCTCTCTGCGCCCATACCCCCGGGCCCTAGAGTCCACCGGAAGGCGCCCCTAGGCCAGTCCCCCCAAATCCCAAGGAGAGTCCTGGCCTAGGTCCCCCGAGCCCACCTCCGCGCTTACATCCCACACAAGGCACCGCGGCGCCCGCCGCCTGAAGCCTGCTGGGAAATGGAGTTCCGCCCCCCTCGAGCCGCACTGCCTGCCGGGAAGTGGAGTCCAAGGCCCCGCCCCCCCCTTCCTGTTGTCCCTGCCAAGTCTTGAAATGGTGGCCGGGCCGGCCCGTCCACGGTGGCTTATGGGAGTGGTAGTCCCGCTACTCTGGGCGCCCCAGAGGTCGGAGAAGAGCGGCGGCAGCCCGCCTTTCTGAGGTCCTCTGGGATTGGTCATTCCATTTCACGCAGACCCAGGTAGCGAGGAACCGCAGTACCTTCTGGGAGATGTAGTCCGGGAAATGAGCGCGCAGTGTCTGCGCTTCTGTAGGTTGTTGCTTGTTGGCAAGATGTAATGATAACGGGTACTTTTTAACACTGCTGGAGTACTGTAAATGTGTTCAGCCACTTTAGTTGGTTATTTATCAGTATCCATTAACACGTTAAAGTTCCTACTATATGTCTAGCTTTCTGTCTACCGGGAAAATCTGACACGTGTACAAAGAAGAACATCTAAAGAACCATTGTAGTTATTTGTAATACAGCAAAAAAAGAGTAAAGTAACTCCCTGCATCCTAAAATGGATCTTCAGGGCACATTGTTCAGGGGGAGAAGCTGCAGAACAATATGTATGATGGGATAGTATTTACTTATATTACCATTTAAAAACTTCAAAATAATACTAAATAATTCCTACAGAATCAGTCACTCACTTATTCATTTAGGAAACAGACTTTTGCTGCCTATAATGGGCCAAGCTCTCAGACACTGGCTATGTAGCAGTGAGTAAAACGGATCAAATTCCTACCCTTCTTCACTTCTGCACATTTCCCCCCACAAAACTATAAATCTAGCCTAATCATGAAAGAAGTTTGGACAAACACAAACTGAGGGACTTTCAGACTGGCGGTACCTGATAGCTTTCTTCAAAAGTGTTCAGGTCCTGAAAGACAAGGAAAGGCTGAGAAACCGTTGCACATTAGAGGATACTAAGGAGACAGGACCAACGTGGTGTTCTAGATTTAATCTTAGGCCAGAAGAAAAAGGGATTAGTGGACAAACTGGTGAAGAGGGTGGCTGATTGGCCCAGCTTGCCCAAGTCTGAGGGGACTTCAGGGAGTGGGACTTTCAGTTCTGAAAGTAAACCAGTCAAGTCTTGGGCACCTGTGAGCCTTACTTACGAAATTCAAAACTATCTGTTGCTTTGTTTAAAATTTTCATCCATAAGTTTTGATAAATGTACTGTGTTGTACGATGTTAACATTTAGGGAAGTTGAGTGAGGCATATATGGGAATTAGATCATCAAGGACTAAGTTCTGGGGTATCCTTTCATGTAGAGGTTGGGAAACCAGGAGGAGCCAGCAAAGGATTCTGAGAGGAATCCACCAGAGAGATGAGAGAAAAGTCACATGGGCATTTGGTTTAGAAGACCAAGGCAGAGGAATGATCCACAGGGTTGGGTGCTGCCCACAGGTCAGCAAGCTGAGCACCAAGGACTGATTGCATTTAGCTCTGTGAGAAGCCCTGGTGACCACCTTAGGACTAGTTCGGGAACAAAAGCCCAGAGTTCTTGGGTTCAATGAAAAAGAGAGGAAAGACATTGGAGACAGTGATAATATACAACTCTTTCAGAGAGCTTTGCAGAAGGGAAGAAAAAACCAAGCTGGCAACTGGAGGTAGAAGATGGTCAAAGGAAGTCCTGGTGTTGTGGCTGTTTTTTGGATTTTTTTGATAGGTAAGAAGTGGATTTATTCAGATCCAGAGAGAAGCACACTCCACAGACAGAGTTTGGGCCATCACAGAGGGCGAGTGCAGCCCGAAATTTGGTGTGGTTCATTTTTATAGGCTGGGTCTTGATGTCTCATTGCAGAAAAAATTCAGACAAAGTGATAGGTGAGGAGTGGATTTATTCAGATGCAGAGAATCACACTCCACAGACAGAGTGTGGGCCATTGCAGAGGGCGAGTGCAACGTGGCAGGACTGATGACCTTGAACAAGTATAAAGGATAGGAGTTCCCAATTTGCAGGCCTGTAGAAAAAACATTTTTTAATTAAAAAACACACACACACTTTAAAAAAAAATAAAAATAAAAATAAAACACACACACACACACACACACACAATTTGCAGGCTTGTCCTTTGCCAGTAGCATGAACTGTCTAGTCGCAATAATTGGAGCTAAGGTAGAGTACATGGATACTTTCATTTTCTCAATGAAATAGGAAGCCCAGCTGGTTTTCCTCCCAAATGCCACCTTCTCAATGAGGCTGACCCAGACCCAACCAGCCTACTTAAAATCACACTCTCCAACTGAAATGCTTCTTCTAACCCCTCCCCTCCACTCTGCTTTCTAAGATGTTTTCTTCTAAAGCATTAACAGCTTTTAGAACAGGGTTTCTCAACTGGGGCACTATTGACATTTGTATCTGTATACGTGCTCAGTCACTCAGTCATGTCTGAATCTTTTGAGATCCCATGGACTGAAGCCCACCAGGGTCCTCCATAATTGTTGTTGCTCAGTCACTCAGTCGTGTCTGACTCCTTGCAACCCATGGACTGCAGCACACAAGGCTTCCCTGTCCTTCACAATCTCCTGGAGTTTGTGCAAACTCATGTCCATTGACTCGGTGATGCCATCCAAGCATCTCATCCTCTGTCATCCCCTTCTCCTCCTGCTATCAGTCTTTTCCACCATCAGGGTCTTTTCAATGAGTTGACTCTTCATATCAGGTGGCCAAAGTATTGGAGCTTCAGCTCCAGCATCAGTCCTTCCAATGAATTGAGTCAGGGTTGATTTCCTTTAGAATCGACTAGTTTGATCTCCTTGCTGTCCAAGGGATTCTCAAGAGTCTTCTCCAGCATCATAGTTTGAAGGCATCAATTCTTTGGGGCTCAGCCTTCTTTATGGTCCAACTCTCACATCTGTGCATGACTACTGGGAAAACCATAGCTTGACTTATTTATTATTTGTCTCATACCACCAAAATGTAAGCTCCACAATGACAGGTAACATGTCTGTTTTATTCATGAATGTTCCATGTTCCTAGAATAGTGTCCTGTACATAACTGATGTTCAACAATTATTTGCTGAATAAGTGAACAAATACATTCATTCAAAGGCGTGATTATAACCATTGGCCTGGAAATTAGGCTATCTGAGGCAGGGGACAGACATACAGACACAAGAGGAATGAGGGACAGCAAACAAATGGCAAAATCAATGGATTATTGAACTTCCCTGGTGGTCCAGTAGTTAAGAATCCAGCTGCCAGGGCTTTCCTGGTGGCTCAGTGGTAAAGAATCCGCCTGCCAATGCAGGAGGCACAGGTTTGATCCCTGGGTTGAGAAGATGCCTTAGAGGAGGAAATGGCAACCCACTCCAGTATTCTTGCCTGGGAAATTCTATGGACAGGGGAGCCTTGATGGGCTATAGTCCATGGGGTCACAAAGAGTCCAACATGACTAAGCACACACACGAGCATGGCCAGAGCATGGAGAACCTAGAGGCCTCAGCCCCAGCAGTGAAACTGAGCAACGGGGACAAAGACCAAGGACCAGGTCCAATGGTCTTGAGGTAGGGGTTGGGTGGTGGGCCAGCTGCAAGCAAGGAGGTCAGGGCTTCCTGCCAAGGACAGGGAGGGTCCTGAAGATCCAACCTGATTCCTGCTGATGGAGAGAAGGAGGCTAGGGGAGGGTGGTCCCTCTTGACGCCTGCTAATGACACAGTACACATTGTCATAAATTAACGTCATGGGGGGAGGGTAGGGAGCCAAATGGGAGTCCAGCCTCTAATTTACCAGAAAAAAAAATGTATTATTGTAATCAATATTAATTTAAAATAGCATCTGCTATGTCTTGACAAAAGTATAAAATCTGAATTTAATGAGGAAACAATCAGACAAATGCAACTTGCAAATTATTCTACCAAAAAAACCTGGCCTGGACCATTAAAAAGATGTTAACATCATAAAAAAATGACCTAAAAAGGAAGGAGGAGAAAAGTGTCTTAGGTCAAAGGAGATTCAAGAGACGTAAGAACTGAATGCAACATGTGATCTAGAATTGGATATGCAATTTTTCTTAATGCTATAAAGAATATTTTTGACACCATCATACCACAAACTGGTTGACTTAAACAGAAACGTATCACTTCACTGATGTGGAGGCTAGAAGTCCAAGATCAAAATGACTGCAGGAGACATAGAGAACAGAATTATGGGCACGGGTCGGGTCGGGGGAAGGAGAGGGTAGGACGGATGGAGAGAGTAGCATGGCAACATACACACTTCCATATGTAAAACAGAGAGCCAGTGGGCGTTTTGCTCTATGATTCCAGGAACTCAAACCAGGGCTCTGTGACAACCCAGAGGGGTGGGATGGGGTGGGAGGTGGGAGGTTTAAAAGGGAGGGGACATATGTATACCTATGGCTGATTCATGTTGATGTGTGGCAGAAACCAGCATAATATTGTAAAGCAATTATCCTTCAATTAAAAATAAATAAATTTTAAAAAAGTCTGCAGTATTTGTTACTCCTGAGAGTGGTGAGCAAATCTACTCCAGGCCTCTCCTAGGTCCTAGTGGTCTGTTGGCAAATCTATGGCATTCCTTGGGTTGTAGAAGCATCATCCTCATTTCCGCCTTCACTTTCACTTGGTGCGCTCCCTGTGGGTGCATCCACATGTCCCCCTTCTTTAAAGGACACTGGTTATATTGGATTAGGGCCCATACTAATGATCTTGTTTTAACTACTCACGGCTGCAATGACTCTTGTTCCGAATAGGGTCACACTCTGAAGTAGTTGGGAATAGGACTTCATTTTTGGAGTCATAATTCAACCCATAACAGATTGATACAGAGTATCAATATTAAATCTTCTAAGAGTGACTTCTGGTGGTTCGTTACCCTTTTTTTTTTCCCCCTCTTTTTTGGCCTCACCACGCAGCTTGTAGGATCTTAGTTCCCCGACCAGGGATTGAACCGGGGCCCTCAGCAGTGACAGCATGAAGTCCTAACCACTGGACTGCCAAAGCATAGCCAGAAAAAAAAAAAAGATATGCCCAGGGAACTTCCTGGAGGTCTAATGGTTAGCACTCTGCTTCCACTGCCAAGGACACAGGTTCAAGACATGGATCGGCAGGGAATTCCCTTGGTAGGGGTTCCTTTATCTTAACAGATGTCTGCAAAGTATTTAGCAAAATTCAGGTGGTGTATAACTTACTTTCAGATGGTAGCGAAATACATCAGTACATGAGAAATACAAAAGCAGCAAAATGAGAACAATGGTGAATCTAGGAGAGGGTGGGGAGTTCATAATCTTTCAACCTTTTTTGAAATTTGTCAACATAAAACTTTGGGAGAAAAAATATTTTTTTAATGTGAAACTGTGAAAACCTGCTGGCTAAGTTATTGAAGGGTGCTAGGGAAATGGCCATTTCTCCAATTTGGTGAGGATGGCTGGAGGCTGTAGCTTGCAAGAGGCCTTGGCATCCCCGCCCTAGGCTCTCTCTTCAGGTTTTGGCATCTCCATAGGCAGAGCAAACACTTCCTGAGTGAGGTGAAGACATTTTATACTCATTATCTCACCAAAGTCTTACTAGAACCTCCCATGATGGGTTTTATGATCCCCACTTACAGATGGAGAAACTGATGCTTAAGAGAGGTCAGGTAACTTGCCCATTCAGTTGCTCAGTCATGTCCAACTCTTTGCGACCCCATGGACTGCAGCATACCAGGCTCCGGTGTCCTTCATTATCTCCCTGAGTTTGCTCAAACTCATGTCCATTGAGTCGATGATGCTATCCAACCATCTCATCCTCTATATTAGACAGGAATCAAAGCTACACTCCTAACCAGGCCCTGGAATTTATGGGCCCCCTCTGATCCCCATCTCCAGCAAGACCTAGGCCCTTTCTTGGTTATTTTTCCTAGCTTTAGCGCCATGCCTTAGGGCATGGTCATCAGTTCCAGGCCTGCTCCAATCCAGGTGCACAGGCCTTACCCTCCTGCCTCACCCAGCCAGGGTCCTGCCCAGTCATGGACACCCCAGCTCAGAACAAGGAGACCCCTCCCAGACATCCCCTCCCTCCCACCAGCAGCCTCACCTGGGTGGGACAGCAGGCTGTGCCCTCCAGATCCACTTCCTACCCCTTGCCCTCCTCGCCCCCAACCCCAGCTCTGTACCCTAAAGGCTGCCCTCTAGATTTGCAGAAACTGAGGTCTAGGGGCCTCTGGTTGCTGCCTGGGTTTGGACAAAAGGAAGCAGGAGATGGAAGGGAGGGAGGGAGCAGAGTGAAGTATAGGAATTAATTTCCTGGGCTGCCTTCCTGCTTGGCCATGGCCAAGTGCTTCCAGTGAGAGCCATAGCTCCCGCTGGTAACACCTGCCTTTCCCTGACCTGGGGTGATAATAGCTCCTCACTGCTGCCAGGGCTCAGGGCGCCACCGCTCCTTCATCAGTTCCCCTGATGCCGCCCACACTTTTGTAAACCGCCCCTTCACTTATAACTTCAAAAAACAAATTTACCTATTTGGTGGCCCCGGGTCTTAGTTAAGGGAGGCAGGATCTTTAGCTGCAGCATGTGGGGTCTAGTTCCCTGACCAGGGATCAAACCCAGGCCCCCTGTATTGGGAGATCACAGCCTTAGCCACGAGGCCACTGGGGACGTTCTTGTCCCTTCACTTTTAAACTCTCATTTACCCCCCATGTGAACATCATCTGATTTGTGAAGCCACAGGAAGACAACCTGGTCTTTAACTGTCCCTGATCCCCTCCCTCCTCCCTGATCCCTGTTTTCTGAACCCCAGGAAGACAGACCCAGGCGGGGAGGCCATCAGCTTACAAAGCTGTTTTTATTGGTTTCTTACTGCCTCACAGAGCGTCAGGGTTGATCCCTCCCGGGCATATGGCATTTGAGAAGATAAATACTTATTTTGCCCCCTACTCAACTGTAGGGGGATGTTTAATAAAAATAGTAATATAATATAATAATAATGACTGTGATCAATAATAAAATGCTCCTATGATCCCCTAATACACAGGTGGTTGAAGCTTTGAGAAAAAGGACCCATCCTCTTTCTGGGAAGGGCCAGAGTGTGCCTGGAGACCCATAGGGTGCCCACCTCCCACCAAGTAGCCCTTATAAATACCCCTCATCGCATCCCTGGCTGGAAGTTTGTTTCCCCCTGGACGGATTAGATGACTGGTGGATGCTAGCTGGCTCTCTGTGCCCCTCCCTCTTCCGGCCCCACCAGCTCCCCGCAAAGAGAAGGGCCTGGGCCCGTGCTCTCCCAGCTCCTACTCCCTCCAGCCCTCTCCTCTGACCTCTCTCTTCTCCATCGCTCCTCCTTTATCCTTCTCTCCGTCTCCTCCTCTGGCTGGCTTTCACCTCCTTCCGATCACTATCCTCTACTCCTGCACTTCCCTTCCTCTCCAATGCCTCTCTCACACCTTCACCGACATCCTCTCTCTTTCTCTACCTCAGCCTCGGGATCAGAGTCTGTCTTTCCTGTCCGGCCCCTGAGTGGAGACTGGGATATGCCCCTACTCGGCCTTGCTGGGCATTAGTCCACAGCCAAGACCCCAGATTGCTCCCAGAGGTCCAGCCCTTCTCTGTCCCTCATCTGGACTCTCATAGGCCTCCTAGGGCTTGGCCCTGGAGATGAGAGCTTTGGCACAATCACCCCTGGACGATGGGGCAGAGGGGCCCCCAGAATAGGAGGGGGCCATCCTATTCCTCGTGGCTAGCACAGGTTGGGATTGGGAGCAGAGGGGAGGGCAGGAGGAGGGCTGGGAGTCAGACCCCCACCCCTATCCTGCCCACAGGGGCCTGGAAACCCAGGCCATGGCTGCCCAGCCCAGACCCTCCCTGAGTCCAATTTCCACATGTCCCGGACCAGCCGGAGTTTGGTATTCCTCAAGCTCTTTGCTCCCTCATGTCTCTCTGGGTCCTGGGGTTGGGAGTTGGGCCCTGCCAGAGGACGTCAAGGGGAGCTCTCAGATTCAGGGGCTGGGGGGAGGCTCCGGGGTCGTTCTGAGACCTGGAGGGGGAAAAAAACGGAAGTCAGGGCTGAAAGAGGAAGGCAGGAGTCCTCTCTCACCAGGTCAGCACCTCTCAGAGGCTTTCCCAGAACCCATCCATTTATTCGCTCCATTCTACATTCAATCAACAAATAGGGTTTACTCCAGGCAGAAGACAAACGACCCTCACGATCAAGGACCTCAGAGAAAAACTAGAGCACAGCGGGATTGACAAGGACAGGGTGGAAGAAGGAGGGTGCCAGAGGTGGTGCCAGTCCTAGGGAGGCGGTGACCACCTGACCAGGCAGCCACGTGGTCTTTGGAGAAGGTCATATTAGTGCAGAGCCTTGAGCAGAGCCCTGAGCATGGCCTGAGCCTTAATCAGGTGGAGGACCAGAAAGGGCATTCCAAGAGGAGCAGAAGGGAAGGCAGGGGTAAGGGCCTGGAGGTGTGAGGGAACACGGCAGGTCCCAGGGCTTTGAGTGGCCTGCTGTGGCTGCAGATGGAGATGGAGCTGGAGGGTGAGGGGATAACTTCCCAAATCCTTAGATCTTCCTGGTCCCTAGCCAGAGTGGACTGCTCCCTCCTCTGACCTCTTGCCCACAGGCTAGGCCTGTGCTCAGAATTCCAAGAGCTCCCCTTCTGTGATGTTCTCCCTTTGTGCCAGGCACTGTGCACATGTCTCCACCTCACACAGGTCTCATAATGATAACCTCATTTTACAGGTGAGACAAGCTCAAGGAGGATGGGTATGTCACCTGGGGCTACACTGCTGAGACAGTCAGAGCCAAGACAGTCAGGACTAGGCTGACCTGCTTCCAGGCAGGTGAGACCCACAAGGGGTTAGACAGGGGGTGTCAGCATCTCTTAGCATCCAAGGCAGGTGTAGACTCAGCTTGTTCTCTGGCCTCAGGTCCCAGAACGAGACAGAAGAGCCTGACTTGGAGTCGGGGGAGGCTCACCTGTATCAGGGAGACCGCAGGGCTCAGAGATCCCTGGGGGCAGGAGACAGACTCGCTGGACAGAGATGTCCAAGGCTTCCTCTTCACTGCTCCAGGAGCAGGATGAGCGAGGGGACGAAAATCCAGGGTCAGATTTGAAGCGTCCAAAGGGGGTGGAAACATGGGGGAGGGACGCAGAGGTAGCGGAGGCTGTGAGGCTGTCCTTACTGGGGTCTGCGTCTTTAGCGAGGCCGTCACTGCCCATGGAGGCTGGGCGCCGCGGGGCCTCGGAGAAGCTGTGGGGCCGCTGTGGGCCAGAGCCGCGGGCACCTCGTCCCTTCTCTTCCGCAGCCTGTTAGGGGACAGCGCGAAGGACTGGGACCAGGTCACAGGAACTGCACGTGGCCTGAACGTGCGGAGGTCCGGGGACCCAAGTAAGGAGAGGCTGGTGATTGGCTCGAGGCCTCATAACTCACCACTGGGGGCAGGTCCCTGACGCTGGGTCTCCCGTCTGCAGGGCCCACGTGCACCAGGTGGTTGAAGTTGGTGGGTGTTGAGATGAGCTTGGAGCGCACGAAAGGGTCCTTCAGCATCTCCCTACGGGGTGGGGGAAGGGAGGTGGGCGGCAAAGGTAACGCCCCTCCAGGAAGGCGAGGCTGGGGTTCGCCCCGCCCCCGAAGCGGAAGGCCCCGCCCACGCTCACCTGCGCTGCTGCTGCAGATGCTCCTCCGACACGCGGAAGAAGAAGCGGCGCTTGCTCTTGGTGCGGAAGAGCTGGCGCCGGCTGTTGTCCGTGAGGTTGGGGATGTCGAACTCGTCCTTCTCTGCCAGAGAAGCAGAGAGCTGGGCGGCGCTCCCAAGGCCCCACGGCCCCAGTCAGCTGGTGCTCAGGGTCACAACCCCTTCCTCCCACGCCCACACTCCCTCACCTGCCAGCGGCTTCCTGAGGTAGGTCAGGCGGACCTTCTCGGTACCAAAGAGGAACAGGGAGCCCTCTGGGTTCAGGGGTCGCACCTGAGGCAGCAGGCACAGAGGTCACACCATGTTGTCCAACGGCACCTAGTCCAGCCCCAGGGGCCTGGGCAGGCCTCACTTTAAAAATTTTTAATTAATTTCTTTCACTACATTGGATCTTAGCTGCAGCATGTGGGATCTAGTTCCCTGACTAGGGACTGAACCCAGGCCTCCTGCATTGGGAGCGCAGAGTCTCAGCTACTGGACTATCAGGGAAGTCCCCGCACTCACCTTCTTGAGTGGCACGGTTTGGACCCATTCTGCCCTCCTCACATCAAACACATCGATGGCGTTCTCGCTGAACACTGTCAGGTAGGGGGCTGCATAACCTGCATAACCAGGGTGGGACACGGTGCTGTGCAGCCCCAGCCTCAGGCACCCCTCTGAGCTGTATCCTAGGGCACACCCTGTACTGTCACAGCACTGTAACTTCCACGCCCCACCAGAGGTCCTCCTGGAGACTCTCTGGGTTGCCCCACCCAAGCTCCACAAGTCAGAGATAACAGGGAGCACTCACTCTTAAGCCATGTCAGGCCTGCTTATAGCCATGTTGCGTATTTTTCCTCCTTTAATTCTCAAACAGCTCTAGACAGGTAATGTTATCGTCCCTAACTTACAGATGACAGAAACCCCAGAGCCAAGTCTCACATTGTGGTGAGTGAGAGCTGGGAACTGGCCCCAGGCAGTCTGGATTCAACGCCTACACACAGAGGCCTGCTACACCCAACCCGCAGGCCCCACCCCAGAAGGTGGCTGTGAAAGGAGTATTATCCCTTTCCTCCAGCCTGTAGCCCCACACTTCAGCTACCTGTGGATGTTTGAAGCTCCCCTGCTGCCCTGTTCACTCATTCGTTCCTCTAAACATTATAGCCCCTGGGGGGTCCTTGCCTGGGCTGCGTGCTGGATGCGATGAAGCACTGCAGACCCTCCCCACATACCAAACCAGTCATTGTAATAAGAAGGTGCTGAGAGTCAGGGCAGAGATCTGAATGGAGGTGGGGGAGCAAAAAGGAGCAAAGGACCAATGGTGGCAGGGGGGAGTGTAAAAGCGGTAACAATATTGACAGTAGTCATGGGTTCATTTATGGAGGGCCCATTAGCTCTAGACCTGGAGCTGGACTTGCAAACTGAAGAGGTGGCCAGTTACAAAAAGGACAGTAGTTCAGGCAGGGGAAGAGCTTGAATGAAAGCAAGGTCCCGTGCAAGAAGATGAAGGAAGGAAGATCCTGTACAAGCCACCAAGGCTGTGTCAGGCAGGAGGGCACATACTGGCCTCCAAACCCAAGCTCAGGAGTTTGGGCAGGACCCTGTCTTCCTCTGATAACAGGCCCCACCCAGCCTGGCCCTCCACAGGCCTCACCCCAGCCCGTGGGCGCTGCTGGCCACAGCAGCTCTTGCATGCGAGACTTGCGGCCAGCGCTGTCCACGTAGACCCCGGCAGTGGTGAAGAGCAGCAGGAACTCACTGAGGCTGAGCTCCACGGCACCTAGGGCCTCGCCCAGGCCCCCACGGGATGGGGGTAGCTCCTCAGGCACAAGACCGGCCCCCAGCGCTAAGGGCGCTGCCTCATTGAGCAGCGGGTAGAGGGCGAAGGTGCCAGCCGCGCCCACACACAGCCGATCGCCCAGCAGCCCCAGGCTCTGCACGGGCGCTGGTGCCTGCAGCTCACGGATGCGGCGCTGCCAGGGCCCCGGGCCTGGGCCCAGCTGGTAGCAGAGCACCTGGCGCTTGACTGCAACACAGAGCACGGGGGTGCGAGCCTGCAGGATGCGCCCGGCCGCCAGGACCTGGCAGCCTCGAGACTCGGGGATCTTGGCTCCGGCTGCCTCCACATTCTCCAGCTCTGCCAGGGCAAAGAGGCGCACGCTGGGGCCTCGGCCGCACAGCGCGACCAGAAGGCCCGCAGCGGGGCTCACAGCCAGCCGCTGCACCCGCCGGCACTCGCCCACCTGGAAGATGTCTGCGGGGTTGGCGAGGGAGAGTGTCACCAGCAGGTGGGTGAGGGGTGCCCGGGGCCCAGCCTCCTCTGTCCCTGGGGGCTGACCCCACCCATGCCCACCCTGGCCCAGCCAGTGGGTACCATTGCTGTGCAGGTGGATCACAAACAGCCCTTCCTCGGTGCCGAGAGCAAGGCGTTCCTGGTCTGATGGAGGAAGGGAGGGGGTCAGGAGTCAGAAGGCTCATCCAGAGGCGGGAGATTGGGCAGTCTGCCTGCCCCTGCCAAGGACTCAGAGAGGACAATCCCACCATCCCTGGACCCTTCTGTCCCCAAGGGCAGGCTAGCTCTAATGGGGAAGGGCCATGGGGCCAGGAATCAGGATGAGAGGCCCCCCCCACCCTGAGCTGTGGGATCTGGGGTAAGTCACGTCATCTCTTGCAGCCTTGGTAAAATGGGGCTGATAATGGTACCTTTCTCACAGAGCTGCTGTGAGGCTGCAAAAAGATGAAGCATCGCCGGGTGAGCATTAAGCTCACAGCCACCTCTGCTCAATAAATGCCCTTGTTCCCTGGCTCCAAGCTGACACAGGGGACTTGGAGCATGCGGGCCCTGTCTCCTGTGGCTCCGTCCTGAGTGACGGCAGGGAGAAGCCCCAGCCCCAGCTGCCGGGGGAGGCCAGGGAGCCTCCTCTCCTGTCTCCCAGCAGTCTGATGCAGAGGCCCCGCTGTGCACCAGGTTCCCGGGTGAACGCAGCAACCCCACAGCAGACAGTGTGAGGCTCCCCCGTCACCAGGAGGCTGCTAAGAGCCTGGAGGGGAACCTCCTTTAACTTTTACTAAAGCCTTGGCTCTTTACACTCACTTGAGATTCTTAAGCAGAAAGGGAGGCACAGAAAGTGGCAGAAGCTAGGTGCCCCACCCAAGCCCAGGTCCCTCACAGCCATGCCCAGAGGAGTGGCGAGGAGGACACGTGTGCAAGAGGGCCCACAGCCCAGGGCTGCGGGACCGGGCATTGCCGGCGCCCCTCCGCATGAGGCTCACCGACGACAGCGGCGCAGAGCGCATGGGGCAGCAGCGGCAGCCCGTTGTCGTAAGCCTCCTTGAGGGTGTACACAGGCCGGGGCCGGGGCCGCGCGTCCAGCAGCAGCCGCTGCAGCTCGCCCAGCACTTGCAGCCAGCGCTCCCGCTCGCCCTCGCTCTCTGCCAGCAGCAGCACGGTGCACGAGGCGGGCGGCACAGTCAGCTGGGAGGCTGTCACCTACGGGCGGAGCGGGGGGGACCCAGGCTGGAGGGCAGAGCGCCAGGAGCCAGCTGTCCTTCCTCCCGCCCCTCTCTGTCCATCACGGATGCCCTGTAGCACCAGGTGGGCCTGCCAGGCGCAGTGTCAGCCGCCGTCTGGCAGCAGGTGGTAAGCCAAGTGGGGAGGTCAGACAAGCATGGGGACAGCTCCAGAGGCCTGGGACCAGTGCCACCGAGAGGGCAGGACAGGGCCTCATGGGAACACAGGACGGGGCCCGCTCACCCAGGCTAAGGTTGAGAGACGAACTCCCAGGGGAAGAGACGTTTCTGCTGGAGCCTGGGGGACGAGTGGAGTAACCAGGAGTGCAGGTCGGGGAGGGGCAGGGAGCCGGCAGGGTCCAAAATGTGGGGCTGCAAGGCTACGGTTAGGAGCACCCTGAGGGCGATGCGGAGCCACCAAAGGGCCCTAAACAAGTCCGGATACGGCCAGCTTCATGTATGGAAAACTCTGCCGCAGGGTGAAGTGTAGCCACACAGACAGGAATGGAGGCGACTGTAGCCATCCACGTGGAGGCAGGGGGGGCAGGATGAAGGGGGCAGCCATGGTGATGGAGAAGAGTGGCAGGAATGGGCCCAGCACAGAGGCAGACAGGTGTCTGGCCCATCCTGTCGCTGAACTCACCCTAAAGATGCGAGGCAGGTCCTTGGATTGGGCATGGATAACGTCAGGGGCCAGGACAGGGGCGGCTGAGAACTGGGGGTCCCTGGGAGGTTCATGGAGCAGTCAGAGGTCTGCCAGCTCCAGCTGCCCCCTTGACCCACTCGCCCCGCCCCGCCCCAAACCATGGCCTGGCACCCACCTCAGATCCAGAGCCTGCAGGAGGGCCCCGCTGGCCGGGCTGAGCTTCGGGTCCGGGGCATCAAAGAGCAGCAGGCGCGAGTCGCTGAGGGCGGCGAACACTCGCTGCCAGCCCCGCCGGACACCCGAGGGCCGTGGCACCTGGGGGAAGGCAGGCAGGCTCGGAGGTCCCACTGGGCCCCGGACGCCCGCCCACCCGCCCTGCCCTCCCCCAGCGCTGGCTCACCGACAGGAAGCCCTCGTAGGCGGTGCCGGTGCCCGTTTCGGGGTGCACGCCCAGGGCCGTATGGAGGAGGTCAGGGGGCACAGGGCAGGGGGGCGCCTGTGGGGCACAAGTCGAGTGACAGAAGTAGCCGCAAACTGTGGGGAAAGCAGGAGCCGACAAGCGGCGTGAGGCGGGCGGGGGACCGCCGGGGAGCGGGGACCCCGGCAGCCCCAGCCCAGCGCCCCTCAGGCTGTCATGGCCCCGAGCCATTGCCAGTTCCCCATAAAGGGAGAAAAGAAAAAGAAAACTGAGCAGTGGGAAATGTTGACGGGGGTGTGGGTGCCCGGTGCGGCAGGATGGGGCCGCTTCCACTCCCCCAACCCGGGGGCTGTGGCTGGCGCAGGGGCGGCTGAGGCTCTCACCGTCACAGCCCAGGCCCTGGCGGCCCAGGCCCAGCATCAGCGAGGTGCAGCGGAGACACTTGGTGGGGGATGGGAAGCTCCGGGGACGCAGTGTGTGTGAGCCGGGCTGGCGAGGGGGACAGGCCCATTACCCATGCCTGACTGTAACCCAAGCCCCCGAGCCCCCCACCACCCCCAGGCCACCCTGAAGTTCAGGCAAGAGCACCGAATGAGCCAGGTGGCAGTGTGAGCTCTGCGCTCCGAGGGGATCTGGTCGTACTCAAAATCAGTGCCACCGTCACCATTCCCATCGCAGTCTGCTGGCACGGGGTGGGGGTAGGGGGAACCCCAAGCGGGACCTCGAAAACCTGGCAGAACGGCTTGGTGCCCCCGCCCCGTCCCTCTGGGCACTGACCTTTGCAGGGGGACATTCTGCAGGGAGTGTGGTGGCAGCAGGTGTCCTGGGGAACACAGCCTGCAGGGGAGCAGAGCACAGGGAGGGTGGGGCCCAGCCCACCTCACCCCTGGGCCCAGCCCCGCAACGCCACCGTGGGCTTCCTGTCTGTGCTCACCCCCAGCCGCAGGCTGCGGCGGCCCTCCGGCCTCAGCTCTGGCGCCTCTCCAGAGGTGCCCGCATCTTTGGCAGAATCCTTCTGGGGAATGGCACAGGGACAGAATCAAGGCCCCGTGTCCTTCGCTCGGGTCCTCTCCGGCCAGTCCCACACCCGTTCTTACCTCTGAGCTCCGGAAGGACAGGAAGGGAATCAGGGAGTTTGAAGGCTTGGTGTCTGCAAACAGAGGCCATGTGTCACAGGGGCCAGGGAGCTCCCCTGCCCTTAACACTTGTTCCTTAGAAACCAGGGGCCAGGGGCAGGGCCTCAGTTTCCACCCCAGTAAATGGGGGAGTGAGTGCAGGGCGGAAGGAGGGGGTGGTGGCATACAGCGGGGGCTCAGTAAGCACTAGCTAAGACAGCGGGTTAGGCAGCAGAGTCTGGAACAGAGTCTTGTCTCCACAGCCCAGCCAGGCTGATCCTCCTGATAACCTGGAGAGGCCTTGCTCCGGGACAGACAGGTGTGCGCACGGCTACTCACCCGCCGGCCCACGCACCCGCAGCTCCTCCCGCAGTGCTGCCAGCTCCTGCTGCATGCCCTGGTGCCGCTTCTCGACCTCCTGCAGACGGCTGGGGAGAACCGCGTGAGGGCTCGCCACAGGCCTGAGGGCTCGCCACAGGCCTCTGCCTGCATCCTGGGCCCCTTGCGGCGATGGCCCCTGCCCTCACCTCTCAGCCCGCAGCTGGGCCTCTTGCGCCTGCGTCAGCCGCTCCTGCAGGCCCTGCTTGGCCCGGATCTCGGCCTCCAATGCTGACTGCAGCTCCAGCCTGGCTGATGCCTCCATCTTCTGCAGCCTCCGTGCCTTCCACTGGTGGTCCTGGTGGCCAGGGGGCATCAATGTGCAATGCTCCCAGGGCCAGGTTGCCGCTGAGGCCCCCCACTTCTCCACCACACCACCTGGCCAGGCTCAAAGCCCTGCCTCTGCCGCGGGCCCGGCGGGAGCTTAGGCAAACCCCTGATCTTCTGTGAGCTCAGTGTCCCTACCTGTGGAGGGCAGCTCCCGGCACCCCTCCCTCCAGGTGTCCCCGGGGCTCACCAGCAGCCGGGAAGGGAGAGTCTGGGTGCCCACATTCCGCAATGACTCCAGCTCCTCAGCCATCTTGGTGGCCAGGGCCTGCAGGTAGCCTCTTGACACCTTCTCATCATTCACCCTGATCGGGAAGGGGGCTCAGGGTCAGAGGCTATGCCCTCAGTGCTGCCCGGGCCCAGCCCCTGCCCCCAGGCCCTGGGCACCCACCAGCTAAGGATGTCGGTGATCTGGGCCTCCCAGTTGCTCTCCGTCTCCCGCCGCTCACCTTCCAGCCTCTGCTTGCTCTGCTGTTCCCGCTCCAGCTCTTCCATGAGCTGGGAGGATAGGAGATTCAAGAGACACAGATGCGCCACGTGGGAAGCAGGGATCAGTCCCCAGGGGCCCCAGCAGCCCTGAGCCTGCCCATGTCCAGCCTGGCTTACCCACCTCATCTGGCCCACGTCCCTGGCAGCTCTGCCCACCTGCCCAGCCAGCTCCCTGCCTGTCCCTCTGACTGCAGGTCTCTCCAATGCTCCATCTGCCCCGCTCACCCTCTCCTGCTCCTGGCTCAGCCGCTGGTTCTCCTCCTGCAGCCGGCACAGCACCTCCTCCTTGCCGAGCGGCCTGCAGGGGAGGAGGACTCAGTGACCCCCTGGCTCAGGTCCCTGCCCTGTCCCCTGCCCTGGTTTCCCAGCTTACCCTTGGCCACGGGCCTGCTCCAGCTGTGCACGCAAGGCAGCCACCTCCTGCTTCAGCTGTGTCTCCTGGGGCCCGCCACCCTCAGGTGACCCCGTGCCGTTGGTCTCAAAGGCGGAGTGGACGGTCTAGAAGACGTGGAGAGGGGTCAGGGCAGGGGTCCAAGATGCCATGACCTACCCTACCCCTGGAGCCTGGCCCTGAAGACCTTGAATGGGGTCAGGCTAAGAGAAATGCCACTGGGCAGAGGATAAGGCCTCACCACCTTGACCTGGGGAGACGCCTTCTCCAGGCTTCGTTCCCGCTGTCTCTGGAGCTGAGTCACCTCTCGCTTCAGGGCAGCCACCTGAGCTTGCAGCTGGGATGGGGTACAGAGTCAGCCAGTGCTGACTTTGTCCACCCCAACTCTTTTTTTTTTGTGTGTGGCCACTCCCCATGGTATGTGGGATCTTAGTTCCCTGACCAGGGATTGAACCTGCGCCCCCTGCATTGGAAGCATGGTCATAAGCACTGGACCACCAGGGAAGTCCCTGTTCACCCTAACTCTTGACCTTGCTCCAGATTCTCGGGCTTTGCTGACCGCAGCAGGAGTGGAAGTGGTGGACCCCTCCCCACCCTCCCTGCTCCCTTGCTCAGGCCTCGGGCAGCCACAGTGGGGGTGCATGCATTTGGTGTTGCCAGCACCTCCAACCAAGCTCCCCAGGCTTCCTCCTGCCACACCAGTCGTCATGAGGGCAGGGCGCTATTGCTGTCCCCACCCACCCCGTCACTCACCTCGCTCTGGGCATTGTGGGCTTCCTCCAACTGGGAGTTCAGGGCTTGGGTCTGGCTGGCTAGAGCCGCCTCTCTCTCCTGCGCCTCCTGCAGCTTCCGGAGCAGCTCCTCTTGCTGCCCTTTGGCCTCGTGAAGCTCCTGCGCCTGTGCCTGCTGTCCTGCCTGAGCCTCGGCCAGCTCCTGGGGTCCAGGTGGGCAAGGGGAAGGCCAGCCAGGAGTCAGGGCATGGTCCTCCTTCGCTCCCAGCCCTGGGCCACTCACCCATCTCACCACACCCCACCTGGAGGAGCTGGTCTCTCTCCTGCCGCAGGTCACTGTCCTGGCCTGGGCTGCCAGCCCGACACCCATCTGCCTTGCTGTCCCCCAGCGTCTCTGCCAGGAATTGTCACTGAGACCTGCATGTACAGCCTCAGCCAGGAGCTCTACCTGCAGTGTCTCATGGAACCCTCACCCCAGCTTGGTTCGGGGTGGGGGGCGTTGGGGGGGTCATGGATGTCCTTGGTGCATTTTCTACACGCAGACTCAGAGAGTTTAAGATATTTCCTTAAGATCACACAGCATGTACAGACCCAAAGACAGGACTGGAACCAAGGTTGGACTCAGGTGTGCTGGGAAACCAGCTCAGCCCCCAAGGTGAGGGGAAAAGGGAAGCAACGAGGTGCTGGGAGTGGGGTACCTGACAGCCTGTCCTGTAGAGTCTGCACTTCCTTCCGCAGCTGCTCCAGCTCCCGACGGTCTGAAGAGGTCTGCAGAGCCTCTGCAGTGTGGGGACACCCATAATGTTGAGGAGCTCATCCTGCGGCAGCAGTCCTGGGGGCAGACCCACCTTGCCCTGGCCCTGATGGCACCCATACCTTGGAGCTTCCGGCTCAGCTCCAGCTTCTCTTGCTCCAGACAGCGGAGCTTCCGCTCCAGGGGAGCCGACTGCTCAGAGCTGCTCTCGGGGCCGGGACTGGGGAGAGCAGGGCAACACAAGTTGGCAGAGAACGACCCCCAGCCTCCTTCATCCTTCTGCATCCAACATTCATTCATCTAAGAAACGCCCACTGCGCACCAGCTCTGTACCCAAGTCTGGGCTCTGGGCTGGGAAGACAGACAGATGAGACCACACCCTGCTCTTAGGAGGCCCCAGGCAGGTACCACGGGTGGCGGTCAAGACAATGGTCCCAGAGTCCCCGGGCCCTGGTTCCATAGCCCTGGCCCTTACTGTTTGTGTCACCTTGAACAGTAACCTAGTGTATCAGGGTCTCAGTTTCCCCACAGGGAAAGGGAGGTGATGCTAGGGGCTCTTGCAAGAGCTGTCAAGAGGACTCAGTGGTATGGGCCCAGGACATAGGGAGCACTCCATGAATGAAGCTCAGAGGCATCTGCTTATACTTCACAGTTCCCACTCCCCCAGGACCTCACTGCAGTCTCAGGCCAGCCCTCCAAGTGGAACTGGGCTGAGAGCATCTGCCCATTTTACAGAGGTACAAAGTGAGGCTCAGGGAGCAGTACTAGATCTCTGGCTCTGAGTCCACTACACACCCAGCCTGCCATGGAGGGTCCCATGAGGAACAAATACTGGGGCAGCACCCATAGGGGTCACAGCCTCACTAGGACCTTGCGGATATGAAGGGTTGGCCTACTGGGGGCTCAGAGCACACTTCCTGATCATCTGCCTCAGGTGGATCCAGGTGGGCCATTTAGTCCCCTTCCTGGGGTCGTGATGGGCTGCGCTCCTGGTGTCCTCCAGGCCAGGCAGCCCTCAGCTTCCCACCAGGTGTGTGAGGACCACTCACCTGCCTGAGGTGTAGGTGAAGCCCACGAATGGCAGGTGGTGGCCTAAGAAGGTCCCGTGGGAGGGTGGCGGCAGGGTTCCCTGCAGAAATTGGGGAAGGAGAGCCAGAGTAAGAAGTACAGCTCAAGGTGGAGGCTCGAGACCCAGGAGCCCTCAAAAGACTACAACTCCCACAAGTCTTTGAGGTTCTGGCTGCATGCGCGCTGCTGGGAGTCCTCTTATATGATGTCTGGATGATAGGGTGACACTTGCGGTCATAGATCCTTCACTCGGCACAACCCACTTCAGCGCAGGTGATCCAGCCCAGGCGAACCGTAACTCCCATGGGCCTCCCACCCCCAGCCCAGCAGTTGCTTTGGGGAACTCTGCGGGGCAGGGGAGGGCCCCTCAGCCACTGAGATCCAGGCAGCTGTCCCTCCACTCACTGGATGGTTGAGGGTGTCGTCGTCCACATCGAAGTTGGAGGTGTCCATGGGCCCGCGCAGCTCAGGGATGTAGGGGGCAGTGCTGGTCGCCAGCCTCTCCCAGTCCACGCCTTCAAAGAAGGGGTGGTTCCGGAAGTCGTCCAGCCCTCCACGGCCCAGACGCTCCTCCTGACGGCAGAGCAGCTGGCGGATCAGGTCTTGGGCACTGGCCGGCACGTCGGGCATGTCTGGGGGGAACTGCAGGTGGTCCTGGGGTCCCGGGGAACGGGTGCAGGTGAGTGTCCGCAATCCTACCCCCACCCAGGGCATCTCCAACCTCACAGCCTCAGGAGTCCCGCAGCCCTCCCAGAACCCCAGGGCCTGGCGGCCAGACCTCGTGGTTCATGATCTTGCCGTAGGTTTCCACCAGAGATTCAGCATAGAAGGGCGTCTCCCCGAAGAGCAGCTCGTAGGCACAGACCCCCAGGGACCACCAGTCGCACTGCGGTCCGTAGTGGCCCTTGCCCTCCTCCATGGCCTGCAGGATCTCGGGGGAGATGTAGTCGGGTGTCCCCACTGCCACCGATGAGTCCACCTGTGGGTGGTGATACTGATGGCGCCACAAAGACGGCCTCGCGTCTGGGCCCAGCTCCCCATTCCCTAGGGCTTGGCTGGCCCAGTGCCCCCACCTAGGTCCTAGGCTTAGCCCTTCCTTCCCCTGGGAGTCTGTTGCTGCCCGCACTAGGCCTGGTGCCTCCTGTTCCCCTGGGAGCTCTCCCAGCCAGGTGTCCTCTGTCCCACACGGGGCGGGGCTCGTACCATGCCACTGTTGTTGAGACGTAGGCAGGAGCCAAAGTCGGCCAAGCGGATGTGCCCATTCATGTCCAGCAGGATATTGTCTGGCTTGACATCCCTGTGAGTGTGGATATGCATGTAGGCACATACCTGGGTGTGTGAGTGCATGCGTGTGCACACACCAACGTGTGAACGCTCACACTTTGTGTTCCTGCATGTGCTGGCACGTAAAGGGGGGAGGGATGGTGATCAGGCCTCCTGGCTCCCAAGAAGGAAGAATGTGGTTAAGTTGGGGAGAGGGACCCTTGGAGGCAGCTGGGTGTGCTGTGGGGGACACAGGAGCCAGACTCCCCCTCACCCACTGGCTGAGTCACCGCGAGCCAGGTGCTTACCCATGCTAAGCCCTGATTTCTTCATCTACAAAATGGGATGATGGTAGCTCCCATGACATAACACTTGGGGTGGGAGGAGTCACAGGTTCTCTGCATAGGAAGCACTCAGCACCGGATCCGGCACATACGTGCTCAGCTGTCCCCAGAGCTGTCAACAGGGGCTGGCAAAGATGGCAGGAGCTTTGGGGGTCCCACCTGTGGACGTAGCCCAACTGATGCAGTGAGTGGATGGCCAGCACCATCTCAGCCAGGTAGAACTGCGCCAGCTCGGGTGGGAGGCGGTCTTCAAAGCGGCTCAACAGAGTGAGGAGGTCCCCTCCAGCGTAGTAGTCCATCACCAGGTACTAGATGGTAGTGGGTGGTGGGCAAGAATCAGATGGGGTGCATCTGTCTCCCACGCACCTCATAGGGGTCCCTCAGGGCTCTGGAAAGGCAGGGCTGTGTCTCCCAGCAGCTCTGGGGCAGCCAGCTCCCAGCCAAGGCTCAGGCGAGAGGCTGCAGGCCTGAGGTGGTGGGGAGTGGAAGCTTCTAGGACCCAGGAGGAGGGGTCTCGCTCTCCTTGGACCAGGGCTTCTGGCCCCCAAAGGTCTTCTCGTTTGTCCCCAGGGATGGCATCACTGACTCAGTGGACAAGTCTGAGCAAACTCCGGGAGCTAGTGAAGGATAGGGAAGCCTGGCATGCTGCAGTCCATGGGGTTGCAGAGTTGAACACAACTGAGTGAGTGAATGACCACCACCACACACCCCCCTGCCAGCTTTCTGAACATCCTCACCAGATACTCCTCATCTTGGAAAGCATAATGCAGAGCGGTCACCCAGCGGCTGTCCCCCTTCACCAGAACATCCCGCTCCTCCCGGAAACAGGCCGTCTGTAACAGTTTGGGGAAACGGAGTGGGGGGGTTGGGATCAGAGCCCAGGAACCCCACCTTGCCAGCTCAGGGGATAGAGGAAGACTCAGTAAGGCTAGGAATGGGGATCAAGGTCGCCTGTGTTAGCCTGAGCTTAGGTGTTATCATAAGAAATATAGAACAACCCTCCTTTTACTAAGAAAGGCTTCTTGTGCTGAAGGGGTGGGAGGAACCCGTGCTGTTGGGGGTGGATCCTCTGCCTGTTTGGCAGCCATGCCCGGCCACTTCCCCTGCAGGTCTCAGAGGCCTGTAGACTCCCCTCTGCAGGGACCCCAAGTCCCCCTGGACCCACACTGACCTCAGCCCGCTTCAGCATCTCCCACTTGTGCAGCATTTTCATGGCAAAAATCTGCCCACTGTCCCTCTGCCTCACCACAGCAACCTAAGGCCACAGAGAGCACTGGGGTCATGCCAGTCTGGGGGGAAAACACCTTTTTCCTCCTCCCCCACCGACTCCAGGGCCATCTGCTCACCTCCCCGAAGGCCCCTCGGCCGATCACCTTCAAGATCTCAAAGTCATCTCTCTGCAGCCGCAGCTCTTTCACCTTTGCTACGAAGGGACTGACTGAGGGCACAGAGAGTGGAGCTCAGAGAGCCTGTGTGGAGGGCCCCAGCTTCCTCTCACCTGCCCTCCCACGAGGCCAGAGCAGGGATGACCTTCCCAGCAAGGGCCTCTAGCCAAGGGGTTGACAGGAGCTGCAGCCCATTCAGCCACGATCAGGAAGCATGGAAGATGGGGTGCTGGCTCTGCTGACCACCTGGCCCCTGGATCTCCCTGAATCCATGGTTCCCAGGTGGCATCTGCCCCAGGGGTTGATGGGATTTGTAGTCCTCCCCTGCCTGGGGGCTGACCCTAGCAGGCTAGGTCACCCTGGAATGATGGGGATACCATTCCCACTCCCAGCCTGCAGTCCTTGGCCCCTGAGCAGGACCAGGCCAGAGCCTGTCTTGGGAAACTGGACTGGCAACATTCCTGGTCCCCAGAGAGGCTTCTATGCCACCGAGGAGCTGTGGGTCCCTCGTAGGCACAGAGGTACCTGGGTGGAGTGAGGCCTGGGGCTGCCCTGGAGGGCAGGTAGGGCATTGTTCTGCTGGGCTCTGGGAGGGCAGGCTCTGCTCCCGGAGTGGGGCCTCCTTGGTCTGGAGGCACAGAGAGGGCTGCGCCTGGGTTCACACAAGACTCAACAACAGGGCCAAGACACCTTTTCTGGCACCCGATGCTGGCACCTGAGGGCGTGAGCACTCGGGATCTCCTCCAGGCCTGAGAAGCTCTATGACTCTGAGCCCTGCCTCCCTCTCTGGACTCAGCCTGTACCTGGCCAAGCACCTCCTCCTTACTGCCCCAGACACTCCCCGAAAGGACATCTCCAGCCACTCCCTGGCTCTTCCTAGGCCTGGAGGAGCCCCATGGCTGAGGTAGGAGATTGGGGCCTGGAGACTTACGGAGGCGAGGGGGAGCAGCTGGGGTCAAGGGCGCTACAATCTGGGCTCCCTGCCTCAGTTTCCCCCTGCCAGCAGGTACACTCCCTGCCAGCTGGGCAGGTCTGTGGGTGGGACAGAGAGCTGCTCCACAGGTTTATCAGGCAGAACCCCCGCAGCAGGGGTGGTGTGGAAACCTCATTACAGAAATAAATTGTCTCTTTCCTGGGTCTGTGTGTTTAGCTGGGGAGGAGCAGCTGCAGGCCTCCAAGGGGGAACCCGAGGTAGGGGCGGCTACCATTGACCAGACGGGAGCTGAAGCCTCGGGCCCAGAGCCAGGAGGACCCAGGCTCCCAGGACAGGCTGCCCAGTCCCCTTGCCACACTGCAGGGATGGGGGCTCTGGGCGGGAGCAGGGACAAGTTGAGGCAGGAGCAGAGTGAGTCACCGCCCTGCAAGTTACCTCAGGAGACGTCAACAGACAGGCCCCCATGCCGGGGTCCTCAGTGGAGGTGCCAGAGGCGGGCAGGGAAGAGCACGTGGGCATCACGGGGGTGATGACAACACGGTCAGACACACACACTCAAGGTGCAGGAGTCCCAGGGAGAGAGGCGGGCAGCAGAGCAGGGGCCCTCTGCCGGCCCTCAGCCTAGAGGAAGGCCTGGGGCATGTCTCACAGGCCCCCATCCGTGCCAGGCCGGCCTCGCGCCTGCCCAGAGCTCAGGCATACCAGGAATGCTAGTCGCCCACTGGGCAAACACTCAACCTCACCCCACCCTCCCAGCCAGGCCCCCATGGCCTTCCCCCATGGCCCTGCCAGGTGTAACTAGAGAGCCCTGGGGGCTGGCACTGGCTTCAGGGTCATCTGGGGCCAGCCACTCCTGGTGACTCAGGTGAGTCAACCCCAGGAAGGGTGCAGACCCACCTCCAGCTTGGCCCCCTTCCCCAGTCCTGGGACATAGCCCTCAGGAGGCCTGGTCAGCCGCTTGCTCACAAAGGGTCTGAGGCGAGTGCCTGTGCCCAGTCTCGGGTGGTCCTGTGTGTGGGTAAGTGTAAGTGTGTGTGTGGTGGGAGTGGGAGATGCTACGGAGCTGTGAGTGGATGCAGACAAGTGTGTGTCAGAGCCAGAGTGGGTGGGTGGTCGGCAGGGTTCCCTGGGTCCCTCCAAGAGTTGAAGGTGAGTGTCAGTGTGTCCGTGGAAGGTGGGAGCCAGAGAAAACGTACGTGTCAGTGGGTCACATGCACAAAGGTCTCCACGTCAGAGTGTGTTCTCACGGGTCCTGAGGAGACTGGGTGAGCGTGTGTTGTGTACATGTGTCGGGAGTCTCTACCTGGCACCAAGTTTATGTGCGTCTGTGTGTGATATGTGTGGGGCCTACGTGCCAGGTTCTGGGAGTGGGAACAAGTGTGTGGGTGAATCGGAGTGACGGTGAAGTCCGCAGGTGCAGGAGAGGGCCGGGGGTGGGGGTCCGGTGGCACGGATATCGGGGCCAATGCAGGTCATCTGGGATGGGCTGGGGGGAACCCGAGGGAGTGCGGCTCCTCACAGGAGGGTCTGCGGGCGTGGAGCACGGAGGCAGAGGCTCCCTGCGCGGCGTCCCCCTGGCCACCCCCGGCCACCCCCGCCCCCCACGGCCCCGCGCGGGCCACTCACCCCAGCTCAGGAACTGCGCCACATTGCGCTCCCGCCGCAGGGGGGCGCTGCTGAGCTCGTGGTGCAGCCCCAGCAGCAGATCCAGGAGCCCGTCGAGCCCCGGGCCGCCGCCGGCCTCGCCCCGCGCCAGCCGCTCCAGCGCGCGCAGCCGCCGCTCCATGGCTGCGGCCGGAGCCCCGAGCCCGGGCTAGAGTCGGGCCGCTCGCATGCCCGCCCGTCGGTCCGTCCGTCGATCAGCCCGCGGGTCGGTCCGCGAGTCCTCCCCCCGCCCTCCCGCCCTCCCCGCTGTCACGGTCCTCCGCGGCCGCCCGCGCGCCCTCACCTGGACGCCGCTCCCCACCCTCCGCCCCGCCCCCCGACGGACGGGCAGGTGAGCCCCGGCCAATGGGAGACGGGCCTGGAGGTGAAGGTGGGAGGGCGGAGGCGCGCGGGGGCGGGGCCAGCTCCCGGCCAGGAAGTGGGGGGGCGGGCCCCGAAGAGTAACTCCTGGGCGGGGCTGAGCAAGGAGAGGGGTAGGGACGCTTTCGGGGGGGGGGTGTCCCATCGCGTCCCGGACGGGAGCCGGGTCCTCTCGCGGCCCCAGCCCCAGCCCCACCGGGCCCTCGCGGGCGCCTGTCCTAGGTGGGAGATGCCCAGGGCACTGCAGCTCCCCTCGCCCCCTGGGGCAGGGGCAGCCTCTCTGGAGAGCCTGCCCTCTCAGCGAGGGGAGAGGGGCTGGGGACGCCTGCGGCCCCGAAGCCGGATGGGAGTTGTAGTCCGCTCCCTCCCTGGGATGCTGGCCTCTTGGCGTACCCCCCACCCCCCTCCAAAAAGCTGGCTAGTTTCTGATTTCATTTTGTTTGCATCGTTCAGGCCGACCTGGGAGATGGTTAGGTGAGGCAGGGATGCTTCCACTCATTTGGCAGATGACGCACAGGCTTGGGAAGTACGAAAGTGAATTGAGGGACTGAGGGTGAGGAAGCCCTGAAGCTAGACCCTGGAGTGGGGCTGGCCTGGTAATGTCACCATAGGCTTTTTAAGCTTGGGCGGCCCTCCTGGAACGTGAGGACGAGGGCCAAGGAGAGGTCGAGGCTGGGCCGGAGGAGGTGGGAGAGGGGAGGGACGGACTGTCCAGGGATATTTCTGACTTCTGCCCAGCTGTCTCCAGCTGGGCTGGGCTAGACGCCATGGGGCCCTGGGCTGTCCAAGAGGAGGGATCAAGGGGTGGGGCATTTTAGTGGCTTCAGACAACAAATTCTTCCTTTAAAAGATCCCTTTGGAGATTTGCCTGCCTCCTTGGTTTGTCCGTGTTGAGGGGGGAGGCGCTCTGTGAAGGTCTGTGGAGCTGGACTGAACATCCCTGGTAGCACCCTGAGGGCTCCCTTCGCAGTCTCTCATTTGCTCTGCTCAGAGACCTGCTCTGGGGCAAGGCCAAGGTCTGTGCACTGGTCTGTCTCTCCCGAGTCAGTCAGGTGGGGGAAGGGGAGCCAGGATTCAAACCCAAATCTGGGGATGCTATCATTGCCTTGTGTCTCCTGGAAGGGGCCATGGGACAAGCATCGGAGGCTGTGTTGAGCACTCCTGGTTCTCACCTGAGGCGGGCTGAGCTCTCCTTAAGGGCCAGGGCGGGGGAAGGGTTCTCACCCTCTGTAGCCACAGGGGGGAGCCAGAGACCAGAGGAGAGCCGGGTGCTCAGGACAGGCCCAAGTTCCATTTCCTGGGGAGTAAGACATGATGCTGGGAAAGATTGAAGGCGGGAGGAGAAGGGGACGATGGCATCACCGACTCGATGGACAGGAGTTTGAGCCAGCTCTGGGAGTTGGTGATGGATAGGGAGGCCTGGCGTGCTGCAGTCCATGGGGTCACAAAGAGTCAGACACGACTGAGCGACTGAATTGAAGACACAGGGTAAGAGACCCGGGAGGAAGATGGGCTGTTCCCCCTCTGCCCCTTTTGGACACCTTGGTTCACCTCCCACGCCACGGCCTCCAGGGGTCAGCACTCAAGGGCCAATGGGAGGTGAGGCCTCTGAGTCTAGCTCACTCCCTCTGTGACCTTTAGCCTCTCTGAAAGCCAAGTTCTTAAATAAGTCGGTCCCCTGGCCCTTCAGACTCCATCCCCACAGAACAGCCGAAGGAAAAACTGAGTTCTGCTGGGGTCTTCATGGAGGCAGAGCAGGGACTAGCACTGGGGACTCCCCGCCCATGAGGTACATGATTCTATGGTCCTATATTCACTTTTTTGTCACATCCTTGTTTCAAGCCTCAGTTTCCATGTCCATGAAAGGGGGTCGGGTCTGACTCTCCATTCCTTTGCAGTTGTAAGGCCAGAATGCCCCTCAGGACTCATTCTGTCTGAACCCCTCTTCTGGCCTCTACAAGCAGCCAGACCTCCCTTGCTGTCAGAAACAGCTCTGACACTCAGGCCTGCTTTGCCCAGCAGATCTGTTCTCTGACCCCATGTGGCAAGGACCCTGGACCAGCAGGTGGGTGCTCCAGGGAGGAGGGAGTCTGAGCAGGAAACCTCTGCCAACTCCGTCTTCCCACCTCATCCTTATTCACACTCCCGTCACTGCCTCCTGCAGGGCCACCTGTTCCCCACATAACTTCTCTCCCCTCTGAGTGCCCTTGGCATCAGGGTGCTGGCACTAGCTCTCACTCAGCCCTGGGGGCAGCAGAACTTGCATTCCTATGGTGCTTCTTAGCATTTCCAAGTGAGTGTAGACCTGTTATCTTCACAAGGGCCCTGCCAGAAGGAGGGAGTTAGCAATGCCCTCCCTCACTAACAGATTGCTACCTTGAGGCTGGGGAGGTGGGTGGCGGCTGGCACTCCTTACCCGGGTTCCAGGCCTAGGCCAGTGCCTGGCAGCAGAAGGCAGTGTATGCACCCAAACTCTGGGGGCAGGGGACAGGAAAGGCCAGCCTGAACTGGACTAGATGCATGTAGGCTTCATCTAAGAATGAATGTAGGCATCTAAGAAGGGTCTTAGATGGTTAGAAAAGAAAACTGTCAGTTTAATGACTCAGGCCTGGCAGAAGGGATGGTTCAGATAAGGCAGGGCCCCAAAGAGGACGAAGACAGAGCCCAGTGCAAACGAGTGGCAGGGAACCCCGGTTTTCTGACCCCCACAGAGCATAGCCCTCTGGGTCTGGGAGGGGCCCAGACACAAGGCAGGCTCCCGACCCACATCTGCACCCACTTTTTAGGCCTCCCGACCCTGATCTGTGGCACTCTTTTCCCCAAGGCCAAGGTCCAGCTTGGTGACTGAGATGAGACTCTCCCAGCCCTGCCCCCAGAAGCGCCTCTCAGCAGATGCCCCCAGGTAACTAGAATGGCAGGCTACCCCTGCCCTTGGCTGCACCAGAAGTGCAGCGCCCCCTCCTGGCCCAGGGGCCAGAGAACAATGAGGGGCAGCCATGGGATCCTATAGCCCGGCCTACGTCTCTTTGAGTCTCTGTCTCTGTGCACTAGAGAGAACGACTCCAGCTCTGGTACAGGCGGCCAGTGCCACTGGGAGCGGCCTTCAGTGGCGGCTGGAGCTTGTCTCTCTAGGACGAACATGTGGTCGGAGGGTTGGGAGCTCATGTAATTTCACAGCTGCTCAGGACTCTGGGTTTTACTTAAATGTGTGTATTTAAGTAGTATTCCAGTGGTTAGGACTCCGGGCTTTCACTGCTGATGGCATGAGTTCAATCCCTGGTCATGGAACTAAGATCCCACAAGCCTCCAAGCACCCCCCCACACACACCCCTCAAAAAAAAAGTGTGTTTGCTAGGGTGCCTTGGAGGGAGGGGCTGATGCACAGTGGGGCTGAGGGTCCCCAGTCCCCAGGCGAGTCCTTGGCAGCCTCACAGGCCCACTCCCCAGCCCACCCCAGCACAACAGGGGTGTATCCTTTGAAACGTCCACACTCCAAATGGGTGGACATATGGTGATTTCATCATCCTGGCTTGTCTTCCAAAACCTTCTCTGTGCTGCTCCTACACGCCATAGGGGCTCCCACGCCCCACAGCCAAAGCAGCTGCAGCCCCATGTGGTTTTCTAATTATCAATCCTTCTGGGCGCACAGGAAGCCAGGCCCAAGCCCCCTCGGCCACCACCCCCTCTGGCCCTTGGACGCCCCAGAGTCTAGGAGCTGCTTCAGGGAAGGGTGGGTCTTGCCTGCTTTGTTCTGGGAATTGGGTGGGGTGTTGGGCTCCTTGCACCCTCACTCCCACCCTCATCAGCCTCCCAGAGGTGCTCAGGAAAGGCGGCCACTCAAGTTAGGTATCCACAGGCCCTGCCTCCAGGAAGCAGGGGTCACTGTCTGCCTTCAGTGCCTGAAGAAACAAACTTAGGAGAGGACAGATGAGACCCCCAAGTGGCAGAGCTGGGATCTGAACTCCTGCCTGTCTGCCCTAAGGTGCTGGATGGATGGGTGGGCTGCCTAATCCTCTCACAGTGGCCTTGGGCACATCCTCAGACCAGCCCCTGTGAGGTAAGAGGGGTCACTGGGTGGGATTCACGGTTAATCTTTTTATTAAAGAGCATTAGAACTGTTTATTGCTCTCACAAGGAACCTCCAGGTGTAAGACAGAGCTGCTATGTGGGTCCCTGAGGCAGTGGGTAGACCTTCCTCTCCAGTGCCCTGAGATCTGAGGTACCATGTGGGCAGACTGCCCCAAACGTCTCTGACTCCAGGAGTGCTAGGAGGCAGCTGGAACCCTGACCTGACCCCACTCTGGCCTCTGAAAGGGAAGTCTCTCAGTCGTGTCTGACTCTTTGTGACTCCATGGACTGTAGCCTGCCAGGCTCCTCTATCCATGGGATTTTCCAGGCGAGAGTACTGGAGTGGGTTGCCATTTCCTTCTCCAGTGGATCTTCCCAACCCAGGGGTCCAACCTGGGTCTCCTGCATTGCAGGCACACACTTTACCATCTAAGCCACTAGGAAGAGTCTGGCCTCTGAAGAGGTAGCCTTTTACCCAGGACCCTGGCCAGGTAGGGAGCCGGGGAGGAGGCAAAGGGTTGGGGCTGGCCCTCCCCTGGAGGGTGGCCACACCTCAGTCCACACCCACTGGCCCTCCTGAACCCCATCATGGCCGGGAGATGACTCCCCCACAACCTATAAAACCCAAACCAAGGCATGAACTCTGGGGCTGCCCTCGGCCCCTGGTCAAGCCTCAGATCAGCATTCCCAGGCTGGGACACGCAGGGGTGGAAGCCCCCAGGTGGCCGGAGGTGAAGGGGCAGAGCAGGCCGGAGAGCACTTCACACACTCAAGGTACAAAAGAACCTGTCAGTCCTGTTTTTTGTGCTCTAATAGCTTGGATGAGCATCTCCGCCTCTCAAATGACTGTAAAAACCAAGAGGCTGCCCAAAGCTTTCAGGATCCCAGGCCTGAGTGACATTTAATCTTCAAGGTGGGTTTCTCAAGCCTGAGTCTACTGCTGCAGGCTTTGGGGGATGCAGTGACCTGTCAGCTTTGCTTTTCCTCTAGAGAGTTATTTTCCTTCGGAAACTCGGTGGTGTGCATGCTCTCGGAGCTGAGCAGACAGGCCACACTCACTCTTCAAGCTCTCCTGAGTCTCAGGTTCTTGGCTGTCAAACGCAGAGAATGCTGACCTTCCAGGTCAGGAGGATCAGGGTCAACCCTCTGAGCAGAGCACTCAGCCTGGCCCTCAAAACCCACAGGCACCTGCTCACATCCTGCCTCTTGCCACAAACGTGCCTGGAGCGGATTCCACCCCAATTGCACCTCAAATCTGCACCTTCCTCCGCCTCGGCTCCAATTTGTCACCCTCCCCTCTGCGGGTACAAACAGTCCCCCATCTGTGACGTTGGCTGGCTCCACCCTTTGTACTTTTGTTGGGTGTTATCTGCTTGGTCTGCCTTCAAAGTACTGCCTCCCCTGTCTCTAAACCACCCCAGGACCAGCAAAGAGCCCAGCATTCCATGTCTGCTTGCCCCCTCCAGGTGCCTGTGGGTGCCCACCTGTCTGTTCACAGCTAGGGTGGAGCCCAGGCTGGAGGTGATATGGTGAAGATCATGGAGGGGGCACCTGCTCCCTCAACCCCTGGGGGCAGGGGAAGCCTAGTCCCCAGTCATCAGAGGTTCTCCCAACCTCTTCACCCCATCCTTCCCCCAAATAAACGATTCCTGCTCAGCTCCCACCAAGCACAAGGAAAGGGGGTTGTTGGCCACATTTGCAGGCCTGACCCTGCTTGCCAATCCGTCTCTGCTGGTATCTTGGCCCCCACCCCCTGGCTGTTCTGCCAGGACCCCCCCCCCCCCCGGCAGGCACTGTGGGGGGCAGGCCCTGGGAAGAGACATCTCAGAGCCATAAGTCAGCTTCAGCACAATTTAACTTTTTTTAATGCAAGATAAAAAGTTGTATCTTCAGTTGCTTTTTCTCCCCATGGGCAGCGTAGTTAAGCCACTGAAACTTCACAACAGTGAATTCCCGACGAGGCAGCCGCCTCCATCCTCCTGATAGTGTGGGACAGGGCCGAGGCTGGACAGGGCCGAGGCTGGCTACAGTAACGAGGCCAGTTCCTGGGGATGTGGACCCAGTGGAGGCCTAGAGAGCAGCACTGGGAGGGTGGGTAGGGTCAGAGGTTGGAGTGAAGGAGTCCCTGAGACCCCCAAGGGTGTGCTGGTGGGAAACCGGCTGCCCTCACCACAGGAGCTCTGCGATCACAGCCCCGGAGCCAACCGCTGGCCCGCGGGAATGTCCACTGGCCCGGGTGGGCTCGGGTTTCTTGCTACTCGACTAGGGGTGCCACTCTAAGGGCGTCCAAGTGGAGCCCTCCTTAGGAGGAAGGCAGGTGGGAGAGGGTAGGGGCTGGACCCTCCCTGGTCTCTGTCTGGCCGCCAGGCCCAGGCTGGAGCACCGAGCCACAGCAGGTTCCTGAGGACCCGCCGTCCACCAAAGTGGGGCAGGGAGGTGTGCCAGAATGTCCCAGGGAAGTGAGAGGGTGAAGCAGAGGATGCTGCCTCTGGGTCTCCGGCAGGCCGTGCCCTGCACGCACCCCCACCTCCCATGGCTCCTGAGTGGAGTGTGGGGAAGAAGACAAAACTCACAGCTTCTGAACAAGTGGCTGGAAAGTTACCGGAAAATTCAGTCAAGTATGAAAGGGGTTACTTTACAGAAAAAAAACTAGCTTACGTATTTCTCTGGAAGACATTCTCCACCCCATGCCCCCTGTGCCCCTGGACTCCCTGCAAAAAGGGCAGCTGGGCCTGCTTCTGTGATGCCAAGTCGGGGACGCGGGAGCAGGGGCAGGGCCTGCAGACAGAGGGCCTTGGGAAGGGAAGGAGGAAGGCACAGAATGAACTGAATCCACAAGTGGCAGCGGAGGGCAGGCTGGGCGGGGAAGGGAGCCGCTGGCCTGACGGAGCGACTCAGCCTGAAACAAACGAGGACCCCGCGTCCCTGTCTACAGGGGCCGCAGCTGCAGGAGGGGCTTCCCCTCAGGAGGTGAGGACGGGAGGACAGAGGCCCTGCGTGCATGGGGCTGCCAGACGGAGGAGGAGGCAAGAAAGAACGCTGCCTCTAACGTTATATATTAAAAATATCCATAGTTCTTATGCAAAAAAATTCCATCATTCACATGAGTATCACCCCTGCCTCCCCAGGAGCAGCCTTAAGAGAAAGATGGTGGTTTTCCTTTGCAAGCTGAGGAAACAGCACCCAGTCTTTATGGTCTTGGGAACCGCGGACCCTCCCCCAGTCTCCGCCTGCCGGGCAGAGGTGCTGAAGTCTGGCGGTGGGGCGCTCACTCATGCCTCCGCTTGGAGGGCGGGACCAGGTGCGGGGGCAGGTCGGCAGGCAGCTCGTGGCCCTCCAGCTTGACTTTGATGAGGTGGTTGGCCAGGGCGAACTCCTCGTCGTCCAGCAGCCCATCCCGGTCCACGTCGGCCAGCTTCCAGATCTTCCCCAGCACCGTGTTGGGGAGCTTGGACTTCACCATCTCCTTCTTGGCGTTGGCGCCCGTGATCTTGCCGTTGACAGGCGACAGCGTGTAGAAGATCTCGTCGTAGGTGGGCTTGTCCTTGCCCACCACCCACTCAACGTCATCGATGCCCTCACCGGCCCCCTCACCGTAGCCGTGCCCAAAGGGCCCGTTCATGGTGCCATCAAAGGCACCCCCCTTCACGACCTGGGCGGGCATCAGGGACTCCTCCTGGCGCACCATCACCATCAGCCGGGCGATGTCGTTGGCCAGCATGTCGTCCACTGTGTCCAGCAGCTTGGGCTTCAGGGCCTGGAACTTGCTGAAGTCCTGGGTCTGCAGGAGCTCCTGTCGGGGCGGGGAAGGGCGGACAGGCCTGGGTCAGGCCCTCCTGGGCTCTGGTGCTGCAGCTGCAGCAAAGGGTTCCCAAGCAAAAGAGCTGGCTCCACCTCATGGCCCCAGCCACTTAAATCCTGGCTCCCCCATCTCTTCAGTCGGAGGTAAAAACAGTTTCCTCCTAGCAGGACTGAGGCAAGAATTAACTGGGAGGAGGCTGGGGTGCCTGGCACGGCCCCGCCCTCTCCCTGCCCTTCCAGGTGAGTCACTACATTCCCCTGCGAGGTGTCACGGCCTGGGTCCACCTCTCCCCGGGTCAGTTTCCGATTGGGTGGGGTGCTGCTCCCATTTTGGGAGGCCCCACCCCGTGAGCTGGGGTTCCCTCCAGAATCACTGCCCTGGTACTCCGAGCTGTCCGCATTCCGACCCCCACCAGCCTGCTCCCAAGGCACAGGGGGCGGCCATACCTGCATTTTGCGGAGGTTGGGGAAGTCGCCGGGGGAGATCTGATGCTCCCGCTCAATCTTCTGGTAGATCTCGCCCAGGTTGTTCACCAGCTCTTTCTTCTTGCTCTCCTTTCCGAAGACATTGGGCATCTCCTTCTTGAGGGAGCTGATGATGTAGGCGTGGACCTGTGAAGACAAGGAAGAGGCAGAGTCAGGTGCTTCCTGGACACCTTCTCAGGGTTTGGCCTGATCAAGTTATGCCTGGCTTGATCATCCAGAGAGCCTCAGGGAAGAAGGATTAGAAAACTCCCACAAGGCTATTCCCAGATGTTTCAGGCTTTATCTAAACTCAGTACCTCAGTTAGGTATATCTAACATACATCCTGCCAATTAGGGTGGCACACCCTTCCCTTCCCTTCCCTACAGCGGGCTGGTAACACTGGCAACCTGGCCAGGGCACAGCCCTCAGCCTGCGGCCTTGCCAAGCAGTGTCCAGTGAGCAGGGCTGCAGCCAGCCAGCCTCAGGCCCTCTTCTCCCAGACCTGCCAACTCCACCCCGAAAAACCCCTCCACTGGCCTGACCCTGTCTTCCCTGCAGGGTTGAAACTGAGAACTGCCCGAGGGAAGCAGGCTGGTCACAGGGTCACAGTCACAGCTTTGCTTACAGGCCGGCAGAGACTGAGCGACTCAGTCTAGGAAAAGGGAACAGTCTCACAACAGCAGGTGCCGGACAAGGCTGGAGAGGCTGGGGCTTCCCAGGCAGGGTGACTCAATGCGTCCTAGGGACGCACATTACGCACCATCTCTGCAGATGAACGGGCAGGGCCCGAAGCCTGCCCCCCGTTCTGTCCTGAGAGGCTGAGTGAGAGCATGGCAGGCCGTGCCAGGAGTGAGGCTGGATGGGAGGCCGGGGGGCAGGGGGAGGGGGACATGGTCCTTTCCTGCGACCAAGCAGAAACTGGCCTGGAAACAGGCGGCCAGCACTCCCCTCCATTCACTGCTCTCTCCCTCAGCTCAGGACGCCACTTGTCCCTTAAGGCCAGAAGCCACTTACGTGCACGTTCTCATGGGTTCCTTTCTCAGAACCAGCTCACTCATCAGGAAGGTTCCAGAAATAAGACAGCTAGAGAACCGAGCAGCCCTGAGTCCTGCAGGGCAGGGTTCTCCCTCTTTACTAAGCATACAGTAAGCCACAGCAGACCGTGTCCAAATGCAGATTCCGGCTCAGTAGGGCAGAGGTGGGGCCTAGAAACCTATGCTTCTAGCAAGTTCCAGTCTACTGGTCCTAGGGCACTCTGGGTAACCAGGGTGGAGACACACCAAGGGGTGAAGGATGAAGGGCCACTGCCCATTATTTGGGACAGACAGCACCCAGAGCTACCTGAATTCAGGCCTCAAGACAGTGGGTGCCCTAAGTCACTGCATCTGGCCCACAACAGAACCCCAAAGCCTCTGGGCTACACACAGGCAGTCGGCTCTGGTGGGGGTGGTGGGGTGGTGGGAAGGAGCGTGGCCTGGGGGCCTACCCCTCGAGATGCTCAAGATGCAGCATTATTCAAAATCACATATCCTATATCCATATGCCATTAATCCTGGTAAAGAGCCTGCCTGCCAATGCAACTCAAGAGACATGGTTTTCATCCCTGGGTTGGGAAGATCCCTTGGAGAAGGAAACGGCAACCTATTCCAGTCTTCTTGCCTGGGAAATCCCATGGACAGAAGAGCGTAGCAGGCCACAGTCCACAGGGTCACAAAGAGTTGGACACGACTGTGTGAGCAGAGACACCCAAGTGGCCACGCTCTGCTCCTCGATGTCTGAAGGGTCCACTGGCAGCATCAGCGTTCTCTTCCCAGACCCTGGAGTCTTGCTGAAGTGCTCAGCCAGGCACTGAGGCTCCAAACTCGAGCAATTCAGATGCTGTGCGCAGATGCCAGCAGACCCTGAGCTTCCATGGAGGGTAGGGATGGTTTACAAGGCCTCTGGAGTGGAAGCCACCCAGCGGTCTCCCTGGGTGCAGAGGCCTGCACCCCAATTCTCCGTGAACTGTCCTGTTTCAGCTGAAGCATCACTTCCCACCCGGGTCCCCCCAGTGTGGTCCACCCTCCTCAGGACAGCCCCCAGCGACCTGCTTCCGTAGCAACCAAGACAACACAGATAAACCGTGCCTTCTTTTCATCCTCTGCTCTCCCCCATACGGCGGACAAATGCTGGGAGGGTGGGGACCTCGCAGTTCCCACTGCACCCCCGGCGTGTGCTGCAGGCACTTAGTGCCTGGTAGGCCTGGGGAGTCAGCCCATGAAGCCTGGGGCGGCTCCCCCACCCGCTCTCCACTCCCCAGGCCGCCCCTGGGTACAGTGGCATCTTCTTGTTTGATGTTTACGTGAGGAAGAGGCTGCACCCACAGGTGCACAGGGGGACAGATTCAGCCGAGGCATGGCACAGTGGCCAACGAGCGCAGGGCTGGGTCTGGGGCATCCAGTCCCAGGGCCCAGAGCGGCCGCCCCAGAGCGCCCTGGCCTGTCGCTGCCCCCCCGGGTCTACCTTGGCCAGCCGTGCCCGCTTGATTAGGTCGTTGAGCTTCCTGAGGGCGGCGTTTCGGGGCAGAGACTGGATGTCTTTGAAGAGGTCCTGCTCCTCGGCCTCGAAGAGCTTGCGGTTGTCGGGGATGAGGAGCGGGTGGGACCAGAAGGAGCCAATGTACACCCGGACCACCTCGGGGGTGTTGATGATCTTCCCCAGGGACCACATGAGGGCCCCGTAGACCCGCATCAGCTGCTGTGTCTCGATCTGGTCAGCCTTGTTCAGCACCACGCGGATCTTGTCCTCGTGGTTCTTGAGGGCCTTGATGACCTCCGAGAACTCGTCAGAGATGTCCAGTTTGTGGGCGTCGAAGAGCAGGATGATACGGTCCACCCGCTCGGCGAACCACTCGAGGACAGCTGCGAAGTCATACCCTGCCGGAAGAGAAAGGGTGGGTCAGGGGCCCTGGGGGTCTGATGGTTCCCATCTCCGACTTGGCCTGGCACTTTTCAGCCTGTTTCCAGAAGGGATTCCTGTGGGCAGCACAGTACCCTGAGGGCAGCGGATCAGTCAGGCACCCCCTACTTCCGTACCCACCACGGTAATGCCCTCACCCATGTAGCATCTGGCACTAAGGTGCTTGACAAACAAATAATGGAAAGTGAAAGTGTGTCCAACTCTTTGCGACCCCATGGACTACAGTCCATGGCATTCTCCAGGCCAGAATACTGGAGTGGGCAGCCTTCCCCTTCTCCAGGGGATCTTCCCAACCCAGGGATCAAACCCAGGTCTCCGGCAAAAAAAAAAAAGGAATACAAAAAAATTAAGTCCAAATAATGGAAAGAAACTCATGAAGTCCAAGTCTTAAAGTGGGTACAACTACGGGGAGAGCAAGGAGGAGGCCTAGCAGCACAGTTCAGCACCAGGCAGTGAGAACAGACTTGGGTGCCACCAGCTGGGTGCCCCTGCACGGCAGCCACAGTTAACGGCAGTCAGCCCTGCAGCTGCCGCTTGTCCAGGACTCTGTGCTGGGCCCCTTGTTCTGTAGGGATGGCATTCATCCTCTATAACAGGGGTTGGCAAGCTACAGCTCAGGGGCTGGTGTGGCCCGCCGCCTGTTTCATAAAGTTTTACTGGAACACAGCCTGCTCACCTGTACTGTCTCTGGCTGTTTCTGTGCTATGACAGCAGAGTTCAGCTGTGGCAAAGACCACGAGGCCTGAGAAGCCGATGTTTTCAACAGTCTGACCCTGAGAGAAAATATTTGCTGACCTTTGCTCTATAAACCTATGAAGCGCTGCAAACCACTTCCCCCTCTAAAACGAATCGGATGGACGAAGCCCCAGTTCCCAACTCTACTCTGTGCTGTTTCCCACCAACAATTAGGCTGCTGCTGCTCTGCGGCCGCGCTGCTGACAGAACCGTCTGGTTTCAGCTCAATTCCCGGTCCCCCAGCTTCACATGGCATTCCCCTGCCTCTCTGCTGTAGAAATGAACAAGCCACAAAAAGGCAGAGCAGCCCTTTGTTCGTCTCCCTCCCCAAGGACTGGAACTGCAGGTGTGAGGGCAGGAGCTGGAACAGCTACTCTGGGTTCAGGACTATTGTATTTCACACAAACTATCAGAGGCCTCATTGAAGCCAATGGATCTGGGAGTCTCTGCAGTAGTGGTTTAATCTGTAACCCCTTTTTATAGCTACGCCACCTGAAAATGCTTCTACCTGTACTGTCTCCAGAAGAAATAAAAATTCTGCTCATCTTTTAGGAATACTAAGCAGTGGTAGGAGGACCATGGAAACAAGGCTCGAGTCTTTGGGAAGCTTGGTCCCAGCCCTCAAGCCACCACTCTGCATGACGCTGGGCAAGTCCCTGTGTTCCTCACCTGCTGGCCAGAGGCTGACCAAAATGCAGGCCGGCCCTCCTAGCAACCACTGTGTCCTTCCCAGAGTACAGTCACGTCTCTGAGAAGGTGCCAGAGAAAGCACTCCTGTACAGAAGGGCCTGCGACACTGCCCGGAAACAGGCCAAAAACCAGCCCCCTCTCCACTGCAGAGCTGCACCCACACTCCCCACCCCAACCAGGCTGGGATTTAAACAGGCCTTCTCCAGACAGCAGGAAACAGAAAAGTAGCAGGTAGAGGGGGAGACCACAGAAAAGGACCAAGTGTCAACAAAAGGCCCAGAGTGACTCATGGTGCCAGAGAGGGGAGTCCTCCCCGCTTTCTTGTAAGGCGTGGGCTGAGCCGTCCCATCAAGCCTCCTGGGCTGAACGTGAGTCCAGCCTCGTGGGCTGCCTCCCCTCCAGCCAGAATACTACCCGGGGGCAGGGGGTGCTTTAAGATAAACCAGGCCATGTGGGTGTGCCTAGTTAGACAGACATTCCGGCTGTCCGGCCCTGGGTTCAAATGGGCTCCAGGGTTGTCTGCCTGCCCAAAGCCACAGCCAAGCAGGCATGTGCCTGCACCTGGACACGTAGAGACAACGCAGGCCTTTAGGGCTCCCAGCACAGGCCCCAGCACCGAATGACAACCACAGGTTGGGCAGACTCAGGCTAGGAAGAGGTGGCAGGGCCCCCTGGAACGAGGTTCCGGGTAACTGGGATGCATCACTCATCAGGAACCAAGGGCGACAAACTGGCTCAAAGGGCATCAGCCTGGCTCGAAGGCCGGAGGCCAACGCTGGTCCTGTGGCAAGACACTGAAACTTTAGGAAAACCCCCAGTGTACGGCTTCCGCCGACTCACCACCCAGCCTGACCAGGGCAACCCGTTCCCGCCGCAGGACGGGGGTGGGGGTGGGCCTCCGCCTGCCCATCCCCTCCAGTTTCTGAACAAGGTGGAGTAAGGTGGAGTTGGGGGCAGCAAACCCCTGTGAATGTGAACTTGAGCCTGGGCAGGGGAGCCATCAGCCTTCCAGGGGCCATGCAGACAAGGAATGGCTGGGCTATCAGATTCCCTGCACTCAGAGGGTGTAGGAAGGCAGAGGGCAAGGGCCGGGTCACTCCCCTGCCCGCCACTGAAAGGCTTCGGGCTCCAAAGTACAAGGTCCCCAGGGCCCTGGAGGAGCAGGGAGCAAGCTGGCCCCAGCCTCACCACCACCGCCTTTTATGGCCAGCTCTGGGAATGGCAGGTCAGTGCTGAGAGGCGATGACTCAGGACTGAAGGGCTGCTCAATCTCGCCAAAAATGAGGCCCCCCCCTCCCCTCAGCACACTGTTCGTCCTCAGACCGCCTCAAGTCCAAACGACCAGAGGCCCACAGCTGGGAAGGCAGCGATGCCAAAAGCAAGCTGCTGGGAGAGGGGCGCCCTGATGGGCTGGGCTCGAGGCCCAGCGAGCTTTGGCCTGGGACTCAGGACTGCATGTGGGGAGCTGAGGTCACCCCCGGACTCCACCCAGCGTGGCCTCACTCCTCCGGTCCCCCAGTGGTGGTGGGGTGGGAGGAGACGACTGGGGGTGGGGGAAGCTTATGTGGGGAGAGGGAGAGAGAGAAAGGAGGAGGAAGACGAGAGAAAGAGGAGGAGGAATCGCCTCTCAACGAGGCACCAGGTCCTCCAGCCCCATCCAGAGCGAGCGTGGCCCTGCCTGCAAACCCAGCTACTTACTGACATCTCAAGTTGGAGCCAACAAAGCGAAGCCCATTTTTTTGCAGGTGAATGAAATTTCCTGTTTATATGGAAAAGTGCTCACACTTTTGGTGAGAGACTGGGTGGCCGGCCAAGCACGCTCACAGGTCATGCACAGGGTCTCAATGCTCAGACTCGAGAGACGTCATCGCAGGTGGAGGACCACGTCCTACCATGTCACCATGGCCACAGCAGGAGCCCCCAACACCTCAGCCTGTGTGTCTCCACGGGCACCGAGAGCTGGACCGACCCACATCAGGGATGCCAAGAGCAGCAACTGAGTCTGCGCTCTGCCCCAAGGGGCTCAGTGGGAGGTGACAAATCCTGGGACCAGGGACACAGCCAGAGAGGAGCCCTCCACCCCCAGCACTGCCCCAGGCACTGAGCCTCCAGGCTCTGGGACATCCTAGCGGTCAGCCTTGGCGGCAGGACCAGGCCTAACACACAGCAACCCAAGCAGAAGCAGGAAGACACGTGCGCCCAGTGAGGAGGACACCACGCTCCACACACCAGTGCGGACACCGTGTGCAGCCTCGTGCATCTCAGGAGGGACACGGTCATGAGGGTGCTGACACCCACAAAGGACACAGACCACACAGTCGGGGGTCGGAGCTGGAAAGAAAGGGCTGAGCCTGCAGTGTGAGTAAAAGCCAGCGCTGATAAGAAAAAGCTTGGCTCAGAAGGTTCCGGGACCTTGAAGACATTATGAAATGATGAAACAAGCTGGTCACGGGGGATGATTCCTTTGGTATGAATGCCTTGAGTCAAACCCACAGACAGAAAGTGGAATGGTGGGGGCCAGGGGCTGGAGAAGGAGAGGGGAGCTGTACTTTATTGGGGACAGAGCTTCCCCTTGAGAAGAGGAAGAAAGTTACGGAGGAGTTAGATGGTGGTGGTGTTGGTATAACAATGAGAACGTACTTAAAGCTACTGACCTGTGCACTTAAAATATGGTTGAAATGGTAAACCTTACAACGTTATGCACATTTCAGACTTCCTGTAGCTCAGATGGCAAAGAATGTGCCTGCAGTGCAGATCAGGGTTTGATCCCTGGGTCAGGAAGATCCCCTGGAGAAGAGAATGGCAACCCACTCTTGCCTGGAGAATTCCATGGACAGACCCTCGGGTCGCAAAGAGTCAGTCACGACTGAGTGACTGACACTTTCATGGGCATGTAGACAGGAGGCCCCAGCTGCCCCTCTCGCCTCGGCCCGTCCTCAGCAAGCCTCCTGCAGGTCCCAGCTGCTCCAGGGGTTCTGCCCCTGTGGCGCTGGCTCCCTTGTCTGCCTTCTAGTCAAGAATCTTGTTCCCCACCCTCTGGCACAGAGGTGAAGAGGGAAGAGGTGGGATTCAGCCTCCAAACATAGGTAGTTCCAGTAGCTGGGGGGAAAGCTGCTTCAGATATTCCAGAAGTTTCTAGAACGCAAACAATAGAGGGTTTGTCTCTAGTCAACTTTTGTTTCCTGCCATTCAAGCTGCGTGGGCCTTGGCGTTTCTTGCCACAGCTCCCATCACACATGCTTAACCCGCGCTGGGGCCGGGAAGAAAGGGTGCAGGAGGACAAGAGAGGTTAAAGAGCTAAGAGTACACACCGTGAGGACTTGTTTAGAGTTTCCTTGGGCTACAGTTCTTCAGGGAAGGGCACAGAGGTTGGGAAAATAGGGCCTCCCCAGTCTAGGCATTTATCCAAAGAAACTGAGAAATTGGGACTTTCCTGGTCCAGTGGTTAAGACTTGGCACTTCCATTGCGGGGGCAGTGGTTTGATCCCTGGTCAGGGTACTAAGACTCCACATGCCTCGAGAACTGAGAAATTAAAATTAGCACTCTACAAGACTGCTCCAAACCAGAAACCTAGATGCCCTTCAACAGGAGGATGGGTGACAAGATACGGTACATCTGTACCTCAGGATACAACAGCTACAAAGAGGAATGAACTGCAAGCTCTCAAAGACGGACGAGCCTCAAAAGCACACGCTAAGTGCAAGAACGCAGACACTAAAGTCTTCGTTCTGTATGATTCCGTCTATGGCTTTCTGGAAAGGCACGACCTTGGGGCAAAGACCAGAGGTTGCCTGATGAGGACTGCAGATGACGGGCTACAAAGGGGAACTTTCTGGGGGTGACGAACACTCTGTGTCTTGGTCACGGTGGTCGTGGTTGTACAGCTGCTGCCTTGGCTGAGCTTTTATCGTACGTAACAGACCTCAGTAAATCTGACCTAGGAATAAGCAACGAAGAACAGGGCGGGGGCGGGGGCGGGGTGGACAGACTCTGGCGTCAGGCCTGGACCTGCTGCTCTCGGAGCTTCCATTTCTTCATCTGCGTTGTGAAGGTGGCAAATTTCAGTGTGACTGTGAGTGAGTGTCTGACCTGCCCTAAGCGCTCCGTAAATGTTTGCAATCTCTTACTCACAGGATTTGTATTTTGGGCCCAAGAAGCTCAAATTCCGAAGGCTGTGTGGGCAACGACTTCTAATGTGTGAAGAATGCCTCGTACCCCAAATATAAACCGAGCGTTTGCAGGCAGCTGCCCGGAACAGGTGGGGCTCCAGCGTGGGGTGGGTGTGGGAGTAGGGGCTGGGGGAGGCAGTGAGAGCAAGGCCCTGACGAGGGTAGCTGAGCTGAAGCCAGGCCTCCAGAGGAGGTCCTGGAGTCTGAAGGGGAATCCCTGCTGAGTCAGTGCTTCCCCTCCTCCACCCTCCCCTGGATGTTCTTCAGAGAAGGGCCTTCCTCGTCACAGTCTGGGAATCCCTGGGTTTTTCAGTGTATTTTTATTCAGCTGACATCTGTGGAACACTGAACTGGGCAGCGGGCACTAGGGCAAAAGCTTAACACAGGCAAATTCCTGTGACCATCGATGAGAACCCGGAGGCTGGTGCTGCTCTCCCTGTTCTACCAACGCAGCTCCCGGGGGTGCAGCAACCCCCTAGGGCCCCAGCTCCTAAGCACTGACCTGGGACTCGAACCTTCCATCATCATCTGGGCTGGGGGTGCTGGGAACCCAGGGGGGATGCCGTACTCGGCCTCTCACAAGGCTTTGAGGCAGCCCCATGGAGCCATTCTACGGTCTACAGAAAACCTCTCAGGAGAGGGCAGCAGGAAGGGCCACCTGTGATCAGAGGGTTCCAGGGTTGGGGCAGGGATGGCTCCTGAGCTTGGATGGAGCCTGGGATCCAGGGACAGTTGGCAGGGAGCAAGTGAGAACCCCAGGTCCCATCCATGGAAGGCTGGGGGCGGGGGCAGATTTCTAGCTGGAGGCAGAGAATAGGGAGGGAAAAAAAGCAGGAAAAAACCTCAGCATTGCTGTTCAAAGCCCGGAACCTCAGGCCCATTTCTGGACTCAGAATCTGGTCTCAGGTGGGGAGAGAACCAAGGTAGCCCCTGCGCAATCCGGGGAGCTGAGCCAAGCACAGCAGGCCTCAGGGCTGGCTCAGGGCTTGTCGGAGCCACGCTCTTGGAGCTCCTCGGCCTAGGGCGCCGGCCTCCCGCACAAAAGCCTCTGCTGGGTTCGAATCCCAGCGCCAGCACGTGCTGGCCTGTGTCCTCTTAGGGTGCTTAATGGTGCTAAGCCTCTGTTTCCTCATCTGAAGAGCAGCGGCTTCCTGGCAGAGGCAGCTGCTGTAACCGCCAAGCAGCGCTGGTTCCCAGTGCAGAGGTCAAGCAGAAAGCAGACGCTTGGCCGGCCGAGCTCCATCCTCTAATGCAACTCGAAATGACTGGTCCCTGCTGACTCGACTCCCATGGTGGGGGGGGGGCGGGGGATGAGGCACAAAAGTTACTGCTCAGCTCACAGCCTCGCTGTGACAGTGGCGGGGGCGCCCTTGTCCGGCTCCTGCTTCCACTGAGGGCCTCCCTCCACTGCCCACGGAAGACCAGCATGGGAAGACCCGCTCCTGCCCAGGCCCTGCCAGACTGTGCCGGCAGCCAGCAGCCTAGGAGAACCGGCCACCAGCCCCGCGGGCCCCAAGTGCCATCTGGAATGCCTGTATCAGTCACACCGGCAGCACCCAAGAATGAACGCTGGCCCCACAGGTCACCTTTGTCTGCTGACACAAGAGCGCTCTATCTTTAGAGGCACTCAGGAGATCAGCACAAAGGGGTGGGGGGCAGCCCAAGACCCCCCGAGGCCCCTACTCTTCCCTGCAGCACTTCTCAGGCTCCTGCAAGGCCTGGGCTGGGTCCTGACTGCTTTGGGCCGCCTGCTCGGGCCCCAGCTCTTATCTCCCCACCCAGTACTTCCTGCACACACTAGGCACGGTTCAGAAAGGGAAAAGTCAGGAGGGCCAGGCCAACAGGGTGGGAACTGGAGGTAAATGCAATAAGGGACACCAACTGTAGCCTCCAGAAGGCTGCTCGACTTCCAGGGAATGAGGTTAGCACACCACAGAAATGCCTGTTGCCTGCCCGGGACCCACGTGTGCTGTGGACCCGATCTTTCTGAGAGGGAAACACCTGCTTTCCACCCTGTCAGCCCCGGGACCGAGGGGTGGCCACCAGGGAGCCTGGAACACACTGCCCGCCCCTGACTTCCTCTGCCGGGGGACACGGGACCTTTGCGGTGACAGACGAATGGGGTCTCCAAGGAGAAGCCGACTGCTTTGGTGTCCACCTGCAGGACACCACCCCAGAGGCCACACCCAGCACATCTAAGAGGCCCTGTCCGATGGCCTTTCTCCACTAAACGCTGACCCCAAACACAGCCCACAGTAAATCCCAACTTGGTAACTTCTAGTGTGCACTAAGTCGCTTCAGTCCTGTCTGACTCCGAGCAACCCCATGGACTGCAGCCCATCAGACTCCTCTGTCCACAGGATTCTCCAGGCAAGAATACTGGAGTGGGTGGCCATGCCCTCCTCCAGGGGATCCTCCTGACCCAAGGATCGAACCCACGTCTCTTCAGTCTCCTGTATTGGCAGGCAGGTTCTTAACCATTAGTGCCATGTGGGAAGCCCAAAACTTTTACTAGAATACTTTAAGACCACTAGAGTTACAGAGGAAAAGTAACAGTGCGTAAAATCAGCTGGATCTCCCACTGTTTCACAGGAGAACACCCCTCCTTCAATCAGAATGATGCACTTATCTGTAAGTGCAACTTCCTTCCTCCTGCCCATGACGGGGAAATACCAGAGGTCTCCTGCTAGCTTTTTCCTCCAAGTATCTGCCCTGTGCATGGGTCCCAGCTGGGCCGGGACGGCCTGGTCCCCGGTAACACACAGCACCTGACTGCAGAGCGTGCTGAGGCCCTCCTCAGCGCCTGTCCTGCAGACCCCAAGTCCGGACACCACTGCCTACTTTCTGCAGATGGGGTGAGGAAGCAGAGGGAGGGGAGCGGGGGAGGGAAACACCCCTGCAGGCAGGGCCAGGGTACCCTGCGCAGCAAAACAGACACTCATGGGACTTCCTTCGTGGTTCAGCAGCTAAGACTCTGCACTCCTAACGCAGGGGGCCCGGGTTTGATTCCTGGTCAGGGAACTAGAGCCCACACGCCCCAACGAAGACCAACAAGCCTGGGGATCTGGCATAGCCAAATAAATAAATATTGGGAAAAAAAAGAAAGAGGCAGATACACCCAACTCCTCAGTCAGCTGGACTCTAAGGCCTCTGCCTGAAGTTTCAAAAACTGCCCAGCAGGGGAACTTCACAGCACTGGTGGAAAACTGCTGTTTCTGAGTTTCCTTTTAGGAGGCAACAGGGACCACAAGAACCCTAAATGCTTTTCCTTAAATACCTTAACTGCCAGCTCTGAAGGTTATAAGAGGGTGGCATTTGGGGAGGATGTGTGTGTGCGTGCCAAGTCACTTTAGTCATGTCCAACTCTGAGCCACCCTATGGACTGTAGCCCGCCAGCCTCCTCTGCCCATGGGATTCTCCAGGCCAGAATACTGAAGTGGGTTGTCATGGCCTCCTCCAGGTGATCTTCTCGACCAGGGGTCAAACCTGTGTCTCTTGCTGCTACCTGCGCTGCAGGCGGATTCTTTACTGTAGAGCCACTGGGGAAGCCTTTTTTACGAGCTATTATTACTCCTTATCCAAAGATGCATTCACATCAACTGACCAATCTGATCTGACGGCTTCCAGTCAGGAGAACCCCTCTCTGCCTACTACCCCAGGCTATTAAATACAAACTCTACAGAGCCTCAAAGAAAGTTCCCCCAGGGTAGCTCAGTCCTGGAAGGAGACGGAGAAGAAATTCCTTTTTGTGGGTCTCTCTAAGAGTAACTTAATCAGATATTTAAGGCTTGTTTTGGCAAATGACAAGACAAGAGCCTTGTTTATCGGGCATTTTCTTAAGACCAGATTAGAACAATAACAGCATTAAGAAAGAAAAAACTGGCCCTTGCCACTTTCAAAGAGGCCCCAAAACCTGCTCTCTTGAACCCCTAGCTGTGTGACTATCATCAGGGGTGGAAAACCTAAGTTGAAACCAGATGGAGAGATAAGAGAGCAGTTTTAGCATGTTCTGATGCAATCTCTTATTGAGAGGGGCCCATAAGCCAGGAAAAAAAAAGGAGCAGCAGGCTTTCTCAGCACTGAAAACAGGGCCCCCACCCCCTCACAGACACACTGCCTCTCAAATCTCAGGCTGCTGGCTTCTGCTGCGAAGCTCGCTAATGCCGGGCGGCCCGCTGGGGAAGGGGGGGAGACAGGAGAGGTCTGCGAGTTAATGATAAACAAATCTGGCCACTTGTCCTCAACCTCCTCTGAGGCTGATCCTGTTTCACTTTTACATTCGCAGCTGCAGGCTCTGCTCCGAGCTGGCCCCCTTGCTCCTCCCAGAGAGCATGCAAACCCCAAGGCGCCCCTCCCTTCTACAGAAAGAGGCAGCAGCAGAAATATAACCCAGTTCAGGCACATCCTGAACCAGATCTTTAGAAAAGCTTGGCGAAGTTGAGACAGGAGTTTACACAACTAGAATGGGCCTGGTGCACTAATATTCGGCATGCAAACCTTACCACCATGCACGGCACCCAGGGAGGCTGCTGATGAACAGTATTTAAGCAAATTTAAACATGTTTCCACAGCCCAAAATGTTTAACAGATCCTTGCCAGCTTCTCCTTTTGGCTCGCTCTTTCAAGTCAAACTGTTCTCTCACAGTCCTGCTGGACTTGCTAGGAATTTATACACCTCCGGGAGGCAAAGTTTTCAAACTAAGGTGAATGAACCCCAGGGGAACCAGAGGCTGATTCAGAGCAGCAATGCTGATTGGGGTACCTGGACCTCACAGCCAGCCAGGATCCTGTCCTCCTTTCCAGAAGGCCCCAGGGGCCGGGAAGCTGGAAAACCACATGCAGTTGGCTGTCGTCTTACTTTGACAGCTCCTGTAACCTCAGCAAAGGGAGCCGCCAGGCAGGTAGCAAGGCTACCTCACTTGGGCTGGGAGAGACTAGGGCAGCCTCTGGGCCGTGTCCCTGACGTCAGATGGAAGTCGTCTGACGATGACACCGGGTGTCCCGGGCTATGTCAGAGCTTGTTTACCTCTGCTAATGCGCTGCTTCTCTCCAGACAGGATCCCCGGAGTGTCGATGATGCTTATGCTGTCCAGGACCGGGTTGGGCAGCTGGGCACACATGAACCTGCACGAGAGCAAGAGCCCAAGGAGCGAGGTCAAGATTCAGGTATCGCTGCTCTGGGTCAAACAGCAGTGATTTCTGTACTCCCTCATCTCTGCCTCGGGCTTCGCTTTCAGAAGCAAGGAACCCAAAAGAGGTTTCTCTATTGTTTTAAGTTTCCAGGGATGGGAACTCCCTGGCAGTTCAGTGTTGAGGATGCTGTACTTCCATTGCAGGATGCACAGGTTCGATCCCTGGCTGGGGACCTAAGATCCTGCATGCTGTGTGGCCAGGAAAAAAAAAAAAGTTTCCGGGGTAGCCAGTAGATTGCTCATATTGTCTTAACTGGGAGTCCAACCAGCAAGCTCCAACTGACCCACATCAGCACTTCCCTCACTGAGCTCTTCCCCCCAGAGTTCGAGAGTTCAACTTCCAAGTTGCTGACGTGTTGGCAAAAACTGCACGCACAAGCCTCAGTCACCATTCAAATACAGAAGGAAGGGAGAAGAGTGACAACATGGACCCTGGAATTCCATATTCAGATTTTCAACCACCTGGCTAAATTTCCACACTGAGAGAGATGGTCCTTTCCTATACCTGCTGGGGCCAGCCCTCCCTTCCACCCAGCTGCTCAGGTGAAAGGACTGTGCTGAGCAGCCAGCAACAGCCAGGGAACCACACAGGCTGGTGGATGGTGGGGCAGGGAAGCACAGATACTAAATTCTCTGAAAGTCAAAGCAGATTGGGGAAGAATGAAGCCAGAGTCACGGGCAAGGGCTCAGTTCTGTGCGCCTGAGTTCCCACTGAGCTCAAAACAGCCCAGAAGGACTGTCCCATCTGATACCAGAGATTTTTGACTGGACACAGAGAAGTCCTTTAAACATTTCTCTAGAAAAGGTACTGTGAGCAAAGAAAATACTGGCCCATTGTCTAGAAATCTGAGATTAGCTTCTCCGTGTCCCCACCGCCCTAATGACCGCAGCCCACAGGCCAGGGGCAGCTGGCCGGGGGCGAGAGGTGCTGCCTGCAGGCACAACCGAGCAGAAGCAGCTGACCCTCAGGATGAAGAAAGCTTGGGCCTCATCCTCACCGTGCCAGCAGCAGAGCACATATGCTGTAAATAAACCACACGACCTGGAGCTCCTGCCAGGGAAGGCGTAAACAGAGAGAAAACCAAAACGGGAGGATTTTCAGCTGGCTCTGAGCAGCAACACACGTAAAACGGCCTTGTCAAGAGCCTAGCCAGTAAGGTGACATCTGTTCAGATTGGGTGCTCTGCAGAGCTCAGGGAGTGATGCCGAAAACACGAAAGGGAGTGGGCAGTGTAGATGCATCCCATCCTGTTTTCTCACCAACAAGGACATGCTGATTTCATCTCGAGCTACAAGTACCAGTTACAAGTACCCGGGCTGCACCCTGCCTCTGATTTGAGTCTTAGAGCAGCCACTCAGGGGGAAGAGGCCGGAAAGTCAAGTCCATGACTCAATGAGTCTCTTTAAGGGTGCGGGAGAGGCTGTGTCAGCCAGTGAAGAGCCCCCTTTGTGTGCCCCGGCTGGCCAGCGGCGCTGGTGTACTACACGGGCTGACACTGCTCGGGCCTCGGCTCCCGCGCAAACCCACATCCCCACCCTCGGCTGACCAGGCCCCTTCTGATGCAGTTGTTCCTTAGTATTCTGGGACCCTCTGGCGATGAAGCGGTGGCAGAAGGAAATAAAAGTGTGGCTCTGGGATCCTGTGGCACCAGCACAGTCAGGGTGTCTCTCTTCGACCCAGCATTCCTGAACTGCTGCTGTTTTTTCTTTTTTTCTTTTTCTTTTTTCAGGGAGAAGCAGCAATAGGAGGTAACTGGCTGCACAAAGGCAGTCGGCCCTGCAAGGGTGCTGCATTAACTTGCTCAGTGGTGAACTCGTTAACGGCTGGGCTCCCTGAGCAGCAGTTTCCTGAACAAGATGACGTCTGAAGATCCCTTCTAGCTCTGAAACTCTAGGTCTCCAAATTCAGAAAACAGGTCATATATCCACTTCTCCTTACAAAAAAAGTCTGCTCTCACAATCAACAGTGGACACTTGACGCCAGCAGGAGATACAGCTCCTTCCTTCTAGCCTCCCAAATTTCTCCGGGAGAGCAGACCTAGGATCGCTCAGAATCCGCAGCCTGGCAGGGCAACTTTCCACGAGACTGTATGGTGCCCACCAGGTGACAGTCAGCCAACTGCCCACCCACAGGTACAGGTCTCAGACCCCAGTATCCCTCCGAGGCAGGCTCCTGGCCTGGAGGAACCTGCCTCTTCAGGAGTCTCACTCCAAGGGCTTTACTCTACTCTGGCCCTGACTCACTAACTCCATAAGCCATGGAACAGGAAGGCAGGTTTAAATGCTCCGAAGAGGCAAAAAGACAACAGAAGCCCGCCTGTCTTCTCGGTTAAAAGGTCAACTCTGCACATGGAGGTTGGCCTGGCCACTGGCTGGGATCGAGGGTGAGCTGGTCTACCCTGTGGGGCTGGACACTGGAAAGGAATGTGATCACACAGGGCGGGGACCTTCTGGAAGGCCAGAGTCAGGGATTCCTTTCTAGGCCCTTCCCCAGAAGGGACTTTGAAAGGCATGTAAAGTCACTCCTCTAATGGAGTTTGGCAGAGAGAACAGATTTGTGAAGTCCCTTGGTATGTCCCCTGGGGGCGTGGGGGGAGGGATTTTAGAATCCCTTTGAGCTGGGACCTTGAGTTCCTTTAGAGAAAAGTGAACTAGGCTGTAGTGCTCCTGAGAGGGGAGGCTGATGTATCTCATTCATAGCATCCTGAAGGTTAGACCTTTACAGCATTAAAGCAGCATTAAAGCATTAAGCTGAACATGCTTACCCATTTAACTGGGAAACAGAGGCCCAAATACGTTAGGGAACATCCTAGTGAGTTTACAGGGGCTGGAATCTCATTCTAGGGGTCCAGTGACCACGGCCTGGCAGCACAGACCCTTATCCCAGAAACCTTTAAAGCAGCACAGGCCCTTCAGAGCTGCCCCTGGAAGAAATGCTGGTGCTTCCCTCTGTCTGCTGCCTCTGCAGGCCGCCTCAAACTCGGCAGGTCACAGCAGATCTCCCCAGTTCCTCCTCCACAAACCCACCGGTCCCCGGGGAGGCACACCACACCAGCAAAGTGACTGGCTAAAAGTTTCACCGTATTTTTCCAGGACACTTAAGAAATAGACCCTTGAAGGGAGGGGGTGAGGGGATTGGTTTGAATTAGGTGAGCCCAGCCTTAGGGAAGGAGGTGGAAACCAAGACTACCCGAGGGATGTGAGGAGTCTGGGATCTGCCAGGGTAGGGGGTTGAGAGTTAAACCGATAACCTGGGAAATTCGGGGGTGGGGGCCGGGGGATACAGAGGCGTAGGAGCCGGGGACGCCCACTCTTGGTAAAGGTTTTCTTTGGAAAGTGGCAGGGGACCCAGTTCCGGGGAGTGGTCGCTGGGGAGTCTCGCGGAGGCTTCGGACAAAGAACAGGGGGCAGTGGTTGAGGGGGGGCTACCTGTTGAGGAAGGCGTTGCCGAAGGCGTTGAGCTTGCGGAAGGGCCGCCGCGGGTCGACGACGAGCGCGTTGCCCGGCACCACGCCCTCGGTGGGGCCGTGCATGACCGCGATGAAGGAGTCGGTGGTGGGCTCGGGCCCGATGCGCATCCCCGGGAAGTCCTGCTCAATCAGGTGCCGGATGAAGGTGGTCTTGCCCGTGCTGTACTGGCCCACGAGGAGCACCATGGGCTTGTTGTCGAAGTCGGCGTCCTCCAGCGCGGGCGAGTGGAACTCGTGGAAGCGGTAGTGCTCCTCCAGGGGCAGCAGCTTCTGCGCGTACAGCTGCCGCAGCCCCTCGGACACCGTCTGGAAGAGCTCCGGCTCCTTCTTGCGGCGGGCATCCTTGCTGACCCAGCTGAACATGCTGCCGGACACCGGGCTGGCTGCTGCGGGGCGAAGGGGCGGCTGAGAGCCGGGCGAGGACGCGGCGCCGAGGCTGGGCCGGGCCGGCCGGCTGAGGGGGCGGCGGGGCGGGGGGGCGGGGAGCGGCCCGCACGGCGCAGGCGCACGGCGCGGCCGGCCGAGTGCCCTCTGCTCCGTGGAAGGCGCGCGTAGCCGTGCGCTCTTTATAAGGCCCGGCCGCGCGTTCGGGCGCGCGCGCCGCCGCCGCTTGGGGCCGCGGGGAGCTGGGAGAGGGAAGGGGGAGCCCCGCCCGCGCCCTCCGCGCCACGTCCTCCCCTCCCCCGCCTCTCATTGGCCGATTCCAAATCTCGCGAGCGCCGCCGGTTCCGCTGAGGCCCCCTCCCGCCCAGGCCCGGGTGCCGTGGCAACCGCACCTGTTTCGCCCCGCCCCTTGTACGGCCGCTCGCGGAAGTGCTGCGGTCGCGAAGGCGGCGGTCCGGAGTGCGGCGCGCGGAAGTCCAAGGGTCTGCACGCCTTCCTCCCCCGCGAGGTTCCCAGTTGGACACCCCAGGACCCTGAATACGCGCCCCCCCGCAGCTCCCTCAGTGGACGGCCCTCCTCTTCCCACCCAGAAGCATGGGAGAACCCCGGATGCCGTGCGCCTCCTGTCTGTACTGCCGTTCCTTGCCTCCTCTCGCCCCTGCTTCCCTGACACTCCTCATCTCCTCGTCTTTTATCTGCTCTGGGAGAGGGAGAGACAGGAATGAGGTAGTGGAGAAAGCTGAGGGAGTAGACCATTCGAGGCGGGGTGGTGACTGGGGAAATAAAAATGGGAAGGGAGGAGGCTGGTGGGGGAGAGTCTGAGCCATCGCAAGAGACCTGAGCCCCCCACAGGCCGGGAATTGGGAGCTGTACACTAGCAGTGAGGGACGCAAATGGCATAGAACACGTGAGGAAGAGACCGCCTCCCTCAAGAGGCTACCTCAGGGTGGGGAAGGGGGGTGAAGAGGAAGTTAGGCCCTCTGGCACTTCGAGTTTTGAGGAAGTTAATCAGAAATTCCCTATGTAGGGTGGAGGGGAAACGTGGGGCAACAGTGAAATCTTGTGGGAACTCAGGGGGAATTAAAAAACCCAAATACTTCCGCTTTACCCTCTGGGTCACCACCAGTTACCATGCTTTACTCTGATCTTACCAGTTCCTGGCTCTTCCATTAGGCTTATTTCCCCACCATCATCCTGTGCCACACATAAGCCCCCTTGGCTGTCCAGGCTGGTGAGAATCTTCAGTGGGTGATGTCAGAGCTCTGGGTACTGTGATTGTTATGTAACCGGTATCAGGACACCAAAGTGGCCGGGGTGGTGGTGAGGGGTCGCTCCTGGATACATCTAAAATGCACCTGGGTGCGTGAAGGCCTCCCGTCCAACTTTCTGGCTTCTGGGAAATGTGGGAACCTGGAGGGCTGGGTGCCTGTTATCAGGGAAGGGAGCAGGCTGTCAGGCTAAAAGGACATGCAGGAACTCAAATCTGAGAATATCAGGGGAGCTGAGTCAAGAGGGAACCAGAGGGAGCCAGATGGGAGGGGTGATCACCCACCTTTGTAGGATCAGGTCTCAGTGCCTTCTGAGGGAATAAACCACATTAAATTGATTGCTTTCCCTCCACCCCCCACCTCACCCCATTAGAGAGCAGCTGAGTAATTCCAGCCCTGTCTGCAGTCTTAGTTCTCTGACTTAACTGCTTTCATTTGGAACTTCATTAGCATTCTTTTCATCAATCACAGTAAAACACAGAAACCATGAGACTCAGGCTTTCTCCTCAAAAGAGGATATTGAGACTCCTAAGCAGGGCTGTCACCCGTCCAGACTTCCGGGGCCAGCCTTAGAAGCCAAAAGGACTTGCTTCCTCCATAGTACTTTGAGGGGTCCGCCCCGGAGATGCAACTTCTGGGGTGTTCCAGGGAAGGGCCTGAGGCAGAGGATCCTGAAAGAGGTGGTTGTCTAATGGTCTGAATGAGGGTGCCCGAGCTTGTCCCAATCAATAGCTCTCACACTGACCTGTCATGGTTTTCAAGTCTCCCTAGAGCCTTGTATGCTGGGAAAACCCAGTCCTAAAAACTGAGAACAACAAAATGTTCCTGGGTTATTTATAAATGAAACCAGCCACTGTTGGTTATGTATGGCCACTTGACTTTCTCCACGGACTCAAAGGATTGGAAGAAGGGATTTCTCTCCCTTACAAGGCTCAAGGGTGTGGAAATTAGTTTCCCCAGTTTCACCGAGTTGGCACCTGGGTCCTGGGCAGCTTCTGTATCTAGTGATGCCCCAGACTGTGAAAATGTCCTAACTTTCTTTCCTTTTTTTATTTTTGTGTAGGCTGGTTTCTAGTTGGTGGGAAGGTTTCATCAAACATGAATGAACCATTTCACTTTTGGTTTCTCCCCTTTCACTTTCTGTTTTTGCCTGGTTCCCTGACAAAAGCCTGAAGAAGAATTCAAGTGTTTTCCTTTTGCTCAGAAATGATGGCCATGCCCCCACTCCCAGTGTTTTTTTCCTTCAAATTCACATACACCCTCTGCTAAACCCTGTCTTGGGTGATGCTAAGTGTCCTCTGCTCCCAGCTAGCAGAAGCGGGTCACCTGCTTACCCTCCAACCAGTCTGCTCAGCCCCCTGATGGCCTGGTCTACAGCAGTATCTACATGGCTCCTAAAAACAACTTGAAAAGAAAAACAGAATTTTTCTCCAAATATGGCAGAAGCATCAGGCTGGAAAAAACCAATAACACATAGGTTTGTCCCCGGGGTCAGAAGTGGTTCATTCTTTCCACTGAAAGTTTTGCATACAAGCACAGTTTTCTTTCAGTCATGAGGAATAGATTTGGCCAACAGGTCACTTTTGCCAAAATAAAGAACCAGGGAATTCTGAACTTCCCTGGTGGTCCAGTGGTTATGACTCCAAGCTTCCAGTGCAGGGGACACAGGTTCAATCCCTGGTTGGAGAAGTTCCACATGCTTTGGGGTGTGGCCAAAAAAAAAAAAAAAGAACCAGGGAGTTCTGTTCTTTTGCAGGCTGGGGGCTCCAGCATCAGCCAGAGGGTATCCTCTCCACCTCTACAGGGCCCCTCTTTGGAAGACTCAAGAAAATGGCTCTAGGGGCTAGGGCTCTGGGAGGGTTGCTGGGCTCCAGAGGCCCCTGCAGGTGTCCGGCAGCAGTCAGGACGTGGTCCAGCTTGGAGGGGACGGAGTGTCAGGGCTGCTCAGGATCTCTGCCTTCAGATCCCAGTGAGAAAAAGCCCGACATCGGGGATGTTGAGTGACTTGCTTGAAGTCACCCAGGTTGAAGGAGAAGCTGGACCTTTGGAATCTTAACACTGTGTTCTTTCCGCACCCAAACCATTTGAAGTTGCAAGGTTGGGCTGGTAGCAGAGCAGATCAAGAGGGTCTGAAGAGCCTTTGCCCGGGTACCAGCTGTGGTGAACTTTGCCCTGAAGCAGCAGCTCTCACTCTGCGGCCAGGGGGGCCCTGCCAGGGTACTGTGTACATATAGCCACATGGTGCTTTGCAGAGCTGAGCTGCAGAGGCCTCAAGCACTTTTGATAGAAACTACACTGAGGGGCTGGAGGAGGCCACCCACTGCTCGGCTTCCAAACATGTCCCAGTCTCAGTGGCCTCTGAGTTCATCTTGCAGGAGCTGCCCATCTGATCTCAGGGGTGTGGTTTTTACCTAAACTCCCTGGAGAGCTCGGTTGCCATCCCAGCCCTGCCCTCCAGGCCTCTGCTGTGGACACATCACGTGTGAGGACTTCCGGGGAAGTGGTTTATCATTTTCACGTGAGAGTTCCGCCTTCTGCAGCAATGCCACTGGGGTCCCTTGGCAGCATCTTTGTTGTTGTTCAGTTGCTTGGACGTGTCCCGCTCTTTGCAACCCCATGGACTGCAGCCTGCCAGTACAGCATGTTTCCCTGTACTTCACCATCTCCTACACTTTGCTGAAACTTATGTACATTGAGTTGATGATGCTATCCAACTCTCTCATCCTCTGTCACCCACTTCTCCTGCCCTCAATCTTTCCCAGCATCAGGATCTTTCCCAGTGAGTCAACTCTTTACATCTGGTGGCCAAAGTATTATTGGAACTTCAGCTTCAGCATCAGTCCTTCCAATGAATATTCAGGACTGATTTCCTTTAGGATTGACCGATTTGATATCCCTGCAGTCTGAGGGACACTCAAGTAAGAGTCTTGGGATCCCCTTACTCTACATTGATGAAAACGGTGATTGTAACCCCGTGTCCCCGTTGTCTCAGAAGACTGAATGCAGATGTGGCCTGTGGGTGTTGCTGCCTGAGTACCCACGATCCTAGCCCTCCGCGGGGGAGTGCCACACTTGCCCTTCTCACACTTGCCCAAGCATGTTCTCCTGCTCCAGCTGCCTCTGCCCTCCCCACAGCCTCTCTCCCCTGTTCCCCCATGACTGGGGGCTGCCCTGAGCCTCACCATGGGCCCCACAGGCTGGGGACTGGAGAGTAATTCCATCTCTAATTGTGTGCCCCGCTCAGCCGCCATGGCACAGAAACCTCTTGGTCTTTAACAAGCCTGGTTCCCTGGTCCCGGGCCCAGCCCCTCACACCCACACCTCAATGCAGGCAGACTTGTGTCCCAGAGAGCCTCCAGTCCTTTCTGCTACCCAACAGCTCTCTCCTTTCCCCAAGTTGGTCTCCACCCAGGTCGCTCAGAGCTGGGTGGCCCATGCAGCTGCCCCAGCTCACCTCCCCTGCCAACAGTCGGATTCACCCCTCCCTTTTGACCTGGCTGGCACATTCGTCTGAACTGTCCTTCATCCTGATCTTCAGTACAGGTCAGGGTCATCTAAAAAGGGACCGGAAGATGGGGAGAAGAGAGGGCCCATGTCTGCCCAGTCTCCATGATCAGTCCCAGAAGTACATGCTGGGGCTTCTCGAGGGGCAGGAATGCAACAGGACCCTTCCCGGAGTTGGGGTTGAGCCTTCAACTGGTACCTCCAGATGGTATCCCAACTGGCACCATCCAGTTGGGGTGGTGCCTCCAACTCCTGCTCACCCAGCCTGGCCTGCTACCCTTTGGTCCCGAGTCCTCCCCCTGCAAGAGCCCTTTGCCCTTTGGTGATTTCGGTAGGCAGAATTCTGAGATGTTCCCAAGATTCCCTGCCCTGGTGCACATACCCCATATAAAGCTTGTGAATATGATGAGTGTGACTCCTGCAGCTGGTCACGTTTGATGGTACAATGGACTTCAGATAGGTTATTCCAGTGACCTGACCTCATCACACAAGGTCTTTATTTTTTGGTTTGTTGTTTTGATTGGTTGTTTTTGGCCACACCACATACCATTGAGGACATTAGTTCCCTGATTAGGGATCGAACCCATTCTCCCTGTAGTAGAAGCCCCGAGTATTAATCACAGGAACACCAGCAAAGTCCACATGAACTCTTTAAAAGCAGAGCGCTGGTGGCAGAGGAAGTCAGAGACTCAAAGTGCAAGAAGAATGGCAAAGGATGTGCCCTTGTTGGCTTGAATTAGAGGGGACCACTTGGAGAAGAACGTTGGTGCTCTAGGAGTCTAGAGCAGCCCTCAGCGGACAACCAGCAAGCAAATGAGGATCTTACTTCTGGAGTCACAAGGACAGAATCCTGTCTATCCCTGCCAGCCAACAAGAACAGGCATGGAAGCAGATGCCTCCCAGAGCCCCCAGAGAACTCAGCCGGCCAACACCTGATGTCAGCGTTCGAGACTGGACTTCTGACCTGCAGACTTGTGAGCTAATAAGTGACTGCTGTTTTAAGCCACTTGGTTTGTGGTTATTTGCTGTGTGGCAACAGAAGACTTTAACTGCAATGGGTTTTTTTTTTTTTTTTGTCAACTGTTTATTGGATTGGCAACTCCTGGCAACAGGACATAAGAAGAAAATGAAAGGAAACTAGAGTGATCGTGGAGTACAGATAACTGGGAAAAGTGAAAAAGTGAAAGTCTTAGTCGCTCAGTTGTGTCTGACTCTGTAGCCTGCCAGGCTCCCCTGTCCACGGAATTTTCCAAGCAAGGATACTGGAGTGGGTAGCCATTCAAACAGATATCAAACTGAATATAAAGTCACCTGGTTTCTCTCTCTCTCTCTCACACACACACACACACACACAAAGGGACTCTCAACTGGAGGTGATTCTTCTCCCCAGGGGACACCCTTGGCAATGTCTGGAGACATTCTTAAATGTCATAGCTTGAGGGATCTGCTGGCATCAAGTGGATGGAGTCTAGAGATGCTGCTAAGATCTTATAAGGCACAGGACAGCCCCCCACAGCCAAGAAATACCTGGTCCCTACCCAAAATGTCAGTAGGGTGGAGGTTCACACACAAAAAACCACACCGCTATGGAGAAACAGTGCGGCATAAGGGCAAAGTGTACCATCAGGTTCGAGTCCTGCTGTGAACCTGGTCTTTAGCAAGACTCAGGGTCTCTGGGTCAGGCTGTAAAACAGAGCTAAGGAAAGCATCCACCTCCTAGAAGTAAATGTTCATGTACAGAGTGCACAGGACAGCAAAGGCAACTAACTCGAGTGCTTACAGGAAGTGTCTGCAGGGCTATTCTTGCGTCAGAGGAGCTGGGGCAATTTTGGTTTTGTTGCTGTTGTTGTTTAGTCACTAAGCCGTATCCAATTCTTTGTGACCCCATGGACTGCAGCACACCAGGCTCCTCTGTCCTTCACTATCTCCTGGAGTTAAACTCATGTCCATTGAGTTGGTGATGCCATCCAACCATCTCATCCTCTGTCGTCACCTTTTCCTCCTGCCCTCAGTCTTTCCCAGGATCAGGTCTTTTCCAGTGAGTCAGCTCTTCACATCAGTTGGCCAAAGTACTGGAGCTTCAGCTTCAGCATCAGTCCTTCCAATGAATATTCAGGGATAATTTCCTTCAGGATCAATTGGTTTGATCTCCTTGGTTTCTTTCTTTTAGTTTACTTCTCTATATTGTCCAAATTTTATATAATGGACATATTTGATTTTCTTTCTTTTTTTTAATTTTCTTAATGGGAGGGGAGAAGAGGAAAAAAAAACCTCAGGGACATTCTACAAAGCAACAGCCCTGTACTCTTCGAAAATGTTGTTGCTGTTTGGTCACTAAGTCTTTTCTGACTCTTTGTGACCCCACGGACAGCAGCACGCCAGGCTCTTCTGTCCTTCACAAATGTTGAAGTCTTGAAAAACAAAGTAAGGCTGTGGATTGTTCCAGATTAAAGACTAAAGAGACCTAACAACCAAACGTGAGGTGTGATCCCAGTTCATTGGGACAATCAGAGACACTGGAAAGGGGCCAGCGTATCAGATCCCAGGGTTGCGTCAGTGTTGCATCCCTGCCGCCAGGCCTAAATTGGTAACTGCTGTGGTTGTGTAAGACATGTCAGTTTTCTTAGGAGATACATGTTGAAATACTTGAGTGAAACATCATGACCTATGTAACTTCCTGCCAAATGGTTCAGAAAAAAAAGTGTTTGTGTTATCAGATAGAAAGCAAATGTGGCAAAATGATAATTACTGTGAACCTGAGCGAAGGGTGTATGGATGTTCATTGTACTTCTCTGCAGCTTTCTCAATGTTTCTTGACTGTTAAAAACAAAAGCAAATGTGGCAAAATGATAATTACTGTGAATCTGAGCGAAGGGTATATGGATGTTCATTGTACTTCTCTGCAGCTTTCTCAAAGTTTCTTGACTGTTAAAAACAAAAAGAAGGAAATTCCTTGGAAGTCAGGCACGAGTTTGATCCCTGATCGGAGATGCGAAAGTTCCCGAAAGCCAGCCGCTATGCGCTGTAACAAGGTATCCCTCTTTCAGGCACCATGTGGCCTTGTCCAGTATCTGCTCCCTCTTTACTAAGTAGTACCAAGGTACTTTTACAGTCCACGGGGTAAATAAACTGAATTCTACTCATGCAGTGGAGCACTGTGGGCAGTGAAGGAATGGGAACAAACTACGGCTCCAGGAACCACCTGGCATCCACACAACGCAGCAGCAAGTTTCCACTGATTCAATCAACGACATCAGGCCAAATCAACACACACTGTTTTGGGCTAGGTACCTGGGTGGTAGACCACAGAGAAAGGCAAGGAAATGGTTACGGTAAAGGTCAGCGTTGCGCTTACCTGGGGAGGGGTCACCTTCAAGGACACCTGCAAGGAGGGTCTGCAAGGCAAATTTTCTTATCTTCAACAGTATTACACATGGACTCATTCTATATTCATTGAAATATATACATTTACCTTATACACAAGTAACAATAAACGTCCCACCAGAAACCTCACTTAGTGTGAGATGCGCGCTGAACACCTGGGACCCGCCGCTGCGCGCTGGGCGCTGACGGTGTCCAGCGGACCAGGAGGGGTCCTGGCAGGCTGGGGCCGGGGGATGGCCGCGGGGACAAGCGCTGGGCGAGGCGGAGGTCCGGGGCGCCCCCTGCTGGTGGCCACTGGGAATACGGCTTGCAGAAGAGCGGGCTGCCGGGCCGACCGCATGAATGCCAGTTTCCCCTTTCTGCACCCACCGTTGCCCCTGTCGCTCCTTCTGCCTCTCCAGTGCTCACGACCTCTTGCTGGGCTTCACCTCAGCAAAAGCTGGACTCAATTCACCTTCCGCAGGGAACCTTTCCCAATCAAGGCCACCCAGCTCTGACCACTCCTTCCCTGACGTCCTTTCTTTGAGGGTGGACAGTTAATTTGTGTGTACCCTCAGCCGCCCTAGTCAGCATCGCCTTGGTCCATGGACGTGTGGAGATGTTGTGGAAGCGGCTGGCTGGCATTTACTGAGGGCCTCCCCTTTGGGGCACTGTGCTGAGAACTCCAGGCTTCTGCCGCCCCTCCCCCAAGCATCTTCATTCACAGACATGCTCCTTTAGCGTGCATTTATTCAAACACCTACTCTGTGCCACTCTGAGGCTGCAGGAAACAGTCCGTGGCCGCTGCTCCTAGGGGTTCAGTCTGGGGGCAGAGTAGCCGGGTGATGGCGATGGGGTGTAAGGGGAGCTCTAAGACAGGCCACAGAGCACCCTGGGGACCAGTGAGTGGGGGAGAGGGCGAAGCCGGCTCTGGTGGTGAGCTGGGAGGCATCCTGGAGATCTCCAGGCTAGGCGAGATGTGCACAGGCCCTGCGCCTGCTGGGGAGAGGCCACAAGTCAGTGGCAATGAAGGAGCCCGGGGGAGGGAGTTGGCTTGTTATCGGGTCTCTGAGAGCCATCAGAGGGCTCTGTAGAGGCAGGTGGAGGGAGACCCAGAGCAGGAAGCTGCCTGCCACGCCTTCCCCCGAAAGCCAGCACTCTAGGCCTGGGGCCTGACAGCCCCCAGAGAGTCAGAGTTCAGGTCCTCCAAGCAGCCAGAGTATGTCGAACACCTACAGTGTTGGGCTGCCAGGCCAGGGAAGATGAATGAGCCCGGACTTTGCCCTCGAGGAATCTGGGATCAGCACAAGGATAAGATAAGCTCTCAGAGCTCTCAGCCCTGCACAGAATGAGATAAGGAGGCAGAGAGGCCCAAGGAGCTGGTGCAAGTGGAGGGGAGCAGATTGCTGTCACAGGAGGGTCATCCCTGAGGGCCCTCAGCAGAGGAGATGGGGCCCCGGGGATCTGGAGCTGACAGGACACAGGGCAAAGCTGCATGTGGGAAGGAGAGAGGGAAAGGGGCTGATCCTTTGCCAGCTGCTGACTTGCTCTGTTACCTTAGCGAGATGCACATCCTTTCTGGAGCCCATGTTCTCATCTCCCAGACCAGCCTCACAGCAGTTACTTCACAAGGTTGCTGGGGTGATTCCAAATGATTGATGTAGGTAAGCTCCCAGCACACAGAAAGGGCTCAAGAACATTCCATTTACTAAGCAGTTTGGACTTTATCCCTGGGTCTGTGTTTCCAATATTTAAATACTAATTTTTTAGCAGCAGAAAACGTTTTATTCAAATGAAAATGTTCCCAGAACCCCATGTTATAAAAACCAGGCAGGAGTGAGGCTACTGTGGGAGCTGGAGCAGGGATCAGGGATGTGCTTCTGTCCACCCAGAGTCCTTGGCTGCTCTTGGCCACATCGGACGTTGGTGGTGCTTCCTCAAGGTGCAAGGTGGAGGCCCAGGGTCTGTTCAGACACTTTTTGAGCACACACCTGGGCTCGGCTTGGGTGGGAGGCTGAGCTCATAGGCGGTGGGGAGAACAGAAACGGGGAGAATGCAGTGCTTGCGGGAAGCACAGGATGCTGGCGGCGCTCGCCGGGCACTTCTGGTCCAGTGGGCTTTAAGAAGGCTTCCTGGAGGCAGCAAATGATCCAGCGAAGCTTGGAACAGTTATTCATAGTAAGTAAGCCTGACAAAAAGGCTGGGAAGGGTGCTCAGGCAGAGGGAACCACGTGGACTGAGCACAGAGACACACAGCATAGCCAGTGGAGGTGGAGCCCTAAAGCAAGTCATTCATTTTCCCTGCTCGAGAAGGAAATGGAAAGGTGGGAAGAGGGCAGGACTGTGGTAGTCAGGTTTCACGGCCCACTAGGCACTCCCAGCCCGCCCCTTCCCTCGCAGGTCCTGGCGGCTGGCATTGAGGCGAACATACCTGTGACCTATGGAATTGGCAGCCAGAGGGGACATGAGAGCACTGGCTGTCAATTCATAGGTCAGAGCCCTGTGCACTCGGTCTTGGCAGCCTGCTGACAGCCCACCACCCTTTGCCACCCTGGTGCTGGGAGTGTGGCCATGGGGGTGGGGGTCCCTGCTGGTGTGCTGGGCAATCCCCACTTCGCCTCCTCCGTGGGTGTGGCCCCCACCCCAGATAACAGCAGCCCCACTGGAACTAGTGGTATTTCCACATGGAGTTGCTGTTACAGGGGGTGGGAGCCAGTTGGAGGCCTGGGCCCTGTCCTCACGGCCCCTGGTCCACAGTCTTTTTATGGAGGCTCCTTATCATCTGGGGTCCACACCTGGAGTCTGATGCCAGCACTCCTGGGCGAAGTCCAGGCTCAACCCCAGATCTACTCATAAAGCCGGGAGTGGCTCCCGTTTACAGCTCCCGGGCAGCCTTTGCCCACTGACACCCCCACACCCTCTCCCCAAGTTCCTTGTTTCCTCATTTCTTTCCCAACCAGGTTCAGGTTTGCCGCTGCAGCCTCCACTCTCTGCCCTTTGCCCACCCTTCCTGCTGCAGCCACAGGGTGGAGGAACAGTGAGGGACAACTGGGCCTCTGCGATCTCCAGGGATCTCTGAATGCCCAGAACCCTGAGGAGGGCACAGACACAAAGCTGGAGATGAGACGGAGAGAATGGTGGGGGGACAGAGAAGGGGAGAAAAGAAAGTGGGAGAGTGAGGCAGGGGGCCCAAGAGAGGGCAATGAGAGGGGCAGGCAGAGAACGGGAAAGGGACAGAGCTGAGGGGCGGGGAGCACAGGGAACGGGAGAAGGTGCTTGAGACATCACCCCCCAGAATGCTAAGAACAAGACTATCAGCTGCTGCCTTCTGGGGGAGCACTCAGCACCTCAGTGGCCTGACAGCCAGCAGGGTCCTGGGAGCTGGGTGACCTTGAGCAAGTGGCTTAACTGAGCCACTGCTCATTCTCATACCAGAGCTTGTGAGGTCACCCTGGCCGGCACTATTGGGGAGCCATCTTCCCTTCCATTTTTGGGTCTGTTCCCCCAGCGAGGAGAGGAAGCAGGTATTGGTTGGGGTCCCTGAGCTGGCCCAGGGCCCCGGGGGAACAGCCCTCTCTCCTGCAGTGTGTTGTCACCCCCACCAAACAGGCTCTGGCCCCTTACGATGCCGGTAGTGTGAAGCCTAGAGGATTCTTTGGAGACGCCAAAGCTTCTGGGGAGAAAGAGGACCTGGGACTCGGAGCTTTTAGAGTGTATCTAGGCTATGGACCCCTTTCCCAGCAGTGGAAACCGGCCCTGGGGGGCAGAAGAGGCTGCCCAAGGTCACAGAGCAGGTTCTTTCGAAGACCCACAGGCAAGACCAAGTACCTGGTCTGGCAGAGGCAGGAGCAGCGGCGAAGATGCCGCTCACCGTGCACTCGGGAGTCCCGACCCTTGTCCCATTGGTGGAAACCAAGGCCCAGGGGCAGAAGGGACTATTTAGGTCACCCAGGAGTTGCCTTGAGTCTTTTCCTTTCTTCTTAGAAGGATTGGGCTCGAGAGCAATCGGGGTGGGTGGGCAGAGGGGCTGCAGGGATCTAACCCCTCAGGGAAGGCTCTTACCTGGGTGCTGGGCTGGCCCTCAGGGCATGAGGAGGAAGTGGGGCCACTAGGGGCCCAGCGCCTTTTGAGCCGTTGGCCCAGCCCCTGGCTGCAGTTAATGATTACCCTGCTGCCTGTCAATACTGATCACAAGTGCAGTTCGAAGGGCATCAAACCCTGGACTGTGCTCGGGCAGGGTGGGGCAATTCCAGGAAGCATCAGCCTGGGCCCCACCTGCCCCTCCTGGTGGCATCAGATCCCAGCCATCAAAACCCTGCTCCCCTGTCACGGCGCGGCCCACCGCATCATACGACCATGGGCAGCCAGGACCCTCGGAGCCACTAGGACAGAACTTCTGCCCACTTGGTGCCCAGGGCCTCACCAAGGAGGGGCTACCAGGGACACAAAGTGGGCTGGGGGGCTTTTCTGACACCCTAGCAAGGTGAGCGTTCTCTAGGCCTCTTAATCTGGGCCTCAGTTTTCCCACAGGCCCTTGCATCTCAGCGCAGTGCTCCTGGAGAATGGGGTGGGGAGGGGCACAATAGAGCAGCCCCTTCCTCCTTGTTCACCAGAAATAAGGTAAGATGCTGGGGAGGGGGCGGGCGATAGCCATTTCCCCGTCTCCAGTGTTTCTGTGCAAAAATCACTGTCAGGCCCCCTTCCAGCCAGTGTTGTCCCCAGCGCCCTCCAGGGTGGGGCTGGGACCCCAGGGCAGAGGTTCCAGTCACCTGAAAACCTGCTAAGGGAAGCGGGTGTGGCCCCAGAGGGCCCAGCCTTCCAGGAATGGCCCTGACTGACCCTCGTGGCCCCGGGTCAGCTGGGCAGAGAGGACAGGGAGGGGCCTGAGGCTGGAGACAGAGGGCGAGGCCTCAGGTAGCAGGGTCGGGGCTGGAGCCCCCTCGGGGCCCTGCACAGTCCTACCCTTTGCTCTGGTCCAGCACCCTCCCAGCGCCCCAGGGAGGCTGGATTGCGCTTTGTGGAGGAGGGGCCAAGAAACGTGGTCTGGGGAGGTGGGCTCCGAGGACCATCCCCCTCTCCTCTCCACTCGGCGCCTGCCAGGCCACAAGTGGCGCCAGGGTGGCAGTCCCCCAGGAGAGGGGTGAGGGGCCCAGCGCAGCAGCAGGGCAGCAGAGGGCAGGAGCACAGAGGCGGGCAGGTGGCTGGGTTAGAGGTTGGGGGTGGTGGGGGTGGGGGGGCTGTTCACCTGCCAGGTGGGTGGAGAGGGTGTGGCAGCCCCTGGTGGCGAGCTGGGCGGTGCTGGGTACAGAGTTGGGGACGGGCTGGTGCAGGTCGAGGCTGGGGCACTGCAGGTACACAGGAGGGGCTGGCAGTGGACAGTTTATTCCACGTCATGCAGACACTGACCCACACGCTCAAGGAGCTTAAAAATACATTGAGCCACATGGTGTCCGTGCCCCCATCTCCCGCTGAGACACAGAAAGACACTTGGCTGAGTGGGTCAGGGTCCGAGAGCCTCCATTCTGGAACAAGGCAGCGGTGTGGGTCCAGGTTGGGGGGGGGGGGCACGGTGTCCTTTCTCCCGGGAGGAAAAGTGCAGAGACGGGGCCAAGGCCCCAGGCAGGGAAGGTCTACTCTCCCAGCAGTTGGCAGCGGGTGGGCCGGTCAGGGTCCTTCCTGGTCCATTTCTGAAGGCCTGGGCCATCCGGTGGGGGGCTGCAGCTCTCCGGAGGTACCCCTGGGCTGGCCGGGTGAGGTGGGGTCCTGGGGCCCGCACTCAGTCCCGGGCCTCGTCCAGACGCCACTTCAGAGCGTGGTCCTTGTGCGCGTCAGGGAGGATCTGGTTGCGCATGCCCCCCAGCAGGTTGGACGTGGCCTCGGTGGCCAGGATGAGGGGCTTCACCACAGTCGGGGGCAGCTGGCGGATCACACCCCCCACGGCGCCGGTCAGCCCCTTCTGTTCGTGGCCCCGAGATGCCACCTCGCAGATGGTCTGAGCTGTGTCCAGGATGCCCTGTGGAGACCGGCAGTCAGTGCGGTGGTCCGCGGTGGGGGTGTGGGTGTGGACGTGGGATGGCTGGGAGCGGGGCTCAGCCTCCTTACCTCTCGAACCGTGTCATAGGCCTTGGCCACGCCCTCCCGGAGGTCGGCGGGCTGCTGGCCCTTCCGCAGCCTCCGCACAGAGCGCTTGTCCTGCAGGGAGCGCGAGATGGGCACCGCTGGGGACAGGATGTCGTACACGGTCTCAGCTGTGGCCTGGGGGCGTGGGGGACACTGGATGAGGAGACAGGACCAGGAGGGAGCCCACTACCGCCCCACAACCCCTGCCTCCCCCACAACCACACTGTACCGTGCTGCTCCTGGGGTCCCGCCAAGCTCCAGCCCCCAGGTCAGGGGGCTTTCGGGTGACCTCATGCCTCCTGAGGGGACTCCCCAAATGTCCTCCGGACCCACACCCCTCCTCCTGCCCATCTGGGGGTGCCACAGATGCAGCCGGAGCCCAGCGCCTTGCCTTCCCCACCTGTTCCTTGTGAGCCTCAGGGGCGGCCCTGACGGAGACCTGGATCCCCCTCTCCCACCCCCACAGATCACGGAGCTGGCACCAAGGTGCCCGTCTGTCTGCTGGCTGCTCTGTTCGCTCACCCCCAGCGTCATTCCCCTCACCTGGCCGGGCCACAGCCCAGCTCACTGCCCTGGAGGGCCTCAGGTACGCACTTATCCCCCCAGCCTCCTCTCAGAGACCCTGTCTGGCCCTCCCCAACTGCCCCGAGTATCTGCATGGCCCCCCTCACTTCGGAGGGTGCCACAAACACCTGTCCGCCTGGTGCCCTCTACTCCAGAATCCAGGGGGCTCATCTGCAACTGCTGACAGGATAACCCTGGGGCTTCCCTCCCTGGGCCTGGTGAAATGCAAGGGTCGATCTCTGGCTCATTCAAGAGAACCGGCCCTTCCCTCCGTCAGGACAGAGCCGTGAATGGACACCTAGCGGGCTCTAAAGCTGGGGGCCTGACGCTCCCACACAGGAGCCATGGGGGCTCCAGGCTGGTCACTTGGCCTCTTGTCTCTGTGACTGTTCTTCCTAAGATCTCCCACGTCCAGACTGCCCACGCTCAGTAGAGCCACGAGGAGGGAACTGGGCACCATGGAGCAGAGCTTCCTGCCCTGGACGCTGGGGGCCCACTCACCTGGATAGCTTGTACCAGCCGGTTGCTGAGTTCCAAGGCGGCCGAGGCTGTGGACGAGCCGAAGGAGGCAGCGCCCCGCTGCAGGCCCCGCATGAGGCGGCCGTCCTTCCTGTACTGCTCGATGGGCAGCCACAGCAGGTCCCGGAACCCTTGGACTGGGCGGAGGATAAGGTGGTCAGAGATGCCTGAGCCCGCCCCCACCTACCCTGCTGCGGGAACTCGTCCACTTACTCCCCAGAGTGGCTTCTAGGCTGCCGGAGCATGGCAGTTTCCAGAGCCCCCAAAGTCAGATACTCACAGAGCTGGACGACCGAGTGCATGGGGCCCACGCCCCCCAGCAAGCCAGGCAGCTGGTTCTTGCGGATGTCCTGCAGCCACTCGTTGAGTGCGTAGCCCAGCACCTTGTCCACACCCAGGAGCCTGGGATGGGGTGAAGAGAGGAGGGCAGAGTGGGGCAGACGCACTCACTGAGGGATCACAGGGCCAGAGGGACCCAAGGCACCCCAACACACCCCACAGCTCCACCCAGCCCTGTATAGAGGGAATGACTGAGTCCATTTCACAGAGGACAAAACTGAGGTGCCAGAAGGGTGAGGTCTTGGCCAAGGCCCGAGTCAGGAACAGAGAGGGGGCCCCGAGAGAGGCCTGGAGGCTCACCCGTGCCGGCAGCAGAGCCGCTTCAGCTTCAGCTCGGAGCAGTTGAGCTGGGCCAGGCCGATGAGGAGGCCTGTGAAAGTGCCCTGGGGAGGGGACAGGAGCTGGAGTTTACATCCTGGGGCCCAGGGACCGGCCCAGCCCCCCGGAGCCACTAGAGGCTGACAGCGGCCGATGGTGCCTGGCCCCTGGCCTCCCAAGGCCACAGCAGGACGGGGACCTGACAGCCCACTCACCACCTGGTCCATGGTGACGTGCTTGCCATGGTAATCCAGCCAAATGGGCACCTCAGACGTGAAGCGGAACTCCCTGGGTGGGAGTGGGGAGAAAGTCCTGAGGTTACTGGCCTGGCCCCCTGCGGCCTGGCCTGGGGTCCCCAGCCCCAAACCCTACCTGAAGTAGACAGGCTGCTGCTCGGCGGAGGGGGTGCCATGCCTACTGCCTGCGGCCTCCTGGGAGCTAGTAGTCTCCACACCCTCGGGCTGCCCTTCCTGGGGTCCGCTGGGCGGGACCGGGGTCTCAGGGCGAGCTGGAGGGGAGACAGCGGGGACAGACTAGGGTGGGCCCAGGCATGGTGGTGAGGCGGGAGGCCCGGACCTGCCCTCCCTGGCCCAGCTGCTCACCTTCGGCAGAGGTGTCTGCTGGGAACATGGGGTTGATGCTGGCTGCCAGGGTGGTGAAGAAGTCCCTGAGGAAGAGCAGGGCATCCTGCGGGGAGCGAGGGGTCAGATGCAGAGGCCAGCGGGCAGCGGGCTCGGCTCAGGCTCCATCCCCACGCAGCCCACTCACCTGATCCACGTTGAGCCGCAGGGGCAGCAGCGAGACGCGGAGGCAGCACTCGGGGCCCCCCAGGTTGGTCACGGGGGCCACGTGCAGCGCTTTGACCTTGAGCTGAAGGCAGGAGGTGAGCTCTGGGCCCCACTGGGCCTCAGGCCCCCACCCCCCGACTGCTTACCCAGCAGGTCCTGCACAGGCCGCTCCCTCAGCAAAGCCCACTTGTGTCCCCACCCCTCCCCCCGACTCACAAACGGCTGGGGTGCGTGCGTGTGTGCACACGCTCATGTGCCTGCGGGCTCCTGTGTGGACGTGTGTGGCTCAGGGCGGACCACGGGGCGCCCGTACCATGTTGGAGTGGGTGCGCCGCGGCATGCGCTCGCTCGTGTGGAGATATAGGAACTTGTTGATCTGGGAGGAGGCCAGCCGGTCGCGGACCTCCAACTCCTGGACGATGAACACCTGGCGGGACAGCGGCTGCTCCTCCAGCTCCCGGCCGGGGGCGACGGGGCCTGGCTCCGCCGGGTACACCTCGTGCTGGAAGCTCACCTGTGGGGCGCACAGTGGCCTGAGCAGGCAGCTCCCCGCACTCTCCACCCTCCCCCGGTGCCCCCCCAGTCTCATCCTCCACAGCTGTCCCACCGGCACTGCAGGCTCCGCACAGCCTCTGGTGAACCCGCAGGCCCCTTTCTCACAGCCCTCGCATCCCCTAAGTGGCACCTGTGCCCCTGGCCTTCTTGAGAGCAGACCGGCTGCGGTCCTCCCAGCATCTCTCCATCACCACCGCTGTCGGTCCTGCCTCCTCTACACATCCCTCCAGTCCCTCCACCCTTCTGTCACCTCCACAACCACACCTGGCCTCGGGGTTGCCGTTCCCCCTCCCCTGAACAGCCCCCTGCTCATCCCATCCAGCCCCTTCTTCTTCTACCCAGAGAGACCTTCATAAAGTGTTCGCCCACCCACCCCAAGCCTGCAGACTCCTCCCCGTGGCCTGGCAAGGCCTCGCTCTCCCTCTAAGCCTGCCCTCAGCCCTTGCCCTTGATGTGCGGCACCCTGGCCTCTCTGCCCTTAACAGGTCAGAGCCTCCCTCAGCCACAGACCCTTGTCCTGGCCTTCTCTCCCCATGACGCGGCACCATCACCAGCTCCCTGGGCTGTGTGGAGTCCGAGGAGCCCTCACCACCCCTCTGAAGCACTTCTCCCCGAGTTCTCTCAGCACCAGTGCCCTTGCCAGCTTGGGGAGTGGGTCTGTGCGGGCTTACTCTCAGTAAGCGGCCCTTGACCGGCACCATTTCTCAGGCCAGCCTGGCCCACTCTCTCCCTCATGGACATTCAGCCCAGCAATCCACCCTGTGGTTCCTTCCACCATCCCTCTGGTAAAACCCAGAACCACCCGTGGTTCTCAAGGCCTATGCAGCCTGCCCGGGGTCAGATCTCCGGCCTCGTTTCCTACTGCTCCCCTCCTTTCTCAGTGGCAGTCTCGCTGGCCTCCTAGCTGGTCCCAGAACACGCAAGGGATGCTCCTGGCTTGTAGCCCCTATGCTGTGCCCTCTGCCTGAAAACCTCCTCCTGGCTCCCTTCTTCACACTTTTGTGCAAAACAGCGTATTTCCACGAGGACTTTCCAGCACTCCCCAGTGGTCCCTGAGCCCTCTCTCTGTTCATGTTCCCTGAGCACTTATCATATTTGAGGATGTGTATATATAGTCTTTAGAGGCGGGCATGGCAACCCACTCCAATACTGTTGCCTGGAGAATCCCATGGACAGAGGAGCCTGTCCATAGAGTTGGACACGATGGAAGTGACTTAGCACACACGCGTGCGCAGTCTCATCAGGCTCCCTGCACTACAACACAAGGGACAGGAAGGCAGGTTTCTGTCTGCTTTGCTCATCGCTGTATCCGGCACTTAGCACAGCAGAAGGTGACCAGGGCCCGTAGCAGTTCCATGGAGTGAAGCGCTAGCTGGGCAGCGGGGAGGGGAGGGCCTGTTCTGGTCCCCCACCTGGTCTGCCTTCTGCGCCTGAGCCCCCAGCTCACCTTGCTGACCCTGGTCCCCAATCCTGCCTTTTCTGCCTGAGCCCCCGGCTCACCTTGCTGACCCCAGTCCCCACCCCAGCCACCCTTGGCTCTGCCCGAGCCCCCAGCTCACCTTGCTAAGCTGGATTTCCATAAGGACATGGTGCTGCCTCCCACTGCCCCCCTGTGCCCGAGCCCCCAGCTCACCTTGCTAAGGTGGATTTCCATAAGGACATGGTGCTGCCTCCCACTGCCCCCCTGTGCACGCCAGGAGTTCTGGGGCCGGTTGGGGCCGGAGCTGCGAGAAGGGGAACTCCGGGGTCCTGAGAGGCCGACCCTTGCCCTGGGCAGAGGAACAAGGGAGGAGTTGACTCAGGGGGAAGCCCCTTCCCACGTTCCCTCCGGTCAGAGCTGGGGCCAGAGAGCCTCCCCCTAGGAGGTGGGTGAGGCATGGGGAAGAAGAAGCCTAAAGGCCAGAAGATGAGGCCCAGGTTCAAGGTCACCAGCTGCCGAAGGTCAGAACTGGACCCCAGCCCAGGCTCCATCTCCTGGGGACCCCGCTGCCACCCGCACCCACTCCTTCTCACCTGTGGCTGGGGTGGGGGCCAAAGTCTCGGCCCCCATAGAGGTGCCAGACGAGGGAGACCTCACGCAGCACCACTCGACTGCTGGGCACGGGGAAGTGGGCAGGTGCCCGCAGCAGGTCCGTGCTGCCCAGTGGCTGTGCGAAGTGCCCATCCTGCACTACAATGGGACCTGGGTGCAGCTGCGTCACCACGGGCTCCCCGTCGGCAGGCTGCAGGGGGATGCCACGTGAGCCAGCAGCTCTCCCGGTCCAGGCTGCTGTTCTCTCATCCTCACACCCCTCTCCCCTCTCCCATTTCACAAAAGGGGAGCCTCACGGACCATGGCCCGGAGGGCCCTGAGTGCCCCGTGCCCCTGCCAGCCCTGCTTCCCTGAACCGAGGTCTTGCTCGCGTGACAGTGAGCTTGGACATTCCCACGGGCACTGGGGGCAGGGAGGCCAGCACCCTCACAGCGAATGGCTCTCCTCCCCCTCCTGCTCTCTGCCCTGCTCCTCTCCCTCCCAACCCTCAATGTCCCCCACCCCTCTGCCCCGGACGCCATGCCTTGCCACTTCCTCTCGACCTCTGTCAACTTCTTCCAAGCCCACAGTGAGGGCTGCCTCCCCAGGGAGCCATCTCAGCCCTGCCTGTGGTCCCAACCCTCGTCCCTGCAGGTGGTGACCACAGCCTGCCCCTCTCACAGCGGGGGCTCCAGGAGGGCCCAGAGCTGAGCACCCTCTTCCTGGCCCTGCCCAGCCTGCCCACCACACACCAGGATGCCCAGGCCAGGAGCGTCCAGGATGCAGAACTCATCGCTGTCTAGAGTGTCTCCATCCCCCTCCTCTTCCTTTTCAGCTTCTTTGGCCCTGGAGCGGGACCCCAAGCTGCCAGTGGGGGCCCCAGCAGCGGGCGAGGGGGGCTGGGCCCCACTCCGTTCTCCGGGGAACAGGTAGACAGACACTGGAGAGGCCTGGAAGAAGGGGCTGCCTGTGGCGGAGAGAGGGGCCGGTTGAGGGGGCTGCCTGGTGTGGGTGCTGATTGTGTCTGCTGACCCCACCGCACCCCAACCCCACCTGAGGCCTGCGCCAGCTCCCGCAGGCTGCGCTCAGTGTCCAGGAGGGCGTCCGTCAGGTCCCGCTGGTTGATGAGGGCCGTCTCCACCGGCGGGCACGAGGGCAGGGAGGCGGGGCTCTCTGAGAGCTGGGCCGGGCAGGGGGACACTGGTGAGCTCAAGTTAGGAGGGAGGGGCGGGCCCCAGGGTGTCCCCATCACCAGGGCCCTGGGGGGGCCATGGAAGGGGAGGGACCTGGCCTCACCTGCACCTTCTGGCCGGCGATCTCCGTGGGGCTGGGGGGCCGGGGCGGGGGGTGCAGGTCCCCCGCGCTCGTCAGGTACTGCAGCAGGTTGATGAGCAGGGCACAGGAGTCCGCGCAGCTGTGCACGTGCGTCGCATTGTTGGAGCAGCGCAGCTCGAACAGCGGCTGGCTCTGCGGGGCGGAGCACAGGTCAGCCTGGGGTGGTCAGTCAACAACCCACTGAGCACATGGGCACACTTAGCCTGAGGGGAAAGGGGGCTTCGCCCAGGCTCTTCTGTGCCTCCAGGCTCCCGAGTCCTGTACCTCAGCCTGGTGAGGCGGGGCCTGTGGTGGGGCTTAGCTGCTCAATCATGTCCGACTCTTGGCAATCCCATGGACTGCAGTCCACCAGGCTCCTCTGTCCAAGGGGCTTTCCAGGCAAGAATACTGGAGTGGGTTCCCATTTCCTTCTCCAGGGGATCTTCCCCACCCAGGGATTGAACTTGGCTCTCCTGCATTGCAGGCGGAATTTTTAACAACTGAGCCACCAGGCCTGGAATCTGTCTTTTACAGACAGGGAAATCAGGGGCCCCCAAGGGCTGCCTCCTCAGGTCCCGCTCTTTCTGGGCTATAGCTGCCCTGTGTTGGTGGGCTTCATATGGAGGGATGTCGGCCCCGGGCTGGATCCTCCCCAGGAGGGCTGATAACCACAGGGGAGGGCTGCCAACCACAGGGGAGGGCTGCCAGGGACCTGAGCCCAGGCCCCAGGGGCAGAAGCAAAAGAGACAGCGGGTGGGGAAAAGTGATGCCCTGAGGGCTCCCTTGCCCAGATACCTGCTCTGGCTCTGGGGACCCCGGTGGACCTTGGGCGCCGGCCACACTCACCAGTTTGCCTTCAGTGCTCCCCTTCCAGGTTTTGATCACGAGCTCTAGGAGGTCAACGTCCAAGACGCAGACGTAATCTGAGGCAGAAGGCAGGAGAGGGCCCTGTTGTCTCCCCCTATCCAGCCCCGCCCTGGTGGGAGAGCCTAGGGTTTGAGTGGGTGCTGCCCTCGTGTGCGTGCGTGAGTCTGTGGGCGCTGAGAACCTGGCCGGCAGCTGGGGGAGGACGTCTGGCCGCTCTGGGGGTGGCCGGGGCCACAGTCCCACAGAGCGGAGGGAGCCCAGTCTAGGCCCTGCCCACCTCGCCGCAGATCCAGGGTCTCCATCTCACACTTGTCGGACAGGTACAAGGCGGAGTCGTCGAGGATGAACCTGGCGGGGAACAGGGCTGAGAAGGGCCGGGAGCCGCTGCAGGGCCACAGCTCCTAAGAAGGTGGGGCTCGTAGAGACAGGCAGAGGGGGCCCTGACAAGGCGTCCCAAGCTGATGAGAAAGTGGTGCTGGCCCTTCTCTGGCCTCGGTGTTCTTGTCAGTACAATGGGGAGACCACAGGTCCAGCCAGCAGGCACTCGGGGACACTGGGCAGCATTTCTCTTTCTGCATATCTGTCCAGCTCGTCCACCTCACCTGGAACTCATAGCAGCCCTGGGAGGGAAATGTCCTGCTTTCCCCCTATTCCTTTTAAATATGTAAGAATATAGCGAATCTCAAGATTCTGAGGACAGAACCTTGGCCCTCCCTATCTGTGGGTTCTGCTTCTGAGGATTCAACCAACTGTGGATCAAAAATATTTTTTAAAAAATCCATTCTTGGTCATGGAACCAAAACAAACGAACAAACAAAAAATCCAGAAAGTTCCAAAAGGCAAAACTTGAATTTGTTGCATGCTAGAGACTACTTACGTAGCATTTACACTGCAGTGGGTGTTAAAAGCAATCTAGAGATGACTTAAAGAATATGGGAGGATGTGCATGGGATACATGCAAATATCGCACCCTTTTATATAAGTAACTTCAGTGCCCCTGAATTTGGGTGTCACAAGCAATCCCCTGCGGATACTGAGGGATGGCTATCCATCTCCTTTCAGTCTTTTCTGTGAAGACACGGAGGCGTATACAAACCAACCCCCAAAAATCTTTAAAAAGATATATATATATGGCTTTATATCTTATTTTTTTCAGTAAATAGCATATGGTGGCATTTTTCAATGTTACTCTTAAATCTGATTTTAATGGTTGAGTAGGCCGTGTTTGGGTCAGGAAAATCCACTGGAGGAGGGCATGGCAACCCACTCCAGTGTTCTTGCCTGAAGAATCCCATAGACGGAGGAGCCGGATGGGCTACAGTCCGTGGGGTTGCAAAGAGCGGCACGCAAATGAAGTGACTGAGCACAGGCTGTGTTTCCTGACTGAGGTCGTAATTTGGAGTCACTTAAACCGTTTACAAGTTTTGGCTATTTTAAATTACACTATGGAGGCATTATATTTCACCCTTTTTTTCCTTTTATCCTGAGGACTACCTCCAGGAGTGAGACTATCAGGTAAGAGCTCAAACACTCCGACTCAGAGGTCTGACTGACTCCAGGTAGGTGAAACCTACTCGACTTCCTCAGAGAGGGATCTCTCAGGTGCACAGAACGGCTGACTGGCCTGAGGACACGCAGCAGGTATGTGGGACCCTGGGGAAGGGGTAGCTACTGCTGACTTGGGGTAGTATGGATGGGGACTTGGGTAGGAGGAGCTGCATACCTGAGCAGGAAGGTAGAGGTGTCCATGACGATGTTGCTGGAGAGGGTGAAGGTCTCAGCAGTGACAAGGACACGTACGGGGAGGTAGAGGGGCCTGGGAGGAAGGGTCACATTTGGGCTGGGGCAGGTTCCTTGCTCATGAGAGCCTGGCTCCAGCCCCAGGCCCCCTGGCCGCTGAGCCCAGGTACCTGTAGTCCACGGCACAGGAGAACAGGTGGACGTGTAGGATGGTGATGACCGTTGGAGGCAGGTAGCCCAGCACTGGGTCATCCAGGACATCTAAGAACTCCAATAGCTTTGGGGGCCAGAGGAGAGGTATGTCAGGGTGAGGGAGCTTCTTTCTTCCCCACCCCCCACCCCAGCCCAGCCCCCTACCTGCTGCCCACCAGCTGTCCACCCAACCCTGGCCCAGGGGCTCCACCCACAAGTCAGCTCCAGTCCAAGGTCAGCTCTGGCCCAGCCTGCCCCTCGCATCTGCCTCATCCAGGCCTGGAGACCCGCCTGCCACACCCCCCTGGCTCACCTGGGAGTGCCAGCTCTGCTCCGGCAGGGCCATGCGGTGGCGCAGGGTGGCCCTGTGCAGCCGCAGGGTCACCAGGAACTCCTGGGGGGCAGGGCAGAGTTAGCATGGGAGCCCCAGGGGCCCAGGAGGCAGAGCCCTGTCCAGACAGGTGGGTGGGAAGCAGGCGGGCCTGTACCTTGACATTCCTGTGGGGGTCCAGCTGGATGCGCACCGCGGTGGACAGCATGTGGGGGCCCCGGCCCTGGCCTCTGCGGCCCGAGGCTCCTTGTTCAGTCACCCCGTCCTCCGACGGGTAGATGGTCCGGGCCAGCTGGGCCGGGGGAGCAAAGGTGGGCAGCTCCAGGCGACCGGGCAGTGGGTAGTCGTCCACGGCCGCTGGGGAGGTATCTGGTGAGCTTCCCCGCCCAGCTGGTGGACAACCCATTCTGCCCAGGGCACACAAGCCTCCTAGAGACCACCCCTGACCACGGACCCCTGGGACCCATGGCAACTGGCCCCCAGCTCTCACACCTCGGTGGTAGAGTGCTGCCTTCTCAGCCTCCAGGCAGAAGTAGCCGAGCCCCGGCTGGCCTCGGTACTGAGAGACGCTGAAGATGGTGCCTTGTTCCACGTCCAGCACCAGCTCCCCGTGGGCGCCCTCCAGCCGCTTCCCACACTCGTCCTGCAGACAGAGTGCGTGGCCTGGCCTCAGAGGCTTTACTTGGCAGCCCCCACGCCCTCAGGGTCAGGGGGCCTCCAGAGCCCTGGTCTGATAGGATTGGCTCTGGCTGCTCTCCAGAATGCTGCAGGTCCGGGGTAGCACCCAGAGGAGAAGGGTCACCCTCCCTGTCTACCTCCAAGCATCGGATGGTGCCTCCTTGGACCCTGAGCCTTACCTAACCCTAACCCTAACCCTGAGTGCCTTACACACAGCAGGCACTAGTAAGCGGCTGACAGAGCATGATGGGCTGGATGGGTGCTAATGGCTGGGCAGGCCACACTCCGACCCCAGTGGGGGCTTCTGTTTCCCACATTCCCAACTCGGAGCAGCTCACACAGGCCTGGTTTTCCTGCCAGTGGGGGTTCTGGAGTCGGGGGTCCCTGCCCCTGGGCTGTCCTCACCTTTGTCTCACAGTGCACGGTGATCCGGCCCTTCAGAACCGTCACCAGTGCAGAGAAGGTACTCTGGGAGCGAGGGCTCCGGGACTCACGAGCAAGGGGCTGGGGGGCACCTGACGCCCCCACTGAGAAGTGGGTGTCCTCGTCGTCCGAGTCCGAGTCTAGGGTGAGAACAAGGAGCTGAGTGGCAAGGAGACCTGGAGGTGGGGGGAGGGTCTGCCCCGGCCCCCGGGAACCCACTGGAGCAGCCCTCCTACCCAGCTTGAAGGCAGACTTGCACATCTTGAAGCTGTCATGCCAGAAGCCAGAGGCATCTGGGCAGCTGGCGAGGGGAGCGGTGGGGGCAGGGGTGGGAAGCAGGTCTGCAGGCTCCCACATGAGCAGGTCGTTGTTGATCCTGGGAGGACGGTTGGACCACAGCAGTGAGGGGGGCCCGGCCCAGGCCCTGGCCACCCCCGCCCCGCCCACAGCATCACCTGTTGTAGAGGCTCTCGTAGATCTCCTTGCTGGGCAGGAAAACATGGGCGGCGGGCAGGATCACTTCTAGGCTACAGCGGGACAGTGCCAGGGCCCGGTTCTCAAAGGTCCTCATCTCCTCAGGGTCTCCAGGGATCACCATCTTGAGAGGGGCGGGTGGGGAGAGCAGGGAAGGTGATGCGAGAGAGGTCAGGGCCTGCTGCCGGACTTCGAATCTGCTTCCTGAACTCCAACCGTCGTTCACATGAGCCTCCTCTGCTGGGACGTATGACAGCCATCTTGTCTGCTCTGAAGGACTGACTGTATGCGAGCCTGGCTCCAAGGGGCTTCATTTATGTTACCTCCTCTATCCTCACAGCAGGCCCATGAGACGGGTCATTACACCCAGTCTCCGGATGCAGAGATCCGTAGCTCATCATCTGTAGCTCACTTTCTAGGAGGTTGGACAATCCCCTGAGATGACACAGCCACTGAGCGGCAGAGCCTCGATTCTAACTGAGGCCATCTGGACCAGAGGCCAGGCGCTTAACTGCCTCTCACTCGACCCTCAGCACCTTCAGAGAAGAGGATCCCAAGGCCCAAATGTCCACTGCTGAGAAATGGCTGATAGGATGGGGCCATAATCTTGCCCACCAAGGCCCACGGCCCAGGGCACTGCCCTCGCCACGGCCCTCATTCTCGGGCCCCACAGGCTGTGGTGTTTCTGACTCTTCACTGACCAGAGACAATGGAAGACATGAAATCTGCTGGTGCTGAGGCCCTGCAGGTGGTCGTGTCCCCCTGGCCCACAGCTTCCAAGTGGCTCCCGAGAGACTCACCTCTTCCGTCTCGTACATGGTCCTTTTGGAGGAGAAGGGAGAGGGCTCGGGCTCCCGAAGGTCGCACAGGTTCTCAGCCGACAGCTCCAGATCCTCTCCCTTCTCTGGGGCCACTTCCCACTGTGCGTTAAGCTGGGGGTTCAGGGTCACGACTACCCTGCCAGGGCACAGGCCTGTCACTAGCCTGCGGGGCCTCCCACTGCCCTCGGTAGCAAGCCCTCCTCTCTTGTCTGCTCCTTCCAGAGCCCCGACTTACTGGGGCAGGAAGTACTTGTGCCCAGGGCTCTTGGGATCCAGAGCTTTGCAGACCCGCAGGCAGGGGATGGGTGGCTTCTCTCCGTCTTCACAGGTGACTGGAGGGGATGGGGAGGGGCGGGAGTCATCACTACCCCCTTTTCCCCATCTCTTCCTCAACGCCAGGTGGGTCCCTGGGGGCCTGGAGCCTTGCCCACGACAACTGTGTTTTATTGTTTACAGACCTGTGCCCTCCCTCGCACCCACAGTCTGCAACGACCCTGGGATAAACAGGCCACTCTGCCCATTGTGCAGAGGAGCCCGGGGAGCGGGCAGTGAGGGCGCCTCACAAAGCAGATGAGGCCTGTACCCTACTCATGACCCAGCCCCTTCTGGGGCCCCAAGCCCACCTCTCCCAGAGGCCTTAGCCCCCTGCCCAAGGGTTGTCTCCTGGGGGAGTCTTACCATGTAGGTCAGAGCAGGTAAGTTCCAGGCGGGTGGGGGCTGGGGGACCAGGCCCACTGCTCAACTCTGACCGGAACTGGGGCTCAGTCAGCTCCAGTCTCAGCCGCTCAGCCCGCACGGCCCGGCCTGCCCAGGGGTCCCGCTCGGGCCGCAGGTCAGCGACAGGGAAGCGCAGCTGCAGCGTGGCCCGGGGTGCTGAGAGTTGCACTAGCAGGAGCTGCTCGGCTGCCGGCGGGGGCTCTGTCTGTGGGGCGAGAATCAGAGCTGCGGCCCCCCCACCTCCGTGGTCAGGAGCGGGAGGACGCGCACCCTGCTCTCCACCCCGGTTGGGCCTCTTACCAGCAGACCCACAGGCAGTTCAGGAGCGGGTGTGGTGGCCAGGCGCAGCAGGGCAGCGAGCCGGTCCAGGGCCCCCAGTTCCACATCTGCCTGGAAGTCGGCCAGGTCCAGGGCCAGCTCTGAGTGACAACGGCAGGCAGGTGGGCGCCGGGGCCGGCTCTGAGGGGGAGGGTACTCAGGTCAGCGAGGGCTGTGTGGTAGGGGAGGTGAGGGCAGGATGGGCAGGGGTCCCCTTGAGCAAAAACAGGAAGAACACAGAACCCTCCCAAGTTGTGAGGAAAAGAACTCGGGGAAGGGACCCAGGAGGGAAGTGGGATATCATGGCCTGCTCAAGGCAGACAACCACGCTGCCCAGAACCTACCACCCCCAGCCCTATGGGCTGGCAGGCCTTTGCCGTGAGCCAGGAGAGGGGCCGAGAGCATGGCATGCATGTGGCCCAGAGGTATTCCACGGCTCTGGGGTGGGGGATGTGCTCTGGATGGAGCACAGGGAAGGGGGTCGAGGGTGGGAGCAAGGAGGCACCAGAGGAGGCCAGTGGGGGCAACACCCACAGCAAACAGCCAAGGGCCCCCCAGGCCTGGGGTTGGGAGGGTTACCTTGGACACCCGGCGCAGGGTCTGTGTGTGGCGCAGGTGAGCGCAGGGTTGAGCCGAGGCCTGGGATCGCAGGCTGTTGGGGAAGCTCAGGATCTGGGCAGGGACGGGGAAGATGGCGGGGTCAGGCTGAGCCCCCGTGCCCACCTGCACCTCCAGGCCCGGCCACAGGGCACACACAGGCCGTCGGCCCTCACCTCTGCGTACTCAGGCTCCGAGGCGCCCCTGGGCCACAGGCACTCCAGCACCTCCAGCTGCCCGAAGTGCACGTCTGTGTTGCGGACCCGCCGTCCCCTGCTTGTCTGCAGCTCCCAGGACAGCTGCACAGCAGCACCCGTTAGCCTACAGGGCAGAAGCTGGGCATCAGAGGCGGGGACTTCAGGGGCTCGAGGAGTGCCCTCGCGCTCAGGCCCGCCCGGTGCTTGTACCGGACATGGCTGCAAGGACAGGCCCTCTGGAAGCGCGGCCGGAGACGGTGCAAGTCATGGGAGCCGAAGGAGCCATCCGCGGTGGCAGCGAACTCGGCAAAAAAGTGGGTGGTGAGGTCGGGTGGTCCAGAAGATGGGGCCAATGTCTGCAGCAAGGTCAGGGTCACACCCCCCAAGGTCATCTTCAGCAGCGAGTCAGGGCGCAGGGTGTTCGAGGGGGGCACTGGGGCTGTCCTGCCTGAGAGGACAAAGGCTTCACCAGAGGCTCCCCAGAGCTCGCGGGGAGCCCAGGCCGAGTAACAGTCAGACGCTTGGGCTCGGGGCTGGGAGAAGCCTTGGCCAAGGTGACCCCTGACTCCGGCTGGGGGCTTGGCCAGGCAGGGGTGACACGAAGCCGCCTTCTGTCAGACACTGAGTCCAGGCTCAACTCAACCCGCTCAAGGAAACTGGACAAACTGGAGGTGATAAAGCACTTACCCGGCACCTAACACATGTAAGCTCTCAAACATACAGCCTGGCGGGGTCAGATCTTATCCCTCACGAAAGGAGAAACTGAGCCTCCAAGAGTTGAAGTGCTTGGGCCAGTGTCACTGACGACCGCCTGCACCCCCAGTGAATCCCCCAGCGTCACTGACTCTGAAATCCAGGCTCTGTCCATCACACTGCCACCGCCCGCGAGCATCCCCGCAGACCCAGGTCACCAGTGGCGGACCCTCCGGCCTCCTGCACGCACATGAGCAACATGACCTGACACCACGCCTTCCTCCAGCTCTCCCTGACCCGCGAGGACTCACCGGTTGGGGGGGCCTGGGCAGAGAGCCGGCGGGAGGCTGTGGCACTGCGCACAGAGGAGCCCAGGTCTACATCGGAGAGCGAGAGCTCGGACACGGCTGAGGCCACACTGCTTGTGAGGCCCGCCATGGAAAAGAAGAGGTCTGTGGGCCAGAGGAAGGGGCCTCAGAGACGGCCGGGCTCGGCCCCCGACCCCTGCACCCACACCAGACTCCCCGTCAATTGCCAGGTCTAGCTCCACACCCACCAGTGCTCTCCAGGTTGACAAGGGGGTTTGAAAGGGGGTCTGGGCTGAGGGGCTCAGTCCCAGTCCCCGCCTGCAGCTGCTGGTTCAGATCCTGTTCGATCAGCCATAGGTCTTCAGCACCGAGTGGGCGGCTCTTGTTCAGCTTGTCCACCAGGCTCTCGGGGTCTGCAGGGGAGGACACAGCTTGGTGTCAGTCCCGTCTGCCTGCCCCTTCTCAGCCATCCTCCCCTGCCCCCCGGACTACCCAGACGCCTCACCTGCAAGGCTCACGGCGCTGAGCAGTTCCTGAAGCTGCTGGAGCTGCCGTGGGGTCAGGAGCAGGTGCAGGGAGCCCAGCTGTCCACACACTTCCAGCTGGGGGAGGAGCGAGCAACCATGGAGCCCATGCCAGCCGCTGCAGCCACCCACCTGCCCTCGCCCTGAGGAGGCAGCCTGCCAGCCGCCAGGCTGAGCTCGGCCACCAACTATCTGTGCAGCCCTGGCCCCAACTTGACCCCTCTGAGCCTCTGTTTCCCTATTTCCCCAGTTGCCTAGAAGGCAGTGAGCTCCCCACTTCCAATGACCTCGTTCTGTCCCAGGGAAGACCAGCTCTGCTGAGGAGGATGCTGAAATGGGGCATACTTCCTTGTCCCCAGGGGCCTGGGGACCCACCTTGGGGCCTGGGAAGGCCTCATTTTGCTTCAGTTTCACTGTAAGCTCCAGATACCCTGAGCAGCTGCCGATCTGCAAGGGCGGCTCTGGGGGTCCTTCCTGAGAGATGAGATATAGGAGAGGAAGGGTTGGAAAGACACAGTCAAGGTGGCACTAGCTGTAAAGAATCCACCTGCTGATGCAGGAGATGCAAGAGATGTGGCTTCAATCCCTGGATTGGGAAGATCCCCTGGAGGAGGAAATGGCAACCTGCTCCAATATTCTTGCTTGGAAAATTCTATGGAGAGGAGCCCGGCATGCTACAGTCTAAGGGACTGCAAAGCCGGACACAATGGAGCACGCACATGATCAGAAGGGGTGGAGAGGGGCAGGTGGGTCAAGGGCCATCAAGGACAGGGATTTGAAGGAGAAAGAGACTGTGAAGACCAGAGTCGGCCCACCTGTTGGGGGAGCTCCTCGAAGTGCAGGCGGACCCCCGCCAGCTGCAGCAGCTTGTGGAGGAAGGCAGGAGGCTGGTGCACATCCACTGGGGGCGCCTGGCTTGGGTCTCGGACCGCCTCATCGCAGTACTCCAGTCTGGGGAGTGGAGGATCAGGCAGTGCCTGGTCCACCGCGAGCTGGGGCCTCCCGCCACGCACCATATTTTAGAAGTCTGGGGGCAGAGACGTCTGGCCCGCAGAGCTACCGCATTGTAGCCAGGCCATCCTGGAACGCCACGGCCAGCTCTTGCTCCTCAAACCCTCAGCGTGTGACCTGATCCTGAGGGGCCCGGCTACCCTGGCCCTGCCCTACCTGGCCCCAGGACACCACTCCAGGCTCCCAGCACAGTCCACCTCCCTCTGCCACGGCCACAGCCCAGGCCCACTCAGACTTGCCCTGACACCTCCTGGGAGCCTGGGATGGGGAGGCAGGCAGGGCCAGAGCCATTCAGCAGCCCCTTGCTCCCCTCCCCATTCACACAGCCCACTGGCTGGGCCTGCCCCTACCTCTGTACGTGGACCTCCACTGCCACACCACGCTCCCCAGTGCCTGGCGAGTGCTCCACTCTCACGACAGTATCCAAGAAGGTCACCTTGATCCTTCGCAGTACTGAGGGGTTGGGGGGGGGGGGGTCTCAAGTCAGGCAGAGCAGTGAGGGCCAGTTTCCCTGCCAGGCAGCAGGGTGCTGCCTGAGGTCCTTGCGCTAAGGGCTGTGGAGGGGCCTGCTCACCAGTCTCGATGGTCTGGGCGAACATCTCCAATCCTTCCAGGGGCTGTGGTGGCTCAGAGGGCTCAGGCAGCCCGTCCCGCAGGCACTCCTGAGCCAGCTGCATGCTCGTGGTCATGCATGAGGCCCAGCTCTGTGAGTCGGCGGTCCCTGGACCTGCAGGTAGGCAGAGGGTCCCAGGGCAGGCAGACCTAGTCAGATCCTGGGTGCCCAGGCCCACTCCCACTCTCTGCTCCCTTTCTCCACCCCCCAACCGAGCTTCACCATGCTCTTACCTGGGCCCTGGCGGGGCTGTAAGGTGAGCTGGAGGCCTGACACGTGCACAGTGCAGTGGTCAGTGAGCAGGGCAGCCCAGGGCACGGCCACTTCAATGGAGCCCACAAAGCCTTCCACCAGCTCCAGTGGCGACTCCATAGACTCCAGTACCTCATTCACAGACTGGGCGCAAACAGCAGACAGAGCCAGCTCAGGGAGCTCCCAAACCCAGCTGTCTCCCTGACTACTGCACTCCTCACCAGGCTGTTCCACCTTGGAGAGCACCCTTGCTCTCCCATCCCTCCATGTGCTACTTACAAAATCCTACCTTTGCTCAACTGATCCCTACTCTTGGCTGCCCTATTACTGTACAGTCCAACACGCCCAGTCTTTCAAACCCGAGGAAGGGGGAGCTGAAGGAGGAAGAGGAGGGAGCCAGGCAGAGGGGATGGAAGGAAGAGCTCCAGGCATGGGAACAGCATGTACAAAGGCCTAGCTGAGAGTGTGGCAGCCCACGTTCACCTGGGCGAGCATGGGGTTTAAGGGGAGTGTCCGGGAGAGGCAGGCAGGGGCTGACCTGAGCTATAAGGGGACCCCCAACTCCACCTGGTGAAGCTGTGCCTCTCTCTGAGGCACAGGCTAGAGCCTCCCATTACAAATAGAGGAGCAGCCCCCTGCACCCGTCTGGGAGCTCCCCGGCGGCAGGAGCCCACCTGCCTTCTCGGTGTGACTCTAGGCGCTGTGTGGTGCCACCCAGAGAGGGCCTCAGTAAACCTTTGTGGGATCCATGAATAAAATACATGGCAGAACCAGAAGGTCAACAGAGATCAAGTCCAAATTCCTTACCCAGAGATTCACAGATGGGAAAACTTGAGGCCTAAACAGAAGGGACTCGTCTAGTCACCCAGTGTATGCTGGGAACTGAGACTGAGACCTGGGCTTCTCTCTTCCTCCGACTGCAGGGTCCCCAGGGACCAGGCTTCTCTGGGGGTCCACAAGGTAGGAGGTGCAGGCCTGGCAGCTTGGAGAAGGGTGGGCATATTGGGAAAGAACTTGCATTCCACCAGGGCTCAACTCCTCCCTGGAGGCCAGGAAGGATAGTAGCCTAGCTAGGAGCCAAGTCACTCCCCAGCCAGAGGGCAGGGCAGGTGGGAGTGTAGTGCAGCCTACAGGTTTGGGCCAGCCTAAGAGGCTGAGGTTAGAGGTTAGACAAGGTCTTCGGCACTGGGATTCACAGATAAGAAGTGTCACCAACTCTGGGCCTGGGGGTCTCCTCTGCTCCACATTTGCATAGGAAGGCCTGGTCTACCATAAAGCCCAACTCTTCTTGTCTAGACTGTATTGAGGTGAGGCACCCTGTCTGCTCCCCTAGAAAACTGAGAAGCCCCTGTCCTCATGGGGGCTTCCCTGGTAGCTCATTTGGTAAAGAATCCACCTGCAATTCGGGATACCCAGGTTCGATGGCACCCACTTCACTATTTTGCCTGGGAAATCCCACAGACAGAGCAGCCTGGCAGGCTACAGTCCATGGGGTCCCAAAGAGTAGGACACAACTTAGCGTCTAAATCACCAACCACGACCTGTCCCCTTGCCCAACCCTGTTGCTCTGGACTTGAGGGCTGACCCAGTGCCAGCCCTGGTCTTTTGCCTCTACCTGGAGGCTCCTTTGCAACTTCCCAGGTCAGCTGTACCTGTGAGTCACAGCTCTTCACCGCCCCCAGCCTCAGGCCTCTGACCCAGACCTTATTCCTCTCTGCTTGCCCAGAATCTCTCTCCTCTCTGCCTCAGGCCAGATCTCTCCACCTTTCCTCCAGGGCTTTCCTCTAGGTGATGCTAGATGCTGATGCCCAAGCCCCTCCCCAAACACCCATTTGGTCCATCCCACTCTCCCCAAAGCAGGAAGTAGGCAGCAGTGGCAGTCACACAAAGTGTTGATCAACAAGGGTGCTGACGCGGTTGTTGACATCCATATCCGGAGATGAACACCACCCACTGAGCCTGGGACGTGGGGTCAGGAGGTCAGGGCACCTTTCCCACAGGTGCCCACAGCAGGGTCCTGGACCCCTTCCAGACTTCCCCAACGAGCTGTATGTCCCAACTCTGTCACATTCCTGGCCTGGTCCCACCAGAGCCCCCTAGTTCTTGCGATCCCTCCTCACCTTCTCCTTAGCCCCTTGACACCACTCTCAACTCTGGCCCCCAATTTGATACACTTATCCTGGCATTCTGGAGAGAAGTGACATCCGGCTCCCAAGCCTCAGTTTCCCTTCCTTCGAAGAAGAGGCAGGGACCGTTTCCCATCTAGCTTCTGGCTCTGGAGGCGATTGGCTGGCGTCCCTCTGACCCCTGGAAAGGGCCGGACGCCCAAGGCCTCTCCACTCCGGTGCCTAGTCCCTTAGGTCGACCCTTTCGCAAGCAGCCTCAGGCCGCTGAGCCCCCGAATCTGACCCTTCCCGGGTTCGAGTCCTCACCCAGATCTCCAGATGTATATCCCGCAGGGCAACGCTGCCCTTGTACAGATCCAGGCTGAGCTGGTCCAGGCTGAGGTGCTCCTGGAAGAAGTGACCCAAGTAGTGGTGCAGCAAGTAGCGGCAAACCCGTTCTTTCACACAGTTCGACCACGGCCACAGCCATCGTGACATCTCGGGGACCGCCGGGCCCGGGCCGCCTCCACTCGCCGCCTGCCAGCGTTCCCCGTCCGGTTGCGCTGTTCACTAGAGCCCCCGGCTCACCCCGCCGCTTCTCTTAGCGCCAGGCCGCACCCCCGGACGCCCGGCCACGCCCCCCACGCGCGCTGCCATTGGTCAATGCAAAGGGCGAGGCCTAGTGATTGGCCGCGGGGGCGGAGCCTTCAGGCGCGAAAAAAGGACTGGGCTCCCAGTACGATATAGAGCTCACGATATTGATTTACGCTTGCGTATAAATTCTGTGTGGGTGGACCTTTAACCTCTCCTACGGGCTCCGGGAAGGCTGTAGCGCGAGGTGCCAGCCCTTCCAAGGAATGCGCATGTGCCGACTCGTCCAATTGGTACTTGAGGTAGTTGAGGATTTAAAGGGATAATGTCCCATTAAACTTCGTAAAAGCCTTCTAGAGGACTACAGTGTTAGAGCCCCAGCACTCATCTCTAGAAACAATTAAGTGAAAACATTTGCATTTTGAGCATTACTTTGCTAGCGTGTGAGATGCTTTTGAACTGTGGTGTTGGAGAAGACTCTGGAGGGTCCCTTGGACTGCAAAGAGATCAAACCAGTCAATCCTAAAGGAAATCAGTCCTGAATATTCATTGGAATATTAAAAGCGAAGAAGAACTAAAGAGCCTCTTAACGAAAGTGAAAGAGGAGAGTGAAAAAGTTGGCTTAAAACTCAACATTCAGAAAACTAAGATCATGGCATCTGGTCCCATCACTTCGTGACAAATAGATGGGGAAACAGTGGAAGCAGTGACAGACTTTATTTTTGGGGGCTCCAAAATCACTGCAGATGGTGGCTGCAGACATGAAATTAAAACACGCTTGCTCCTTGGAAGGAAAGTTATGACCAACCTAGACAGCATATTAAAAAGCAGAGACATTACTTTGTTAACAAAGGCCTGTCTAGTCAAAGCTATGGTTTTTCCAGTAGTCATGTATGGATGTGAAAGTTGGACTATAAAGAAAGCTGAGCACTGAAGAATTGATGCTTTTGAACTGTGGTGTTGGAGAAGACTCTTGAGACTCCCTTAGACTGCAAGGAGATCCAACCAGTCAATCCTAAAGGAAATAAATCCTGAATATTCATTGGAAGGACTGATGCTGAAGCTGAAACTCCAATACTTTGGCCACCTGATGCAAAGAACTGACTCATTGGAAAAGACCCTGATGCTGGGCAAGATTGAAGGCAGGAGGAGAAAGGGATGAAAGAGGATGAGATGGTTGGATGGCATCACCGACTCAGTGGACATGAGTTTGAGTAAATGCCAGGAGTTGGTGATGGACAAGGAGGCCTGGCATGCTGCAGTCATGGGGTTGCGAAGAGTCGGACACGACTGAGCGATTGAACTAAACTGAACTGATTCACTGGAAGAACTGATGCTAAAGCTGAAACTCCAATTCTTTGGCCACCTGATGCGAAAAACTGACTCATTGGAAAAGACTCTGATGCTGGGAAAGATTGAAGGCAGGAGGAGAAGAGGACAACAGAAGATGAGATGGTTGAATGGCATCACCGACTTGATGGACATAAATTTGAACAAGCTCTGGGAATTGGTGATGGACAGGGAAGCCTGGTGTGCTGCAGTCCATGGGGTCATAGAGAGTATGATACGACTGAGTGACTGAACTGAAGTGATTTGCATTTTGCAAAACACTTAACCTTTCTCTATCTGGTGCAACCCTCTAGTGTAGAGACTACTGTAACCATTTTATAGAAAAGGAAACAGATTTATAAAGGTTGCTATGAATGCCATAATGAAGGTCTCACCTGGAATGCTTGAGAGGAGATTAACGGATCTTCCCTTCTCTTTGTACTTGGTCAGGCCTCCAGCCCCTCTCCCTGTGATAATAATAATAATAACTTTTAGTCTCTAATCCTAAAATCCAATAAAGAATGGATTCTAACCCCCTTGAGCAAGGGTTTATTATTTTGTACAGCTCTTACTAAGAATGATTTTACATATTAGAATAATTGGAAATAACCAAAAGAAGAGTAAGATTTCATGACCTAATAGCGAATGAAATTCACATGTCCACAAATAAAGTTTTAGTGGAAGATATCTATGCTCATTTGATTAGGGCTGCTTACTTTTTTAAAATTTTAATGAATTAATTTGACTGTGTAGCTGCAGCATGTGGGGTCTTCCTTGTGTCATGCAGCCTACGGATTCTCTAGTTGCAGTGCAAGCTTAGTTGCTCCTCAGCATGTGGGATCTTAGTTCCCTGGCCAGGGATTGAACCTGTGTCCCCTGTATTGCAAGGCGAATTCTTAACCACTGGACTAGCAGGAAACTCCTTAGGGCTGCTTTCTTGCTACAGCAGAGTTGAGTACTTGAGACAGAGCCCTGTAAGGCCTGAAATATTTATTTTCTGGCCCTTTACAGAAAAATTTGCCCACTCTTGCCTTACAGGTTTGGTCACACAAGATCCCTTACATCATGATGACTTAAGAGATATTCACAGGTAATTATAATCTCATTTTAGCCTTACAAGAGAGATGAACTCTACTGAAATCTAAAACCAAAAGTTGGCCTGAAGCCCAAAGGTAAGGGATCTGGATTCCAATCCCAGCTCTGTGTAGCCTCAGGCAAGTCACTGCTCCTTTTGGTGAGCCTGTTTTAATCCCTTTAACCTGGGGTTGGGTTAGACAGCTTATTACCTGAAGAGACTGAAGAACAGCCTCTGAGAGAATTGTTTAGAAACACTAGGAAGGCCCCATTCTAGGAGGCAAGCTAATAAGATGCTCCTCAGAAAATGCTTGTAGAATGAATCAAGAGGTCTGCCTGACCCCCATGATAGGCCAGGAGCAGAGTTGTGTTCATCAAGTGTTTATTAAATTAATAATGAAAATAACAGGGCTTCCCTGGTGGTCTAGTGGCTAAGAATCTGCCTGCCAATGAAGAGAACAGGAGTTTGTTGACTAAAAAATAGCCAGAACCTAAAAATTAAGGTCCTCCTCTGAACAGCAAGGAGATCAAACCAGTCAATCCTAAAGGACATCAACCCTAAATATTCATTGGAAGGACTGGTGCTGAAGCTGAAGTGCCAATACTTTGGCCACCTGATGTGAAGACCCAACTCATTGGAAAAGACCCTGATGCTGGGAAAGATTCAAGGCAGGAGAAGGGGACGACAGAGGATGAGTTGGCTGGATGGCATCACTGACTCTGTGGACATGAGTTTGAGTAAACTCAGGAAGATAGTGATGTACAGAGAAGCTTGGCATGCTGCAGTCCATGGAGTCAGAGTTGGACATGATTTAGAGACTGGACAACAACAAAAATTGAGAGTCATGCTTTGTCTGGGAGGCAGCATTTCAGGTGACCCTGAGAGAGCTATTTTGAGGAGGTTGGGTTGATTGGGTGGAGGGAATCAGGTTAAACAGAAGTTTGCAACAAAGGGCAGATAGTCTGAACATAAAAAGTATTTTTGTGACTTAGAGAAAACCAGAGTTTCCAAGTTAAGGAATTAAGTGCTTTTCTTGGTATGGGAAGATGCAAGAGTCTGGCCTCACTGAAATCATCCCTTTCCTGTGCACCTCAGCCATCTGGGGCCAGTATCTTGTGCTTTTCACATCCTGAGTTCCTCAGTGCTCAGCGTGGGGTGCTGTAATCTGATGGCTGTTGTATCTCAGGTATTTTTCTCTTTCCTGAGTGCCCTTAGGGCTCAGGAATTCACATTTGGAGGCTGGGAGTTCTAATGACTGTGACATCCTTGTTGACGGACATGGCAGGAAATACTCCCATTTCTCAGGCTGGATTCCTGAGAAATCAGGGATGATCCCCATCAGGGAAGATCCCACATGCCGCGGAGGAACTAAGCCAGCGCACCACAATTACTGAGCCCATGCACTGCAACTACTGAAGCCTGAGATCTAGAACCCGTGCTCCACAACAAGAGGAGCCGCCACAATGAGAAGCCTGTGCACCGCAGTGCAGAGTAGCCCCCACTGGCCACAACTAGAGGAAGCCCATGGGGAGTAACAAAGACCCAGCACAGTAACAAAGAGCCCATCAGGCCCCTCTGTCCATGGAATTCTCCAGGCAAGAATACTGGAGTGTATCAGTTCAGTTCAGTCGCTCAGTCATGTCAGACTCTTTGCAGCCCCATGAACTGCAGCATGCCAGGCTTCCCTGTCCAACACCAGCTCCTGGAGCTTGCTCAAACTCATGTCCATCGAGTCGGTGATGCTATCCAACCATCTCATCCTCTGTCGTCCCCTTTCCCTCTTGCCTTGAATCTTTCCCAGCATCAGGGTCTTTTCCAATGGGTCATTTCTTCACATCAGGTGGCCCAAGTATTGGAGTTTCAGCTTCAGCATCAGTCCTTCCAATGAATATTCAGGACTGATTTGCTTTAGGATTGACTCTTTTGATCTCCTTGCAGTTCAAGGGATTCTCAGGAGTCCTCTCCAACACCACAGTTCAAAAGCATCAATTCTTCAGCGCTGTTTTCTTTATAGTCCAACTCTCACATCCATACATGACTACTGGAAAAACCATAGCTTTGACTAGACTGGCCTTTGTTGGTAAAGTAATGTCTCTGCTTTTTAATACGCTGTCTAGGTTTGTCATAGTGTTTCTTCCAAGGAGCAAACGTCTTTTAATTTCATGTCTGCAGCCACCATCTGCAGTGATTGTGGAGCCCAAGAAAATAAAGTCTGTCACTGCTTCCACTGTTTCCCCATTTATTTGCCATGAAGTGATGGGACCAGATGTCATGATCTTACTTTTCTGAATGTTGAGTTTTAAGCCAACTTTTTCACTCTCCTCTTTCACTTTTATCAAGAAGCTCTTTATTGACTCTTCACCTTCTGCCATAAGGGTGGTGTCATCTGCATATCTGAGGTTATGGATATTTCTCCCTTCAATTTTAATTTCAGCTTGTGCTTCATCCAGCCCAGCATTTTGCATGAGGTGCTCTGCGCATAAGTTAAATAAGCAAGGTGACGATATAAGCCCTGGCATACTCCCTTCCCACTGGAGTGGGTAGCCTTTCCCTTCTCTGGGTGATCTTCCCCACCCATGGATTGAACCTGGGTCTCCTGAATTGCAGACAGATTCTTTATCATCTTAGCCACCAGGGAAGCCCAAATAAATAAATAAATCTTAAAAAAAAAAGACACTATGAACTGAGCCCATGTGATGTCTGGACCTTGGGCTTGTCACTTTACAGGCATGACCTCATCTCCTCTTCACCGCAAAGGCTCATGAGGGAGGCACTTATGGAAACAGGAGGGGAGCGGGGCAGGGCACAACTTTTGAAAAAATGACATAGCATGAGGACACAACATAAACTGATGGGAATCATATGGGTCCAAGATGGCAGACAAGTCAACTTCACAAGATCTTGATCATCGATCAGCGAAATGACACACCAAGAGGCACCATGACAATTCCAACCCACCATCAAAAGACCACAAAGTGGCCCAATTCCTGGAACTCTCTACTCCTTCCCTGAAATAGTTGGAATCATCCTCCCAGTCATTAACCTATGAAATTGAAACTGAAAAAAAACTGAAAGTGTTGGTCGCTGAGTCATGTCTGACTCTTCGAGACCCCATGGACTCTATATAACTCGCCAGGCTCCTCTGTGCATGGAATTCTCTAGGCAAGAATACTGGAGTGGGTTGCCATTGCCTGCTCCAGGGGGTCTTCCTGACCCAGGGATCATATTCAGGTCTCCTGAATCGCAGGCAGATTCTTTACCACCTGAGCCCCTATTAAGCCCATAAAAGCTATTTTGAGGCCACTGTATTCACCCTCTGATAGCCCACACTCTATCTGTAGTGTGTTTCTCTCTGAATAAACCCACTTCTTATCTATCACTTTGTCTCTCACTGAACTGTTTCTGTGATGAGACATCAAGAACCTGAGCTTCACTAGGTTCTGAAAGCAGGTACTGTGGGTTTTGGCTGGGTTTGAGTCCCAGCCACATGCGTTAAGAGTCCCAGGCAGGGTTTAGGCTGGGTTTGAATTCCAGCGCATGGGGTCAGGACCTGCCCTAAGGTAAATGGTTTCAGTTTCAGGATGATTCAAGTGCATTACATTTATCGTACACTTGATTTCTATTATGATTACATCCACTCCACCTCAGATGATTAGGCATTAGATCCCAGAAGTGGAGGTTCCCTATTCTAGACAATACAGAATGAGCACCACAGAAATCCAACAAATACAGTGGCCCTGGGCAGTGAACAACTGGATCCCAGAGAACTCAAGGGGCCTGGGGAAGCATGGGGCCAGGTCACCTCCCCATAGAAAGAAAAGACAGAATACCAGGCTTTGGGGGGCTTCTTGTACACAAGATATGTGGGAACTTGTCAGACAAACAAGGTGCTGTAGATCTCAGGGGTCCTGGGGGAAGGTTCTCCCTTAGATAGGAATGGTCCACCCAGAAGAAGCCCCTCACTTGGATCAAGATAGGTGTAAAAGTGATCAATGAAGGTGGCCAGGGGGATGGTTTTTGACTTAGCCGAGGGGGAGGGCCTGGATTTTGCATTTTGTCTAAATTGTGTTAAAATAGAGACTGCTCAGTGGTCCTTCAAGAGGTTCTTTAGTTCCTCTTCACTTTCTGCCATTAGGGTGGTGTCATCTGCGTGTCTGAGGTTACTGATATTTCTCCTGGCAATCTTGATTCCCGCGACTGAATGACAATAGTTGGTCCAGTGACTAAGACTCCATGCTCCCAATGCAGGAGGCCCAGGTTGTATCCCTGGGCAAGGAACTGGATTCCACATGCCACATCTAAGAGTTCGCCTGCTGCAACTAAAAAACACAGAAGGGTCCTGCATACCACAACTAAGACCTGACACAGCCAAATAAATGAATATAAACATTAAATTGTGGTAAAATATACATAATAAATTTTACCATTTCTACAAGTACAGTTTAGTAGTGCTAAGTATATTCACCTTTGTTGTAGTTCAGTCGCTCAGTCATGTCCGACTCTTTGCCACCCCATGGACTGCAGCACACCAGACTTCTCTGTCCTTCATGGTCTCCCGGAGTTTGCTCAAATTCACATCCATTGAGTCGATGATACCATCCAACCATCTCATCCTTTGTTGTCCCCTTCTCCTTCTAACCTCCTCAGTCTTTCCCAGTATAAGGGTCTTTTCCAGTGAGTTGACTCTTCACATCAGGTGACCAAAGTACTGGAGCTTCAGCTTCAGCAGCAGTCCTTCAAACAAATATGCAGGGTTGTTGTCCTTTAGGATTGACTGGTTTGATTTCCTTGCTGTCCAAGGGACTCCCAAGAGTCTTCTCCACCACCGCAGTTTGAAAGTATCAATTCTTTAGTGCTAAGCCTTCTTTATGGTCCAATTTTCACATCCATACATGACTACTGGAAAAACCATAGCTTTGATTAGATGGATCTTTTGTCTGCAAAGTCATGTCTCTCTTTGCTTTTTAACATGCCCTCTAGGTTGGTCATAACTTTTCTTCCAAGGAGCAAGTCTCTTTTAATTTCATGGCTCCGGTCACCATCTGCAGTGATTTTGGAGCCCAAGAAAATAAAGTCTGTCACTGTCTGCATTGTTTCTCCATCTATTTGCCATGAAGTGATAGGACCATATGCCATGATCTTAGTTTTTTGAATGTGGAGTTTTAAGCCAGCTTCTTCACTCTCCTCTTTTACCTTCAAATCAAGAGGCTCTTAAGTTCCTCTTTGCTTTCTGCCATTAGGGTGGTGTCATCTGAATATCTGAGGTTATTGATATTCCTCCTGGAAATTTTGATTCCAGCTTGAGCTTCTTCTAGCCCAGCATTTCTCCTGATGTACTCTGCATATAAGTTAAAAAAGCAGAATGACAACACACAGCTTTGATGTACTCTTTCCCCAATTCTGAACTAAGTCCGTTGTTCCATGTCTGGTTCTAACTGTTGCTTCTTGACCTACATACATGTTTCTCAGGAGGCAGGTAAGGTGGTCTGGTACTTCCGTCTCTAAGAATTTCCCATAGTTTGTTGTGATTCACACAGTCAAACACTTCAGTGTAGTCAATGAAGCAGAAGTAGATATACTTCTGGAACTCTCTTGCTTTTTCTATGATCCAACGGATGTTAGCAATTTGATCTCTGGTTCCTCTCCCTTTTCTAAATCCAACTTGAACATCTGGAAGGTCTCAGTTCACACACTGTTGAAGCCTAACTTGAAGGATTTTGAGCATCACCTTCCTGGCACGTGAAATGAGCACAATTGTGCAGTTGTGTGAACATTCTTTGGTATTACCTTTCTTAGGGATTGGAATAAAAACTGACCTTTTTCAGTCCTGTGGCCACTGCTGAGTTTTCCAAATCTGCTAGCATATTGAGTGCAGCACTTTAACAACACCATCTTTTAGGATTTGAAATAGCTCAGCTGGAATTCCATCACCTCCACTAGCTTTGTTCATAGTAATGCTTCCTAAGGTCCACTTGATTTCACACTCCAGACACACCTAGGATGTCTGGCTCTAGGTGAGTGATCACACCATCACGGTTACATTGTTGTACAGCTAATCTCCTGAACCTTTCATCTTGCAAAACCGATATTCTATACTCGTTAAACAGCAACACCAAAATGAGTGAATTTTGTGGTATGTTAATGATATCTCAATAAAGATGATTTAAAAAACAATTTTCAGGCTTCCTTGGTGGCTCAGTGCTAAAGAATCTCCCTGCCAGTGCAGGAGACATCAGTTCAATCCCTGATTCAGGAAAAGTCCACATGCCTTGAAGCAACTAAGCTCTGTGCACCACAACCATTGAGCCTGCGCTCTCGAGCCTGGGAACCTCAACTGCTGAGCCCATGTACCACAACTACTGATGCCCTTGCTCTAGGGTCTGTGCTCCGCAACAAGAGAAGCCACCGCAATAAGAAGCCTTTGCACAGAAACTATTAATAGAGTTAGCCCCTGCTTGCGACAACTAAAGAAAAGCCTGCACAGCAAGGAAGACTCAGGATAACTGAAAATAAATAAATATTAAGAAATTATTAAAAAAGTATTTTTCAACTCTTCAAGCGCCATGTAACATTGGATCTATTTTGAGACACAGTTCAAAGGCTATTTCTTGCAGGGAATCTTGTGTGTGTCTTCTACTCTTCAGTGCCCTGGTCCTCAGTCTGAGGGTTTCACAAAGCACCAACTACCCATGGCCCCTCTGGCCTGGAGACCCTCAGAGTCCAGAGCACTAGCCCCGGGACCTGGGCTGGAGGGCTGGAGCTGGTGCGCTCCTGACTTAGGCTGGGAGGTGGGAGCCTGGGCCGCGGTCCCGGACTTTGATGGTAGAGTATGTAACCTTGGACAAAGCGCTTCTCTCTGCTCCTCATGGTCCTCATCTGGTTGTAGAAGGTTTGGTGGGCCTGCCCTTCCCCAGCTTTTTCTGTAGGAGTGCTGGAGAAGCTTCATCTCCTGAGCCTGGGAGACGGGCAAGGAGGAGAGTATGGGCCTCCATTTGACAGATGAGGTCGCAAGGGCCAGACTGGATCTCAGCCTGGCTAAACTGCAGCCTTTGCTTTTCATTGCTCCGGTAGGTGGGCACCCTTTGGTCACTCAGGCCCCCTCTGCAGCAGGCAAGGTGGCTGGGTGGTTCCAAGGCAGCAGAGTGGCCAGCAAGGCCTAGGGCAAGGTGAGGAAAACTCTGAAAAGGACCCCAGCCCCTCCCTGACTTCACTGCCAGGTTTCATTGCCCGCTCCTGGTGCTGCATGGACCAGTTGTTCATTTGGGCCAAACTTCTGGGTGGAGATTTTGCAGTATAGCATAGCGGCTGGAGTCCAGGGAAATGAAGGGTGTTGGGGTCCAGGGTGCCAGGAAAGGGACCCAGGACTACAAGCTGGGAACTTTTGGCAGGATGCCAAACTCTTGGAATTTTACCTGTGTCTTGGATTCCCTGCAGCAGGGTTTTGAACAAGAGACCCCAAGAGCACATCTTAGGTCCCAGAGAGGCTGGGAGTTCCATCCAGGGAGGCTAGCTTGCTGGGGTGGTGTGGCAGCACCAGGGAGCACCTCCAGCTCTGATGCTTTGCCACTCCTAGGCTGGCCCTTTAAACCCAGACCATGATGTCACCTTAGACAGCAAGGGACGGGAGGGGGACTGCAGGCTGAGGAAGGACTTCATTTCCCAGCAGCCTTGGGTGCACCACACCCCTCCCAGCAGGCACTGGCTCCCTGCAGACTATTAACCAGTCCAGTGCCATTTTCTACTGGGGTTTTTAAGTGTCCAGCCATTCTGGAGTGAGAGTAGCATTCCCTTGTGGGTAGAATGCCTGGGGCACAGACGGAGCAGGTCAAATCTTTGGGTGTGACAGAGGATTGGGCCTCTTTGCTGCCAGAGTCCTGGCATTGCCCCCAGCTTCCTGGTGCAGACTCCTGAGTCTTCTTCTCTCCCTATGCAGTCTCCCTTCCAGGGCCCAGGGGCCCAGCCCCAGTTGGACCCTGTCCCACTCCGCTTCAGTCTTGTCCCCTGGTGCTTGCAGCGATCACCCCTTCGGTCAGGCAGTCGCTTTAATTGGTGCAGGGACTACATCTCCCAGCTGCCCCCGGCGGGAACTTCCTGACGCAGCCCCCCTCCCCCGCCCCCCAAGCCCGCGGGGATGTGCGGGCCGACTTGGGGAGGTGACTTGATGTCATCGTGAGAAGCTGGGCGGCGGGTGCCGGTGCGCACAGAGCCGGGCTCTCGCGGTGCCGCGCGGGTCGGGTCCCCTGACTTAAGGAGAGGTCTGCGCGCTGCCCCAGCCAGCCCGGAGCCCGCCGGGCGCTCGCGCCCCGACCCGGGGCTAGTTGGGGGCATGCTTCGGCCCCCCCGGAGCCGGAGAGAGAACCCAGGAGCGCCGCCGCCCAGCGCCAGCGCCCTGAACCGAACCGCTGTGAAGGAGCCCTGAGCAGCTGCTCCCCTCCCCACAGGCAGCCCCTGGAGGGCCCGCGACCGAAGTCTGGGCATCTGAGAAGTGAGTGTCCCCCCCATTGGGGGGTTGATGAGATTTGGGGGTGAGGAAGGAGAAACTGAGGTTGAGGAGAGCCCCGGGTTGTAGGAGGGGGGGTGGCATGGGGATAGGGCCCCCATTCTTGGAAGAGTCCCTGCTGACTCTGATTGGTGGAGCAGGAACCAGGTCCCCATTCTGATAGGGGCCAGGGATGAGGGCCGAGGTCCCCCACGAGATAGGGTCTGGCTTGGGGGGAGAGGCCCTATTTTGAGGGGGTTGTTTTGGAACCTGGGGCCTTTACATCTGGGAGAAGGGAGGCACCTGCAGCTCGTTTAGGGTCTGGGCCAGGGTCGGAGGGCAGGAAGACAGGCTGTCAGTGGCAGCCCCACAGGCTGGGCTGTCCTGAAAGAACTGACAGGCTCTCTGTCTGTTTCTTGCTGACCTCTCTGCTCTGACTTCTTTTTCAAAAGAGCCAGGCTGGGAACCCTAGCTGGACTCTTCGGACCCTCAGGAAGGACCTGAAACCTGAGCCATCCTCCTCTCTACTGCACTTGCCCCCCAGGACTGGGCGGTTGCCAAAGGTCCTGGGGGGGGCGCCCAGGACTGTGGTTGTGCCCACCCCACCCCCCCGACGTCCCCGGCACACAGGATGGGCCCAAGTTAGTCAACCCAGCCTCACTCAGCATTCTACAGGCCCAGAGGGAACCTCAGGGGCTCTGAAGGCTTGACCCACCACCCAGCCGCCATGGAGACCAAGTTGCCCCCAGCGAGCACCCCCACCAGCCCCTCTTCCCCGGGGCTGTCCCCTGTGCCCCCACCCGACAAGGTGGACGGCTTCTCCCGCCGTTCCCTCCGCAGGGCCCGGCCCCGGCGGTCCCACAGCTCCTCTCAGTTCCGCTATCAGAGCAACCAGCAAGAACTCACTCCACTGCCCCTGCTCAAAGGTGAGCCCGGCTGCTGGCTGCGAGGGGACCTGAGTCCTGGAGTGGGCCGGCGAGCCTTGGGGGTGGGGGAGTGAGAAGCAGCTGGCAGCTGTGACCCGTCGGAGTCTGGATGGCCTCTTTCGAGCAGGGGACTCCACCACCTGAGCTGGCCCCCACCCCCAGCCCTCTCGCCCTCTGTGCTGACGCATGGCCTGACTGGCCTGTCATGCTCGGAGGTGGGGCCTCTGGGAGCGGTGCCACCCCGGGGGGCAGACCAGGGCTAAGGGTGGGGCCTGCAGCCTGGGCTCCAGGAAGCCGCTAGCAGCCTGGCTGCTGCCAGGGTCCTGGAGCAGGTGCCCAGCATGGCTCCCTGCAATCACGGTGTGGCCCCCCCACCTCTGGGTACAGGGCCCCACTAGCTGAGGCAGAGGGCACCCAGGAGGCTCCTAGTCCTGGCTCTGCCCCCCACTTCTGGCTCTTAGAACAGAGTGCTACCTAGGAGAGGGAGGCCGTGGCTGTTTGGGGCACCTGTGGAAGGCCCAGGCATCCAGGGTCTGTGACCATGCTTTCCAGTCAGGCCGTCATGTTCTCCGGGCCTCAGTTAGGATGAAGAGATGAAGCTCCTTTACGTCACAAGAATGGAGGATGGGACAGAAGTGGTTTACTTTCTGCAATGAGTAGGATATGGCCCAGAAGCATGGGGCATGGGAGCAGAGGAGCCTGCCCTAGGGATTAGGAAGGCCCACTCCTGCCCAGAGCCGCAGCAGCTGGGGCCCAGGCTCAGACCCCTCCTCCCTCCCCAGATGTGCCAGCCTCTGAGCTGCATGAGCTGCTGAGCCGGAAGCTGGCCCAGTGTGGGGTGATGTTTGACTTCTTGGACTGTGTGGCTGACCTGAAGGGGAAGGAGGTGAAGCGGGCGGCGCTCAATGAGCTGGTGGAGTGCGTGGGGAGCACCCGGGGGGTCCTCATTGAGCCTGTCTACCCAGACATCATCCGCATGGTGAGCACCTGGCACAGGGCTTGTGCACATGGGAACCCTACTGCCTGCCTGCGGAGCTCCCAGGCAGAGAATAAACCCATACTCTTTGGCTTGGCCTTAGGGCCCACGTCTTCCCCCCGACCCATCTCCCAGCCTGACTCTTGCCCAGCACCCTGCCGGTGTAGGTCACTCAGTGCCCCGGGCTTGTCCCACCCTGCCCTTTTGCTCACGCGCTCCTGAGGCCTGGTGTGCATTCCCCACATTCCTAGTCACCATGGCCTAGCCCAGCTGCTGCCTCTTCCATGAAGCCTCCCTCAGTACCCAAACTAGAAATCTCCCTTTTGTTTCTTAGAAGGTCCGTAGACCTTACCGTTTTCCATCTTGTCTTTCCTGCTGAACTGCACCTGATAGAGGGTGGGGATGTGTCTCATCTGCCCCTCAGTCCCCAACCCCAAGCCCAGGTTTTCCATGAACTAGATGTTCAGGTAATGATTGCAAAGGAGTGAAATGCTTGCTGAGGCAGGTGCTGAGGCCTGTTAAACTTTGGATGAGGGATGTCCTAGCTTCTGCCTCAGAGGGTTCTTCCCTAAAGAGTCCTGACCTGCCCCTCAGATCTCAGTGAATATCTTTCGGACGCTGCCGCCCAGTGAGAACCCTGAATTTGACCCTGAAGAGGATGAGCCCAACCTTGAGCCTTCATGGCCACATCTTCAGGTAGGAGGGCTAGGGAAGACAGGGATATGAGTTGCAGAAGAGACCAGAGGAGGAGGTAGAGGGTTTCCTGAGGTCCTGGACTGTTGGCTGAGGGCCACAGGACAGGATGAAGGGGGAGGCTGTTCCTGAACTCACCATGTCGTCTGTCCCCTCTTCCAGCTGGTTTATGAGTTTTTCCTGCGTTTCTTGGAGAGCCCAGACTTCCAGCCTTCTGTGGCCAAGAGATACGTGGATCAAAAGTTTGTCCTGATGGTGAAGTGGGGAACCCAGGCTGGGTGGTGTCATGGGGCAGGGGCAGGCTCTCTGTGGGGGTGTGGGGATAGGACAGAAGTAGCCTGGCTTGGTCTCTTTCCTAACCTCTGATCCTGGCTCTCACAGCTCCTAGAGCTGTTTGATAGTGAGGACCCCCGGGAGCGTGAGTACCTCAAAACCATCTTGCACCGAGTCTACGGCAAGTTCCTGGGACTCCGGGCCTACATCCGCAAACAGTGCAGCCATATCTTCCTCCGGTGGGTGCCTGCTGCCTGCCCAGCGGACACCTGGGGAGGGAATGGGGAGAGCTGTGGGAAGAAGACGACAGGGGCAAAGGCTTTTGGGCTGGGGGCCCTGTAGAACTATGGTTTATCGAGTTTTTTCTTGGCAGCATGTGACATAGTACAGCTTATACAAATCCTATGAGATCAACAGAGAAAGGGTATTTATTTCCGTTTGACAGATGAGAAAATAGAGGCCGAGAGATGAAATGGTTTGCAGGGACGAGGTCAGTTCAGGGGGCCTTGGATCTAAATCTTCTGATCTTTGTCATACCAGGCCATAGGACCCAAAGAAAGGGATCCTTTCTGTAAATATGTATTGAGCACCAAAGCCTACTTGGCATCAGGGGCCCATATGGTCTTGTAGTTGAGACTGGCTCTTGAGCTCGATGGCCTGTGTTTGAGCTTGGTTCAAATATTTAGGTGAACTTGGGCAAAGTATTTAAGCTCTTTCCTAGCTTCCTTGTCTCTAAAATGGGAATGATAACGATACTAACACAGAGACCGTTGTGAAGATGAAATGAGGCAATGCCTCGACTCACTATAGCTCCTGGACCAAGGCTAGAACTCGGAAACCTTAGCTCTTATTGTTATTAGCTACAAAATAGGTGAGGAATGATCCCTGTCCTCCAGGAGCTCAGTGTATTAGATCCCTTGCTTATTAACTTTAGGGCAAGTTTGATTGAGCTGCTGAGCCCTGATTTCTTCATCTGTGGATCTAATAAGCTCTACCTCTTGGGATAATTTTGAGAAATACATAGCACAGAATACATAGCTCTGTCATTCTTTTGGTTGATTGGCGTGAAGAGTGAAGGACTCAAGCTGAGTGCCTGTGGACTGGATGGGGACCCGGAAATGAGAGTTAGGGTCTAGCAGACGGTGCTTCACAGAATAGAGGTTTGACCTGGGACCCAGAGTGGCACTGGTGGCTGGGCTGAGAGGGTGATACAGAGGTGGGTGTGGATCTCAGTGGGGCCTGGTTTGGGGTTTGGGGAAGAGAGCACAGCCTCTGGGTTGGGAGAGAGCTGGGTTGACGTGCGGGGCTGTGGTGGGTAGGCAGGGTGGCCGAGAGGAGGGTTGGGCCTGCTCCGATTGCCTTGAACTCTCGTGCATCCTTCTCTTCCTCTCAAAGGTTCATCTATGAATTTGAGCACTTCAATGGCGTTGCTGAGCTGCTGGAGATCTTAGGAAGGTGACTCTCTCTGGGCCTCAGCTGGAGCATCTGGAGGATTCTGGGAGGAGGGACAGAGGCCCAGTCATCCCAACCCTCTTCATCTCTTCTGTCCCCTCCTCAGCATCATCAATGGCTTTGCGCTGCCCCTGAAGACCGAGCACAAGCAGTTCCTGGTTCGAGTCCTGATTCCCCTGCACTCTGTCAAGTCGCTATCTGTCTTTCATGCCCAGGTAAGGCCCAGGCCTGGCCCTGCCATGGCAGAGAGGTCCTGAGAGTCAGGGCAGCCACCTGGACTGGCAGGGTCAGCCTGACTCTCTGACTCCAGGCACACTAAAGCATGAACTCATGGGATCCTCTCTCACCTTTCTCTTGACTAATTCTCTTCCATCATCTACCTTACAGAATCCCCACAATCCTTTCAGGCCGATCTTAGACATCAGCTCTCTGAAGGTTTCCCAGCCCCCTCCCTCTTAACCTGCTCTGGGCAGGATTAAGCTCTCCTCTTTCTATATTCCTGTAGATCACGATACAGATTTCGGTTATGGAACCTTTTATAAAATTTATAAGGACTAGTTTGCTGAATGTTTCCCCTCTAGGATCACTGTTGTATCCCTACACATCAAACATGGTGCCTGGTATGTCCTAGGTGGTCAGTAAATGCTTGATGAATGAGCGAAGAGTAAATGAGCAAATATCTGGTGTCCTGTCCTGGTCCCCTCCTGACCCCTGTCCTCTTTCTCTCTACCCACCCCTACGCCACCCTACCCCTGCTCCCCTGCAGCTGGCATACTGTGTGGTGCAGTTCCTGGAGAAGGATGCAACCCTGACGGAGCACGTGAGTACCTTTGCCGCGTGTGCTAAATTGCTTCAGTCTTGTCCGACTGTTTGCAGCCCTATAGGCTATAGCCTGCCAGGCTCCTCTGTCCTTGGGATTCTCCAGGCAAGAATCCTGGAGTGGGTTGCCGTGCCCTCCTCCAAGGGATCTTCTCAACCCAGGGATTGAACCCACATCTTGTGTGTCTCCTGCATTGCCTGTGGATTCTTTACCACTGAGCCACCAGGGAAGCCCTCAAGTACCTCTGGCGGGGAGGAAGCCTGGTGTCCTGGCAGGCCACCCTGGGGGCCAACCCTGGCAGGCCTGACTCCTTTCTGCCTCAAAACTCCTACAGGTGATCCGGGGGCTGCTTAAATACTGGCCAAAAACCTGTACCCAGAAAGAGGTATGAAGAAGGGCTCTGATGTCCACTGCAGGGAGGCTGGGAAGGCTTGGCTTCCAAAAGGCAGTCGGGTGTGTGTCGGGGGAACCACCGCCCCTGTGTCCCTGCCTCCACTCCAGGTGATGTTTCTGGGGGAGATGGAGGAGATTCTGGATGTTATCGAGCCCTCTCAGTTCGTGAAGATCCAGGAGCCCCTCTTCAAGCAGGTGGCCCGCTGTGTGTCCAGCCCCCACTTCCAGGTATGGGTGGGCTGAGAGCCAGGGTATGGACTGGAAGGTTGGCAGGCTGACCTCACACAGCTTCCTCTGCCCTCAGTTTCTCCTCTGGACCTTCCTGGGTCTGATAATGTGGAGATGCTGGACTCAGAGTCAGGAGACCTCCCAGTGGCTGAGGAGAGTTGAGCAAATCACTTTACCACTCTGAGTTGGATTAAGCTTCCTTATCTGTAGGATGGCCAACTGGGTGGGGAAGAGAACTGAAGAGATGGTAGCATAAGCAGATCTGGTAAACTGAAATGGATGTTTACCAAATGTCCATGGATGGGGTGGATGGCTGTCGTCACTTTCCCTCTGTCTTAGTGGCCTTAAATTTCATTAGCCTCACAGAAACCAGCAAGGCTTCCCCACTCCATCCAGGCTGGATGTAACCGGTGTTCTCCTACATGTGTATGCAGACTTCCTCTCATTTTTATGAGCCATAACCTGGGGGTTGTCAAGTTTTTCCTCACAGTGACTCTGGCACTTCAGTTTTACTAAATACCTCATATGATTCTTATAACAGCTGTATGGAGGTAGCTATTATTAGCCCCAATTTGCATATTTGAAAACTGAGGCTGAGGGGTAAATTGCCTTTCCCAAAGTCATGTGGCCAGTGTGTAGTGGAGCCCGGATCCACCTTTGAGCAGTGAACTCCAAATCCAATGTTCTTTGCACCTCACCACGTTGGTCAGATGAACCCTGAAGATGGGGTGTAAGGAGGACAGCGTGCCCTGGGTTTGGGGCTGGGTCTGGATTCCAGGATGGGCACCCGCAAGGAAGCCACTGAGGCGCTTACTCTGCCGTCTCACTGCCCCAGGTTGCAGAGCGGGCTCTGTATTTCTGGAACAATGAGTATATCCTGAGCCTCATTGAGGACAATTGCCACACTGTGCTGCCTGCTGTGTTTGGGACCCTCTACCAAGTCTCCAAGGAGCACTGGAATCAGTGAGTGCCCAGGCTTTGACTTGACCCACAGAGGCTGGGGCAGGGCCAGCCAGTCCAGAACTGGGGTTACTCCTAGCTGGAGAGGATCAGGGAGGCATCTGAAGGTGGTGGAGGGGTGGTGAAAGGGGAAGGAGGAGGGTGGTGCTTGCGGTGTTCAGGGCTGCAGGCTGTGTTTGAGACACGGAGATAGGCAGAATGCTGGAGAGGGAGGTGGGACCCAACTGAAATTGCTCTCATCTCTCACCTCGTCCTTGTCCCTGCCAAGAACCATTGTATCTCTGATCTACAATGTGCTCAAGACCTTCATGGAGATGAATGGGAAGCTGTTTGATGAGCTCACAGCCTCCTACAAGCTGGAAAAGCAGCAGTGAGTGCTGAGAGGCTGGGCATGGAAGGAGAGGGGAGACAAGCAGGAAGAGGACCAGCTCCTAAGGGTTGGAGGGAACCTAAAAGGATAACCCATATCCCACCTGGTCAGATGTTTGAAGTCCCTCCCCACGGTCTTGTCACGTGCTGGGCCATCTGTGCGCAGCTATCCACTGCATCCTCCAATTACCCTCCCAAGTACTTCCTCCTGGTATAGAGGTTCCTACTTGCCTGGTGGCTCAGCTGTAAAGAATCTGCCTGCCAGTGCAGGAGATGCAGGTTTGATCCCTGGGTCAGATAGATCCCCTGGAGAAGGAAATAGCTACCCACTGCAGTACTGCTGCCTGGAAAATCCCACGGATAGGGAAGCCTGGTGAGTTACAGTCCATGGGAAGAGTGGGACATGACTTAGCAGCTAAACAACACCGTAACAGCAGCCCCTCAGACGGGGCCTCTCCGGGCCAGGCTGCTCCGTCCACTCCATGACGGTGGGCTGGGGCCCGGCTACCCTCAGTGTTTTCTCCCCAGGTGGAAGGTCCCCACTGAGTCTCTTTGCAGGTGGGCTGGTGGTGAGGGAGTTAGGCTGCAGCTGGAGCTCCAGGAAGGGGAACTGCCTCTCCCTCTCTCCCCAGGGAGCAGCAGAAGGCCCGGGAACGTCAGGAGCTGTGGCAAGGCCTGGAGGAGCTACGGCTACGCCGGTTACAGGGGACCCAGGGGGCCAAAGAGGCCCCTCTCCAGCGGCTTACACCCCAGGTCACTGGTGGAGGTCAGAGCTAAAGATCCCCAGAAGGGGAGGAGCTAAACCCAGAGCTGTCAGTCCCTCCATCCTCCCTCCTGCCCAGGGGCCCAGAGAGATACACACCTACTCCTGGCCTTGCCAGTGGGGGCTTGGAGGGCTCCCCGCCTGGCCCAGCGTGGGCAGTTTCCTCTGGGGGGAGAGGAGGAGAGATGGTGGTCCTGGCAACAGAACTCTCAGTCCTGGTAGGACTGGACCAGGGTGTGCTTGATCAGGAAGCGGCCAACAGGGACCTGCCCTGCCCAACAAAGCTGGGCTCCAGACTGCAGGCAGGTTCCCAGCCCCCGCTCCCAGCCTAGGGCAAGGGGACGCAGCCTCTCGCCTGCTCCACCTTGTGCCAGCGCGAGGTCCTTCCTCACCCCACCATGGGATCCATGGTCTATTTATTCTCCCCCAGCTCCCCTGCAACACAGACATTACCCTGGGCCTGGGGCACCCTCCTCCCCTCCCGTCCCTGGCCCTGTACATCCTTGTCCCCTTTTTATTTATTGGGCAGGGGGAGGGGTAAGGGCACAGGCAGAAGATTCCCTGTGTCCTGGGACAAGGGGGGTGGTCACAGTAACCACGGTCTGTCCCCCTTTCCATGGCTGGGGGTAGATTTAATAAAGAGAGGAACTCACGATCTGCTTGCTTTATTTAGGGGTAGGGAGAAGGGGGAGGTGAACTGATGAAGGACTGGTTCAGAAGCCAGGCAGAGGTGGGGAAGAGGCAGAAAGGCCCTCTTCTCAGTGGGTTGGACCTGTTATCCTTACTGAGGTTCAGGATATATAGGATATACTCCAACTCTAAAGCCTGTGACCAAGGGGAGGGGGACGGGGGGAGGATGGGCTAGAAGCGTGAGAGGCGACACATGTCACACTGGCAGGCCCTGGCCGTGAAGATCTCCAGCTCCTCCTTCCGGTCCCCCCCACAGTGCAGCTGCACCTTCACCTGTAGGAGAGGTGGGTGTCTGTTCCAGGCTCCTTTCTCAGGCCACCTTAGAGCCCTGCCTCCTCTGCCTCCACAACCCCAGCGAGCCACTGCTGCACTCAGCCCCCTCACCTTCCTCAGGCCGCTGATGGTACAGCACTGAGACACGGAGGTGATGTTATGTCGATAACCACTGGCCACCAGCACGGAGTACCGGGAAGGGAAGGCGCTGGACTCGCAGTGGCCCACACAGGCCTGGGCGACATGGGAGCCCTGGCAGGTGCCTTGGCGGTCACTGCGCACCGTCACGTTGAAGGCTAGAAGGAAACGGGAGTGGGAGATGGTGCCTTGGCGAAGGCTTGCCCAGCGCCTGTCGCCTCAGCCTCACTGGGTCCCTCAGGGTGCTGCCTGCCCCGCCTTGGTCCAATCCATCAGCTCTCTGCTTCCACCCAGCTCTCAGCTCCTAGAGTCACTTACGGTGCAAGTGGCAGCCTGGGATGGCGGCCTGTCGACTCTGGCCTTCAGTGACCGCCAGGAGCAGCAGGCAGAGGAGCAGGGTTTGGGGGGACGCCATGGGCATCTGAAACACAGAGGGTGGATAGATGTTTCTAGGTGGGTGTGCAGGTGTGGGGCCGGAGTTCTTTAAATGCTGCATGCCTCTGGGTGAATGAGCCAGGGCTAGGCTGGTCTCTCTGACTGGGGTGAGGCATGCCTTGAGGGGCTGTCTTTTCCTTGTGTGTGCCTTTGGGTGTATGTGTATGTGCATGTATATGTATGTGCGTGCCCTCTCTGGATGGGTGTGAGTGTGAGCAGCTGTCCCAATGTGATGCGTGTCAGCCCACTGCAGTGATTCTCCCCAGGAATCTCCTCCACCATCTGGAGCACAAACCTCTGCCTCCCTCCACCTGCCCCATCTGGGCCTGCAGGACCCTTAGCTACAGCCCCTAGGCCCTTCCGGGGCTCTTGCAGCCTCAGTGAGCTCACCGCCTCTGAATGGATTGTTGAATGGCTCCTCTTGCCTCCTGCTGGTCTCCAGACTGTGCTGGCTCTTCGAGTTTTTATTCGCCATCATCCTGGAGCCACGCCTTCTTGGAGATCAGCTTTCAGGCCTGCCTCTCTTCTGCCCAAAGCCTCATAGCAAAACCACCTGGGAGATCCTGCTCTTCTCTGAGGTGTGGTCCTCAGAGGGTAGTTTTTGCTTTCCAGCTGTCCTACGGCTGCCTGTGGCCCAGGGCTGGGGAAGTGAGGGTAGAGAGAAGGCCAGGGCCTGGCAGGGAGAGCAGTGTGTGCGCGCTTGGGGAGAGAGGGCTCTGGACTGGGCTGAGTTGTGGCCACCTGGGTTCTCTTCTTTGCTGTGTGACCTCGGGCAGGACACTTCTGTTTAGGGCTTTGCCAGCCCAACCTTAAAGTGATTAAACTCAGCCCTGCCTGTCTCTTACCCACTGCAAAGGTAAGGGTGGAGGGGAGATTCTTACAGACAAGGGAGGTGATAGCATCTCACTGATGCTATCAGTGGGGATATCCTGAGAGGCTCTTCTTGGCAGAGCCAGAAGAGAGTGAGGCAGGGGGTTCTAAGTTCATTTCAGAGCTTCACTTTCACTGTCAAGTGGATGACTTCTCATCCTGGGGGTCAGCTGCAGGGTGGGGCTCCCCCTAGTTCCTGGAATAACAGGGACCTGACTCTTGGAAGAGCCTGAAGCCATCAATCCCAGCAGATCCAATCATTTAGTCCAGCCCTGGCTGCAGTTTTGCAGGTGAGGCAACTAAGGTTCAGAGAAGGAAATTTACTGAAGGTCACACAGCTAGTTCAAGGCAGGGCTGATGTGGAACCCAAATCTGCTGTTCATGCATGGTGCTTAATTACACTTGGGGCGAGAATGTGGCAAGTTAGAAAAAGGCCCCTCATCAGCGAGAGCCACAGGGGCTGGGGCAGGGGAGAAATCAGAAGGAAGCCAGTGCTAACTCTGGCCCCGCACACCCCAGGGCTATAGTCTCACTGACCTGCTCAGAGAAGCAGAGCCAACCACACAGACAGCCAGAGCTGGAAGGCACTTGAGAGCTCATCAAATCCTACCCTTTCATTTTCCAGATGAGAAAATAAGAACCAGAAAGGAAAGTGACTTTGCCAAGGGTTCATTGTAAGCTTGGAAGTCAGAATGGCACTACTCAGATCTCCAGACTCTGGAGCTGAGCCTCTGGACAGCGTTGTAAAGCAGGCTGTGTTTGGGACAGGCGGGCAAAGGCTGGAAACACAACTTGTCCCTAGTCCTCGAGTCCTCACGCACAGTGACTTCAGCCCTTCTCCCCTCAGGTCCCAGGCCCTTCAGTAGCCCACCTCATCTGTCCTCCCCACCTAAGGGAAAGGTATCAGAACAAGGGATCTCCAAGAGACCCCTTTAGTAGTCCAGCCCTAACTTTTCCATTCACCATGAGAAACTTCCAGCATGACAGATATTCAGCTCTATTCAAAGAGTAGGAGTGACAAGGGCTTATTAGCTCATTACCTTACAAGGTGGCCTATTGTAATACTGGTCATCTTTACAGTTAAAAAATGCCTCTAACCTACACGGACTTCAAGTTAATCCAGTAAACTGGTCTGCATCACTGTCGAAAGCCAAAGGGGTAGCTAGATGAGAATTTATCTACGAAGAGACTGCAATTTGGGGCCAAATGGGGTGAAATGACAAGACATAATTTCTTGAGGGGCAACAGGGCTCAGGACATGGAGTCTTGCAAGACCCCATTCTCTAACCTGGCCAGGAGAGTTGAAGATTTGAGGTCAGGTACAGACCCCACCTACCCAAAGTGTTCTGTCAACAACCGTATCCCTCTATCTTGAGAAAAAAGTTTGCTCTCTCTCTACCTCCACTAAAATTCAGTCAATAAGTCTTCATAAATAATTTATTGTCATTAGAAATCAAAGTGCTAGAGATAAGAGACCCAACTGGCCCACTGGGCAGTAAAATTCTCAGACTAGAGCATTTTAGAAACTAACATTCTTAGTGATTTAAATTGGGGGAGGACATTCCTTTGTAAAGAGGCAAATGACAGGACAAACCCACAAGAGGACTCAGGAAGTCTGGGGCTTTCATTCTCCATGACTGGAACGTCATAAGCAGAGAGTAGAGGGAGCCAATGCTCTTCCCACTGGGGCATTTAGGAGGCTCACTGGCTGCTCTTTCTGAAGAAATACCTAAACGGGAAGAGAGAGCTGCAGAAGGAGAGCAGAGCAGGTTGAGACTCCAGAGGTCCAGTTCCCCGTCTCCCAGGTCCCCTTAGGGCTCTATTATTAGCTAGGGCATTTCTGCTCTGAGACCACTGACTGGAAATTCAAGTCTGAAACAGCCTTTGAAAAGGTACCCAAGTTAAATTACACTTTGGAGGTATAAATAAAAAACAATGGCAATGGGATGGCTGAGCTCTAAACAGATGAAGGGGTTTGTTTCGTACTCTGCAAAAAGGACTCTGAAGACGGAGCCTAGGTTCAGAGAGAAGAATGGAACTATTTTAGTAATGAAATCAACTGAATAACCCAAACACAAAAAGAATGGTTGCTGTCCAAGTAACATTTAGGATATCATATTCAATGCTGGGCACATCAGGGTGGGGTAGGTTAGTTAGGACCCTGAAACTATCTCATTTCCATCATTTGTTTTGCACAAAATAGAGATTATAAGGGTAATCTGCTTTCTTTTCTAGTCTGCTTTTCCTGAGAGATTCAATGGGGCTAAGTTTAATGGCAGGAGAGAAGTCTGTCTTACGTCAGAAACCCAAAGAAGCCACTGGTTCCCAGCTCTGCGGGTCCCTCAGCTGGAGGTGGATTGTTTTGCTGCGATGGTGGGATAGTCTTTCCTACCAGGCTGTCCTCCCACTTAGAATCTGCAAGGGAAACACTCAGACAGGGAAAGAGCTACTTGCATGTGAGCAAGAGAAGGTAGGACACCGACCATGAGCCAAGGGCAGCCTCAAACCAGGATAACTGAAGCCAGGTACATTGTTTGCTCTGATCTTCTCAATTTCATCCCAGCTCAGTAAGAGGCTATCCTGACCTTGGAGTTTTTTCAAAGTCAGGTCGAGATTTTTACACTGCTCAGATCCTAGACACTTACCGTGGCTGGTGTGTCTACACATGGACTGACAACTTGTTGGAGAGCTCACTTTGCTCCTGTGCCTGCATCTGTGATAACTGCATCCATACTGAATCCTCATGCTGAGTGAAAGATCAGCAAGCAGAAAGGGCAACACCTTGACATGCATTCCTAGCCCCTGCTGAGCACCATCTGCACTTTCGAAATTAACACTAATGCCCCAAAGAGAAGAGGAGGAAGAGACAGCTTCCCAGAGATTGTCCTCTGGGATAGAAAAGCGAAGCATATCCTTCCCAACTTTTCTATAAAACTTACATGGAATATTCTGAAACTGTGGGAGCATCAATTTTGCTATCAGAAGCACAAGAAGAACATGCACTGCCTCTTTCACTCCGTTTGGGAGCTGCAGGGGCTTCTATTACCCAAGAGCACACCCCCAGACTGAATGGCCAACACGCACCTGAATGGGAGCAAGGCACATCACCCACTGAGCGTACCCAGACTCAGAGCTCTGTGCTGCTTTGCTCCTCAAGGGACTAGAGAGGACAGGATGCTTATTAGAGGAGAACAAATATGAATTTCCCGGAACCTACCCTGGTCCTGGACATCAGTGACATCAAATGCTGGGGTCTCCTGGCATTCTTGCTGGGGCTTTCTTTCTTTGTTCTGATGAAAAGACCAAGAAAAGTCTTAAACTTTACTCTTTTCCAGCTTGGGGGTCTGAATGCTATTTGCTGGTGAAGAGATTTCACTTCAGTGCTGGGGTCTGGCTTCTGACTGCCCAGGCAGGTTCTATTTTTCCTTCTATAGGACTGTTCTTTTCCCATATCAGCTTCACAAACACCGTCCTTCTAAAATCATGTTTAACCGACAAGAACAAACCAAGCTGGGTGTACCTTACCATTCCATGTTTCTGAGTGCCAGCTATTGCGAAGGACAGAATTTCGAGGTTTCAGAAATCAGGAGGACCTTTATTTTACCTTGGAGAAAAGTATAATGTGGTAAAACTGACATATAAACTAAGTACTATAAGTCAGTGTGATAAGACTACCCTATCAGTCTATATAGAGTGCTGAGGAGGATGTGAAGAGAGTGGGTAGTGGTTAGTCAAGGACTTCACAGGGGAAGTGTTATTTAAGTGGGGCCTCAATGGACAGCATCAAGGAGTCAAAGAGAGCAGGGCATTCCAGACAAGGACATGATGTACAGGGCACATTGCCATTAACATGTAAACATGATAAACGTGGCTACAGCCAGCAGAAATATGACTGTGGCATAAGCAGCCAGCACACTACAACACAATCTTACTTCTCCCTGTGCTACTGCCCTATAGATCTTCCTTTGTACTTTGAAGGGGACACCCTATAGCCTGGTTCCGAGCTGCGAATATTCTCGGAGACACTTTGATAGTCAGAAACACAGTTTATATATTTCTTTTTTGAAATCACTGCCAAATGGTCACTTCCCTCACTGAGGCAAAACCTGAGGCCTGACTACCCAGCAGTGCCGGGCAGTCCCTTGAGCCATTTTGCCGGTGAAGAATTCTGTAGCAAGGGACTGCCGACTGTCAGGGTCTATCAAGGAGGCAGAGGCATAGCAAAGCCAGGAAAGGGAGGACAGATCCTCCATGCTAAGCATGAGCTGATACTGCTGGTAAGCTTTTCCACAAACTCTTAAATCCCAGACCACATGGGCAGCCACATAAGTCATACTCCTATAAAAGTGAAAAGAACTCTTGGGCAGGAGGAGACTATCTCTCACTTCTTCTATATCGGGTGGAGGGGAATTTAGAGGCCCTAGATATGATTTCTAGCTTGAGGGAATGATTCTCATCAACTTAAGGAAACTACAGTTTGCAATTTAAATCCTGCTACACTGGCCCTAAGTAAAGCATCGACTAAGGTTGGAAGTGGGGACCAGAAGTGCAAAGGCCCGGGGGCAGAGATACAGCCTATCTCTGAGCCAGTGGAACTTTCCATGGTAAGAGAGCCTTTGTGCTCTCCTGAAATCTTGACAGAGGTTTCCTCAGGCAAATGTAAGAGAGGAAAAACATTATAGCCTGAAATAAAACTGCAGGTATCATCCAGGACATCCAGCCACACATAATACCCTGAAAACTTGATGCAAAGCTGTCCCCTGTACGTTCAGGGTCACCTCTGCTTGGAAGGGCAGTTCAAGCAGAGGCGGGAAAGCAAGCTATGTGCGCAGCAGTCTGTTTCCCTTCCGGACCATTCATCTGCGCTCTTCCATTTTTTATCCTTTAAAAGCTTGGATCTCTAGATCTGGGAGCTGAAGTAACAAAAGGAATGAGTCTCCCTTCTTATCCATTCTCCCAAAACAGCTCTGATGAAACATAGACCTTATTCAGGTATGTGTTGTATTCTTCTAAGCTTCCCCTGCACAGGCTCCCTATGTGTACAGATGTGCACAACCCACACTGACTGTGTTTCTATGCCTTAACTGCCCCCAAAGGGGAGAGAAGATATTAAGCACTGGACCATAGGAGCAAGTTCAACTCTTCCGGCTCAAGTGACTTGCACTGAGTCCCTGTGATCACGTTAGTTTAGGACACGTCTGCTCTCTGGGAACAGGGGCTACAATGGAGACCGTTTGGGCTTTGAGTCAAAATCAATAAACATGTTCCTTTTCTTTTTTTCTCAGAGTTTTTTCTAATCCAGTATCAGGTTGACAAGGTAATTACGTTGAGTTAAGAAACTGTGGGTTCTTGAGGGAGATGATGCGTCAGACTAAGAATAGGAAGGTACAAAGGGTAGAGAGTGAGGCAAGTGTTCCTTTAATAGTAATTATCTTGGTTGTATAAAGTGTCTTTGTTCTCCAGAGCTTCATGTACTCTTCCTGTACTTTCTAAATTCTTCTTCTTTCCTCTTGAAAGGATGAGAATATAGAGGGAAACCACCTGCTAAAATCACTCCATGGGCCAGCTGGCCATGGGTATAATGTGGCTCCGTAACCTGCCCCTGCCCAAAGAGGCAGAGGTCTTCATCTTTAAGGGTTCACTCTACTCAAACTAAATGGTAAACTCCTGGGAAAAAAAAAAAACTAGATTTTATATGTTTGTGTGTACCCCAGCACCTAACACAATGCCTGGCAAACAGGGGACAGAATTGTTTAGAAATGAAAATCACTTCAGTTTTCTGCTTAAAAATGTTTTAGGGAATTCCTGTGATCTTGAAGGTGGCTTTAAGACCTTTTAGGATGCAGCCTGTGCTGACCTCTCCAGTAGGTCAGCACTGTATGCTAAGCACCAGGTGAGCTGGTGTCCAGTCACCAAAAGCACTATACTCTTATACTCTTTCCACTTGGCCTAAGTGCTTGGCGCCACCTGAGCTACTCTGGGAACTCTCTCTCACATCCACTTGGTCTTAGTGAGGTTCTCCTTTGTGGTCCCTTTGTCCCCGGGGCTTCCTTTATTCCTGGTCATAGCACATTTATCATAAATTGTCTGCCCAGCTTTACACTTTCAGCACTTTTAGGGGAGAGTGTGCTTGCTAGTACTTGGCACACAGTAGATACTCAATAAATGTTTGCTGAATGAATGAATATGTAAATGTTTACTCAAAAACTGATCATGTTTTGGATCCTGGGAAGGTGAGGGAGGTAAGCTAGGAAATAAAGGTCAGAGCTGTTTTGGAGCTATGGTGGAGAAGTAAGACAATTCACAAATAACAGCTATTTCAAGGAAAAAGGGCATTATTTTAGGGACTGTTATTGAAAAGAAGCCCTAAAATGGAGGAGTAGCAGATGTATGAATATCTAAATGGAGAACAGATCTCACAAAATGAATCAAGTATTATTGAGGCTGACCCATCACTGCTCTAAATGAAGTTTTCTTTTACCAGTATCCTGTGCTAATATAAACCTATTTTGTCTGTAAAAATTAGATGTTCCCAGACTCAGACTCCAGTGCAGATGAGGGCAAAAAGCTTTCAAAAAAAAAAAAAAATCTACACTGGATCTCACCTCAATTCAACAGACCTATTTTCTTTTTCAACTGCAGAGTACAAAAAAGCAGCTCTTTAAGCTAAGAGAGGGCTTTTTAACAAAAGGATTCATCGATGTGTGTATTATGCAGCTACATTTAGGACAGGTTGTGGCAAGGGTGGATTGCTGAAAATTGTTCTGCAGATAAGGAAACCTGAGAATGAGCACGGTGAATTTAGTCTGTACTTGGGGCCAAGATGTGCTGGTAACAGGAATCCTGACTCGTAACCAAACAGAAATAGTCTTGAAGTCTTCATTTTGGAGCATACCCTCCTGGTTTCCATAGGGGGCTTCTTTTTGCTGAGCCCTTGACTGGAAGTCCCCATCTTGGCCCTGAAACAGGAGAAAAAAGCCCAAGAAATATTACTGGCAGCGGCAACATCATCACATTCAAGCAAAAGTGTCCCAGATGAATATTTCAGCAAGTTGGCTATTTTTATGCCACTCCTGGCCTGCAGAATAAATTGTGTGGCCAAATTCTCTTCAGGTGCTGCTTTAATTCACAGCAGAATCACAATTTGGGACACTTGGGGACCTAGGGGTTGAGAAAGGGAAAATGTGATTGACAGCAGGATTTTCAAATACTTGGTTGGGCATCAAAACACAGAGAAAGGGAAGATATGAGGCCCCATCTCCATGAAAAATTCAATCAAACAGAACCAAGCAAAACTTCCTACCTCCAAGCAGCCTCACATCCCACCTGTCTGGGGAAGGAATTTCCCACCTCTTCACTGACACGTGCATTTGGACAGTGCAGGGGCCCGCTCCTTCATGGTCTACCCTCACAGCCCCATACGTCCTCACTGCCCTTGTAGGTCTTGGTGCCCACATCATACCAGGGAAAGGACAGCTGCTTTCTGTGAACCTGAGCTGAAAGCACTTTGGGTTGGGGGGCAAACCACACCTTGGATTATGCCAGCATCTCTCTGTGGGTGCTAATATGAACAACTGAATTGTCTTACTGACTCATTCTGTCCCTGACAGAGAATCGAAAGAAGAAATAAGTAGCCCCTACAACAGCAACTTCAACATGTTAAGAGTTGTGCTCAACACTCCCCATAATCTGCAGCACCTCAGCCAGTAATTGAGGCGTACCCTCTTACAGACATCTATGTTTCGGCCTGTACTACCTCTTAAGGTAGAGTTCCAAAAGCTGCACAGGCGCCGCATGCAGCAGACACAACCACCCACACCTGCCGGAAAAGTGAGAGCAGGCACAAAAATAAATTGCTCACTGCATAAAATAAGATCGTATTTCATTCGTTCTCACTCTTTTGAGGCTTTCTCTGTGTTCATGTATGATACTGTGGGACTTCACATCTTATGCCTTCCGAGTGTCTTTTCTTTTTTCTTTCTCTTGTTTGGCTGCACTGCTTGGCTTATTGTTGTTTAGTTGCTCAGTCCTGTCCGACTCTTTGAGACACCATGGACTGCAGCCTGCCAGCCTCCTCTATCCATGGGATTTCCCAGGCAAGAATACTGGAGTGGGTTGCCATTTCCTTCTTAGGGGATCTTCCTGACCCAGGGATCAGACCTGCCTCTCCTGCACTGGCAGGCGGATTGTTTACCCCTGAGCCACCAAGATCTTAGTTCCCCAATCAGGGATGGAACCTGCGGCCCCTGCAGTGGAAGCTCAGAGTCCTAACCACTGGACCACCAGGGAATTCCCTCAGTCCTTACTGAGGATAATGAACAGAAGAATTCTACTTTGCTGAGGAAGTAGATTTGCAAATTACATTGCAAATACCAACTTACTTCCTTCCCTTAGTCCACCCAATTGAATAAGCAGCTACGAATGAAGCCCTGAGACAGAGAGTGACTCGCCCCAACAGAGGGCCAGGCCTAACTAGAATGCAGGGTTTAGCGCCTCACCCAACACCACTGACCTGGCCAGCCCTGACCTGGCTGGGGAGCTGGGCACTTCTCGGCGTTTTCGTTTCTTCAGCACAGCTTCTGCTGTTTTCCTCTCTGCCAGGACCTTCAGAGAGTAACCATATTCCTGAGACTCTTCCTTTTCCAGAGCTGGTCACGTGAGGGCACAGTGAAGATAACTGCCCATCTTTAAATTGCCAAAGGCAGCTTTTAAGATCAGCTTTGTAAGTAAGGATAGACAAAGTCTCAGAAATCTAGCCAAGAAGATAAAAAATTTTCAAGTATACAATTCTTATTGGACCTGGGCAACAACCAAGGGGCAAAAAAAGAAGAGTCAAGAGCAAGACATGAGATAGTAAGAGGCAATAAAGGCAATTTTCATTTCATACAGAAAAGGCAAACTTACCAACCCAAGAGGACCGCTGTTTATTGACTTTCCTACAACAGGAAGTTTGAATATCATAATGAAGCAAGGCTGTTTCTTCATTACTTCTTAGAACTGGTCCTAGATAAAACTTTGGTGTGTGCCCTTTTCCCTTTCACCTGGTATCAATTTTCCTAGAAATACTGTGTCTCCAAACTTTTTTCCTCCCTTATTTTATTGTCATCTACAAGCTAAAAAGTTTGATACAGATAATATTATAACAATAAATCACTTAAAAGGGGATGATCCCTATTAAAAAAGAAAAAAGGTGGAATTTATGGCATCAGTGACAAATGAATTGAGGTATTTTGAGATAATGACTTTGTACTTTTTTTCCCAAATCAAACTGGTAGATGTCTCCTTGTCCCTCTATTTGTAAAAATAGCAATGACCCCCAGAGATTACAAATTGGGAGTATCTTTAAGATATTACTAAGATGGAAGTCATTAAATACTCTAAATGGGAGGAATTATTTATATCATAGGTTATTTTTCATTGAGTTATTACCCTAGGTCACACTGTACTTTCCATTTCCTAGTATACATTTAATATTTTCAACAACTCAATGACTATTATTAGTTTTCACCATTTCATAAAGGAGGCATACAAAGCTTGAGTAATTTATCTAAGGTCACACACTGCTGCTGCTGCTGCTGCTAAGTCGATTCAGTGTCCGACTCTGTGTGACCCCATAGACGGCAGCCAACCAGGCTCCTCTGTCCCTGGGATTCTCCAGGCAAGAATACTGGAGTGGGCTGCCATTTCCTTTTCCAATGCATGCATGCATGCTAAGTCGCTTCAGTTGTGTCCAACTCTGTGTGACCCCATTGACAGCAGCCCACCAGGCTCCTCAGTCCACGGGATTCTCCAGGCAAGAATACTGGAGTGGGTTGCCATTTCCTTCTCCAAAGGTCACACACTCTTAAGTGGCAAATCCACCAAGATTTGAGCCAGGCAGTCTAGCTTGGAGGACATGCTTCTGACTTCTGCAGTGTCAGAGTGGGGGCTCAATCTGGCTATTTCACCACCTTCAGCACTGCTAACCTGTGGGTGTTCATCCACCCCCTTTTCCTTCTCCTCCACCTACACTTGAATCATTCTACTTACCTGGTGACAGATTTTCATGAAACCATTTCATCTCCACGTATAGAGTGAAAACAAATGGATAAGGGACCAAGACAGCTTCCCCATGTTTGAACTTCAGATGGGACACGCTTTCCCATTTGCTTTTATCTGGGAAATGTGCTAAGGAGTGAGGATGTAGCCACTATGGATCCCTGAGTACTATTTTAGAGGAAAGACGCTATCTCCTACCCTCCAAACTGCATGGGTTTGCTGCTTCACTTGAATCTACAATGCGAATTGTAGTTCATTTCCACCCAGGAAAGAAAGGATACAGGGAAATACAATAAAGTGTTCTGTAGCAAATGGCTGTAAATTATCCAGGTTTCCTAAGACCGCACGAATAGAATCCTGAAAAAACAAAAATGTGAAATAACTTTAATACTAATTTCAGCCAATCTATCGATTTATCTTTATCACTGCTCTTTACATACCCTATACTCTTTTAAAAAGTCCAACTACTTGCTCTTCCCTGAATATACCTTCCACTTCTCCACTTCTCTGCTCTTGCCTGAAATACCCTTTTAGTCCATCATCATATGACTAAATTCTACTTATCCTTTTATGGCACAAGTCAAAAGCCATCTCCTCCACAAAATTTTCCCTGATTTCCCAAGTTGAATTAACTATAGGTCTCAAATTTCACAGTAGTTAGCCTTGGGCCTTTACTATATTCCATGCATCTTC